>OY728127.1:134604091-135805872 GCA_963277665.1 Viscum album
CTAGTCACTTGGCATGTGTTGTAGATAGAAAATGAATAACGATAAATAATGTGTACCTGGATAATACATGCCATGTATATATCCTGATTACACATAATTTAAAATTAAATTTTTATAAATTTTAATCCATATCAACATATGCTTCATGTATCATTTATTTTACTCATACATTACATGTGATGGGTTTTATTCATATTAAATATTTAGTGATTATTTCATAATATCCTAGACTACATTTTTTTCATATGTCATACATTGATGACCACTTTAGGCACATTTATACATAACATGAAATGTACATAACTTGATTTTTGGTTCGGCAAAACATAGTTCAAATCTAGGGTTAATGTACAATGAGATACTTAGTGTAATTGAGGGGAAGGGGTTGTTAAAATCCAAAACAAGGATACCAGTGTTTGGATGTCCACTCTAAAAATAAAGGACAATTGAATTAATGTATTGGAAAACTTATACCTTCCTAATACCCATGAAATAACATTTCATGAAATATTATTGGTAAAGAGAATGGAAATATGGGACATTTCCACTAGAATATAAAAATTATTATTTTTTAAAGACAATTGTGATATAAAATTAGTTTTTCTAAAATCAGGGGTACATAAGGAATATAGTATATATTATCATATATTATAAATATTACAATGTACTAAAATTATTCTCTATAAAATTGTAGAAATTTTAATTCATAAGGATTCAACTATATCACTGCGATCCACGCGTAAGAAGGATAACATTCTTACTTGTACTATTGTATAATAATTTAAAAGTATCATTCAAGTTATACAATTTTTTAAGGGTAATTATATGTTTTTGAAAATCTTCATCCTGAATTTCCTAGCCAATAAACTAGTGATGATTAATTTTATCACTAAATGAAATATTTGAATGATACCACTGGTGTCTAATATTTCATGATATATTCAAGGAAAAAATGTTCTTAAAAAGAAATATTATTATATGGATTTATATTGAATCATGTATCAACTTCATGAATTATATCAAGAGAAGGCGAGACAAGATACATATGTGGTCTCTAATGTATTATTCATGTTAAATTTTGGATATTCTTCCCTAGTTGGGCCTAATGTTGTCCTATTTATTTTCTATATAGAGTTATTATACATCTTTGGATTTATAAAATATCATGATATGTGCATTGATCTCATTATTACCCATTACCTAAACCATTCTCCAATTTAATTATATATATCAATATGATCAATATTTAGAAGACTATTTTAGAACATATTACCCTAATTCGCCAAATTGAAAAGGAAATTGGGGATTAAATTATACAGTCATTATGGTGAATAAGTAAATTTTGAAAAACAAATAGGCCAAGAATAATATTAAGACTTAATCGCCTAAGGACCATTAAATTGATAAGTTGATGATTCATTGGATATAAAAAAATAAACATGTTGTATATTGTTTATGTGATAAAGAAATCCACTTAAAGTTCAATTTAACCAAAAAAGGGAAGGTAATGGTTACATTTTTTAACAGATATAATCATTTTATATCTTTATATTTGGTATTAGATACATATTTATGTACTCATATAAATATTGAAATGTAGGAACTATGTAGATATTAAAATATTTCTATAAGGGAGGTGGATCTTCAAGAATCCAATAGATTATGAATCACAAATTTTTCTATTGAAGACTATGAACATATATTTCCAACTAAAATTATTTTTATTTTAATGTCCCGCTATTTTGTTACAAGTGTATTTAAGTCATAATATATATTTTATTATACTAGATTGATGAATTTATTTACAAATTTTTTAATACGTAATGTAAATTTTAAACAATAATGTGTGTGGAACATTTCTTGTAGAAACTATAGTTAGAATTTCAAACCTCATAACTCTTATAGATCAATTTACTATATATGGTTATATCTATTGGATTTCGTATAAATCAAAGGACATTTTGAAATTAAAAGAGTTAAAAAATTATGTTGTGAATAAACATGTTAATAAGATAAAGAATATATGATAAAAATTAGATGGTAAATATATTAACAAAGAGTTTATCATATTTTTATAGGTTTTTTGGATTTTATATCAACTCACCCCACCTTATACACCATATTGTAAATATGGTAGTGAATTGAGGAACCGTACCTTCCTTGATGTTAAAATATCAATGTTGAGTTATAAATATATTCCATTAAATGTTTGGAGATATGAATTGTAAACTAAAACATACACACAAAACTAAGTACAAAAATATTATATAAATAGAGTTCCCAATGAGTTATAGATCATAAAAAACATGTATTATCACATACAAATCAACAAGGATATTAAGTTTTAGTTAAGTCCAAATTTCCAATAATATTGATCCCCATGAAATGAATTAAATGTTAGTGGGATATCCTAAGGAAAACATATTATATAATCTATTTAACACCTACTAAATTAAAGTGAAAGTCACAAGTAAATACATCTTTCTTGAAAATGAATAAATTATTAAGAATGATAGTGGGAGAAATATTTAACTCAATGATGTTGATGCTCAATAATCCCAAGAGATTTTATAGGAATTGATTTGATTTGTCACCACATAAGAAATTAATCTATAAGACAAGAATAGGGTAGGAATATTAGTTGATAAGATTTACTCTAAAGATATAGTTTTATAATAACTAAAGATGGTAACTCACAATGTATTAACAATAATGAAGTTTTATCCTATAAATAGTAAACAGAAATTTCAGATGATAAAATATGCATCAAATCCCTATAATACTAGATGGGTTGTAAATATTAATACCACTATTTTTTATGTTTAATCATACAATTTATGTAAACTATTCTTGGTGTAAATTTTTATTCAATATAATGATAAACATATATGGTAGTTAAATAACAATAAATCATGGATAATGGATACTAGGTATTAAAAACACTGCGGAATTGGAAATAATGATGCAATTTCACAATTTTACATGATAAAATTCAACCAAATTCATCATTTTATAAAACGTCTGTTTAAGACAATGAAAATGGTTTCAGAATCGAATTAATTACAAAAAAAGGTTTTTATGTTTTATATCATCATTTATGGATTGGTGGAAGCATCCATGTTGTGGAACATTTGATTCAAGGACATAGTAAATGTATTTCTATTCATTACGAATGAATGTACATCATGTGTATTTAATAAGATAAGTGAGATTGAATTCATTATCATTGGAATATATCTTAGTGAAATGTTAATAATTAAAAATAACATACTAGTCTTATTGTTAGTTAGATACTAGTGAAATTAGTTATTCTACCTAAAGAGAATATGTACAGAATCACGCATTCTATGGATTAAAAATATTCATGACAGACCCCAGAGGAGTCGATGACTAAATCAAGGTATATTCATTGAAAAGATACATAAATGATTTATTATAGAAGTCTCCAAGATCATATTTGTTTTAATTCTACATGGAATAGATCATTCCAAGAAAATGGGTCATTTGAAATGACTAGAGAAACTGAGAATATTTAATACCCCACATACATCCATGATGGGATCTTTCATGTATGTCATGTTATGTAGTAGTCTTTTTGTTTCATACTCCATGAAAATTGTTGGAAGACATCATGTTGATCTTGGTGAATAACATTTGTTTTTTTATTCTATCATTAAGTATTTAAGAGAAAATAAGGATATGATCTTGGTGTATAGGGGAGATGAGGATATATTCATTAAGGGTTATATTGATATGATATTATAAACCAATAATAATGATATAAAGTTATATTTTAGATATGTCTCCAGTCATAATGGAATTGAATTGAGATGGAAGAGTTCAATGTGGTCAGTTGTCGATTAATCTAATATAGAGTAAGGTAATATATCTTCTCATAATAAATCTAATTAATCCATATAGATTAATAACATTGTAAAATAGAAGAATGTGGTACCTTATTGTAAAGATACTATCAAAATGTATTTTTATAATACTGTATTAATGGATATCACACAAGGTTGAAAGTTACATCATTGGAAAAAATACGTAATTTCTATGTATTAACTCATGAAGAATATTGCTCATGGTGTTGAAATTATGTTGAAATTTCATTCATTGGATGAAAACATGGATGAAACCTTGATTAAATCTATATCTCAATTGAAGAATTATAATCATGTGAGAGATATTAAACTGAAGGTTGATATAAGTAGGGATCAATGAATGTGGAAGTTTATTAAAGATGGTTCGCAAGAACCAATATCAATCTGATTTATGTTGACATATATTCATTTTTTTTAGTATTCATAAAAATATCAAATAATTATTGTTCTTGGGTGTTACATAGTTTCCAATATTGTATTAATAGTATTTTGGATAATTATATGTCATAGTAGTTCTCTGATATGATGATGGTATAGAAGTGCCATGACATTATTCTTAAAATATATTTTTTAAATGGAAATTTGATATCAATTTATGGGACCCAGGAAATATATTTCATCCTCGATGGAGAATCATTGGACCTTTCGGCACATTCTCTTATTGTATTCCCATTTTAATTTCTAGTGTAGAATATTATGATAACACAACCCACTAGTAAGGAATCCTAATTTATATACGGCATTGGATACTACTATATGATGATATGTATATTTATAAATAGAATTTAATATTATTTTCAAGAGATATTATTTGAAATAAATTTTTTTTATTAATGACAACTATTATAAAATATGTTCTCTATGAATTAAGAAAATTTTGGTGTGCAGTGAGTGATTTTTTATTAATAAATTGTGAGAGAAAAGATTTTTCACTTGAATTATTTAATTTAATTTATTATCTAAAACTCATTTATTGGATTAAAATAATAGAATAAAATAAATATTCATGTTTTTATATGGGATGTTCAACTTTCAAAAAGTCGTTGGAAGAAACATCAAGCACATTGATTGATGAAATTAGAATAAAACCTACATGAATATATATATAATGTTTAGGGGATTTTATTACATAATTATAATTCATATGGGGATGTTTGACTTGATCAGACATAATAATTTTCCTATGGGTTACTTTGGGTGTTTTCATATGATAGTGTTATACCTTGGATGGATCATCCTAATCCCACTGAGAAATAGGTCTAGAGGGTGACTCAATATATCCCGAAATAGAGTTAAATAATAAATAATATTTATTATTAAACCTATTGAATAAATATTATTATCATATTTGGTTTAATTATTAATAATGTTTTCATGATTTATTATATTCAGTCAATAGTCATTTGAGATATTATTTTTTATTAAAATATTTAATAAATATATATATTTACTTTTTTAAATTTCATTTTTATTGATTTATACAGAATAATGACGTGATATTTTTTTAAGATAAACACTTTTTATTCATTCTATGATAAATTTCATTGTGGAATAGTAGATCATGTTTAATGTTTTGATGGGAAAAAATATATCATATATATTATTTGGATACATATTAAAAAAATTATTCATGAAATAATACTTATGTAAATTATTTTCATAATTTAAGAAATTATATAATTATTATAGATATGTGATTTCTTAGGGAGTAATGAAACGAAAATGGAGAATGTGAAATTATTATTTTTCTAACCCAACACTATTTATATAGATTTATATTATTTATAACACTAATCAATACCATTATTCGGTTGTCTGTAATGTCTTCTAGAGAGTCCCCTCAATCCCAAGAGTGATCCTCTCAATGAATGATCTCAATAACATATAGTGATATTCATAGACCACCATATAGTTTCTAGGGAGATCACAAAGATTCCTTATTACATGTGATTCTAATGGAGATTATAGATGAATGAAAATAGTGTTATGATTTTTTTTTCTAGAACATGGAGATTCCTTTGATTTCACTCAGAGTTTCATAGTAAATATGTCCATCCCCACTAGAGTAACTCTATTATTGAATCATACGAAATAATGATGATACGACAGAGTGATATTATATTCATAAACAAGTAAAAAATTTCAACATTATGTTCTTTTTTAAATACATAAATTATTTATAAATTATTATTCAATAATTTTATTTTCTGATCAATAATTCTCATGTCAATTAATATTTTTTTGATTACATTGTTTAAATTTTTCGATGACATGTATGAATCATATTAATAATCAATTATGATAAAAATTAATCTTATGAATTCCCAACAAGAGCTTCCACTGGCCATCAAAACCATCATAATATAGCTCAAAAATTTGTAAATAGTAGTGAGAGTAAGGGAGAATTTTGACCATGCCCTCGACCACCCATTCCCACATTTTTTTAAACACGTTTGTTGTCTTACCCTCTTATTTAATTTCTTTTTCACCTATTAAATTTTCACTAAGGTAACACGTATTTTCCAAATAAATTTTACACTATGATTTCAAAAAAAGTTAGCCCATATTATATTACGTAGTTGAAATTAATCCAAATGTAAAATTAATTTTATTATATTATTTTTTATGTATTGATATAAGCTAATTTTTAAATATTTCAACACATATTCTATTATCATTTTTTAAAAAATATTACATGTATTCTAAAATGGGAATCATTTTTTTAAAAATTAAAAGAATCATTTTTTAAATTTTACAGTATATTATAAAATAAAAAAAATCATGGAAAACTATTGAAAAAATTTTCAATTCTAACTATGATATTAAAAATTCCATAAAAAAATATTTTTTTGTAAAAACTATATTTTTCATGATTCCCATAAAGATAAATATATTCTAAAATATAAAAAAAATATTATCTTAAAATGATATTGATATATTGAATTCATATGTGAGGACAATATAGATACTATAAAATTCTAAAATTATTGAATTTTTATTTTAAATTAATATATAAAAATATATATTTTAATTGAAAAATTAAATTTTCATATGTTACTTTTTATTCATATTATCTGATTCCAATTAATTTGGTAATGAAATTAATATGTTAGTTAATAAATTTATATATTATATATTAAAAAATTAAACTTTTAAAAGTAATCAATTTGAAATAATTTATATATTAAACTATTTTTCTGAGAATTATAAATCATTTTATATTTTAAATAATATAAATTATATATTCTAAAAATATAATAATTTTAAATTCCAAATTTATTTTTAATTAAAATTGCTATTATTATTCCTTAAATTAGTATTATAATTAATATGACATGAAATAAAAATCCATTGTGGTGGGAATAAAATTTTATTGAAAATAGAATTTATATAAATATATATTAAAAAAAATATCATGGTTTTACATTCCCCCACCAAATAAATTATTGCCTTGAAATTTTAACTATCACATAATTTTTAAATTAACCAAGGGTATCAAAGAAATATATATCTATCATGAAATTATTCCTGTAATTTTATAAACCAAAAATAAAAAAATATTTCTTTTTCACTCAAAATTTATCAATCCTAATATTTAGTTTTTCTACAATAAATTTAGATAACATCCACGCTGTTTTTTCATCAAAACTCTTATAATGGAATGAGTTTTCGATGATATATTATGGTCAAACTACACTAATATATGATCACATGATTGATTTAAATTTGACATTAGGTAGACCTATATTGTTTATTACTATATACTTTATTTGGAGATAAAAAATATATTATCCAGGTTATATTAAATTCTTCCAAAGGAGAGAAATATGTCTTTCATGAATCATATTCTATAAACCTAATTTTGGGATAATTAAATAATACAAGTTAATATAAAATCATTGGGGACTTGATTTGATGCTCTTATAAAACTATATATACATATGGAATAACCATAAAAAAATTAGTAAAATTGATTCTTTACATGTGAATTTATTTTTATTCATTATCAAATATCTTTTATATTTATAATTTTAAACAATATGTTCATTACCATTAAATCAATAATCATCACATATCAAATTGTATAATTACACATAGTATAATTTTTTCCAAATTGAAAAACATTTAATATATTAAATTATTTATTTTCATGAACATTCTTTAAAAATTTCATATAAACCCCATACATTCCACTACCAAGCATTAAATCCACATGAATTTTTTTAAAGGGTTGTGAGTAAAATAATCTAGGTAATGGATATATTGAATGATATATAGAATAATATTATTTAATGAATACTAAAATAAATGTCTTTTGAAAAAATTATTGTGCAATAAATAAACGATTTATAACCCATGAAATAAACATAATTGGGAAATATCTTCTAAAAATATTCCAAA
Organism: Viscum album; assembly: GCA_963277665.1. Taxonomy (NCBI): domain Eukaryota; kingdom Viridiplantae; phylum Streptophyta; class Magnoliopsida; order Santalales; family Viscaceae; genus Viscum; species Viscum album. The sequence continues at coordinate 134,612,377 of OY728127.1, forward strand.
AGAAATATAATATGATAAATGAATCTTTTAAAAAATACAATCGAATACTGAATAATACTAGGAATTTTTTTTCTAAAAGTTAAATATTTAACCTTTATAAAGTGTGATAATATTCACTATGAACATTAGTTCATTGAGTTACCTTATAAAAATTATTTCTAAAAAACCCTAACAGTTTTATATAAATCACAAAGTTATATACGGATATTACGTTCATGGAACTCTCAAAATCACAATTACTAATTGAATAACCCACGTGGTAAATTATTATAATATCTTAAGAGAAACCTAACCTATTAACTATGTCTCTTTAACCATTTAATTTAATAGAAATCTCAGGATCATCCATTTGCATATGAAATAGCAGGATTACTCATCTTCATAATCTATATCCACCACACCTATCTTTATAAAAAAATATAAAAAAATATAACCAATATTATAAAAAATGAAATCATTACTCTTTTTCAACATAATAATAAATATATTTATTTCACCAACACGTAAATAATTTCTAGATATCAAAATATCCCTTTAATTTAATCACATTTTTGATGATATATAAAACAATTGAAAATATGGAATTCATTTTTTTGAAAATATTAAGGATTATAATGGAAATATAACGTCAAATAATTGTTATGTAGATTAGAAAATTATTTAAAAACATATACATTTAAATGAAACTTTCATTATTTACAAAACATTACATATAAAATATTTTAAAATATTAACATTGAGAGATTTTAAATGAAAAAAATTGACATCAGATATATTTCTCAATTTCATTTAGGTCAATATATATACATTGATAATTTTTTTTATAGTTTATGGAAATATAAGAGAAATATTTTTAAAATAAATCATTAATGTATGTAAAATGATTTTTTATAATGATGTATCCCATGCCTAAGGTTTGACAATTCACGTATGTTATTTATCATTAAGACTAATTATATTATGTTAATTATTTTCATTGTTAATAACCATATCTATGTTTATAATTGTTTATTGATTATTTTTTCATGTTATATTTAAAATCATAATCAATTAACATCATGTGAGATATTTTGATGATATTGGGATCATATATCTTAAATGAATTTAGTTATGTGACTATAGAAAAATCTGTAATTATTAAATCATATCCAAAATAATAATCATGAAAAAACTATAATTTATTAAAATAACTTATACAATTAAAAGAATAAATAATAATAATGAAAATTTTATTATGTTTCAATCATGAACATGGTAGGTTGTACATATTCATGAGTAACCTTTTAATTCATTAATGAAGATTATTGAAAGAACAATACTATTAATTTATAATTATATATTTATTATTATATGATAAATTTCATTTTAAATTTTCAAATAAGTTATTATGCTGTTTCTATAAAATACATTGAATAAAAATGAATTACATTGCTTGTTGGTGGTGATAATTCACATGTATTCATGAACATCACTATCAATTTTCAATTAATTATGAAAAAATTGTATATTTTCTCCCTAGAATACTAAATAAATCATGATTATCATATGTGTTTATATTTTGAATACATCATTATAGATTGTTGTGATAATCGATGATAGGCATAATTATATTGGTTAAAGATGTTGTAGTATTACACACACACACACACAATAGTTTCATTTAACATTTAATGGATGAAAGTGTTGGGTATTAGTTACTAAATCAATAAAACAACACATGAGTATATTAAATAAAAATGTATTATTGTTTCATCATGTTTGAATAAAATTTTAAAGAGCTTCATGAAGAAATAATATGAAAATTCTCATTAAATAATTATACCTCTTCTTCAGAAATCCTATTTTTTTACACCTAAATCCTTCCAAAGTTATTTTATTAATAAAAGCCTCTTTTTCAGGGGTATGAAATTAATAAAGGTATATGGGTGAATATTGGATAAACAAAATGACTCATGATGTGTAGATAAAATAGGAATGTGGCAGCCCATTAATATGTGGGCGATGTAGGACACTATTAATGTTTAAAAGTACAAAATATATTAATGTTTTAATCAAATAAAAATGACTGTAAATTAACCATTTCTATATATTTAATGAAATAGATAATATGTATGTAAATTAAATCGAATTTAACATTTTTAGGTAATTTGAACTATTATATATTTTGTTTAATTCCCTAGTAAATTTTTTTCTTCCTTAATTATTCTAATATATTAATTATTATTTACTATTCAATTTAGAAAAAAATTATGTTGACCTCATTTCCTAATATTAATTATGATGATTAAAATAATTTAAACCATTTTGTCAAATTAAATTCATAATATTTGAATAATTTAATTTGAAAATAATCATGTGAAATAATATAATAAGATTTTTCAAATAAAAATTCCATTTACGTGAAATAATTATATTAATAAAAATAAATTATAATAGCAATTAGAATAAAATTATTTATTCTCATATTAATGAAATGGATCTAATTAAATATAATCACAATCCCAAAAAATAATGGGACATTTTCAGTACTCAAAATGAAATGATTGTTTTCAATAAAAATAAGTACTTTTACAATTCATCAAAAATATATTTTTTTCAGAATATTATCAAAACATAATCCTAAGATAATTTTGAAATGATGAATTAAAAACATAATTCATATTTTCTTATTATTCTTTAATTAATACATAATTCATTAAAATTAAACCAAATAATTCTTCTAATCCCAATTTGGTTATAAATATAGTTTTTTGTAATGAAAAATTACATAGTATTGTTATAAGAGGTATTAAACAAAAAATAATAATTATTTATTATTAATTATATATATAATTGATTTATCCTAAAATTTTATTTTTTTATTTATTCCCCCTTTTGGTTATTGTGTTCTCAATTTTTTTTCATTACTTAATAAATTGGGAATAATTTTTCATCATAACATTATTTGAATATGATGTTTCATATTAAATAATATCGATTTTAAAAAAAATCATATCCAATTAAAACAAATTATTCAAAAAAAATCACTCTTTAGTCAAGAAGTGTGTAATGGTTTTTACTTATAAGATTGTTTTTCTTTCAACTAAACAAATTCAGGTCTCTAAATTTTTAATGCATCTCACCCATAGTTTCTAAACAAAAAACATAAAATATGTCATATACCTGAGATAAACTCAGAGGAAATGACACTTAGATATAAAATGATGCATTATTTTCAATAATTGTATAAATTATAATGAACCATAAACCCAATTTTATATGTTTATAAAAAATTCACAATACCTTTCAATGGAGATACCTTAAGAAAAATTATATCAACTACCTTAGAAGAATACTATTTCTTATCGTTATTTATATACCTTTTCAAGATGATAAATGCCATCCTAAAGTGATACTGGATAATAATAACCTTCTCAATTATTTCTTTTACCAATTAGTTTCCCAAAACCATTCATTCTATGACTTCATTCTGAAAATCATGAATCTAACACCTCATATATAAAATGATTCCAAATATTTGATATATATACATGATTTAGAAATATCAATAATGGAAAACTCAGATAAATAAATATATATTGATCCCAAAATCCTTGATAATACATTGAAAAATATTACATAATATCATCAAAATTCAGAATCGTATGTTCTTGCTATCTACCAGATTGAGAATAATAGGTTTTACTGAAATTAAATTTAGAAACCAAATACATCTGAAGTAATTTCTATAAATAAATATTGAATCTAGTTTCTTGACAATATTTAATAAAATTATGGAGTATATATAATATATTTATATCTGTAACCTAAATTTTAGAATATTGATAAAAGTAAATATTATTTTGAATGGAAAAATAATGAAATAATCTTGTTAATCGATTGAAACTTACCGAACTCACATTATTACCTCATGATTTTTATTTTAATCACATCATGATATCCATTGATATATTCTCTTATTTCCATTTTGAAACAAGAATGTAACGAAATATATTATTTTATAATGTTTATCATATTTAACCTATTGACGAGTTAAATATTTCATTGTAAAATCATTAAAACATTTCATCATTCCTTCGAAATAGACATGTTCATAAATGTATCATTTAATTATACTAATGGCTGGGTGAATCTAAAATGGTGGCAAATATGCCAAATTTAATTATTATTTCTTTATCACAGGCTCAAATTGAAAACATAATCTTTAATTAAATCTCAAAACATATTTATCATCAATATTAAATATAAAAAAAATACATTTCATAAACAATTATACCTTTTTCTATAACTCGTTGTTCTCCATCCAAGACCTCTTATTCCTAAAAGTAAAAGATTATTTTACTTAAAATACAATAATAATATAGGTTTTGAAATGAATAATTTATAATTAAATATTCATCAAATCATTAATTATTTTATCGTGTTCTAGATATAGTATTTTTAACATAGAATTATAATTCTTACTCAAAACATGACATACAATATTTTCTTTGACTAGATGTTAATGAGTTTTGTAGTGGTAATATTTTATCCATGAAATAAATACCTTATGTATCATTTTTAAATTGTTTAAATTTAATAAATACTTTAATCATATATTATAAATATATATTATACACTTTACTCCACATAAATGATGTCATTAAATATTATTGCAACACTACAGCTTCCAGTCCAAGGTTTTATATCTAATAATTTATCCCATGTTTATTTAATTGATGTGAATCAGAAGAAATAAAATTATTATTGAACATTAAAAAGTAACCTAGTCTCATCAATGAAGTATGTTTATAGATAACAAATTCATGATGTTTGGATTGTCAGGCTGAAACTGGATCATTCACTAATCTTATATTCAATTCCTAGAAACATTAATCATATTATTTTATTTAGATGAAACATATTTCCTTTCCTATTAAACTGGTATGTGGGAATGATTTATGTGAAATTCAAGTAATAAATTACTAGTAATGTCTTCATAATCGATGATAACTATGAATCATTGTATCATTTGATGGTCATCTCCATTCATAAACAAATATAGATTTACCAAGATCAACAACTATTACATATTTATTTAGGATATGTCTATGGAATTAAAATCTTTTATAACCAAAAATAAAATTTTATAAATTTTCCATATGTCTCCTTTTATTTTGGGGTATTTAAAATCATCCCCATCTATGTTTTTACCCTTAAAATTTTGGAATTCACTATAATATAATTAATAAACACTACCGCAATCTTATCCAAATATTCATACCAAACTCAATTTAATATGTCCCTAATTACAGCTGGATAAGTCATAAACCTATAGTGAATAACCACAAAATCATAATTACTATACCAACTATGAAACACAATCACATATATGTCATCATTGTCCACCTTCAGATTATAAAAAGTGGGCCTGAGATCAACTATATAAAAATCATATTATCCATAAAACTAATCTAAATAGTCATTTATACAAGTTAATAAATGGATTATTCTTAATAGTGATGTTATTAAATTTTTTATAATCAATAAAAACCACGTGTATCTATCATTATTTTTAATGAATAAAATAGCATCAAAATATGATGAATTAATGGGATGGATGAAACCATTATCAACCTATTCTTATATCTAATTTTTCCATAAATTTTTCTTACCCCATTTGATAAGGGGTTTTGAAATTTTATTAAACATGTGATCTATGTTATTTGTAAGTTGAACATCATAATTAGGTATTATAAAATGAAAATAATTAGGAAAAACATCAAGATATTCCTCAATCAGCCGTACGTCATTAATTATAATAATTTACTCATTTTAAACAAAATGTGAAAGGTTACATTAATTTTTTTCTATTAAAGGGTTTTCATCATCATGGTATGTTATCAATGATACGAATTGATTATTATATACAAATATAATCTCATTTTAATAAAACATCATTGTCCCCGAAATATATCATTTTATGATAAACTGAAGTCTATTCTATTATTAAAATAGTATTAAATTCTTTAAAGGGAATAATAAAGTCATTTGTAAAAAACCCCTTCCAAAAAAGATAATTATATGTTATTTTTTAATTCCTATTATCTTAATAACAACCCTATGTGGGTTTATCAAAAGTATAAATTATATTTATTAGGTTGAAATTTAAATTTCACCATAATATTTCTCATAAATAAAATTATGTGTAGATAAAGAATAAAACAATACATTAGAATAATCTGAATAAATATGTAATGTAAATATTTTTAATTATTTGATGGAATAAAATCATATAATGTAATTGAAAATTATTTCCCCATATCCATATTTTTATAATCATGATACTTTATATTATCTGGTATCACTTTCATCCACACATCTTAATAATGACCCATCCCATTACCTTTAACACAATTAATTTATTATTTATCCTGATTGTTCTTACCAATAACAAGATCTCATTATTAAATCCTGATCAATATTCCCCATTTTTCCACATTTGATGATGTTCCAAAATTTCAACAGTCATTTCAAATTTTTCTTTTACCACGCCTATCATAGACTAAAAATATGATCTGTGTACCATCTGATTCATAGATATATTCTCATTATTTTTCAACCACATGGTCCTCTTTTTCAATTAGTTTCATTGAACACGTTTTTATAAAAAATTCTATTTCAACCTTATCAGTATAATTAATATGTTCTCATATATTTTTCAAGTGAATTAATCCATCCCATGGCTACCACTCTATCAAAATATCAATTAAATGGCAGAGGGTGATATCCTATAAAATGAATCACTACCATCATATACCATTATGGTAGATCTATTTTCTCACTATAATGGATGTGTTAATTATTTATTTCTTTTTTCAGTTGATCTGTCATATAAAAAACTACTCAATTCCAATTCCCACCATTTTAGATTTTTTATTTGGAAGGATATTATAACATGGGAACCATCCTACATAATCTTATTTGTTTCATCTATGAAGAATCATTTTGAATAATCATATTATAAAATATCAAACATGGTATTCCTGAAATTATATATGATGAGTATTATAAATTAGAATCACATAGTGGTAATTATTCAAATTATTCTATCCATTGAACATATCTGGAAATTTCATCTGATATTATCTATAAGCACCCGAGACGAAAAAATTTTGTATAATTGAGTATATGGAAATTAATCCTTTTTTGTTCATCTACATAGATATTTTATATTTATATTTTTAAATAATTAGTTCATCACCATTTTATAAATAATTATTATATCACAAATTGGGCCTATAACTCAGTATCTATTTCACCATAATTATGAAATATTTAAATATAAATGATTATATTTTTGTGAAATATCTTCACATTTTTCATATTTACCACTTCCTTATCTATAGTCATACTTAAAATATTGTGAAAACATTTTGAAAATTAGAATGAGCACAAAAATATTTATACGGGACTAAAAAATGAAATAAAATGATTAGTCTGTGAATACTCAAATAAATTCATTTTTCAAAATAAACTTTGAGATCCTAATATATGTTTTCGGAAAATAAAAGGCAACTTCTCTTCCATGTTCATTTCAAAAAACATTTAAAAATAAAAAAAAAATAAATCAACTCATTATGATTTCGTTGATATCTAAAATAATACATCAAATATTTTTATATAAATTATACATTTTAGCCTTAAAAAGTAGCATAAAATTTTCCTTTTATATAATCTCATTTTATTACGAAAGGTAATATTAAGATTTCTGTAAAAACTACTAGAATTAATATATAAATCATTGAAGTAGTTTGGGACATAATTATCACATCACCATTATAATCACTCTTTTAAATTGATTAACCTACCCATTAAATTCCAGTAATATCATTGGATAATCCTAACTAGTTAAATCCATCCCCTTACCCAAAACATTATAGTACTATATTGGTCTCACTCTTAATCATTAGTTATATCACGATCACACATATTCATGATATATATCAATAATTCATTTCATCATAAAAAAATACCATTAATAATTAAATTATCATAATTCATTAAATACATCATTTTTATGATCATAATTATAAAAATAATTTTTTAACCAACTAGAATGTGATTTTTTATATCAAAATATCAATTCCATTTAAAACCCATTTGGAAAAATAAATATATAAATTTTAAGTGTGTTTTATTTAATGATAATTTGAAATATTTTAATAGAACCCAAACATCAAATAATAGTTAAGTTGGTGTAAAAAAGCATCAATGTTATATAATATAAAACTGTAATTACTTTCCCCTTGTTCTCAAAATGTTCCAAAGAAAATGGGAAAAATATATCTTTTGTAAAAAATTTAACAAAATTAAGAGGTTACCTAAAATAAAATTATAAATCATTTATTTAAAATAAATAAATCCATTATATAATATTTATAATATGGAAATTTAATAATTTTATTCATAAAATAAATATTAAGAAAATATGGGTTTGGTTTTGAGGTAAAGTGTCACTTACCGTGAGTCTGAATAATCACATATGATATTTATCAACATGAATAGTTAAATTAGGTTAATTATTTTCTTTCATAAGATATTTGCTCAGTTTTATTATTCATATTATTTTATTTCATATCTATTTATATTTAATTACTAAATAAATTGAGTTCATGTTAGATATTTTGATGATATTTTCATCAAATGTCAAAAATGAATTTTGTAAAATGGTTATGGTCAAAGGGATCATTATTAAATTACCTATAAAATAATAATAATTATATAAATATCAATTTTATAAATCAATTATACATTAAAAATCCAACCATGAATTTAGGTTTTAAATAAATAAAGTGTGTTACAATCCTTGTGATGGCAAGTCGTACATAGAAGAGAGTATCATTTTAATTTATCATTGAAAATGAGTGATTGAAGATAAGTATTATTTTATCGTTATAGAATGATTATTTTTAAAATAATATAATATTTTCACATTATATAAAATTCATCAAACTTCCATGTGATCAAACGATGGAAAATAAATATAGTTGCTTAATGGTGGAGTTAGTCCACTCATACGTACAAATGAAATTATCATCATTCAATGGATGTAATGATTATAAAAATTGATTATATATTTTCATTAAAAATGATAAATTTTTCATGAATATCATATATATACACTACATTAATCATTATCACAATCTATGAGAGTTGAATATGGAAAATGAATTACATAAGTTCTATGTTGTTCATTATCAATAAGAATGATTGATTAATTTCCCATTTAATGGAAGATGTAAAATGATATAGATTATTCCATTTCCACAAAAACATCCTGGTATAAATAATATAAATTTTATATTAATTAATCATAGTTTTATACTACTTTATAGTGGTATAAGAATAAATGATATGAAAATTCTTTGGTCAAACCTAAACTTATTCTTCTAAAACCATATTAGGTTTATATAAAACGCCAAACTAGGATAGTTTTATGATCAAACTAGGACATATATGATGTCGTTTTGTATTTAATGAAGGTATTTTTGTATTCCTCATATAGTAAAAAGGTTATTCATCAATGTGTAAGGGAGGAGAGTATGTGTCCATCAATGATTGTTTGAGACGGTACACATAAAATTTTAAAAATGATTAACATATTAGAAACAATTTGTTATGTAAATTGATCCAGAATGGATGATTTAAAAAAATAGTTGATATAGGGACAATATATGAACAAAAAATATAATTTTGACCAGTATTTATATAATTTTAACCCATAACTCTATAGTATGACCCCTTGTAATCCTCTTTAACCTTACCCAAGGAAATTGAGTTTTACGTTTTTTACAATTCATTATGGATAAAAATTAATTTAAAAATACTAAGTAATTTAAATTATTATGATTCTAAATATAGAATATATTTATCCAATTATATCAATATAAGTGGAAGGATTTATTTTAAAATTAATCCCACCAAACAGGATGTATTTTTTTTAATAAAAATCCCTTTTAAGTATAAAAATGTTTCAATGCCAAATCCAAGTATATTGCTGATTCCAATAAAATTTATTTTTTTAGAAAATGTAACTAATTACATTTAAAAAATATTAAAAATTATAATTCCATGATATAAATATGTGAAATTAAAATAAAATATCCTATAAAAATTAGTATTTTTAGTATATATTGAAAAATAAAAAATTTAAAAAAACCATTAAATCATCCAATGATAATTTTAAAACAATGAATTAATACTTTTTAATTATTCCATATTGATATTATATTATTTATACATATTTATTTCAAATAAATTAGTATAATGAATGGAAATATAATTTGGTTAGCAATAATTATTTTATCTTCTTGACTAAAAAATTACATAATATTACAAAAATGAATTTAGCATAAAAAATATAATTTATAATTATTAATAATAAATGAAAATTTCATATCATAACATATACTAGGTTGTTGAATCCATATATTACTATGTTTTCTATGATAGGATTCTAATTGGATGTTCAATAAACTAGTGTTAATAGAGATTATATATTTTATCCTTCTTTTTCATGACCTACTTACAATAGATTTTGTGATTACATATAACTAAAATGAAATATGTATCTCTTTTAAATACATAATTGAAAATTAAAATTGATACTTGTTATAAAAGAAATGATATAACTTTCATTAGTTATAGAATCAAAATTTTGGTTGAATCTCATACACTTAATGATCATTTATGAATCAAATAAGTTTTTTAAATTATTAAAAAACAATAAAATTTAACAAAATTGATCATTTATATCAAATAGGAATTATCTTCATTTTATATAAAAATATATAATCCATAATGTGTCTTCAAAATCATCCAAAAATACATTTACATGTGTTATCCCTCTAAACTTATCATATATATTTCATGTCATCATAGCCTATGGAAATGAATGATTAATAAGTATTTTGATTTTAAACACAATAAAGGAAACATATAATTAAAGAAATAAAGGCATAATAATTTCATAAATATTATGGAAGAAATAGGTAAATAGAATGATTCCATAATATGCAACAAACTAAGAGCATGATATATCCTTGATAGTAAATGAAAACATGAATATAAATAATATTGATCCTATACTAATGGAATGAATACTTTTCGATATAAAAACCATTTTTACAAGGATTTATAAATAGAAAAATTAATTTTCATTGATACCACAATCAATAAGTCATACCATAATCTAGTGGAATGCAAAAAATATTAAAGCATGTTTTTTCAAAAGAGACATGTTAATGCATTTAAGGGTTATATAATTTTTTTTGTACTTCAATTTCTTGATACTAATGAATTATTTATTATATTACACATTAAAAATCATGTAATGTCATAATGAATCTATCAATGATTAAAATATAGATATCCATGTATTGAATGATACATATTATTAATAATGAATGAACTTATGTTATTAGTAAATATTATTCAGGAATATCATTACTTTTCCCTAATAAAATATGAAGTATATTATAGTTAAACCGACCAAGAGAAATATGGTGTATGATTAAACAATATAGAATTAAAATTTGATTAATAATATATAATATAATAACAACACATATAATAACAATACTTTCCCCTATGTAAATAAAAAAACAATATTTCAATGTGATCATCTTCCAATAATTATTATGTGAAAACAACATTGTATTTCCTTATATAGAAATGAAAATACGACTAATTCAATTATTTAATAACATAAATGTAATCCATTGAGAGAACGAAAGTTGATTATTTCAAAAGAGTATAACTTGTGAAGTGGAATATACATATTAACGGTTTTATGACGCCATATTTACATAAACATTAAATCTAAAAAAATATCACATAATACCACAAAAGTAATGTATATACCCAAAATATATAAAATATGTTCAATGGAATAGTCATTACACATAGACTAAAAATTGGGTTTCAAAAAGATCTCATTACTGGGGAAAACAAATCAATAGAACATTATAAAATGGATTATGATTTGGGTAGTAAATCCATTTCAAAAAAGGTTTATGGTAAAAATATATACATTATCAGTGAATAAACCATTCAAATAAAAAATGGTTCAAAGAAATTATTTTTTCCAAACAAATAAAAAATGAGAACATGAAATCCTCTACAGATTTAGAAACATTGAAATAAAACCCAGAAAATATACATAATTTAACTGGACCTAAATTAATTTGAATTCAGGGTAATTATTGATATTATGTCTCAAAGGGAAAATATGTACACTATATAAATGAAATTATGCGCATAATACGAGATATGTTTCAATGGTAGGAATTTGATTTAAAACACCATAGTTATTGTCCAAAATTCCTAGAACATACATTATAGACTTATATCATATATATATCTACATTAATATAATAATTTATCATTTTACTCTTATTATTTATCAGTTATACACTAAATAATTAGACATTCTCTATGTGAAATATAATGATTTCCACATCTGGTATTTATCATTGGTACTTGTTTCAAAAAAACTATTTTTTGTACATTATTCATTGAAATTTCATGATTAATAGATTCATTAAATTACTTTCACGGAACATTTATAATTATTGTTGGTATTACAAATTCCATTCAATCATGTTTTAGTGTTTAATCATGATGATGAAACTAATTATAAATATTTTATTCTAAATCATCATAATCGAAGGGTGTTTTCATAATTAATGAATTAAATTCTGATATTAAATTAAAATAAAAAAATCATTATTTAACTATTTCTATCATACATTACTAGTAAATAATTTCTCAAATTCATACATGATATAATTGTGTATTATTGTTTATGTTGGTGGTCAACCAAACTCAAACACCAAACTACCATGATTAATGGTTGTTTATGAGCTGGTTTATATGACATATATTAATAAAACAAATATAATATTAAAAATTTGTTTTTATTAGTGGGTTATATTATAAATAAAATTTATTGTGAACATGAGATAATTTAAATAATTGCATTACATGGAAAAAAGATATCAGTTTCCAATTACTTTTTTCATTTTAAAATATTGAATTAAAATTAATCGTTTGTTTGTCATATCGTTAATCAGTTCTATAATAATTCACCCCAAAACATTATTGATATATAAAAAATCATATATAATGTTTAATAAAATCCATATATCTATAATTTTGTGAATGTTATGGAAAATGAAACATTTTTCATTATAGAGGTGGTAGTATACAAACATATGACCAATAATTTTTTTCATAAAAGATTGTGTAAATGGGAAGACAATGATTACATCATTAATAATGTAATAATATATTTTATAAATGATAATTATATAATTAGATTAGTTTGGTTATGATAAAATTAAAAGAGGATAAATAAGAAGAAATAAAATAAATATTAGACTTCTAAGGTAATAAAAAATTGAATATTTCTTTAAAAGTAAATTATTTGATGAAAATTATAAAATTTGTTTTTTATTTATAAAATATAATAATTTACTATAAAAATTATTTCCATACGACTTAAATGTTAAATTAATATCTTAATATTAATAAATTTATTACACATAAAAATATTTGATTATATTATAGGTTTTTTAAATTTAATGTTGATTTATATGTAATGGTAAAGTCATTAAAATTACAAGAATTGTTTAAACAATAATTTTTTAGTACGCAATGACAATTTAATATAATTATAATAATTTCATATTAGGATAAATATTATATGAGAAATTCCAAAATGGTGAAAAAATGTATAAATTAAATATACAAAAAGATATAAATTTATTGTTAAAATAAACCCATAAAATGTAATTATTAAACTATTTTAACTAAAAGAATGAAATTATCAAATATTAAATTTCATTATTCATTTTTCATATAATATACCAAAAAATTGGTATTTTCCAATTATTAATATAAATAATAACAAGAAATTAATCATATGTTTATTGAAATAGAAATCAAAATCATATAAATGGAAAATTTTTATAATAATGATTTTATAAATAATAAATGGGATTATTAGATATTTTAGGAGATGTAGTTTAATTTCATTCATATTAAATGTATCATTTGATTTATATATACATATAATTCATAATTTGATTACAGTTATTCCTTATAATAAAATGGTTTAAATTTTAATGGTTGTAATTATATATTTATATTTTATCTAACTAAATTATGGGTTCTTTTATGTTTAGTATATATTATATATGAGTATATCAAACACATTAACTTATTTTAAGGTAATATTATACTAAAATTTAATTTTTTTAAAATTATCACCCCTTAAATAAACCATCTCCACCTAATTTGGCTCTTAATATTAGTGTAATTTCTATAGAGAACTCATAATTAACCATACAATGCTAGATATTCATTTGATTATTTAAAATGCGAATTTGGATTTATCTATATGAAAATTATTATAATATATTTCTAAATAGATCAAATGAATTTATAATTTCACATAGAATTATACTACACTCAATACCACAAAAATAACTTCCTAGAAACCCAGTAAATGATTTGTATGATAATGATACCAAATGGGGTTTTATTTATAACATAATATACACTGGTTAGAGAAAACATCTATGACATAGTACTCTATAAAATATTTACTTACAAAAAAATATCGTATACATTATTTTTATTTTCATAATCATTTATATATATTTATTATTTTTGGTGACTATCTCATATGATTATCTTTATATTGGGATATAGAGTTTCATATTCCCAAAACTCATGTTATTGATGTGAAAATTTTATATATTGTTCCCCATTTATTTATACATGTAAGTTTGAAGAAATATCACTCTTCTTATATAATATTTACTAAACCCTTTAGGAATGTTTCCCTTATGTTTATTCTCATATTTATATCACGTAGGAAATTAAATATTCATTACTATATCATAATCATCAGTTTATCGTTCATGATACTCTATCTTCACTTCCTTGGAGTGTTTTGGAATTTTACTATATCCATATTTTTAATCATATTTGATGACATGATGTTTAGTATTATCAAAATTTTTATCACCACATATACCATTCAATTGGGTAATTAATTGAGTTAATTAATATATTATCCCTTACAACCATGGTTCATTCTAGTTTCAGCCATTAGTAAAACAAATTGATTTAACATGAGTGATGATTATTATATGTGAATTATAATTAATAAGAACATGAAAATTTAACAACTTGATGTATTAATTTATAACATTATCTTGTTAGCTTATAGTTCTTATAACTAATCTTGAATTAGACTGAGTTCAATCTATATGTATCTCAGTTGAACATATATCATTATTGGTTCATCAAAATTTATATTTATCTATTTTCCATTATAAATAATTATAAAATGCATAAAATAGAGTTCCCAAAATACCATTAGAATCCTGAAAATATTCTAAATTAAATATTAATAGAAACAAATAATATAATGAACCAACATTTTCCTAAAAACAGTATTCATTCTTAAAATCATATTCTCTCTATAACATAAATTCCTAAAAACATATCTAAAAAATTTTCAAAATAAATTACATTGACACTAGATATTTTCCAAAAGAGATAATTTTTCAGAAATCAAAATAAATATTTTAAAAAAATGATCATCCACTTATCACTATATTTCGCAAACCCAATTATGAGATGAAGTTATCAAAAAATTTCATGAATCAATTAACAATCATATAGTTACCAATCAATTTCTAACATACATATTCCAAATAAATGTTTCCATCATTGAATTATTATCATGTCTACATTAAACACAACATTTATCCATTCCTCAATAATTTTTCTCATATATTTATTGCCAAAAAATTATCCGTTTCATTGGATAAATTTTCATGGTTATTAATACAGTGTAATATACGTCAATGATCATTTAAAGTAAAACTACTAAATAAGAATCATTATATGTTGCATTAAATATTCATAATATTTATAATATACCAGAATACAATTGATAAATATCACTATCAAATGAAAATAACTATAAATTTTAAGAAAATATCAATATTATACCCCTAAGTAAGACTATGAAACTAATATTTTTCATCATAATTTCAAATTACATGATTCTAAACAATTAAATATTGATCACATATATGGTTATAAAACATAGTGGTTTATAAGAACATACCATTCTCAGATTAATTTTTATGATCTTTAGTCTATTAAATACAAAAAAAAATGGTTATGATAATATCTGAAATATGAAAATGAAAATGTCAATTTTAATAGGTAGTACCATATAAAACAGTTTACCACTAGATATTATCATATCAACATTTGACTCTTATTATTCAATCCTCAGTTATACATTGTAAATTTCATATTATGTTATCTGGACTAATTTGATTAAACCACTCATAAATATTTTGAAATGTCTTGTAAAGATAATGTGATCACCCCAATCATATCTCTCCATACATTCTATCATGGAGTCCATTCCTAGACTGATTTATCATGAATTGGAGTGTTGAATGATTTAATGAATAAAAAACATGTTGGATTGATTCCCTATGATGAATCTACACCATAATCCCATTGATGTTTGGGGATTTCAGTCTCTTTACCCTACTCAATTAAATTCTTATTTTCCTAAGAGTGTACCATAGTGGAACAACCTAGGGTCGATCACAAGGAGGCCGCTTATACGCACTATATTTTCAATTGTCACTTTCTAATTTAACTAATATAAAACTAACATATATAATATATATGGTGGATTTTGATTATGAAAATTAAATCAAAATGAGATACTAAATATACATTATCAATTAAAATACCAAAGAAAATCGAGCTGGAAAGAACAAGTTAAAGGTAGCAGCGGTGGACAAACGTTGATCGTTGGACACTCCCTTTATCATTGTTTATGAATATATTTTAATTAATTTATCCAATTTATACCTTCATACCTCAAGTTATACACCTAAATAATCTAGATACCATATTGAAACCTCATACATGGGTTCCGATCTTCTAATGAAAGTGTTCTGATTACCCGAAGACCTCCGAGTAACCAAAACAGGATGAACTCATCGTGCTCAAAAGTGAGACCTCACCAAAGACATTTAAACCATGAGTAAAACCACATTAAATTCATTATAATATAAGAAATCTAGAATAATTTATAATAAATTGAAAACACGAGAGAAAAAGACCTTATTCATTCATGCAAACAAGTTCCAGGATAGTTTAAAAGAAAATATTTTACAATGAAAGCACAAACTCAAAAAGGGAAATGTCTTCGGATCTCCGTTGCCCACCACCCCTTGTATTTATCCCTTCATGGCTTGATTACAACATGGAATACTCATATAATCTTGCTCTCTCAAGCCAAACCCCTTTGTGACGGATGGTGTGGTGAAGAATGAAATATCTCTTGAGAGGTAGGAGCTCCCCTCCTTTTATAGGCAGATTTTATCTTCACAAATTTGTCGTGTTTTGGACCCATTAAATGGCCGATTCACGCGTGGATCTCTTCATCAATATTGTGCATCAATGTCTTGGTCGTCCCCCCTCAAAATTTCAGATTAATTGGACGCGTATTGTAGGATTTATGGTCTTTCTATTGAAAATAGATTTCTCTAGATGAAGCTTCCTGGAAGCTTCCTTCAAAAATCTATCACTAAACGGCCATCCTAAAGGATTCCAAACGGCTTTAACATTATTTAGGAGACGCTTCCGGGGGTCCTATGTCCTATCCAGGTGGAATCGCATCATTTGGTGTAGTATAGACCGAAATTTTCATCCATTACTATGGTGGAGTCAATGCAGTCCGCCCGGAAAAAATTGTCAATTCATTGATTTGTTTGGGCACCATGAATATCGATTCAGCCCCTGGTCTTGAAGACAAAGTTGAAGGAAATAAAATAAGGGGTCAAACAAAATTCGAATCACAAAATTTGGATATATATTTTATATGAAATGACCAAAATACCCCTGTGATAAAAATCTGTTAAAAATCCAGAATTAGGCCATTTTTGCATTTAGGCTCAAAATAACACCAAAACCTAAATATCTAACAATTGCCCATTAAATAACACTATTGTGGGTTTATAAACATTAAATTACAGTATAAAATATGTGAAAATATTAGCTTCATCAATCCCCCACACTTAAGCATTGCACTCCTGAGCAATTATCATATATTCAAATCAAAATTCACACAACAATCAAAAATGAGAAAACATCCATGGTCTTATTAAAAACCAAAATTCATCATGTCTCTTCTATGAAAAACAATTTTCTTTTATTTTCATTCCAAAAATTTAAATTTGTTCAACCTCATAAATCCATCCATGGATCAATCACAACCTACCTCGCATTGAATTTTATGTCACTCTTCACTCAAGAGAAATAAATTCTGTAGTTATGCTCATACTTGGAAATTGCATATAACACCATAGGCTTGTGACAATTCTCATTTCTCCACAGCGTGAAAAATAAAAATGAATTCAATCATGAGGGATTTCCTAAATGGTTTAACGGACTCTGTGGCTTTGGGTTGGTGGTTAAATGATTTAAAAGATCAAGGCTAGAAAGAGAATGTTTGACTCTAAGGTACAATGCATGAATAATCAAGTGAAAACCCAGAAATTTCCTCACTCAATCCACCTTGAGAATGTGAAACAAAACACCACCCCCATTTATTTTAAATGTTACATGATCCAATCAATGATTTCAAGGTATTAAATCATTTAAGTTCTCCCCATTTTTTTTAATGCTCCAGAAAGGCACAACTTTATTTTCCTTTTTTATATATATATATATTTTTAGCTCCAGAAATGCACAACTTTATTTTCATTTTTTTTGAAGGAGAACTGAATGAAAAAAAATGAAGCATAATAAGATTATGACTCATTCCCAATTATTTCATTGCCCAAAGTTTTGATGCATACCACACAATACCCATCAATAAAACAAATCCCAATGAACGCACACGAATGACCCTTCCCCCACACTCAAACTTGAAATATCCATGCAAAAATACCAAGAGAATGGGTAGGTAAGGATAAATTAGCATGTAATGTGGCTTAAACCTATATGGCAATTCTTGGAATCTAAGGGATAATGAAGGATAAATGTAAAGGTAAGTCTCAGGATAATATTTGGCTAGCCAAAGTAGTGCCTCAATCATATTAAAAAAATTCAATGAAATCCAAAGCTTCGAAAGAGAAAAATTACAAATTCTGGTTCTCACAAAAAATCCAGGTTTCCCTCAAGAAAGTGTGGGTATTAGAAAGAATATGTAAAAGTGTTTTAGAATACCTCACAGGATGAGAAAAATATTTTGAGTCAGTGTTTCAGGGCCTTGGATTTCAAAAATTAGTAAAACTCATAAAAATGATTGAAAATCCAATTTAAGGAAAAAAATTCACATCAACAATCATTTAAGATCCTTTTTTTCAAAAATCATTTCAATTTTATCAAAATAAATTATTGTGTGAAATGTGATCAGAATTATCATTAAAGCTCAGGGTTCCTAAAAAATGAAAAAAATGAAAGCACACAAAAACAAATAAGAAGGTCGACACTCCCCCCACAATTAAATTTCAGTACCCTTCATTTTGTCTTGATAAAATATTAATAAGGGAAGAGAAAAAAAACTAAATATAAGGAAAGATACAACCTGACTTTATTTTTCTAACAGTACCATTGAGTTAAGCTCCTATTTAGAACCACTTCTTCCTATAAAGCAATAAATAAAAAAATGAATTAGAAAAAAAAAATAGAAAGGTGAAAGGGAAGGGATAATGCTTGGTTTGACCCCCATGCAGGTGCTAGGTTTTTGCTGCCCCTGGTCAGGTAGTTGCAGTAGGTTAACCCCAATCCGAAGGTGGATGGGGTTTCTTGCTTAGAAACCACCACATATTATTTCTCCCGATATCCATATGTGGATGCCAAAAGTGAGAACCCCCAATGAAAAGAAAAATATCCCCAACCCCTAGAAGAGATGGAAAATAGAATTTGAGATTAAGAGGGGGAGGGAAAAGGATGTAGGGGTGCTCCCTGTTTTTGTAATCTGGAAGAGTGGTGTCCACCGGTGTTGAAAATAGAAGAATAGGTAGTGGCTTCTCTTCTGTTTCATGTTCGTAAATTGGTTCTTCAATTATTTCTCCTTTTTTTCCATTATCCTCAAATGCACCAATGTATAACTCAACAGGCACCTCCATTCTCTCCTCAACAAGAGGACCTTCTTCTTCTTCTTCATCCAGATCCTACAGTAGTGATGCTGAATATACAAATTCAGAATAAGGGATATTAGATTTAAATTCAAAATTAATGAAATTTTAATGAAATGAATGCTCATAATTTAAATCTCCCTCAGAAATTTCAGCTTTAGAACCCTTTTCCTCAAGCAAGGCAGCTGGGAACTCATTTGTTGGCGAGGGAAGTGGGTCCTTAAGATTTTCTTCAACCTCATCAATATCTTCATTAAATGTAGGTGGATCAAGTATTTCATTCTCCTCAGATTTTATTTTTTGTCTTTCCATCCATAAGACTTTAACATCTTCAACTTGGGCGACCAGCGATGATATCATCTTGCTTGCTTTTTCCATATTTCTGCAATTCTCTTGAATTATCAAGGAATTTTCTTTCAATTGTTGGGAATTTTGAAGAATTTGAATACTCAATGTATCTTCCCTACTTGGATTATCATAAAAGTTATCCACATGCCAATAATTATAATAATTTCCATAAAAATCCATATTGGCTGATGAAATCAATGATATGCAACAAGGCTTTTTTTTTCTTTGAAAAATAGTGTGTGTAAGTACTTGGCCTCCCCAGCAATGGCGCCAAATTGATTTTTGGGGATTTCAGTCGCTTTACCCTACTCAATTAAATTCTTATTTTCCTAAGAGTGTACCATAGTGGCACAACCTAGGGTCGATCACAAGGAGGCCGCTTATACGCACTATATTTTCAATAGTCACTTTTTAATTTAACTAATATAAAACTAACATATATAATATTTATGGGGGATTTTTATTATGAAAATTAAATCAAAATGAAATATTAAATCTACATTATCAATTAAAATACCAAAGAAAATTGAGCTGGAAAGAACAAGTTAAAGGTAGCAGCGGTGGACAAATGATGATCGTTGGACACTCCCTTTATCTTTGTTTACGAATATATTTTAATTAAATTATCCAATGTATACCTTAATACCTCAAGGTATACACCTAAATAATCTAGATACCATATTAAAACCTCATACATGGGTTCCGATCTTCTAATGAAAGTGTTCTGATTACCCGAAAACCTCCGAGTAACCAAAACAGGATGAACTCATCGTGCTCAAAAGCGATACCTCGCCAAAGAAATTTAAACCATGAGTAAAACCACTTTAAATTCATTATAATATAATAAATCTAGAATAATTTATAATAAATTGAAAACACGAGCGAAAAAGACCTCATTCATTCATGCAAACAAGTTTCAGGATAGTTTAAAAGAAAATATTTTACAATGAAAGCACAAACTCAAAAAGGGAAATGTCTTCGGATCTCCGTTGTCCACCACCACTTGGATTTAGCCCTTCATGGCTTGATTACATCATGGAATACTCCTATAATCTTTCTCTCTAATTCCAAACCCCTTTTTGACGGATGGTGTGGTGAAAAAATGGAATATCTCTTGAGAGGTAGGAGCTCCCCTCCTTTTATAGGCAGATTATATCTTCACCAAGTTGTCGCGTTTTTGACCCATTAAATGGCCGATTCAAGCGTGGACCTCTTCATAAATATTTTTCATCAATGTCTTTTCCGTCCCCCCTCAAAATTTCAGATTAATGGGACGCTTATTGAAGGATTTACGATTTTTCTATTGAAAATCGATTTCTCTGGATAAAGCTTCCTGGAAGCTTCCTTCAAAAATCTATCACTAAACGGACATCATAAAGGATTCCAAACGGCTTGAAATTTATTGAGGAGACGCGTCTGGGAGTCCTATGTCATATCCAGGTCTAATAGCATCATTTGGAATAGTGTAGACCGAAATTTTCTTCCATTACTATGGTGGAGTCAATGCAGTCCGCCCGGAAAAAATTGTCAACTTCATTGATTTATTTGGGCACCATGAATATCGATTCATCCCCTGGTCCTGAAGACAAAGATGAAGGAAATAAAATAAGGGTTCAAAAAAAATTAGAATAAAAAAATTTGGATATATATTTTATATAAAATGACCAAAATACCCCTGTGATAAAAATCTGTTAAAAATACAGAATTAGGCCATTTTTGCATTTAGGCTCAAAATAACACCAAAACCTAAATATGTTACAATTTCCCATTAAATAACACTATTGTGGGTTTATAAACATTAATTTACAGTATAAAATTTGTGAAAATATTAGCTTCATCACCCATCTAATTAATATTATCTAAATGTGGTTGAATGTTATTTAAGAACAACATAATCTATACATTACAAAATCATAATGATGTTATCACAGAATTTTTTCTTTTTCCAATGGTTATATATGGTTTATTATTATCAAATTCATCGAAAAATGAGCATTATTATATGATGTAATAATCTCATTAGATTATATGTATGAATGAAATTGTGAATACATATAACTTATCAACCATTGAATTATCCTTAATAAAAATACAAAACTCATTGTTTTTTAACCATTACATTGATACCAAATTTAACAGTCTATCCACTCACTCGATGCTTCGGTTCTTATAATCACATACTTAATACTCACTTTTATACTTGTTATAAAAGATTATATATAAACATCCTTATTTTAAAAATAAAAAATTATTATTGAATCACATAATTCAAAATGATCTTCTCATGTTTATGTATTTAATGAATTAGAAAAATGAAATAAATAATATTCCCATATTATTTGTATCAAATAAAAAACCATTTCTTTTTAAACCAAACTAATTAATCCATAAGATTCATAATCATATTCAATAAATTAATGCTCATGCGTTATCATTCTAAAAATTTTATGTGTATAAAATATCATCATATCATAGTGAAGTTGAAAACTACGAATTCGTGAGATAATACACATTGTATGGGAGGCCTATATTTAAATTAAGAATGTATTAACATTGAATAAATATTGTTAGTAGAATTGATAAACAATAAGAATCCATAATCAACATTAAATAGAGACCATGATTTATCCATGGCAATAAATAAAAAAATTGATATAAAAAATACTGATCTTATACTGATGGAATTCATAATGTTAGACATAAATAAAAATTTTCAATGCCTTGCTCAATGAAACTATAATTTCTATCAAGAGAAAAATAATTAAACCATGTTGAATTGTCTAGGAATACATTAAATAACCCAAGAATTTTTTCTCTTGATACACATATATTCTTCAATGGGATATTTAGATCTAGTACCCACTCTTCATTAATTTACATCCAATTAATTTACCGTAATAATCATCAATACTTTATATACCATTCGATAATGAATCTCTTATTGAATAAGTCATTGAAATCCGTATAAATAAAGATATGAAATATCAATACCTAAAAAAATTTCATTAAAATTAAATAATTGTCCATAACAACATTAATATATCACATTTTAACAAAAGGGATAACATGACCAAACCCATCTATGGAAATATTATGGTTGGTTAAATAATAAATAGTTGACATTCTAATAAACACCCATATTTGAATAATAACGTAGATAACCAAAATAATTTCCTCATATCAATTTAATATAAATATATCTATATGAACATAATAGAATTTTATTTATTTAAAAATGTGATGTTACAACTTTATATATAAATTATTATATGGCTTAGTTAATAACTGAAAAATATTTCTGTAATCCATCAATAGAATGAAGGTCGATTGTCTGAAAACAAAGTATCCCTAGAAGTGGGAAATATTTTTCAAAGGGGTTATATAATAATAATTTTATTAATATATAAAAATATATATAATATCACATAATACAATAAAATGTATTAATATAGGCAAATTATATGAAATAAGGCCACATGACCACTATTAACTAAATGAAGAAAAATTGAGCTACCAAATAGTATTAATAATAAAAAACACAATAAATATCCAAATTCATGACAAATCGTGAAATGGATAGTAAATCCCTTGAAATATAGGACCTTTAATAATAATTACCTATGTATATTAAATAATACAATCATATAAATACTTAAGAATAAAACAAATATGTCTCGACCAATCTAAATTCAGACTATGAAAAAAAATTTAGATATTCAAATTTTCAAATTCATACTCCATGAAAGAGGGTTAATGTAATTGAACATAAAATATTTCGATTAAACGATAATTTAGGATATTATATCTTAATTATAAAAAATATAATCCAAATAAGTGAAATTTGGTTCATAATACAAAATAATTTGGACAGAAAAGATTTTGTGGTGGAAACTCATACCACTTTTCCAAAATTACTTGAACTTATATTAACTTCATATATAACATACAAGTAAATATATATTTATTAAATATTTTAGAAACATAATCCTATATATTTTCATATATAATTTTCAAAATCTGTCGTTATCTATATCAATTCTACTTATTTTCAACATCTGGTGTTCATCCTTTGTACATGTTTAATAATAGAGGTGTTTTTTAATAATTATTTTATTGTTAATCATTAATAAATTATCAAAAATACTATTATAGAGAAATTATTATTAATTTAAAATTTAAAAATTCCACTCAAGAATGTTTTAGTCATTATTATTTAATATGAAATTAGTAATAAACATGTTTTGGTAATTCTTGAAAATCAAAGGGCGTTTTCTTAATTAATGAATTACCTGATTATATAACCATACATGAAAAACTATTATTTAATTAATATATCATATTATAATGGTAAATAAAATATAATTATCATCCATGACATAAATGTGTAATATTTTTCACGGTGGTCGTTAAACCGACCCAAACATGAAACTACCAAGATTAGTAGATGATTATAAGATAGTTTTGTTGGAAAACCATTGTATCATAATAATAATTATATTGTATACTATTAATTGGTTTTATATATCATAATTATGTGGAATTATAATGATAATATAATTTCTGTATTGTCATTACTTATAAAAAATATCATTTTCCTCATAGTTTACTCATTTTAAATGGTTGAATTAAAGTTATTCATATTTTATCATATAATTTTATTTTTATCTAATATAGAATAACTAAACCTTAATGATATCTTGAAAATAATATTAGTCCATTAATTAACTCCATATACCCATCCTTTTATGGTTGGGATGGAAAATTAAACATCTTGTTTCAAGGAGGTTGTAGTCCACGTAATGAATGGACAAAAATTATGTTTTTCATAATGGATTAGATATAAGAATTAAAATGATTATACCATAAATA
This sequence comes from Viscum album, assembly GCA_963277665.1. NCBI lineage: Eukaryota > Viridiplantae > Streptophyta > Magnoliopsida > Santalales > Viscaceae > Viscum > Viscum album. Next base: position 134,637,831 of record OY728127.1, read on the forward strand.
TAGTAATATAAAATTGTATAATGGAATCCAATTTCATTATTCATTTTTGTTTATAATGAAAATATGATGATAGTTAAGATGAAAAACTAACTAGTTTATAATACTCACATCATGAAGACTTGGATTTATTAGAGGTCTCTTTAGAAATGAAGGAATTATTCTAACTAATAATAATAATAATATTAATAACATTGGATAGTTCTCTAGTAGTGTATATTTAATAGAGTTTTATGAGAAAATTCGATTAATTGGGGAGTCTTTATGTGTGGAAGATATTGCATTTTTACAAGTGTAGGAAAGGGATGTTTGGGGAGCGACTGTATAATTTTCAATAATGTAAGTGTACAATTAAAATATAAAATAAAAAATAGATAAAATAGGATATTAAAATTATTCTGGGTTTAAAATCACATCGACTACTCCTTTTTAAAAAAATTTGATTTTATTACTTTTTTCTTTTAACTAATGTCATTACACGCAGGAATAATTTAACAATAGAAAATAATTTTTAAGACTAGTAATTATTTTTATTAAATAACAAAATATTGAAATTTATAAACAAAAATGAAACTTTAAATTTAAATTTTGAAAATAATATTATCTATTAAATATCTAATAGTGTAAAATGATAATTTTTTAAAAAATATAATTAATCAAGTAAAAAAGTGTTTTAAAGTAATATTTTTTTAAGGATTAAATATACATGTATATTTAAATTATTCAATATACTTATTATAATTAAATACATTGAATAATTATTAAATAAATAAATTATATAATGATTTTAATACAATCCAAATCTTAATCTCCATTGAAAAATACATGTTTCCGTTACAAGAATAAAACCAGATTTTGTATTATTTTAATATTTTTATTAGATATAAAAATGGGTTTGAATGGTTTTATATGTTCAATGAATATTTTCAAATGATTCATGTTATTTAAAAAATTATTATTTGATAACTTTATAGGTTTTATATATTTATAATTCATTCTTATATACTGGTAAGTTCAAATAAATGCCAATTTTCATTAAAATTGTATTTTTGGACAAAAAAACACACATTTAATTTTTTTTTTTAAAATTAGTAATAATTAAAAATTTATATTAGGAATTAGAAAATGAATTTTTTTATTTCAAATTATAAAATTTATTAATTCTTTTTTCGAGGAAAAACATATTTTGTATATGAATAACTGTTATAATTATAAAATGAAATTTTCAAAAATAAACTATAAGTATTATTATTTCATATCATTTATAAAGAAATTGGTTATAATATAATTTTAATTTCAAAATAAAAATATCATTAATAATATTTTTCATGAAATATAATTTATTATCAAATAAAATATTAATTTTTACAATAAAAACATCCCACAATAAAAGATTTAATTAGTCATTTAATTTATAATTATTGAATTTCATAGTAACATCCCAGGTAAATAAAGAATATAACATTTTCATATTTATTAATATTTTTGAATAAAATGTTAATATTACTTTATAGGGAATTCTATGTTCTATGGCGTACCCAGTAAGTAACAACGAGTTTCGTTGAAATCTTGCGTTGCACACTAATAATATAATAATATTATTTTAAATGGTAGTTAACGCCTCGCCGTTGTAATGGTGGGAATGAACAGATGTAACTATGAAATGATTATATATGTTTTTAAATATTTTTACATTTATCAAATAAATTTAATTGGCTTAAAATAAGATAAGATTTTTATTTTTAAGCATAAATATTCTAATGTTCTTTAAAATGTCGATTAACCACCTTTTTATGGAGAAGCCTTTTTTAAAACTTTTTTTTGTCATTTTTATATATTATATTTGAAAAAATTAAATTCTTCTTTAGAATTGGGACATCAAAATTTACTTTTTGTAAGTTTGTTTTATTTTTCCAATAAAGTTCATTTTGTAATGAATAGTGAAAAATACTGCATTTTACTTCAAAACTTCTTTTTTCATCTAATATAATTATATAGATAGATTTTCATTTTAATTGGTTTTAAAGTGTGATTGAATTATGTTTTTATAAATTAATACTATTTTTTTCATTGGATGTAATTTCACATTTCAATTGGATGTAAAAACAAGTCAATCTTTTGATAAAGTTTACTTCTTAAAAACTCGAATTTGGCTGTGACAGCAGAAATTATTTTTTAAATTAGTTACTGAAATTTTTGTGTTTGGAATTTGGAAAAATTTATTCCATATTTGGAATCAGAATGTCCAAATTCTGTATGTATGACTCTTGTGTTTTTTGACATTATGAATAGTAACGACTTCAATTATCTTTAATTATCATGACTAATTTGTAATCGGGTAATTATGAGAAATAAAATAATATCATAATAATATAAAATGACCCAAACATGTGTCCAAATCATTTTTTTTGTGTCAACGCTGACCATTTTATTCCTTGTACCTTCTTATGGACCCCATGGAATCACTTTTGTGTGATATTGACCTTTTATCATATTATTTTTAAAGAAATGAAAATATGACCAAACAATGTAACACATAAGTAAATAAATTTTAGTTTTGTTTCAATAAATGATATCTTAGACTATAAATAGTCATTGAAGGTTTAAAAATATTTCCTACATCATGGTATTTTTTTATAATTTTTAGACATTAAATAAATAGATTTATTAATTACACCATGATGATGCAGTGATTGCCTCATTAATGAATGATTTAAATAAAATGAAAAGATATTGTAAAATCATGGAATTACACATGTAGAAAACCTATTGTATAGGTGGATTTATAACCCTTGTCACCTTAGCCTCTAAATATATCATTTTGCGAACTTTAATATATGAGAACCATTTACTAATAATGTAACATTTAAATACTTTCCAAAAGTGACCCTCCTCCCACTTATAAAAGGCCCCGACCTCTACCCCCTTACCCACACCTCTCAAGACCTTGACTCGTCCAACCTGTGATCATATTATCTCTCCACATCCCTATATTAATTCTAGAAGCCACACTTTGGGAAGAAGCCATTCCAAGGAAGCCTTTCGCTCAAATCAAAAAAGTTACCCGATTTAGAGGTAATGTATTCTCTTAAGTTCTTTTGTTTTATTTTGCTTCTCCAACCCCTAAAACTCTTTTTATTAATTTCTTTTGTAACAAAAATAGTATCCTTAATATTCTAGGATGTTTTTATGAGAATTATTAGTGCTACACTTACACACACCTTCATCTAATGGATGAAGAACGTACTATTTATGTGGACGGCGAATTACTCCCTCACGAAGCGATGATTGTTCAATTATCTCATACCACCTCTCATGGTGGACATTATGATGGTACAATATTTATATATGATATATATTTTGTTTATGTTTTCTTTATGATTATGTATTTTTCTATATATAGCAAACCCTTATGGTTTCCATTATGTGTAAACACGATAATTTCATTTGAGGAAGTGCAGACTACCGCTCCCTCAAAGCGATATGACTTGTTCATACCATATGTTGTACGTATAAAGGATAGGTTTAATGATATTATATATGATAAAATACAGGAATTATAATACTATTAAGTATCATTGTGTTTTAATCCCATTAAATATGAAATAGAAATGGACGTAGCTTTCATGTGTATGTACGGTTTAACGTCTCCATGAACGGTGCAATTAATTTCATACCCCTAAATGTTATATATTTTTATAAATACTTGTATAAGTTGGATATATATGATATATATGATATATATGATATCAAAATCATGAATTTCATTATGGATATAATGAACCATTGACCACATGAACAACATGTAATTATAAAAAGTCCATTTTTGACTTAAGTACCAAATATCGACAAAATGAATATTATTAACATAAATGATTGCATAATGTTTATAAAATGGAAATAAGTGATATTAAAGGAATAAAAAACTTTAAAAAGTTTCTTAATAAAGTTTAAATTATCTTTAGTTTATTATTCAGGATATTAAAGAATGATTGAGTCAAGTCGGACACGAGGTAAGGGATTTCATATCTCACTTTTAATTTCGTAAGATTTCCATTGTTCGCCACTTATTTGTTTCATTTGGTGTATTGTGTACTACCATTTCATATATAGCATCATGATTTTATTTATATTCATGGTATTATGTGATTCATTTGGTGTTTACTATCTTTTGGTCATACGAATAGATTGATTACAACAAGGTAAGGGGTTTTTATCTGACTTTTTATTCTCGTGTGATTCAAGCTACATTTTCCACTATTTATTTTTTGTTGTGTACGTACATCCCATGATTGTATTATTTGTGTAATATACTTTAATTTATGGGTATTTAAATCTTCATTCTATGATCCTTCTTTCATGGGGTGTACGTTTAGAAAGTTACCCATTTCGGTAAGGGAACCTTTCACCCTCCCCTTTTTAATAGGATTCTCTTTGTTAGGTATTTTAATTTACATATTCTTAGGTTGGGATATGTTCTTATATATCCTTATTGATGTAAATTTTATTTTCAAGTGATGAGATACCAGTTTTATATCTCATCAACTATTTTTATGAATTTTAAAGTGATGTCGTTAGGCTGTCAAATTTCTGTAAGGGGACTTCTTAACCCAATTTCAATTATTTGGGTTAAACCTCTAATCCTTGATTATGTTGTGCTATAAATATGTGTGGATGACCTATGATGGTTTTATACTTAATATCCTCTTATATCAAGTGTATTTATATTTTTCACACATAATTATGTAATTTATTTTTCCTTAATCTAAGGATACCGTCTTTTTAAGGGACTTAATCTCAATCTCCTTTCATTGAGGCATGTTTTTTTGAATACATGACTTTATTTTATATGATGTATAAACACCTTTGACTTTTCATTTCATTCTAAATGAATCATTTTCTACAAAGCTTTTTACTAACAGATAAAAGTGAAATGTTTTTTTAACATACGCGGTTATAATGACCTTTCCGCTGCCACACGTATTATTTGATCTATGGCTTCCTCAACTAGTCATAATGTTTTTAAAAGATAAAAAATACCATATAATCTCTATGTATTTTGATATTGAAAATGGTCTTGAAAATGTATTTTTTATATTAATATATTTAAGTGATATTTTTTTATTGAAATGTGGAAAGGTTTCCTTTCATTTATATTAGTTTTATGTCTTATAATTTTATAACGGTACATAGACATTTGATGGGTGGTTACCTGATAAACCAAATTATGGGTGGTTCCATGAATACCACGATGGGTGTTTATGATATAACCTCCAATGCATTGGGTGTGGAAGTCGGCCATATGGCTATTCTATTTAGTGACATGTGTGGAAGTCGACCCTATCATTATTCCATTTAAGTATGTTTATGTTCCAAGTTACCTTTATATGTTATGTGATTTCATATGGGTAATCTTTTTGTTAAAAAAGTGTATGCAGTGATCTTTTATTCAGAGAAATGGTATTTACTACTTCATAAAGGTAAAAAATATTACTTATGTTAAATTATTCATGGTTTACCTATTGTTTTGAAAAACTAATTGTTTCTTTCTTTGTGTGATCCTTACTGAGCATTTTATACACATCCCATGTTTTTGAAATGTTTTTCAGAGGACATAAAGTGGAATAGGGTCAAGGATGGGATCAAGGAAATTAATGATATCTAATACATGGAAATTGATATGACTTTTTTTCAAGAGTATTTATTTTAGGAAAAAGATTGAAACTGAGTGGAAGTGTCTACTTTGTAACATTTGATATGTAATAGTAATGGACAAATTCTCTAAAACTCTATACCTAAAAATATCCTCAATGTAGATTATTCATTTAATTCAAGATTAAGTAATTATTTAAGGTCAGGTCCTTATAGTTTGTATCATAGGTTGGTTTAGATAACTTTAGAGGTTAGGGAACTCTTTAAGCACAAGTGACATTACCATAATTGTTATGATTTATGAAAGGGTCATCATTTTCTTTTTGATAAAGTGAATGAGTTTAATATAACATGAATAATTATATCTTTGTATTATATGATTATTTTACTAATATACTCACACCAACCTTTTTGGTTTTAGTAAATGGCTGGATCAAGTATGAACCAATGTAATAGTGGATGTGAAGAAAACTGTGACGGTTTTCCGAACGTACAACTGAATGATATGGGAGCTACAATGAGAACTCCTCTGTTTATTCTCAACCAACTATCTGGATTCACAATTGACAACCTGAACCTTAGGGATTTTTATAAGGCATCATATATACAAGAAACAATTCCCTATGAATGTTTAGGTAATAATCATAAAGGTATGTTTGTTCAAAAACCAATGTGTCAAACATTTGGAAAGAAACACATAGGAAAATGTTTCAAAGGGGAAGAAAGATGCTATAGATGTGGAAATGAAGGTAATAAAGAAAGAACCTACCATAGAAAAAGGAAGCATCTAGTTGACTCTATGAAATGGAAAGAAGTTATATCTGATAGATCAATTGAATGTTTTAAATATGGTATGCATGGTAATTATACAAACACATTTCCTATAAAGATGTTTTTGGAATGGGATCACCAATATCGTAAAAATATTCATTTACCAATACCTAATTCCATTCCGATTAAGGATGAAGAAACTGAAAGTGACCAATAAAAGGTATGGATTATTTCATAACATATGATTTCCTATTATTGAAATCTTAGGATATGATTCCTGATTTTATTGGTTGGAAAGAAGTATTTCAGAATAAGTTGGAAAGGAATTGTTAATGGATCATGAATAATGCTGAATGAGTAAGAAGTCAACATATAAAGGATTCAAGAGTGATGGTAGATTTTAGGATGGTGAAATGATTAAAATTATTAAGGCTCTTTTGATGATGAGATTACATTAGAAGATTTTTTATAGTATGTGTCTCCCTGATGATTGATATAAGAAAATTTTATTCAAGGAATAGTTATCTTTTCTTTTTTGGATATAGTTATAAAGAACCATTTTGGTTTATATGATCCTTAAATTTGAGGTAATTATCGGTTAATACATTTTGGGATGTAAAACAAATGCTATTAGATATACTTTGTGGTTAAAATATGTTATGGTTATTTTTGATGAATTTATCTATTTTTGGGAATGTTATAAAATTATGAAGTTTTTGAAAAGGGACAACACACAAAAAATGTCACAACCCGTCGTGTCGGACGAAGCTGCGGGAATCGAACTCACAACCAACATGCGACTGGTATTTTTCGCCTACCACTGGACTACATGATGTCCCTAGTTAGTGTGACTTATTATTTTTAGTTAGATGATTTTATGAATCAGGAATAAGTTGATTTCAGGTTATCTAGGGAAATTATTAACCTATCAGGGAGGATATGTGATTAGGTTAATTACTTTTCAGTATGAGACTTGAAGAGTAACCGATGTTATTTGAAGATAAATGTTAAGATTTATCTTGGAAGATGGTGTGATTAAATCCATCAGAGATTTGGGTTTCAATCTTAGTTTATATTTATTTGAAGAATTTTTTGGATATCTATTTATTGAATGGTATTTGATGAACTTTGAGTTTTTTTGGACAAATTTTGGAGATTAAGAGTAGTATTTATTTTTATAATGAATTAAACATTTGGTGATTATCTGATCTTGTACTATCAATTTTGGTTTTGGATAAGGTCTAAAGAAATGGGAAATAGATGGTTCTCTTTTGTAGATTAGGTGATTCTCTAGAAGTTGATTATAGTGCTCTTAATGAGAACATGATACACGTATTTTGGAGAAAATATGATATTGTGTAAGAAATATAGTAAGAAATGACAGTCTACATGAAAAGTAAGTATGTTTCCTTATGATTTAGTTAAGATCATAAATAAATTCCTCAATGAAAAGTAACTTGAATCACAACCGTTGTCTATTAAAATTTCCTACTGCGGAATCAAAAATCGTTTAACCCATTACAAGTTTGTGATTTTCTGGTGGTTATCATTCTCCTAGACATGTTTTCTATCACTCTCCATCAGACCATGAACCTTTGTTTTCTCTTCCCTATCCATGTTATCATGGAATCATGGTATCTGTTATCTCAGGTGACCTTTGTAATTCTCTTTCATTCTTTTGAAATGATAGTTTTATTTACTCCTTTTCCGATGTGGTGCTTTCAATGATGTTTCCGAGACCAGTTTTAAAATTGCGAGGACGTAATTCCCAAAAGGAGGGAAGGATGTAACATTCCAGGTAAATAAAGACTATGATATTTTCATATTTATTAATGTTTGTGAATAAAATATTAATATTACATTAAAAGGAATGCAATTTTTGATGGCATACCTCGTATGTAACAACGATTTTCATTGAAATCTTACATTGGACACTAATAATATAATAATAATATTTTAAATGGTAGTTAATGCGTAGTTGTTGTAATGGAGGGAGTGAACAGAACTAACTTCAATATGATTATATATGTTTGTTAAATATTTTTACATTTATCCATTAAAAGTCAGAGGCTTAAAATAAGAAAAGAATTCGGGTTTTAACCATAAATATTCTAATGGTCTTTAAAAGGTCGATTAACCGCCTTTTGATGGAGAAACCTTTTTTAAAACTACCTTTTTTCAATTTTATATGTTATATTGGACAAAATAAAACCATTATTTAGAATCAGGACATGAAAATTTACTTTGTCTATGTTTTTGTTATTTTTACGATAAAGTCTATTTTTAATGAATAGTGAAAAATACTACATTTAACTTCAAAACGGTGTTTTCATCTAATTTAAATATATAGATAGATTGTCCTTTTAATTGGATTGAAAGTGTAATTGAATTATTTTTTTCACTTAATACTTTTTTGTTCATTGTAAATAATTTCACTTTCAATTGGATTTAAAAACAAGTCAATCTTTTGATAAATTTTACTTCATAACAACACGTCTTTGGTTCTGACAACGTAAATTATTTTTTAAATTAATTTCTACATTTTCTGTGTTTAGAATTTTGTAAAATGGATTCCATATTTGGAATCAGAATTTCCAAATTATGTAATTAAAACTCTTTTGTTTTTGGACATTATGAATAACAATGACGACAATTATCTTTAATTATCATGATTAATTAGTAATCAGGTAGTTAAGGGTAATAAAATAATATCATAATAATATAAAATGACCCCAACATGTTTCAAAATACTTTTTTGTGTCATGGATGACCATGGGATTGCTTGTTCCAACTTATGGACCCCATGGAATCACTTTTTTGTGATAGTGACCTTTTATCGAATTATTTTTAAAGAAAGGAAAATATGACCAAAGTATGTAACACATAAGTAAAACAATTTTAATTTTGTTTACATAAACTATATATTAGACTATAAATAGTAATTGGAAATCTAAAAAGATTTACTACATCATGGTATTTGTTTTATAATTTTTATACATTAAATAAATAATTTTATTTATGACCCCTTGATGATGCAGTGATTACCTCATTAATGAACGATTTAAATAAAATAAAAATATAATGTAAATTATAAAACATACACTAGTAAAAAACCTATTGGATGTGTTTATTTCGAACCCTTCCCACCTTATCCTAGAAATATATCATTGTGGGACCTTTAAAATCCTAAAACCAATTTATAGAAAAGTAACATTTAATGACTTTCCAAAAGTGACCCTCCTCCCTCTTATAAAATGCCCCCACCTCTACCCTCTTACCCACACCTATAGAGCCCTTGGATCATCCAAACTCTTATCATATTATCTCTCCACATCCCTCTCATACTACTTGAATCCTCACTATGTGAATAAGTCTTTCAAAGGAAGCCTTTGGCTCAAATCAAAAAGAGTTACCCGATTCTGAGGTAAGGTATTCTCTTATGTTGTTTTGTTTTCTTTTTCTTCTCCAACCACTTGAACTCTTTTTATTCATTTATTTTTTAACAAAACCTGTTTCTTAAATATACATTGATATTTTTATGAGATGTATTATATCTACACTTAGACACACCTCAATCTATGGGGTGAAGAACATACTGTTTCTATGGACGGAGAACTACTGCCTCACGAAACGATAATTGTTCTATTATCTCCTACCGCCTCTCATGGTGGACATTATGATGGCACTATATTAATATATGATATATATTATTTTTATGTTTTCTTTATGATTCTGTATTTTTTTATATATATATAACCATTATGGTTTCCATTATGTTTAAACACGATAATTTCGTTTGAGGAAGTGCGGTCTACCGCCCCATCAAAGTGATATGACTCGTTCATACCATATGTGGCATGTATAAAGTATAGGGTTAATGATATTATATATGATAAAATTCTGGAATTATAATACTATTATTTAACGTTATGTTTTCATCCCATTAAATAAGAAATATAAATGGAAGTAGCGTTCATGCGTATATACGGCTTACCGTCTCCATGAACGGTGCATTTCATTTCTTACCTATAAATGTTATGTAATATTACAAATATATGTATATGCTGGATATATATTTTATATATGATATCCAAGTAATTAATATCATTCTCTATATAATGAATTTTTGACCACATGAACAACATGTAATTATAAGAATTCTATTAATGACTTAAGTACCAAATATCGACAAATAAAACATTATTAACATAAATGATTACATAATGTTTATAACATGGAAATAAGTGATATAAAAGGAATAATAAACTTTAAAAGGGATATTAATCATGTATAAATTAAATTTAGTTTATTATTCACGAGATTAAATAACGATTGAGTCAAGTCAGACACGAGGTAATGGATTTCTTATCACACTTTTAATTCCATGAGATTTCCTTTGTTCGCCACTAATTTGTTGCTTGTGGTGTATTGGGTACTGCCATTTCATATATATTATCATGATTATATTTTTATTCATGGTATTTATGTGATTAATTTTGTGTTTATTATCTTTTGGTCATACAAATCGATTGATTACAACGAGGTATGGGGTTTTTATCTCACTTTTTATTCTCATGAGATTCATGCTACATTTGCCACTATTTTCTTTTAGGTGGTGTATGTACTGAACATGATTGTATTATTTGAATAATATAATATAATTTATGGGTATTTACATCTTTATTTTATGATCCTTATTTCATTGGATGTACGTTTCGAATGTTACCCAAATCAGTAAGGAAACCTTTCACCCTTTTCTTTTTAAAAGTATTCTATTTGTTAGGTCAATTGATTTACATATTATTATATTGGGATATGTTCTTATATATCCTTATTTATGTAAATTATATTTAAAAGTGTCGAGATACCCTTTGTATCTCTCATTAACTCATTTTATGAATTTTAAATTGACGTCGTGCTGCTGTCAAATATCTATAAGGGGACTTCTTAACCCAATTTCAATTCTTTGGGTTAAACCTCTACTCCTTGATTATGTCATGCTATGAATATGAGTGGATGACCTATGATTGTTTTACACTTAATATACACTTATATTGGGTGTATTTATATTTTTCACACATAATTATATAATTTATTTATCCTTAATCTCAGGATACTGTCATTATAAGGGACTTCGTCTCAATCTCCATTCATTGTGGAATATTTTGTTTTAATAGAAGACTTTCTTTTATACTCTGTATACAAACCATTGAAATTTCATTTAATTCCAAAGGAATATCTTTCTACGAAGCGTTATACTAAACGAAAAAAAGGAATTTTACTTTTAATGTACGTGGTGACAACGACCTTTTTGTCTCCACGAGTATTATTTGATCTTTCGCTTCCTCAACAAGCCGTAATGTTTTTTAAAGAAAATAAATATCATATACTCTATTATTTATTTTGGTATTGAAAATGGATTTTAAGATGGATTTTTTATTTCAATATATTTATGTGATATATTTTGATTTAAATTTATAAATATTTTCTTTCCTTTATATTTGTTTTATGTCTTATGATTTTATAATGGTACTTGGCCATTTGAAGGGTGGTTACATGATAAACCAAATTACTGGTAGTTCCATGAATACTAGGATGGGTGGTTATGATATAACCTCCAATGAATTGGGTATGGAAGTCAGCCGTATGGTTATTCCATTTAGTAACATGTGTGGATGTCAACCGTATGGTTATTCCATTTTAGTATATTTATGTTATAAGTTAATTTTATATGTTATGTGTTCGTTATATGGGTAATATATTGGTTAAAAAATGGTAAGTAGTGATATTTTATTTAGTGAAGAGTATTTACTACTTTATATAGGTGAAAAGTATTAGTTTTTTTAAAGTATTCGTGGTTTACATGTTGTTTTGAAAAACTAATAGTTTCCTTCTTTGTGTATTTTTTACTGAGATTTTTATGCTCATCCCATGTTTTTGAAATGTTTTTCACAAGACATAAAATGGAATAGGGTCAAGGATGGGATCAAAGAAAGTCATGTTATCTAAAACATAGAACTGATCATAACTTTTTTTCAGGAGTTTTTATTTTATGAAAAAAATGGAAAATAAGTAGAAGTGTCTACTTGGAATCTTTTGAGAGGTAATAGTTATAGACTAATTCTCTAAAACTCAAAACCTGAAAATATCCTCAATGTGAATTATTCATTTAATTCAAGATTTAGTAATTTTTTGAGGCTACGTCCTTATATACATTCATTAAAAAATTATCTTTTAATATATATATATATATATTTATATAATTCAAAAATAAGTTACTACAATTCATTCAACCTAGTTTTAATGATATGTTTTAAAAGGTTTTACACACACATATATATATACACAGTCTATAAATATTTCATGATTTCATTTCAATTTATTGGAGCGTGTGGAGTAACCTATCAAAAAAATGATTAATTTAATCATAATAATATGTTTGAATTTTAGTATGTTAAATTCAGCCTAATAATTAAATTTATTGCACACAATTCGAGTCATAATATAAGGGAACTTTGAATAGGGTACACATAATTAATGATACACTCTTTGACGATCATGGGTTTATGTTGGATGTGGAATAAGATGTATCTTTTTGAAAAATAAATATATGATCTTTAAAAATATATTTAATTGATTACAAATATGAAATATAATCATAAAGAGAGTATAACATTAAGGAATAACATCCCAAAACCCCTGAATAAGATTAATAATATAATAAAACCATTGTGGTTTTTATTTATAACTCAAAATAACATAATTGGTGAAAATATACATGAGGTAATATCACATGTGTCATGGAATATTTATTTTGGATTATTTTATTTTATGTTTTGGTATGATTGAGCTCCAGAGGTTAGAAGGATGAAATTTCAGTATTCGAAGTGTCTTTTGGGTGTTGAACAGTTTTCCTGCATGGTTAGGGCAATCATTTAATGCTCATGCGATAGGGCTCAATTTGATAGTTCCATTACGCATGAAATTCACAAGGTTTTTGAAATTTTGTGGCCTTTACCATGTTCCCATGAAAGGAAGCCTCACAAGGCAGCAGCCCTTGCATGGTGGGCGCACAATTTGGAAAATCATGTGGCTGAGAATTTTTTAAAAAATATTTTTAATTTTATTTTTCTTTTCACATTTACTTGTTTATTCTCTTCCTTATTTTATTTCTCCTTATGCATTTGGAAAGAGGTATTCCTCACCTTAAATATCCTTGTCCCTCCGTCACTCTCAGTCTACTCTTCATTCGATTATTGCATCTAGTTTCTTATTGAATCTCACTTGGATCTTCCTCGTAAGTTCATATGTATTTCTCTCCACCTCTGATTTGTCAATTTACCCCTATACAAGACAATTTCTCTTCCATTAAAACACATTATTTCTGGTTAATTCTATTTTCTTGTTTCTTTCATCAATAGGGTATGTCAAAGGTATCACTGTTCGACTTAGTGTGTGTTCCAAAATCAGCCTCCACAGGCAAAGCAGATTGGTTTGTCTATCATTGTTTCTTCCATCTTGGTAAGGGTTTTATTTTTTTCTCTATGTTTCTCACTTTCCATTTGGTTTTATTTATTGATTTAGGTTTAATATAATTATTGAAGAGCATTGTTGGTTTCTTGAGGTCTTTGGCGCACATGTATAGGAACGTGTGTACATGTATATATATACCTTCCATGAAAATTTTCCATCATATCATGGGAAAATGTTTAATGGGTTTATGGTATATTTTTACATAATAATTCATGTGTGTTTTCAAGTACAAGACGGTCTTTGTCAAAGGATTCAAGTTTCATGGTGTCCTAGATGGATCTTCTCCTCACTTGAGGTAGGTGTCAGAATCAAATTTGATGAATTTGGAGTTCTAGAATACATGTTCCTTATAATTCCATTGATGAATGCAAGAATATATTAGTATCATTGGGTAGATTTCAATATTTTTTTATCCATTTTCATTATCATAATTTCATGGGTTGGTATAGTTCTTATTTATGATTAAAAATTGTATTTTTATTTGTGCTATTGTTTTATGCAATGAATCTTTCCTTTTTAGTGGTTTTAAGGTTGGGAAATTGGTCTTGGACCAGTTTGGTTTTCATTGAGTAAAAATGTATTCTTTAAAAGGGATCTAGGTTTTAAATTGAGGTGTGACCTCAGATTGTTAAAAAATGGTGTTATTAATTTCAAATGGTGTTTTGAAATGTCTGAGTGGTTTAAATTTGGTGGATGTGCCTGGATGGCCTTTTTAGATGTGGTTTGATAGAAATTGGGTGGCCTTGGGTATTATTTTGGTTATCAAAATTTATTTATAGGTGCGGAAAGTGGATTTGTATTGTTTTGGAAATCTTAGGAAGGTTTTCTTTTAATATAATGATGGAAAAAATTGTTTAATGAAACATGGTTTTGAAATGGGGGTTTATTCATTCATTATGTTTGATACAATTTCTAATAAATGGTTTCATTTGGAAATGAACTTAAATATGGGGATTTATGCCAAATGGGTATTATAATGGGATCCTATTGTGTTTAAATGGGGTTCATTTTCATAAAGGAGTGTTTGGTTTTATAATGTAAATTGAAGTCCTCTTAAAATATTTGGTGATTCTTGAGGGAGCAGATTAATTCCGTATAATTTTATCTAAGTGTCATGTTGTTTCAAAACGAAATTTAAAAATGTATCTAATATTATTGAAGGCCTAGTTGGAATTTGTGATGTGATATTGGTTTCCCCATACTGACCATTATTTTGGTATATGATTTTTTGTTGTTTATGTGATTGATACATGAGTTGATGAAATTGTCATGTCAGAAATCTCTTATTGTTCATTGGGGTACCCTTGGTGGCTAAATACATATTGACTTAATGAATTTAATAATTTAACCCTCATGATTCCCTGTGGGGAATATGAAGGATGTACTAGTTGGGATTGAGGCTGCCCATAGGGTGTTCCATGTTCACAAACATAGGTTTGGGTTGTAATATATGAAAACATTGGAACATAACCTGTTAACCTAGGTGTGTAATGGTTAATTGGTTTACACGAGCTTATGGAAGGAATTATGAGAATCGGGTTAAATTGGCTAAAATGTGTTGTAAAAGATATTAATGCCAATTGTGATTAATTAGTAGTATGGAATAAAGGAGAGTTTGGAAGAATATTAATGGGTTAATGAAAACTTATTTGAAAATTATTATTGGGTTAATGTTATATGGCATGAATATAATTCATGTGAAATGTGTTTGTTTTTTGTCGAAATAAGTTTGGTTGGTGATATATTATATATGGTCGATGGATATATATAAGCATGTGAACATGGATTTTAAGAGTTAGTTATTCAAATGAAGATGTATGCTCATGGGTCAAGTTGGATTGAGGCTCTATTCTCTACCCCATAATGAATGAGTTAGGGAAGGTTACAGAGTTCGATTCCCATAACAGTTTTATTCAACTCTGACTATGTCTTCGAGTTGAGGATAATGTGATTATTATGATATGTTTATCATTATTGATATAGGGACATGATTTTTTTTCATTATGCATTGTAATTTACTAGCATATGTTGTAGTGAAAATAATATAGTGCATAACCAATGGAACCTGTAATGGATGTAATTAAGTAGTGACGCTAGTATGGGTGATGAAATGAGAAATAATGAATAAAGAAAATGGGTTGGTTTTTGTAATTTATGGAACCTTGTTTTTCCTTTTTTAACATCTCATTCCCCTAATACACATTCTGTTATTTTCAACTTTTTACCCAGAGGATAGGTTGACTGGACATGGCATTTCAAAATCTGTTGTGATTTTGGCTCTTGGTTGGATTGTTTTTTTTCCTAGGTGGGTTTTGTTAGTACCTTGTTTCTTATGGTTTGTTTAGATTTGTTTTTCCATTGTATATTGTGGTTATAAGTTGATGATTTTTTCCTTTTTTCCATGGCTAGTTGGTATTTGTGTTTGTTGGTAATAAGTTGTCTTTAGTCTAATTAGAATAATGGATTAATGTTACTGTTTACTATAAATAAGGTAAATGAGTATTTTGGGAAATGATGACATTGAGCACAGTTTTGGAAAGGCTTAATCCACCTCTTATTTTCATATTTTTGTGTTGGGTTTTTGAAAATAAAAGAAAATGTCTTTCAAGATTTTTATACTATAGGATTCGTTTTTTAGTGTTTTACAATGCATGGAGTTTATACTTTCTAATTTTATTTTCAACCATGCATTGATGACTAGACTTATGAACCTTATTGCATAGTTTTAGTGGGTTTTGGTGGACTAAGAGTCTTTAAGCTCATGACTATATCTATTAGGTTCTTTAGTTATTTTCCTTTTATTCTTTGGAGCTGGCATGGAGGAGACTTGGGGGGGAGATATTATTGGTTCCCAGCTTGAGTCGGTTAGTTTTCCTTCTTTCTTTCTTCTAGATGCTTACATTTGTTAGTTAGTTTTTCCGGGAAGCCTACTTACATAAATTTTTTTTTCATTGCATTTATATTTATTTACATTTTTTAATACTATTTTTGTGAAATAATTCCCAAAAGATATCTGATGTTACTCAGGATGTAGTCGAAAACCCATGGGGATTGAGAACGCCCTTTGGTCCCTGTGGTGCTTCATCTCAGATGTTGAATTGGAAGGAATCCCAGGCCAGGATGTTAAAATGTTATATGATAGCCTATATTCCTTATAGGAACTAGTTTTGGAGTATCCCATGTTATATAGGGATGTTTTGGTATGAGGAAGACTATGTTAACAAATCTTGAGAGGTAAGTGAGGGGATAATCTAGCTAGCTCTTTCTTGTCCTGATCCTCAAGCTTCCAGAAGGTAGGGTTTCAAATCATGGATTAATGTTGTCTTTGGATGTTTTTATGGTTTATGTGATTTATACCTTGATCCATATTGATAATTTTAGTTATATTGTTGATCTATTGTGGTCCTAGGGTCTAAAAGTAGGATAACATGTGTTGTGTGTTCATCACATATGGCTTGAGAAACCATGTGGTGCCCATGCAGCCATGGCTGTCTCTTATGTGTAGTGGGTTTCATGGTTGGCTCGTTGTTCCCCAACCATGAGTCCAATATAGGAATAACACTATTCCCATTCCATTTTTCTTATTCTAGAGTCATCTTTAATTTTTATTTCTCTAAGGATGGCTTCCACATAATGGAGGTGGACTGAAGAGGGTTTTAGGATGTCATTCTTGGGATTCTTATATGTGGTTTATTTGTAGAGATTGTGTGTGTTTCATTGAAAATGATTTTATTGAGAAAAAAATGGGTTTTTAGGAAAACATTTATTTTCAAATTGGTAGGCAAGAAAATGAAAAAGGGTGTATTTACATGTATATATTAAATGATTTCTAATAATTGCTTCCTTATTGTGAAATGGTGTTTTTGAATGGATGGTGAGTTTTTAATGGGAATATTTGGGTTTTTTAGTTTTAAAAATAATATGAAATTTTTTACAAGATTTCATGTGGTTTCTTTTATTTGATAAATGTGTGGGTCCCAAAAAGGTCTTTTTTTCAAAGGAGAATTGTTGGTTTTGTAATATTCTTTGGTAGAGGGTAATTATTATGACAATTTGTTAGAGAAAATTATGTTTTCAAGGGAAAAGTTATTTTTAGTAAATAATTTTTTAATTGTTTGGGGGAGTTTTCATGTTCATTTCTATGTCTTTATGTTTTTTATTGATTACTTAAATTGTAAGGAATTATTTGGATATTTTAAGAGTAATGGATTGCTTAGGTCTATGTCTAGTGCCATTGTTCTGTCCCAAAAAATGGTCAAATGTGTTTCTTCGGATTCAATGAAGAACATTACTCCAAGTGGAGTAGTGGATACAAAACTGTCCTTGTGAGAGAGGTTGTGTTTTTTATTTGTAGTTCTAGTTGATTTTGAAGAGGTGAGTTGTGTTAGGAAGGATTTTTTATATTTTTTGTGGTTTTGTTTTGAAGTTCAAGCTGTAGTTATTTAATTCAAGATAATGTTACACATATTTAGTCATCGATATGTTAAGGTGCAAGTTATTTTGGATATGGGAGAGACCTAGTGTTCTCAAATGGGTAACTAAAGTATTGTTCAACCAGTAGAGTTTGGTATACTATCTGGCATTTCACCATGGTTAATTTGGATTCACTTTGTTGGGGTGATTCATGCTTTGAATCCTTGGTTATTTGTGTGAGTTTTGACCCAAGGTAAGAACTCTTAATGTATTTTGGGACTTCTTATGGTTGTTCTTTTATCCTATAGTGTAGAGGTGTTATTTTTAGAGAATATGTATATTATGGATGTTTAGTGTTTTTGGCTAGGTATTTTGATTCTACTTTTAGTACCATCATTCTAGAGGAACTCTAAATGGAGGGGATACCATTTTAGTGGTTTTTGTGGGAAGTATGTATTCTTGTTTCAGGTTATTGTTCTAGTGAATCTTGGATGAATTGATGTTTTATGGTTAATTGGTGCTATCCTTACGAATGTATGAGTTGGTTTCCCTTGACGTTAATCTTTTTAGATTGTTTCTTTTGGTTAGGTTATCTCTGGACCTTTCATTTTATTTCTCTAAACCATTGATCAGGACATTATGGGTATAAAAAGAGGCATAGTGGTAGATTGTAATTTCTTATGTGTCACGACATATTTATTTTGGATTATTTTATTTAATGATTGATCAGACATGTTCTCCGGGGGTTTGGGGCTGAAATTTCAGTTTTCTAATATACTTTTGTGTGTCGCAAGGTTTTCCACACATTTAGGGAAATCGTGATATTCTTGTGAAATAGGGACATGTTTGAAAAAGCCATTATATTAGTCCTCCACATTGTTTCTCAAATCTCGTGGCCTTCTCTAGGTTCTCGTGATAGGAATCCTAGTTTGTAAGTGGACCTCACAAAGTTGGCGCATGGTATGGATTACCGAATGGCCAAACCAAACTGGTTTCTATAATTATTTTAAGAAAAATAGTTATTATTTTTTTCATATTTTCCCTTTTCCCTTTTTCTTATTCTATTTATTTTCTTCCTCCTTATGTGTTGTGAATGGTGTGTGCCTCCCTTTACATGGATGCGTGGATCCCTCCCTTATGGTCTTCTCTTTGTTCGACAATTGCTTCTTGTTTCTTCGGAATCACGATGGTATCGTCGAGGTATGTTCATCTGTGTTGGTATACTCCTCTGATTTATCCAATTTCCCCTCTCTATTTCACTATCTTGTTCATTCAAACCCTAGATTTTGGGTTAATTCTATTTTTGTTGTTTATTCCATCGATATGGTATGCGGGAGGTCTCTCTAGAATGCTTTGTGTGTGTTCTGACATCTACTACTGTAGGTGAAGTAGATTGGATCATCTTGGCTTGTTGCCTCGATTTGGTAGGGGTTTTATTTCCACTGATGTGTTTCACAGATTCCACTTGGGTTCATTTAGTGATTTAGGCTTCAATAATTGTTATATATTTTTGGTGGTTCCTTGAGTTTTTGCGCACACATGTGTAGTTACATGTGTATACAAATATATATACCTTCCTTGAACATCATCCCTCCTGGAATAGGGAAATGTATAATGAATTAAGAGTATACATGTATGATAATTCATGTGTGTTCGCATGTGCAAGATGATCTTCGCCAATGGATTCATGTGTCGAGGTCTCCACGTTGGATCTTCTCCTCTCGTGAGGTATATTTCACTATACAATTTTTTTCCTTTAGAGTTCTAGAATTCACGAGCCATATATTTCATTTAATGCATATAGAAATATATTAGTATCCTTTTGTTGATTTGAATCTATTTTATTATCTCTTGGTCTTGGAGTAATTGTTTGTGTTTGTGTAGTTATCATTTATGTTTAAAAATGGTATGATTGCTTCTCTAATTATATAATGAAATTCATTTTAACTTTTTTGTGGTTTTAAATATGGGTAGTGGGTCTTGACATGGTTTTGTTTTCATTTGTTGAAAATGTTATCATATAAATGGAACATGGTTTTAAATTAAAGTGCGACCTAAAATAGTTTCAAAATGAGGTTTTCAAAATAATTTGAAATGGTGGTTTGAAATGTGTGTGTGGTAGATATTTATTGGAAGTTCCCAGTTGGCCTCTTTAAAGGTGTACTGATGGAAAATGGGCGGCATTGGGCCTTATTTTGTTTTTCAAAATTGAGTAACATGTGGGGAAAGTGCCTTTGTATTTTTATGGGAAGCCTTGGTGGGGTTTCTATTAACGGAATGATGTATGGCCTTGTGAAATGAATCTTTTATTTGAAATGGTGTATTATGAATTATTTATGTTCAATAAAAATGCTAATAAATTGTTTTGTTGGAAAATTCACTTGATTAAGTGACATTATGTCCAATGGGTATTAGAGAGGGGTCCTTTTTTGTATAAAGGGGTTTTCATTGTCTTAATGTATTTTTTGGGTTTATAAGGGAAACTGAATTCCTCTTGACATATTTGGTCATTATTGAGGGATCATATGTTGTCCTTTGAATTCTATATAAGTGTCATGTTTTTCTAAAATGGGATTTCCAATTGTATCTAACATGAGTGAAGGCATGGTTGGCATTTTTTATGTGATATTGGGTATTCTATGCGGAACACTATTCTATTATCTGATGTTTATTTGGTTTATGTGATTGAAGCTTGAGTTGCGTATTTGGCCATGTTAATGGTCTCTTGTTGTGATTTGGGGTACCCTTAGTGGGGAATGACCTATTGACTTAATGAATTAACTATTTGAACCCTCATGATTCCCCATGGGATTCATGGAGGATTTTAGGGTTGGGATTGATGCTACCCATGGGGTATTCTGTGTTCACAAACATGGGTTCATTTTGTTAAATATTAACATAATGGCACATAAGTGGTTGACCAAGGTTTGATATGTTTAATACGGTAACACTGTAATATGGAAGGAATTTTGAGAAATGGGTTAAATTGGTGAAAATGGGTTATAAACAAGATTAATTCCTAATGTGATTAATTGGTAGTATGGAATAAAGGAGTTTTTAGTAAAATATTAATGGTTTAATGAAAAATATTTAGAAAATGATGATTGTGTTAATGGGTTATGTCATACAGGTGATTCATGTGAAATGTGTTCGTTATGCGTTTAATTATGTTTGGATGGTGATATGGTATATGTGGTTGATGGGTATATATAATCATGTGCATAGGGATTTGATGATTTTGGTATTGACTGATGATCGATGCCCATGGGTCAAGTTGAACTGATGCTCTATACTCCACAACACAATGAACAGGTTTGTGAAGGGGTTAGAGTTCTATTCCCCAAATGGTTTCATTCCACCTGGACTGAGGCTTCAAGTTAAGGATAATGTGATTGGTATGAAGTGTTTATCCCTATAGGGGTAGTGATTGGATTACTTCCCTTATTCATGGTATTTTACTTCCTTTATCATTAGTTTAAATTATGTAGTTCGTAACCCATGGTACATGTAATGGATTTAATTTAGAAGTCAAACTAGTATGGGTCAAGAAATAAAAAAACCAATACAATCAAGTTATTGGGGTGTAGTTATTAATGGCACCATGTTTGTATTTTTTACCTCCTTATAACCCTCGCACATGTCCTGTTCTTTTCAAATTCTGACCTAGAGGTTAGGATGACTAGTCATGGAATTCCAGAATACCTTGTGATGTTAGTTATTGGTTGGATTGTATTTTTTTCTGGTGGTTTTTCTTATTACCTTGTTTGGTATGGTGTGTTGAGATGTGTTTTTCTATTGTTTCCCTTAAGTACATTTGGATGATTTTTCCCTCCTCTTCCATGACTAGTTGTTATTTGATTACGTGGTGCATAAGTTCTCTTGAGTGTTTTTTAAAAAATTGTTTATGGGGACTATTGACACTAAATAAGGTAAATGGGAATGTTGTAAAATGATGACGGTGAGCCTGGGTTTAGTATGTTTTATTCCATTTATTATTTTTAAATGCATGTGTTGGGATTTTGAAAATAAAGGAGAATGTATTGTAAGATGTTTTCACCTTGGGTTTTATTGTTTATAGATTTACTATTCTTGTAATGTATACATTCTACTTTTATTTTCATACATTAATTGAGGACTAGCCTTAAGAAAACAATTTCACAGATTTTGTGGGTTGTGGTGACTTACTATTCTTTAAGATCATGTCTATGTCCTTCATGTTCTCATTTGGTTTCCTTTTTTTCATCTGGATCTGTCATGTCCCGACCCTACCCGGGCTCGAGCCGCAACTACCCCAAGCCCGCCTCCATAGGCCAGGGGCAGGGGACTAGCAATGAAGGCACAATAACTCAGGGAGGCCTTTGCCTAAGTACCTGTACACACACACATAGCACACTCAATGGAAAAGTGTAGAGTAAAATAAAGAACACGCAGAGTAAAAGGGAAACTGCCATATATATATAAACCATAGATGTTCATCAACCTCTAAACAGTATAAAGTAAAAGATGAATGTAAACTATAAAGGAAAGGGGGAAAACACACACCCATCCAAAAAGTGCCACAACCCGGTAACAGGTAAAACAAAAGAAACAGCTGGAAAGGTTCCCCACCTGGAACCAGACTACAACCACCGCATGCGGTCCAAGCTCTTGAACTCCTGTGCTCCACTGATGTCACGACCAACATTTCTGTTGTCTAGAAGGGAACACCAAGTGTGGGAAAAGCCCATGTAGGGGTGAGTATAAAAATACTCAGTACAATACCCCAAACGCTCGAGGGAGCAACAAAGGAGGTACCGAAGGGTGAGCAGTAGAGCGAATAGGAAAAGTAAAGGAGTACAATCGAAAGGGAAGTAAAGAGTACAGTAAAGAGTCAAGATCAACCCAACAAGAAGAAGGAAGGTATACTCATCCAGACACAAGGATATGTAAACGGTGAGAAGATGAACTTCTCGTCGAGTCATCGCTACCTATAGCAGGATTGTAGACTTGTCCAACCACGAGAAGCTAGGCACAGAAAGCACGTGGCATACCCCACGCGTCATCGCCTCTCTTGGAAGGAGAGTTACCATAACCCAAGAAGTGGGTACTGGAACAAGGTATATACGTATCCTTACGCTCAATCAAGAAGCCCAACCAACATCGTAAGGGTATCTCCATCCTGTAGCTCAGCCCGAGAAAAGTGAGTCGCCAACAATACTAGAAGTAAACACCATCGATGCCCGACATCCCGTATGTCATCCCCAAACTATAAGTCAAGGGGCTCAAACCACCTCACCTCGACACTACCTGCATTTTCCAGCACTGACTCTCCTGTATGGTTTTTGGTCGCATCACAAGAACGTGTCTCGGTGGGGGAAATCGCCCCTCGTACTTGAGAGTTTCGGGTTAAGTCAAATCAGACCTCTTCACTGCCCCAAAGTCGAGAGGTCTCCTCAAAGTCAAATATGTTCCATCACTGACCCGTGCAAACATGGGTATCACTCCAGTAGTCATGGTGTAAAGCCACAGACTAGACTAGTATAAAGGACTGAGTCTCAAATGTCAACAGTTTTCCCACTACCCAACCCTACTGGAGGGTAATTCATATTAAGATATCGAGTGACCCACTGCCTAGCCCTACTGGAGGGTAAACCTAGAATAAGTCATCAGGAAAACCACTACCCAGTCTTGCTGGTGGGTAGACCTGGAAGAAGTCGACGTGTGATCCACTGCCTAGCCCTGCTGGAGGGTAATCCCGGAACAAGACGATGGGCGACTCACTGCCCAGCCCTATTGGAGGGTAGATCCTCAAGAGTCATCGGGTGACCCACTGCCTAGTCTCTGCTAGAGGGTAAACCCTAAACAAGTCAACAGGCGACCCACTTCCCAGCCCTGCTGGAGGGTAGACCTGAAATAAGATGACGGGCGACCCACTGCCCAGCCCTGCTGGAGGGTAGACCCTCAAGAGTCGTCGGGTGACCCACTACCTCGTCTATGCTAGAGGGTAAATACTGAGAAGTCGATGAGTAACACACTGCCCAGCCCCGCTGGAGGGTAAATCCAGAACTACTCTGGCCATCTCTACTAGATGGTACAACAGTGGCCACCACCAAGAGTTCGCACCGTCCACCGCTGCAGCTTATCGGTCCGCCGTGCTGAACCGTTGGAACCCAAAAATCGCTGGGAAAAACTCCAAAACACCCCGGACCTTGATGGACAACCGTGGAAGCCTCGAACGCCAAAATTAATACTGAAACATGCATCGGAGAGATTAGAATACATACAACACATACATGGGATTTTTTCAAGGATCAAACAAAAATTCATTGCTAAAATTTGAGATTCAAAGGAGGTTTGGGAATAAAAAGTAACTCAAAATAGAACTCCTACCTCGCAGGGCTTCGCCCGACGCCTTGCCACCGAACTGCCAGATCCATTGCCGCTTCAACCATTCTTGGGAGGGAGGAGGTGGAGAAGGAGTGGAGAGGTTGAGGGAGAGTTTCTCCGGGTGAGGAAATGAGGGAGAGAGGAGGAGAGTAGAGTTCAAATAAATAAACTCTATTAAAAAAAGACTCGACCCCTAAAAACACCCGTGTCCTAATGCTCCGGCGCGGTGAAGATTAAACCTCCCCGAGAGTAAAAACCACCTTCAGAGCACAACGACGGTCATGGAATTTTAATCTAAGGCCCCGTTAAAAAGTTATAAAACCGAATGCCCAAAGCTGCCAAATTATGAAAACGCCCCTGAGGCCATTTTTCACAGACGGGCCGCGCCCGCAAAAAATACACCCCTCATTAGTAAAACAGCATGTTTCGGACTCAACGGTGCCCTCAGTTTTCCAACACGAGCTACCGTTTAGGAGATACATGTGTTTCACCATTCAAATAATTAATTAATTAATTAATTAATCCATTCAACATTCGTAAAACAAGGGATGGGTCCAAACATCCCGCTTTGACATGTTTTGTGTCATTCCTAGGGTAAAAAGACCATTCCGGACCCATCTGTACACTCAGATCTCTGTTCTGAATCACCTTTATGGAGATATCCCATTTATTTGGCGTTCCTAATGTGAAGGCACTGAAAATTTAATTCCGGCCACACCGGTGCTCGGAATCGCACACCGTCTGAGGGCGCTGCTCTGGAATAATATCAAGAATATTCCAAAGTCCTTTGTATCCAAAAACAGGGTTCTTACATCATTCCCTCCTTCAATATTTTCTTCCTAGAAAAGCCAAACCGGTGAAATCCTCTGGGTACTAAGCCCACACCTGGCTCTCCTGTACCCAGAAGAACACTCACACAGCTCTACGCCACTACACACAAACCAAAGGATTTGATCTATTCACACGAGGTCTGCCCTCACTGATGTCATGCCTAGGAGCACGCACACCTCTTCTCTAGTGAGTCACATGGGAGTTGTCACACACCCATACCATCCATTGGGATTAGGGAAAGGCGAGAGGGAACCTCGCCATCCCTCTGCACGGTCTCAAACGGTCCAAAGGACCTCGAGGGTAGATCAATTCCCCAACCAAACCTCTACGTCGCATTCCACTACTGGAATCACAGGCCGCACCTCGAAGAGGGCCTCATGTTTCCCTACTTCAGAATATCCATATGGTGAAACCCCCAAGGATATCTAGTCAAAGAAGGTTTCACAGTCGATGTCCCACATCCAAGGATATTTTACAAGCTCGAAAGACGAAGGAGTCGACACTATCAAATAGAGAAAAAGGTTCCACGCCTTTTACCTTACCAAAACAGGGTTACACCTAACGCCCTGCGTCACCCTAGTAACACCTCAAACAAGGACCGAGGAGGAAATAATTCCACATGAAGATTCTAAAAATTCTACTAAAAAAGGTATAAGAGCCCCAGAGTGTACCTCTTATCGCCTCATGCTCCGCGTGATCGTAGATATCCCACGCTCACAGATGTCCGTGGTCCCAACTGTTAGCTCCCGGAGCCTGACGTGGACCACCTAGTGGTGATGGGAAGACCTTATAAAGTTGTATCCCACTACTAGCTCCTCCCGCTCCTCTGATAGAACCACCTCTCTGGGTACTACTCCGATCACGGTGCTTCCTCCATTGTGTTGGTTCACCTGCTTCCTGCCTGAAGCTCTCTACATGTCGGGTTGGGCAGTCCCATGCCAGGTGACCTCGCCTGTCACAAGAATAACATCGACTCTCTCTGGACCGCACTAGTTCCCTCCAGCACCATTGTGGTGTACAACCATGCCCCTGAGTCTGGTTTTCAGAAAGCTACGTGCGTCGAGGTTCTGTTTGCCGACGCCCGCTAGCTGCGTCTGACGTCTCGGCTCCAACTGGCCTGCTGCCACCACCAACTCTAGAACATTACAGGAAGCTCTCTGTCACCATCGCCTACTCTAGTACCCTAGCATATGTGTAAATTCCCAAGGGTACTATGAAAACACGAATCTCTCGGTGGAGATCCTCCTCAATATTTCGTGCTTGGAAGTTATCATTATAGACCAAGTCTGGGTAAAAGCGTGCACGGTCTGTGAAACTAGCCATGTATTCGGCCACCGTCATCCCTCCCCTCTGAAACTGCATGAGCTCCTGAATATGAACAGAGTGCAAGAAGGAGGGGAAAACACCTCACGAAATGAAAATAGAATGTTTCCCCACAAAAGAGACGGCTCGTAAAGATAGTGAGTCACCAGACTCCACCAATGCCAAGCTTCTCCACGAAAACGTTCAGCTGCCAAAGCCACCATAAGATCTGTCGGCGTCTGCACAAGCCTGAAAAGGTGAACCACTATCTCTAGCCAACCCTTTACAGCCTGATGTTCTGGCTCACCACTGAACCTCAACAGTCCATGCCGCTGGAACTCACGGAGTGAGCTCATCCTGCTCTACTGAAACTGTCTACTGCTCAATAGGTGGGGGTGCTACTACCAGCGCATCGGAGAAAGGGATCGCATGGTGGGTCCTAGACCGAGGCCTCGTAGCTCACTAGGTCATCATCACAAACCAAAGATGGTATCCTAGCTGGTTGTCTTCACGAAGACATCATAATTATTATCAAGGAGTTCCGCGGTCAGATGAGCATATATGTATATACCAATAACAACTACGATGGGGAGCTGACTCAAGAAAGACAGTCAAAGACTCAATCCTATGATATGCAGAAACCACTTTCCCTGCAACGAGTGTCTCAACATGCAGAGTCGACAAACGGGTTATCAAGGTCCTGGTGAATGGATACGTCGGCCGCCGCACCATCACTGGACTCCCTGGCCTGAGAGCATCTATCGAGACACGTTAAAACTATTTCCCTAAATCCCATCCAAATACTCTTTAGGAATGTCCGAAAAACGTCCCAAGGAATGAACCACATTTTATACCACTTTTTCTTGACCCGACCCTACCCAAGCTCGAGCCGAAACTACCCCAAGCCCACCTCCATAGGCCAGGGGATGGCGACCGGCGCCGAAGGCACAATAACTCGTGGAGGCCTTTGCTTAAGTACCTATACACACACATGCAGCACACTCAATGAAAAAGTGCAGAGTAAAAGAAAGAACAAGAAGATTAAAAGGGAAACTGCCATATATACATAAACCACAGATGTGCATCGACCTCTAAATAGTACAAAGTACAAGCTGAAGGTAAACTAAAAAAGGAAAGGGGTAAAACATGCTCCCAACAAAAAAGTGCCACAACCCAGCAACAGGTAAAACAAAAGAAATAGCTGGAAAGGTTCCCCACCTGGAACCCGACTACGACCACCGCACGCGGTCCGAGCTCCCAAACTCCTATTCCCCACTGAAGTCATGACCAACCTGTCTATCGTCTTCTAGGTCACAACAAGTGTGGGAAATTTCCAAGAAGGGGTGAGTATAAAAATACTCAGTAGGATACCCCGAAGGCTCAAGTGAGCAACAAAAGAGGTACCGAAGTGTGAGCAGTGGAGAGAATAGGAAATGTAAAGGAGTACAATCGAAAGGGTAGTAAAGATTATAGTAAACAATCCAGCTCAACCCAATAAGAAGAAGGAAGGTAGACTCATCCAAACACAAGGAGCTAGAAATGGTGAGAAAATGAACTTCTCGTCGTGTCTTCGCTACCTATAGCAGGAGAGTAGAATCGTCCAACCACGAGAAGCTAGACACGGAAAGCACATGGCATAACCTGCGCGTCTTCACCTCTCCTGGAAAGAGAGTAACCAAAACCCAAGAAGTGGGTACTAGAACAAGGTGTATATATATCTTTATGCTCAATCAATAAGCCCAAACAACTTCTTAAGGGGATCTCCATCCCGTAGCTTAGCCCGAGAAAAGTGAGTCGCCAACAGTCCCAGAAGTAAACACCACTGATGCCTAGTATCCCGCATGTCTACCCCGAATTACAAGTAATGGGTCTCAAACCACTGCACCTCAACACTATCTACTTTGTGCGGCACTGAAACGCCCGCACGGTTTTATGTTGTGTCACATGAATGAATCTTGGTGGGGGAAAGTGCCCCTGGTACTTGAGAGTTTCAGGTTAAGTCAAACCACACCTCGTCGATGCCCCACAGTCGAGAGGTCACCTCAAATTCAAAGCTGTCACATCACTGACCTGTACAAACAAGGGTCCTACTCCAGTAGTCACTGTGTAATTCCACAGACTAGATTAGTATAAAGGATTGAGTCTGAAATGTCAATGGACGTCCCACTGCCCAGCCCTACTGGAGGGTAATTCAGAATAAGATATCAGGTGACCCACTACCCAGCCCTGCTGAAGGGTAAACCATAATACATCATCAGGCGACCCACTTCCCAGCCCTACTAGAGGGTAAACCAGGAATATGTCATCAGCCGACCCACTGCCCAACCTTACTAGAGGGTAGACCTGGAAGAAGTTGACGGGTGACCCACTGCCCAGCCCTGCTGGAGGGTAAACCCGGAACAAGATGATGGGAGACCCACTGCCTAGCCCTGCTGGAGGGTAGAGCCACAAGAGTCGTCGAGTGAACCACTGGCTCGTCTCTACTAGAGGGTAAACCCTGAACAAGTTGACAGGCGACCCGCTACCCAGCCCTTCTGGAGGGTAGACCCTCAAGAGTCGTCGGGTGACCCACTGCCTAGTCTCTTCTAGTGGGTAAACCAAAGAAGTCGATGAGTAACCCACTGCCCAGCCCCGATGGGGGGTAGACCCAGAACTGCTCTGGCCATCTCTACTGGATGGTACAACACTGGCCAACCGAACACAGAGTGGGTATCGTGCAACCATCTTACTCTGGACCAAGACCAGGGGAAACTACTTAACCCAGCTGATCAACAAACTAGATCCGAGGGAACCTCTACGTCGTGAGAGGTCAAAGGTACGCAAAGCAGAACACGACACGCACATGGGCCCACATGACATGTTTCCCCAAGACAACTGCAACCAAGCGCACAAACGATCTCGTGTACAAACAACCACATGTATCTCCCCGCGTTATCTCATACTCCCAGAGTATGCCATGTCTCCAGCCCGAAGGCTAACATGCACATGGCCCCCAACGTCAATGTGAAGGTGTAACGTAACAACTCCAACCTGTAACACCAACGCTGAGGCATAGACAACCACATATCTTCAATAATTTACATCACTCACATGGGATTGCACGCGACTACATGCCAAGGGTTCTCTGCAAACGCCGTAGGAAGAACCACCACTAGGGCACCTTCACATTTCCACATTTAATAAGATCGTGTATGAGGCTCCGCTCGCCTGAACAGAATACACCATTGTAATCCTTTCCGAAAAACATTTGAGATCAACTAATTACATGCCCCAAACGGGTATACGACATAAAAGTCTCCAATACCGCCTTACGCCCGAACAACATCCCATGGTCCCGAGCCTCAGCCCCGAAAATAGTCGGGTGCATCGCACCATTGCGATCCCCTCCGGAAAACAGGTCAAAAGGACTGCTCACTTGAGAACAATGGATATCCGGAGAAAAAGATGCATTCCGGCACACCTCACACAAGCGGTGCTTCATGGGACCCGAATCACAGTCATGTAACATAAATAATGGATCGCACAGTTGTGATCCTCTCGAAAAAGTACACAAGGTGAACTACTCACTTGGTCAAAACGGTCACCCGGTGATAGAGATGAAAAATCACCGTCAATGCCCAAACGGCCCTCGCGGGGCCCGCACCATCATGCGGAATTAGAGCGGGCAGATTGCTCCATTGCAATTCCCTTCGAAAATGCACCCAAAAACGACTGCTCACACTCCCCGAACAGACATCCGATTAAAAAGTTGTGAAACGCTGCACGCAGCTCGAAAGACGGGTCGTGGGGCCCAGGCCTCAACATCGGCCTCTACGCCAGAGACCACCCTAGAAATCTCCAACTCGTTGCCAGGGTCCCAATTCCACTAACGACGCCCAAAATGGATGTCGGACGCATCCGCGCCGTCCAAAACAAGACTCCCTGAAGAAAAGGTCAATTCACTTAAAGACGTGTCGCGCCTCCGAGGCCCCTTGTTTCATGAATTAAAAATTCTTGAAACCATCTCAAAATTCCTGTCTCGTGGATATAGTTCCTCTTCCGCAGACGGCGTGTCAAACAGACACGCCGTTTGGAATTTACCCCCCCCCCCCCCCGAACGCAGAGGGGCCTAACTGGGTCGGTCCACCTCAGCCGACCCACTTCAGACCACCGGCCCGTGGACCAGCTGCGGGTCAGGTCCGGTTTACCGCAGACCGCCTCCAAATCACCATACCCCTCCTTCGGTCTGGTTTTCCAAACGGACCGGCCACCCTGGCTGGTCTCCCCTTGTCCGCGCCGCGTCAACCAAAGACCCGCGGAGCGCGGGTCTTGATCCTCGGGGTCGCCGCTTGCTGGAGAAGGGACGCCGCGCGCCGCCTCTGCCGGCCTCCTCTCACCATCCATGAGCCCCGAACGCATGCCCCAGCTCACCCGGCAAGCGCCGCCTCTTGCTGAAGACCTGCCGCCTCCCAAAGTTCGCACCGACCACCGATGCCGCTTACCGGTCCGCCGTGCTGAACCGCTGGAACCCCAAAACCACCGGGAAAAACACGAAAACACCCCCGACTTTGACTGACAACCGCGGACGCCTTAGAACTCCAAAATTAAAACCGAAACATTCGTTGGAGTGCTTATAAAAAGTCCTCTGCATACATAAGCTTTTTTCGAGTATAAAAAAGCAATTTGACTCTAATATTTGGGATTCAAAGGAGGTTTGAGTATAAAATAAAACTCAAAACTAAACTCCTACCTCGCAGGGCTTCGCCCGACACTTCGCTGCCGAACCGCATGATCTATTGCGAATTCCACCATTCTTGGGAGGGAGGAGGAGGAGAAGGAGAGGAGAGGTTGAGGGAGAGCTTCTCCAGGGGAGGAAATGAGGGAGAGAGGAGGAGAAAAGAGTTTAAATAAATAAACTTGAATAAAAAAAAGACTCGACCACTAAAAACACCCAGGTCCAAAACCTCCGGCGCGGTGAATATTAATCCTCTCCTAGAGTAAAAACAACCTCCTGAGCAAAATAGAGGTCTCAGAATTTTAATTCGAGGCCCCGTTCAAAAGTTATAAAACATAACACCCAAAGCCTCAAAATTATGAAAATGCCCCTGGGGCCATTTTTCATAGACGGGCCATGTCTGCAATACATACACCCCTCCTAGGGTAAACGGCACGTTCCATACTCAACGGTGCCCTCAGTTATCCAATATGAGCTACCGTTTAGGAGATACATGAGTTTCACCATTGAAAGAATAAATTAATTAATTAATTTATCCGTTTAACGTTCTGAAAGCGAGCGAGGGGTCCAAACATCCCGCACCGACATGTTTTATGTTGTTCATAGGGTAAAAACCCCATTCCGGACCCATCCGTACACTCAGATATCTAATATGAAGAACCACTTATGAGTTATCTCATCTATTTGGCGTTCCCAGTGTGAACACACTGAAAATTTAATTCCGGCCACACCGGGGCTCGGAATCACACGCCGTCTGAGGGCGCTGCTCTGGAATAATATGAAGAATATTCCAAAGACCTTTGTAGCCAAAAATATGGTTCTTACTGGATTGGCATGGAGGAGAGTTGGGTTGAGATATTTTTGGTTCTCATATTGAGTTAGTTATTTTTCCTTTTTTCTTTATTGTAGCTTCATTCTTTAGTTAGATAGTTTTTCTTGCTGATTTTTTATATAGATTTTTGGTAACTGCATTGATATTTACTTCCATTGTATATTCTTGTTTAAGATAATGTGTTACCAAAATATTTCAGATGATGCCTATGCGATATTCTCCATTATATGGAGATAATGAATGCCCTTTGGGCCTTGTCAAGTTTCGGATTGGGTGTCGGGTTGAATGGAATACATTGATGGGATGTTACAGATGACCTTGTAAATTTGAAAATAAACTATTAAAAACATTTTTCTAATTAATTAGTAGTATTTTTATTTTATTTTCCTGAATCAAATTCTTATTATGTGATTATCACCCTCATTGGTCGATGGATAGGGACATTGAGTCACATAATAAACAAATCTCTTGAAATTGAAGTAAGGGATTTTCAAAGCTCCCTTATTTTCGATACATGTGTGACTTTGATAACCATAAACTACACACTTATGGAATGTATCCATCATAGTAATGAAATATTTACATCATTTATTCACACATTTTTAATATATAGTATGTAAAATATTGTTTTGTTCATCAACATCTTTAGTTAATATTATATGATACCCTATCTGATATTCTATAGTGTGTTAGTGACATCAAATATGTTAAAATTAATAATCATATGTCCTGATAGATGGTTTTTCAAACTCACAGTTTTTCTTACTCTAATTACAATTCCTTTAGATAATTTATGAAAGACACATTCACATTATTACTCACAAAAATGTTTTGTTATTAATCTATCAATAACTAAAACTAAAAGAGTTAACACGAATGATGATCAATATATGCGAATTATCATAAAGTAACATAGTAAAATTTTACCTCAATTTGTCTCACCTAATAGTCCTATAATGTTATCCAATAGTTCTTACAACTCATCATGTATCAGACTATATTCAACATCTATAACCCTATATTACACATATTCCATTCTTTTCAAATCAAAGGATACATAAACATGATTTCTATTATTCTTATTTAACTAACTATTAATATAATTATCCAAATCTACCGAGAACATTTTTAAAATATTCCAAACCCAATAAATATTGAAATATAATCTCTCAAAAGTAAACTTAATCTTCCTCAAACAACCATAGTCATAACTACAACGATATACTCTCTATAGAATACATTTCTCAAAATCTATTTGAATATTAATACAGTTAATCCACACTGAGTATATATATTCTAATAAATGAAACATTATATTTAATTCCCAAATGGTATCAAAAATATGTTCACACAATAGTCACTATATATCATAATCTGAAAAATGTGAAGAACTTATAGAAAAATATCATGAATAAATAATCAACCATATGTATTACAATTTCTATTTAACTTATTTATTCGGAATGAAACAACAATTTATTAATTGATTATAATATTTATATTAAACATAAGAGTTATGTGTACCTAAAATAGTTGTTCAATAATAGTTATCACCTAAAATATAAACATCTCATAAAATAAATTTCTCATGGTAAATAATACCATATAATATTTGTTACTGTACCATTTAATTAAAAGAACTGAATAATAACCCTTATATGATTCACATATTCCTCGTATATTATAGATTATACCAAAATATCATTGATAAAAATCATTCACTAATGGAAATAGATTAGGTTTTCATGAAAATATCAATCAAAGTTTGTTAGGTAACATTTAGAAGCTCAACTATTCCATCATAATAAATATATAATAATATTCTAAACCATTTATGTATTATCCCTTATCTAGTTATAAGAGATAGTGTTTCTAGGTACATAGATATCACTACTAAATCATAATGACATATTTTCATTAAAATACTAATACAAAAATGTATTTTATAATATCTAAAATATGAATTCTCAAATATTTATATGAATTTGAATCCCTTTATGATACAATAATTTTTATGATTTGGTATTTTCACATCCTCTAATGCCTCTCCTTGTTAAATAAATTGATATATATTGTCATATTTTTATTAGTTTTTGTATACTGTATAGATAATAGAATTTTTATTTCCCTTTTAATGGTACATAAGGAGAATTTTATTACCAAATTATATCCAACATGATTCTCTCGCCAGGTATGAAGTGTTCGGTCCATTGATCAGGAATCAGGGTGATTATTGAGTGAATGCCCAACCAACATTTTTTAGGTTTATTACCCCTAGAAAAATCTATTCTAATATGGAATTTATGTTACAATTTCTATATTGGGATGTATTTCTAGGAAACAACATAAAATCATATTTACCAAAACATTGGGATACTCTTCAACGTGTATAATTATAATTAGTTTTATCATGGATGGTTATCTTATCCTAATCCCCAAATAAAATTTGAATTCAAAAATCATATAATTATCCTAAAATGGTTATATATTACATTTAAATTATGAAAACACATAACTTATATACACTTAAGTTATGCTTAACAAAAATTGTAATTTTCAATATTATCTAATCCTTTCCTATGATACCAACTATAATGCCGTAGACTAACTTTGTCATATATTGTTCTCAAAAATGAATACTTACGTACTCACTAAGATACATCTTGTAAAATCATAGATATAATCATAATTAATTCTAAAATCAATAAATAATAATTATTTTTATTTTATCTAAAGGATAGTTTTAGGTGTATAGATTTTGAAAATTATAAAAATATAATAGAAAAAAAATCATAGATTCATTCAATAATATAGATGGTTTTAATTAAAAATGAATCTTGTTATGCCATAATTTTTATTCAACATCTAACATGAATTCATTCACATGTGATAGGATTTAAAATATTTAATATACATTACATTTAATAATCATTCTAGGAAAATGAATCCTAGAAAAGTGTGATCACAGACACATAGTAAGGAAATATATATTTAATGTAATCATGGTATAAAAATCGCATAAATGTTATGGTGGAAATTCGTGAAAAACATGAAGATATAATCATCTTGAAATTGAGAGCATGGTATATCTAATATAATAATTATAGAAATGCATAAAAATAATACTAATGTTATAGTAATGAATTTTATAATGTAATAAATAAAAACCCAACTACTAAGGCAATTTACTAATACACTTTACTTGAAATTAATACTATATCCAATACATATAATAGATTTTGGAATTCATGCACAAAATAATGAAATTTTTTTTCTCTCATGAATCCTATTGATGTATTGAGGGTCCATATAAGTCTGGGCCCACACATTGCATGATTAAGTCCAATGAATTTACCCTAAGATTTAATAAGACTCCATGTACCATTACATAAGGAATATCTTAAGTAATAAAACATTTCTATCTATATAATGGACGATATATAATTTATATATATAATTATCCCAGGCTACTGGCCAATAACATTCAAGAATATTAATAATTTATCCCATTTCAATAAAAGGGCTATCATAGTATTAACCCATCCTAATAAATAAGGTTTATGGTCAAACAACACATAGTAAACATACCCATAAAAATCCATATTTTAAAAGTAATATATGGAATTCCAATAGATTTATCCATTTCATTAGATTAATGATATTTCTATGTGAACAAAATATAATAGAAATTATGTAAATATATTATGATAACAACATATAGGTAATGATGTATATGACTATATAAATATATGATTAATGTTCTTGTAAGAAATATAGAGATTGAAGGTGTATGGTTTCAAATTAACATCACAAAATAATTGAGAAATGTTTTTCAATATATTTATGTGGTAAAGATTTATATACAGAAAAGAGACAATAGAATATTATATAAATAAATATTATAATATACACTATGTAAGTTCTCAAACTTTTCTATAGATGTATCCAGAACGTTACCGAGTTATCTTTTACCATTTTTGTATATGTTGGGTAGGTTTTTTTCCAGTGTTTTTAGTGAATTGATAATAATTTTGGAGAAAGTGGGGAAGTGCATGGTTTGTGCATAGATTCTTAATCCAGTATCCTACCCAAAATAAATTGTGGGAACCCAAATAGAGGGGGTTCTGATGGGTGGTGCATGGTATGTCATAATGTGTACCATTTAAGTAGTTACCATGCAACACATAATACAATGTTCAAGAATAGGCGATCTGTTTGGGAAAACTATGAACCCTATACAGAATACCATGCATATGGGATTTTAATCCCCAATAAATTATAAAAAGTACCAAAAACCATGTATTATATTCTAGTTTCCCCCACTTATACCCAAACTCATTACAGTATCTATTAAATCATTTGGTATTATTTAAATGACTTATTAACTATTTTATTAATAAATCTAATGGCAGTATAAATTACATGGACCTATCATAATAAGATATTCTCATCTTGATTGGTCCCTCCCTCTCTCTCATAATTCTCTAATCTTTTTTAATTGTTTATTTACTCAATTATTCATGGTTTTGATCTAGGTTTTCATGTATAGAATCCATTTAATAAAGGATCTTGGTTTTAGAACTCGATTTCATGTTTTGTCATGAAATTGAACATTCCACGTCGATTTTGGGATATTTTTGTGATAGGAATCCACCATCGATCTTTACGTAGGTGGTATAAATTGAAAATCCAAAAGAATTGATGCATTTTATATATTCGGAAATCAGATCATGAATTGGATAAATTAATTGATTAATAAATTAAAGAAATGAATTGATTAAGAGATTGGTGGGATATTGGGTTTAACAAGTTGGTAGATTAAAATGGTAGTTCAATTGATTGATAAATGAGAATTATGGAATTATATAATTGTGAGAATTATGTTATGATTGGATTATACTAGTTTAATTGAGGAATTACATTACATAATGTTGATAGCTAGTTCAATATTGGTTTGTTCATATTGTTCCATGTGATTAATGGGATAAACCATGTTGATTGATAAATTTAAATAGTCTACCTTTATGTGATATTTTGATGATAATTAATTGATGATTTTTCTTATTAAATGTGATACATGTGATTTATTGAAAATTGGGTTGATATACAATAATTTATTCTTCAAATATCTAAGAGGTATTAGACATGGTGTTCGAAACCCAAATGCATGCATGCGTTAAATAATTGTGGGGCATTAAAAAATGCTTTAGAATATCAGGTGTGATTGATTGATATATATTTTTGTGGGAAATAGACTGATTCTAGAAATACCCATGGGGTCCTCACCATGGAAGTCAAGGCCCAAAATGAAGGAAATGGACTTTTATTCCAAGTGGTCATAATTATGAAATTGTATTTAAATTGATAAATAATGACCATGTGATAATGAATTATGATTTTCTGTGTGATTTGTGATATCTCGACGGGGTAGTTCAAAATATTCCTTTGGCAAAACAGTGTATTGATATCTTGGGTTTCTTTTTTGACCAATGAAATTATATGGTTTATTAATGAATAATGAAATGTGAAAACTGTTTACATTATACATTTTATTTTATTCTTTATAAAAGTTCATAAAATGAAATTGAATGGATATTGTTTTAGACACCATTTATAAAAACCCTGATCTTTTATTACACAATTAAACCTAATTTGATAGATAATCATTATTTTATACAACATAGAATATACATAGGTCTAGTGTCTTTGTGGATTAGGATCATTACATAACAACTTAAAACAAGAAAAAAAACAACTTCTTTATTCAAAACTTCTTTTACATGACCACTACATTCTCTCGTACTTAGCATTGTATGGGATAACATGTGGACATGCATAAGAAAAAGGTGATCTATAAAGCCCTGTAAGGGAATAATCATGGAATAACATGAGAAATACAGTACAAGTTAGACAATAGGCATATCAATTGATTAAAAGTGTAGCATAAACAGAAAGGAATGATAAATCATGATAATCATAACATGGAAATGTGGAAACCACACTTAACATGGAATTAGCATGATCCACGACTCATTACACATAGAGCATGAGTAAACCCTCATTGCTGATGAAGCGCAACTAAATCCTCATTGCACTTGAATTAGAATGATTCAACACCCACTGAACATGATGTATCATGATACTAAATGTTACCCAATGCATTGGAGCGCTATAAGGCAGCACCCTTCTTAAACATTTCATTTCATGCATTACTGTGCAACATATAGCATATAACATGGATTCATAAAACATCATCATTTTTAAATGATCAGGGCTTGTGTAATTCATACATGAAACATTATAATCAATATGTAAATCTGTACAAATGTGAATACCCTTGATAGAGAAATGTGCATGGTATTCACTACACAATGGAATTGGCTTGGAAAATTGGCGCAATTTCGTCAGTGTAATGGCATGACATAAGAATTCATAAGAATGGATGATGAGAAAGAAAGGGGTGTATCATAATATTTACTTAAAATAGAAAGTAATGGGGTCATATAGATACATGTAAAATCAAGTTTAATGGAAATTATATTCATGATACAAAAGGATTGCTTGGATGTAAATGAGGAGAGGGAAATTACCTTTGGAATATCAGCAAAGTAATGGGTGTACATGGGAGGCATTTAATGAGAGATAAAATGGTGTCCCATCATTAAAAAAAGAGGGAAGTATGGGGGAGTTGCAAAACCATACCCCAACATTTATAATTGAAAATAAAAGGGAAAAAATTCAAAAACTTGGACAAAAATGAGAAAGAAAGAAAAATCCTTACTTTGAAGTATTCTTCCAAAGGTTTAAGAGAGTCTTGACATTGGCTTCTTGGGAGATAGGGGCACCTTGAGATTATTATAGAGAGAGGAGGGAAAAGGTTGGATAAACTCCTATGAATTTTAGTGAGGAGGAAGTGGTAGCTTGGGTGGGTTTATATAGGAAAGGTGAGGGAATTATTTATTATTTAGGTTTGGGACCCTCACATTAAACTAATCCAAACCACAAACCAGAACATTGTATTTGCCCATGTTTTTTCGAAAAGGGAAGTGGAAACAATATTTTATAAGTCCAAAGTCCGAAATTCTTAAAATAATGGGGTTTCTTATGTGGAGGTGAGTCACACTCCCAAGGAAATCAATTTAAAAAGAAAAAATGCTTTATAAGTTCTGAAGGTCCCACTAAAGCTTTGTAAAATTAACAAACAAACCCAAAATCACATAATTTTAATTGTAAAACATATATTCTCTGAACATGAGGTTTATATTATTTTATTACATCACCATTTGGTATTTATGATGTCATAAAACACATTATAGATTTAAACGGTATTTAATTTTTACCTAAAAAATTGACTCTCTCAGAAAATTTTGAAAAATTCACCATTGTATAATTTCGACATCTTGATTTCAGAAATAATATTCATTTTATGTAAATAATTTTCTAAATATGTTAATTTTAACTTTTAAAATAAAAACTGACATTTATCTAAAATTCATGCATTTTGACAAAAATGGATTTCATACCATAATAAAAATTACAAATGAATTAATAAAATTATTAGATCATTTATATTTAATAAAAATTAACTTAATAATAATAATAATATTTTATTTTATTAAAATATCCATTAATTCATCAAAATAGGATTCTTAGTTGAAAATTAACTAAAAATAATATTGGTGCTTTAAAAACTATTTACATGGTAACAGTAATAAAATTAAAGTATATTCTTTATTATATAAAAAAATAATGTACATAACCACAGTACTAGTGATTTGTTACATAAACCCTTAAAATGACCTCATAAAACCTAAGGGAAAGGTGTGTGATGGTGATAAACCCTTGGGGTGGCTTAGATAACATTGCACGCTTGGTGATCTCTAGAGACTTATACTTCTCCCATAGACGGTTTCATTTGATATTTCCATGATGAAGCTCTGCTTGGGAATGGTCAAGAGTGAAGCCCATTGACACCACCTATTTTCTGTGCTCCTACAAATGGGCTTCATATGGATCAATTCTACTAGATGAGGCCATCTCTTCCTTTGTTTAGGTAAATTAGATTGTTAGAGCCCTATATTTATATTAATTATGTGAACACTGTTCAACTGCCATATTAGAAACTATCACGATTCATAAAATAAAAGCACAAAAGATGACATTTTATGTAAAAAATTTAAATAATGAGATGTTTAATTAGATCAAGTGGGATTTCCATTAATGAAATTTTGGGTCATTACAATATTCTCCCCTTAAGAAATATTTCCCGAGAAATTTCCTTTTCCCACACTAAAACAGATATTGGTAACTCTGCCTCATCATTTCCTCTGATTCCCATGTCACTTTTTCAAACTTCTGGTTTCAGCAAAACACCTTGACGAGGGGCATTGTCTTATTTCATAGAACATTTTCTCTACGATCTAAGATCTTAAGTGGTTGCTCCTCATAAGAAATAACATCCCCAAACTATACCACCTCTGAAGGGAGTACATGTGAAGGGTCCAGTATGTACTTCCTTAAGAGGGATACATGAATGACATCATGTACTTTGGCCATGGTAGGTGGAAGTGCTAGTCGAAAGGGCACAACCCCGACACGATCAAGAATCTCGAAGGGGCCGATGTACATTGGACATAACTTCCCTTTATTTCCAAACCTCATGACGTTCATCCATAGAGTTATGCATAGAAATACCATGTATCCAACTTTAAACTCAAGTTCTCATCGACAGTTATCTGCATAACCCTTCTCTCGACTCTGGGCTGCCTTGATATACTGATGAATAGTTTTCACCTTTCCACCATTTCTTCGAGCATTTCTGGTCCATACATCTTATGCTCACCGACCTCATCCCAAAACGTCGGTGTTCTGCACCACTTCCCATAAAGGGCTTTATATGGTGCCATTTGGATGCTTGAATGGAAACTATTATTATAAGATAACTCAACTATATGAATATGTTGATACAATACTCCTTTAAAGTCCATTGAGCATGCTCTCAGCATGTCCTCATGTGTTTGGATAGTCTGCTCAGATTGGCCATCAATTTGAATATAATGAGTCATACTGAAGTTCAGTTCAGTATTCAGAGCATGTTGATGACTCTTCTAAAACATGGAGGTGAATCTTGGATCTCAATTGGAAATAATAGATAGTGGTACTCCATGCAGAATTACCAATTCTCTGATATATATTTGTGCCAGTTGATCCAATGAGAGATCCTCCTGAATAGAAATGATGTGTTCATCCATTTTAAGACAATCCACAAAAAACCAAGTTGCATTGTTTCCTTTGTATGTCTTCAGAAGTACAGTGAAAAAGTCCATGGCGATGTTCTCCCATTTCCATTCTAGTATGGGAAATGGTTGCATCCTCCCTTTAGACTTTTTCATCTCTGCCTTCACTTACTGACAGACCATGAACATTTATTTATATTCAGTGATTTCTTTCTTTATATTATCCCACCAATAATTCTCTCGGAGATCTCAATACATCATTGTGTTTCCTGGGTGAATAGAGAAATTTGAACTATGTGCATCACCCAAAAGTTCTTTCTTCATCTCCGGACATGATGGAACACATAGTTCTTTCCCAAATCTCACAATTCCTTCTTCATTAACATTATACTCCAAGGATTTCCCTTTTTCAATAGCACCCACTTTTTCTTGAATTCCCACATCATCCTTTTGATAATCCATTAACCATTCCGAAAGTGATAGTTGATCAATCATTTGAGAAAGGATTGATGTTGTTCCCTTCTTTATGATTTCCCATGTCCATCTTCATCAAATATAAAAAAATTGTATCCTTTTCAATTTTCACCAATGATATAATCGTTGGGTCCTTTCTACATAGGGCATCCACCACCTTTTTCACTCTAACCACATTCATTGGCGCTTGTTGAAATCTTTCTGTGTGTATATATACTTGAGTATTTTGTGGTGAGTATATATTTCACACTTCTCCCCAAAAAGATAATTCCACCATATTTTCAAAGCAAATATCACTACAGCAAACTCAAGGTTTTGTCTTGGAAATTTGTCTTCATGAACATTCAATTTCCTTGATGTATAGTCAATGACTTTGTCATTTTTCATCAACACACATCCCATGCCATTTTTAGAATCATAACTGAATACCACAGAAAGTTCTCCACTTGTGGGTAATGTGAGAACAACCACAGTGATAAGCCTCCTTTTTAACTCCTTGATTCTTTCTTCGCATTAATCACTCTATGCAAACTTTACTCCCTTCCGAATTATCTTATTAAGAGGGTGGGAAAATTGTGAGAAATTTCCCACAAATTGTCGATAATATAGAGATAACCTCAAGAATCTATGGATATCTGTTACCAATGTTGTCCTTAGAAATCCCTCAATTGCATCTGTTTTGGATGGATACACATATATCCCATTGCTTGTGAGGAAATATCACAAGAATGAGACCTCCTTCAACCATAACTCACACTTTCTTTACATTCCATAGAGCTTCTCCATCTGCAAGGTCACTAGTATAGTTCTTAGATGCTACTCATGATCCTCCTTGGTTTTGGAGTATATCATAATATCATCAATAAAGACTTCCACAAATTTGTCGAGGTAATCACTAAAGACTCTATTCATCAAGTCAATGAAGATTTCTGGAGCATTAGTGAGACTGTAAGGCATTACTATGAATTCATAGTGCTTGTATCTTGTACAAAAAGAAGTC
The DNA here is from genome assembly GCA_963277665.1 of Viscum album. Taxonomy (NCBI): domain Eukaryota; kingdom Viridiplantae; phylum Streptophyta; class Magnoliopsida; order Santalales; family Viscaceae; genus Viscum; species Viscum album. Next base: position 134,680,952 of record OY728127.1, read on the forward strand.
TTGGGGATATCATCCTTCTTCACCCTTGCATATTAATATCCCGACCGTAAATCCACCATGGAGAAGTATTGTGATCCTCACAACTGATCAAAAAAGTCATCAATTTTTGTGATAGGATACTTGTTGTTTATTGTGATTTTGATAATCCCATGATAATCGATTCAATGGCGCACTAACCCATCCTTCTTCTTTAAGAAGAGGACTACTGCACCCCATGGTGAAGCACTTGGGATTATAAACCATTTATCGAGTTTCTATTTCATTAGATTCTTCAGCTCCTCATGCTCCACAAGATCCATTCTATATATAGTCATGGATATTGTAAACTCCCTAGGTAGAAGATCAATTGAGAATTCAACATCTCTTCAAAGAGGAAGACCATGAAATTACTCCGGAAACACTTCAGTGAATTCCCTCACAATAGGGATGTCTTCTAGGATGGTTTCCTCCTTAGACTCAATCATCTGAGCCATATATGCATTTTAATTGGGCAGTAATATCCATGCTTGAGATGTTGGAGATTAAGAGGTTTCATCTTCCTCCTTTAACTTTTAAGGAATCGAGGGTCGATTCTCCACATGGAGAGTGATTTCCCTCTCATGGAAATTTATGTTCGCTCTATATAAGGAAAGACATTCCATGATAAGAATGGCATCAAATTCCACCTGAGATAGTATGATGAGGTTATCTGGAATGTTCAATTCACAGATTATGATAGGGTAGGGATTATATTCATGGGATGTAATGATTTCCCCATTTTTCGTACTCACCAACATCTTCACATTCATGATTTGTGGTGGTGTTGAGATTGTTCTACTAATATTTATAGATATAAAAGAATTCATAGTTCCTGAATCAAAAATTATGTTCTCTATTCTAGAATGAATTACTAGTGTACCTATAACCACTTCGTTATCAGGGTTCACTTCGGCAGTAGTGATGGAAAAAGCTCGCCCTTTCTGCCTTGGAGGGTGTTGGTTGCCTCTGAAGTCCTTTGTCTTAGGGCACTGCTTTGAAAGATTTCCTAGTTCATTGTAGTTGTATTAATGAAGCACGCATTGAGGTTCGAACAGATTGTTCCTCTCTTCTGTCATAGTCGTGGGTTTTTCTTATCAGCAGTTAATATCTAGGTGCCCTTCTCTTCCACAACTAAAGCATTTCCTCGTCCCCTTCAGGAAATTTCTAAGGTCCTTCTTTCCGCACCTTTAGCAAGTGGGGTGCTGGATCTTCATATCACCTTTGTATTTATCCATCTGACCGCCAACATTGAAGTCAAATTTATTCTTATTATCCCCATGATACCTCTAAGATTCTAGGATCTACATTTCTACCATTAGGGCATATCATAAAATTTCATCATAGATGTCAACATCATAGATCGCCAGTGCTTTTCAAAGGCTTGGTTTCAGCCCACCAAATAAGCGGTCAACCTTGCATTTAGGGGTAACGACAATGAGAGAAGTGAATTGTTCCATCCTTGTAAAGTTTTTCTTATATTATCCAACAAATCTATCATCATTTTTCTTGAGGGAAAGGAAGTCCCTTTCCTTCTTAAGCTGGAGGGTGCGGGGAAAGTATTTATCAAAAAACATCTTCTGGAAATCCTTCCATTGTAACTCCTTGATCTGTAACAGCCCGAGATTTTATAAGAAATATTATTTTTAATTACTTTGATGTCTTGTGTTGTACTCTACACCGAGATTAGCTTGTACTATACGCAACATTGTATTAGCTTGCAGTATACACAACACTATTCTTGGCTAGTGTTACACTATTTAAAGTCCATTTTGTGGAAATTATTCTACGCAACATTAAGTATAGATTTTGTTTAATGTATAAATGAAATATGTTTTGATTATGTTATACAAAACACCAAATGGATATTTCTCTACAGGAAGCCCTGACATGGCTTGAATTACCCACAATCGTGACCTTCCTCGATAGCGTGGGTTGTACGCAATACCGAGTTTTACTAAACATTGATATATTATTAAAATATTATTAGAACTAGCCATTATGAATAGTAATACCCACTTTTTGAAATTTTATAAATTTAATCTTTCAAAATGGACTTCATTTTTGGATTCGGAATATCGAAATCATCCTATGGTAAAATTTTTGTATTCTTCTGAAAACATTCAATTTTTGCAAAATTGTGAAAACACTGGGTTACTATTTAAAAACCGACTTTTTATTTAAATAATTTTTTATTTTATTTCATTTTATGTAAAAATTGATACATAATACCAATATAAGTTCAAATTAATTCATTGGAGTCATTTTATAGTAATTTTAGATATACAAAAATTTTATTGAACTTTTCACCGTCTTTTACCCACCTCCTAGGATAATTTTCATATTTGCATAAAACATAATTTTACTGCATTTGTGAATGGAATTTAAAAAATCTGAGAGGCATGGTTGATTTAGTAAGTAAAATTTGGTTCAATGAGATGAAAATAATTTTTGGTGAATAGTAGCTTTTTACTTTTTCTACCACGATTAAAAGTAAATACTGTAATTAAGGGTAAAAATGATATTATTATTACCCTAACACATGTCTTAATTCTATTGGATAAGTGTAATTAGACCATAAATAACCTTAGTAATAAAATATGACCATTTAGGACCACTTGGATTAGATTAGGACATTTAATATTAATTTATTTAAAGAAGGGCTAAAAAAGTTAAATCAAAGTTTAAAAAGTAAATAATTTTTAATACATGGTTTTAAATAAGATAAATTGCACTATAAATATTCATTAGAAAGATAAAAATCTTTTCTACATAATGGTATTTTATTTTTAAATTTTTGAATTTAAATAATTTAATTTATTTATGACACAATGATAATGCAGTAATTATATTATTAATGAAATATTTACATAATTGATGTTATAAATACCCAAATAAATGAAATTTGAGACTTTTTATGAATTAAAATAATTTTATATATTAATATGTTATGTTATTATTTATTTAATCAACTTTTATCTAATTAAATTTATTTTATGGTTTTCAAAAAAATCAATTACCAAATAGTGTCAAAATTGACATAAAATAGTTTTTAAAACAAATATTATTTTTATAATTGTTATTTTATTCCTAAAAATCTACGGTTTGGCCAAATGACTTAGATAAGGATTTATATTTTAATAATAAACAACTTGGGGTTCGTTTTCCTTGTTATAGTTAGTTGATTAACCTTATTGTCTAAGAAAACAAGAAGACACGGTAAAAGAAAAATTATTTATCTTAAAGTTAAATCTAAATGATACGGTTAAAATAGAAACCTAAACTTGTCTAAATTCTACTGGATGAGAGGATTTCGACACATCCCCACCTTAGATTCTAAATAACTCAATATAGAGCTATTAAAAACCTAATATGATTTTATAATAAAATTATATTTTTAGTTATTCCAAAGGTTCCCCTCTCCTCCCTTATAAAAGGGCACCTCCTCCCTCTCTTATCCACACCACTTTGAGACTTAAAGATCCGCCAAACACTAAAAATTTCTCTTCTCCACTTCCCTAGAAACATCCTATAGGTTCTGGTCTTCTTCAAAGACCAATCTTAGTGGCCTAAGAGGAGGTTCCAAAATGGTGTGTCGAAAGAAGAGTTAATATTTGTTACTGATTCTTTCAACTTTATTTCTTCTTCTACTTCTTCTTCTTTAGTTGTTTAATTATGAAGTAATAACATCAGTATCCCTCATATACTGATATGTTATTATAATTATGAAACAACCGTATTTCACCATCTATCCATCCTACAGAAAACGAAATCACCGCGTGTGCGTATGTACGGAATACCATCTCCACGGCGTGGTGTAATCTGTTTTCGACCACCACCTTACTTGGATGGGTATAATGGTGTAAATAAATAACTATATATGATTATTTAAAAATGTTATTGATTCTTAAATATTATACATACACTTCAATGTAATTCCACGATCATGGGAATGATATCATCGCTCGTACGTACGTACGGACTACCGTCTCCACGACGCGATTAGATTCATTCTCCATGTTAACCATTCATGAATTATTATAAAGTATATATAACAAGTAATCATGAAATATATTAAATAATAATGAAACTGGATTTATGTGTATATATATGTATGTCATCTACTTAATTTCATTCAATTCAAGAAGGAAACGAAAACAGTGTTCATGCGTACATACGGCCTACCGTGTCCATGAACGGTGTATTTCATTCCATTTAATCGATCTATCATATATATATATATGTATATACTGAATATATATTATATATAAATAATTTTTTACATTCTAGAATTATGTAAATCAGGATATAAGTAATAATATCAAGAAAAAAAAGTCCAAACATGTACGATAAATAAAACGATTTAACCTAAAACGTTGCTTTAACATGGAACTTACAATAGAACGGCTAATATAAAGTCATAAGTGAATCATATATGATATCATAACAATGAATATGATTCTGTAATAAGTCAATGACATTATTTAAATCATTATATAGGAGGTTTGGAAACGTAAGAAGCATATCAGACCTAAGGCAAGGGATAAATTTTCAATCTCATTTTTTTATCCGAGATTGGTTATACTTAAGTATTTAGTAGGGTTATATTTATCATCCATGTCCAAGTTTTATAAAAAAGATCATGTATTTTTAAAGTCCTTTTTACCCATTTTTTACTTTTAATACATGGTATGTAAGGAATATTTCTTTTGTTTACGTTACGAGGTAGTTTTCCACTTTTTCGGAAAAAGTACGAGAAGAAGTTTTTTTTAACTTATACGGCATGAATGGATTTTTACAGTTTTATAATGCCTTGTTTTCATGAATCTTCCTCCAAAATATTTCATGACTATTTTCATCAAAATATCTTTCTTTTAAAATTTCATGGTGTTTTGTGAAAAGAAATTGATTTTGAATAAGAAAGGATATTTTCCTCAAGAATTCATTTCAAGTGTTTTATCAAACCTTTTTTTCATCTAAGATGGCATTATTTCATATGTGTATGTTTCATGAATAATGTCTCTATGATTTACATGGTTTCAATTTTCTTATTATGAAGTGATATCCATGTATTTTATATGGATTATGTGATGATGGGATGATGTTTTTGAAACCCATTTTATTCGTTAGGTTATTATGAATGATGTATGTTTATTTTGTGGCACAAGTAAGAATGATTTCATTATGAGATGGGTGGGACCTATATCTCCCTCCAATGCATTGTGAAAATATTTATATATCATGAGATAGACATAGCTGGAATGGTATGTTAATCTAGTTCAGTGTTACAGGACTAAAACGAGGAGTGAACTTGATTCAGAAATGGACTTTTTCCACTAAGATGGTCTTGGTAGCAATGCCTCGGCTACTCTGGAAATCATAACATGTGCTGAATGGTTGCCACAATTACTTGTTTTATTCCCATTATATTTTATCATGGATGATGTTCTATTATGATATATTCCTTACGTACTTCCATGACTTATGTCTTTGCTCATGATTTTGATGTTTAATATTCATTTTCATGTTTTTGCTTCCAAATGTTTATGGATTGTTTTATGTTATCTATGTTTTCCCTTACTGAGAATTTGAGCTCACCCTTTTTATGTTTTTTCCCCAGGATATAAAGAAAGGTTTTAGGTAATAAAACAAAAGGGGAAGAGCTTTATGGGAGATTTTGAAGAGCTTCCACAACGATTTGAAGATTTTGTTCCGAGTTTCCAAAGACACTAAACTATTACGGTCATTGAAGGTCTGTTTTTGTTAAGTATTCCGCAAAAGTAATGTAATTTTCATGTACGTCATGTTTATGGTCTCTATAGTTGGTTTCAGAGCAAAGGATTAGTCAACCATTGGAAACTAGGATGCAAAAACGTTAGTGATATCCCTAGACATATTTCTAAGGTATGTCTAGGGATGTCCCTAAGGATTAGTATACGTATAGGATATAGTCCTAGAACAAAGGTAACGATTTTAGAATTTAACCTATGATTTTTTATATTGAGGGTACTCCCAATTTACTATGTTGTTTTCCCTAGCATGATTTTTTCCTCTCACACTATTCTTTTAGGGTTTTAGAAAATGGCTTGACACTGGAAGATTCATGATAATGGAGGATATGACGGACAATGGAATGATATTCTTCATGAGAAAACCAAATGAAACCAGATCTGGAAGTCCAAAAATCGTTATTATGCCTAATAAAAAATCTCATAATATGATCAATAATCTAAACTTTGGTAAGTTTCCCAACTCATATAATAATAGAAAGACAGAGTTTCATGATTATCATAGTGGAAACAAAGTTCAATTTCCCTCATGTAAATCATGTGGGAAGAGGCATCAGGGAGATTGTTTCAAAGGATCTGGAAGATTCTTTGGGTGTGGAAAAGAAGGAAAGAAATCCGGTAAGTGCAAAGGAAAAGGTTCAGTTAATACCATGGACAAGGATAATGGTATTGCTATGACATCAACAATGATTAGATGTTTTAAATGTGGAATGTATGGGCATTATTCAAACCAATGTCCTAATGGAAAATATCATGAATAGAATCAGCATGGTTATATGAGTAGTATTTATGTGGAAGATAATGAAGAGACTACAAATTAAATATTAGATGAAAGGAATGATGACACTCAGTCAGTGGTTTAAGAAGTTAGTGGAATGATTGTATGTTTATGATGAATAATGTCCGGTACTATGGAATAAAGAATCATCTAAGGATTGTTACACTATTTTTTTTCCTAAATTATTTGAAAGTATATGTTGAATGGTACCGGTACCCATGAAAAGTGATTCAAATATTTTGGAAAGAAGATGATGTGCTCATAATGAAGGGATAAGAAGATAATTAGATGTTTGATTGTATTCATGATCTCATGATTGATATAAGGACTAAGTGATATCATGGTTTGAGTATATAGAATTTTGAGTATTTTGGTATGTGGAAAGTGTTAACTTTTAACTATATTCATGTTTTCACTAAGGTTAAATGGGTATTCATTCTTCAAAGGAATACATGATTAAGGTATTCACATGTCTGTAATTTGACCAACAAGATATATCTTATGTTATATGGGGGATAAATGATGGAATTCATGTGATTGATATGTGACATTTCAAGTAATCATTTTCTTTATACAATGATCTTCGATCGAAGTATTTTAGATAAGCCTAATGATTGGAATGGATTATGTTGGACATAAGTTAGTATTGTTTAAGGATATAACTTTTTTCGATATTATTTATGGGATGTTATAGTAATGTAGTTTTAGAAACAGGACAACCTGTAGGACGGGTGACAACCCATCACGTCGGACAGGGCTATTTGAATCAAACCCACAATTGAAGTGCGACTGGCCTTTATTGCATACCACTGGCCTATAGAAAGTACCTGGTTAGTATAAACTAGTTTTATTTTATTAAGTGGTATGATAGATGAAGTATAAGTCAATTTTTGGAATGATATACAATAGATGGACTTATGTATATAACTATTTCTAACCTTTCGATTAAGACATATAGAATGACCTATCATTCTATCACATGATCCACTAACACTTAATGAAAAACAAATTCTACTTCATTTTTTTACGAGATAAAGTGGAAATTGTTCAAGACATGAGAAACAATGAGATTGTACCAAAATAAATTAAGGATTTCTTTTAATTCAAAAATTCTTCAACATTAGGGAAATTATCTTGAAAGCTAAAAATGTGGTCCTAGTACTCTTATATCTAATGAATCAGATGGTACCTTAGATCATCACAAATCTATGGCCTTGTGATTGTTCGAAATTTCATAGCCATGTTCTCTACCACTCTCCATCAGAACATGATGGTTATATTTCTCTTCTATATCCATATTTTCACCTATGTCCTCTTACGTGGAAACTCAGTGATGAGTTATTTTGGGTAACCATTTCGTTTCATACATTAGTTTTTTAAGTTAAGTTTTGGTATTTCATTTTACAATGTGGGTTTCAATTAAATAATCTTTCAAGTGGAAAACCATGTATAACCCCGATGAATTTCAAGGGCGAAATGCATTTTAAGGGGGGTAGAATGTAACAGCCCGATAGTTTTGAGAAATATTATTTTTAATTACTTTGATGTGTTGTTTTGTACGCTACACCAAGATTAGCTTATTCTGTACGCAACACCGTATTAGCATGCAGTATATGCAACACTATTCTTGGCTAGTGTTACACACTATTTGAAGTTCATTTTGTGGAAATTATTCTACCCAACATTAAGTATAGATTTTTTAATGTATAAATGAAATAAGTTTTGATTATGTTATAAGCATCCCCAAATGAATATTTCACTACACTCAGCCTTGACTTGGCTTTCATTACACACAATCACGACCTTCCTCGATAGCGTGTGTTGTACGCAATACCAGGTTTTACTAAACAATGATATATTATTAAAATATTATTAGAACTAGCCGTTATGTATAGTAATACCCACTTTTTTAAATTTTATAAATTTTATCTTTCAAAATGGACTTCATTTTTGGATTCAGAGTATCGAAATCAGCCTATGGTGAAATTTTGGTATTTTTCTGAAAACATTCAATTTTTGATGAATAGTGAAAACACTGGGTTACTATTTAAAAACCGACTTTTTATTTAAATAATTATTTATTTTATTTCATTTTAGGTCAAAATTGATACATAATACCTATATAAGATAATATTAATTCATTGGAGTCATTTTATAATAATTTTAGATATATAAAAATTTTATTGAACTTTTCACCGTCTTTTACCCACCTCCTAGGAGAATTTCCAAATTTACATAAAACATAATTTTACCGCTTCTGTAAATGGAATTTCAAAAATCCTAGAGACACGGTTGATTTTCTTAAGTATAATGTTGTTCAATGAGATGAAAATAACTTTTGGCGAATAGTAACTTTTAACTTTCTTTACCACGGTTAAAAGTAAATAGGGTAATTAAGGGTAAAAAGGATATTATTATTACCCTAACACATGTACTAATTCTATTGGATAAGTTTAATTCGACCAAAAACAATCTTAGGAATAAAATATGACCATTTAGGCCCACTTGGATTAAATTAGGACATTTGACATTAATTTATTTAAAGAAGGCTTAAAATAGTTAAAATCAAAGTTTAACAATTAAATAATTTTTAATACCGGGTTATACAGAAGATAAAATCGACTATAAATATTAATTAGAAATCTAAACATATTTCCTAAATAACGGTACTTTATTTGTAATTTTTAGACTTTATATATTTTAATTTATTTATGACACAATGATGATGCAGTAATTATATTATTAATGAAATATTGACATAATTGATGTTATAAATACCCAAATAAATTTAATTTGAGACTATTTATGAATTAAAATTATTTTCTATATTAATATGACATGTTAATATTGATATAGTTAACTTTTATAGAAGTAATATTTTTGTTATTATTTTCACAAAAATCAATTACCAATTAGTGTCAAAATTGACATAAAATAGTTTTTAAAACAAATATTATATTATTAATTGTTATTTTATTACTAAAAATACACGTTTCGTCAAAATGACTTATATAATGTTATATATATTAATAATAAACAACTTTGGGTTCTTTTGTCTTGTTATAGTATGTTTATTAACCTTATAGTCTAAGAAAACAAGAAGACACGGTAAAAGAAAAATAATATAACTTAAAGTTAAATCTAATTGATAAGGTTAAAATAGAACCCTAAACTTGACTAAATTCTATTGGATGAGAGGATTTAGATCTATCCCCACCTTATCTTCCAAATAACTCAATTTAGAGCTATTAAAAACCGAATATGACTTTATAATAAAATAGTATTTTTAGTTATTCCAAAGGTGCCCCTCTCCTACCTTATAAAAGGGAACCTCCTCCCTCTCTTCCTCACACCACATTGATCCTTAAAGCTCGGCCAAACCATGCCAATATTTCTTCTCCACTTCCATAGAAACATCCTAGAGGTTCTGGTCTTCTTCAAAGACCAATATTAGTGCCCTAAGAGGAGGTTTCAAAAAGGCGTGTCGAAAGAAGAGGTAATATTCATTACCGATTATTTCAACATTATTTCTTCTTCTAATTCTTCCTATTTTTAGTTGTTTCATTATGAAATAATAACATCAGTATCACTCAAATACTGATATGTTATTATAAGTATGAAACAACCCTATTTCATCATCTATCCATCCTACGGAAAACGAAATCACTGCGCGTGCGTACGTACAGAATACCATCTCCACGCCGTGGTGTAATCTGTTTTCGACCACCACCTTACTTGGATGGGTATAATGGTGTAAATAAATAACTATATATGATTATTTAAAAGTGATATTTATTATTAAATATTATACATACACTTCAATGAAATTCCACGATCATGGGAATGATATCATCGCTCGTGCGTACGTACAGACTAACGTCTCCATGACGCGATGAGATTCATTCTCCATGTTAACCATTCATAAATGATTATAAAGTATATATAATAAGTAATCATGAAATATATGAAATATTAATGATACTTGATTTTTGTGTATATATATTTATGTCATCTACTTAATTTCATTCAATTAAATAAGGAAATGAATACAGCGTTCATGCGTATGTACGACCTACCGTCTCCATGAACGGTGTATTTTATTCCATTTAATCGATCTATCATATATATATATATATATTTATATACTGAATATATATTACATATAAATTTTTTTTTACATTCTGGAATTATGTATATCAGGATATAAGTAATAATATCAAGAACAAAAAGTCCAAACACGTACGATAAATAAAATGATTTAACCCAAAACGTTGCTTTAACATGGAACTTACAAAAGAACGGGTAATATAAATTCATAAGTGAACCATATATGATATCATAACAATGAATATGATTCTATAATAAGTCAATGAATTTATTAAAATCATTATACTGGAGGATCAGAAATGTACGAATCATATTGGACCTATGGTAAGGGATAAATTTTCAATCTCAATTTTTTATTCTAGATTGCTTATACATAAGTATTTACTGGGGTAATATTTAACATCCATTTCCAAGTTATATAAAAATGTTTTCATGTATTTTTAATGTCATTTTTACCCATTTTTGACTTTTACTGCATGGTATGTAAGGAATCATTCTTTTTTTATGTTACGAGGTACTTTTTGACTTTTCCGGAAAAAGTACGAGAAGAATGTTTTTTTAACGTATACGGCAGGAATGTATTTTTACGGTTTTATAAAACCTTATTTTCATGAAGCTTCCTCCAAAATATTTCAAGACTATTTTCAACAAAATCTCTTTCTTTTAAAATTTCATGACATTTTTTGAAAATAAATTGATTTTGAAGAAGAAAGGATATTTTCCTCAAGAATTCATTTCATGTGTTTTATCAAAACAAATTTTTCATCTAAGATGACATTATTTCATATGTGTATGTTTCAAGTATAATATCTCTATGATTTACATGGTTTCACTTTTATTATTATTAAATGATATCCATTTATTTTGTATGGATTATGTGATGATTGGATGATGTTTTTGAGACCCATTTTATTCGTTGGGTTATTATGAATGATGTATGTTTATTTCATGGCACAAGTAAGAATGATTTCATTAGGAGATGGGTGGGGCCTATATATCCCTAAAATGCATTGGGTAAAGATTTATATCTCATGAGATAGACATGGCTGGAATGGTATGTTAATCTGGTTCAGTGTTACAGGACTGAAACGAGGAGTGAACACGATTCAGAATGGGACTTTGTCCACTAAGATGGTCTTGGCAGAAATGTCTTGGCTACTATGGAAATCATAACATGTGATGAACGGTCGCCACAATTACATGTTATATTCCCATTATATTTTATCATGTTTGATGTTCCATTATGATATATGCCTTACGTACTTCCATGATTTATGTCTTTACTCAAGATTTTGATATTCAAACTTCATGTTCAAGTTTTTGCATCCAAATGTTTATGGATTGTCTTATGTTATCTATGTTTTCCCTTAATGAGCATTTGAGCTCACCCTTTTTATGTTTTATTTTCCCCAGAATATAAATAAAGGTTTCAAGTAAGATAAAAAAAAGGGAAAGATCTATATGGGAGATGTTTACGATCATCCACAATGATTAGAAGATTTTGTTCAGAGTTTCCAAAGACTCTAAACTATTATAGTCCTTGTGTGTCTATTTTTGTTAAGTATTCCACAAAAGTAATTTAATTTTCATGAACGTCATGTTTCGGGTCTCTACATGATCTCCTCTTTAGGCTTTATATTTTTTATCAATGTCCACCATTGATCAGTGTCACCATCCATACCATAAGTAGCAAGGAGAACCTTCTCTTTTTCAGAACATTGAAAGATGGAGAAGATCTTTTCAAAGGTGTTGATCCATTGTTCAGCGATTGAGGGATTAGATGATCCATTAAATCAATGAGGCCTTTTTCTAATGAATGTCTCGATAGTGAATCGTTCTTTCTTTGGGGGGGGGAGGTTGAAAGTTCTTATGGACCCAAGTTTCTATTTAAATCTTGAGTTAGCTGAGAGAGAAGCATGACAAAGTTCATGATTCCTAATCCCATTGGATTTTGCATATCATTAGTACAGTCATCAAATTGATCTTCAAATCGGTTGTTAGCCCGCATCCTCCTATTATTGGAAATTAGCTGGAATAAATGTAAAGTTAGGAATAACACGTAAAGTGTAATACAAGGACAAAACTTATGACTTATAAATAAATTTTAATTCTTTAACATACGAATCTACTAGATTCAGTCTATGTAATCAATTATCTACTTTCTAACATATACTCTTAGGGTATGTTTTCACTTATTAATGTTTCATACTATGCTTGTGAATTTACCAAAGCATATCCACTAGGAGTGTCGAAACCAAGAGTATAGAAAGGCACGTTGTTATGAACCAGTTCTAGTTCAAGTCTATCTCAAAGCGGTGTTTTTTGGTTTTACCCCTAGGATACATTTGTGCGAGAGCTGCCTCTACCTGCTCGTATTTGGATAGGGATATATTTTCTTGATAAACCACTTACTCAATAATCACGAAAACATAGGGATGTTTTTATTATACTTAGTCTTGTCTCTATGTATTTACTAGGGTTTTCTAATCATAATCCAAAAAATAATTTAACCTATCCTCTGATACCAACTATAAAAACCCTGATCTTTTATTACACAATTAAACAAAATTTATTACATAAACATCATTTGATACTACATAGAATATACAGAGGTATAGTGTCTTTTGGGGTTAGGATCATTACATGACAACGTAAAATGGGAAAAAAATAACATCTTTATTGAAAACTTCTTTTACATGACCACAATCATTCCCTCATACTTTGCATTGCATGGGATAACATGAGGACATGTATAAGAAAAGGGTGAGCTATAAAGCCCAGTAAGGGAATAATCCTGGAAAAACGTGATGAATAAATTATATGTTAGACAATAGGAATATCAATAGAGCACAAGAGAAGCATACCCATAAAGGCATGATAAATCATGATAATTATAACTTTGAAATGTGGAAATAACACTTAACCTCGAATTAGCATGAGCTAAGGATCATTGCACATGATGCATGAGTAAATCCTCATTGAACATGAAGAACGAGTAAAACCTCATTGCACTTGAATTATCATGATTCAACACCCATTTCACATGATTTATCATGATACTATACTTTACCCAATGCATTGGAGTGTTATAAGGGTGCACCCTTCTTAAACATTTCATTTCATGCATAAGTGTGCCACATGGATCATATAACCTGGATTCATAAAACATCATCATTTATTCCATGATAAAATAATTTGGAATTCATGCATGAAAATTTATAATCACTAAGTAAATATTCATAATGGTGAATACCTTTTATAGAGAAATGGTAATGGTATTCACTACACAATTTCATTGTCTTTGAAAATCAGTTCAATTTCGGAAGTGTATCGGCGTGATATAGGAATTCATAAAAATGGTTGATGAGATATAAAGGGGTCTATCATCATATTTACATGACATGGACAGTAATGGGGACATATAGAAACATTTCCAAACAAATGTAATGGAAATTATATTGATGATACAAAAGGTTTTATTGAATGTAAATGAGGAGAGTGAAATTCATTTTGGAATTTCGGCATAGTAACGGGTGTACATGGGAGGTATTTAATGAGAGATAAATGGGTATCCCATCATTAAAACATAAATAGGGCAGTATGGGAGAGGTTAAAAACCATACCCTAACATTTATAATTGAATATAAAATGTAATATCAACATTAAGAAAATTGGACAAAAACGAGAAAGGATGAAAAACCCCTTACTTGGAAGTATGCTTCCAAAGGATTGATAGAGGCTTAAGAGAGGATTATTGGGAGATTGGGGATCCATGGTAGGATTATAAATAGAGGGAAGATGTTTGAAAAAATAGAAAGGCTTTGAGTGATGAGGAAGTGGGAGCATGTGTGGGTTTATATAGGAAAGGTGAGGGAATTCTTTATTATTTAGGTTTGGGACCCTCACATTAAACGAATCCAAACCAATAACTAGACCATGGATTTTTTCATTGATTTTGGAAAAGGTAAGTGTAAATCAAAATTTTATAAGGCCTAAGATCTAACTTCATTAAATAATGGGGTTGATTATGTGGAGGTGAGTCACACTCCCAAGGAGAACAATTTAAAAAAATGCTTAATAAGTCATGAAGGGTCCACTAAAGTTTTGTAAAATAAATCAAACAAACCTAAAATATAATTATTTTAATGTTAAAACATATATTGGCTGAACATAAGGTTTATATTATTTTATTACATCACTATTGTGTCATTCTGATGTCATAAAAACATTATATATTTAAACAGTATTTAATTTCTACCCCAAAATAAGAATGTCTTAGAAAAATATCAAAAATCCACCATTGGATAATTTTGACAACATGATTAAAGAAATAATATTCATTTTATCTAAATAATATTATAAATATGTGAATTTTTTGTTTTAAAAAAAACCTGATATTTATCGAAAATTCATGGGTTTTGAAAAAAACACATTTCAAACCTTAATAAAAATTACAATTGCATTCCTAAAACTATACAATCATTTATATTTAATAAAAATTAATTTAATAATAAAAATAATATTCTATTAAAATAATATTTAATTAAAATATCCATTAATTCATTAAAATAGGTTTCTTAGTTGAACATTAACAAAAATACTATTTGTGTTTTAAAAAACAATTTACAAGGTAACAATAATAAAATGAAAGTATATTCATTATTATATAAAAAAATATTGTACATAACAATAGTACTATGGATTTGATACATAACCCCTTAAAACAGATGCATACTACATATGGGTAAGGTGAGCGATGGTGATAGACTCTTGGGGTTGCTCAGATAACATTGCATGCGTGGTGATCTCTATCAACTTCTACTTCTCCCGTAGATAGTTCCTTTCAAGATTGACATGTTGAAGCTTGTCTTGGGATTGGTCGAGAATGAATCCCAATGATGCCAACACTTTTTCGATCTCTAACAAATGGGCTTCCTATGGATAAATTCTACTGGATGAGGCCATTTCTTCCTTTGTCTGGGTAAATTAGATTGTTAATACCCTATAATTATACTAATCATGTGTTCACTGTTCAACGACTATATTTTAAACAACCACAATTTGTAAAATAAAACCAAATATGTGGACATTTTATATAAAAATTTTACTAGAAAAGGCATTTAATTAGATCAAGAGGGATTCCCATTAACAAATTTTTGCGTCGTTACACCATTGGTGGTGTGTTACTGTATTGTTATTACACCCTATTTGGGATTTCTAATTGGTGGCCGAATAGACTTATTATTTGTAGGATATGATATTTGAAAGAACATAATGACAGATGGATGAGTTGGTATGGTAAATGGATAGGGTTACCAAAGTTTTTGTCAGGACTTAGTTGGAAACATTTTCCATTTCTTTATTTTGGGGTTGCATTTTTTGAAATGACCCTTATATAGAATAACATATCTACTATTTTAATGCATATTTTTATCTATTTGTAGTTTCACATGTGATACTGATTTGATCTGGTTATCATATCATTCTGTTTGTTGATAATTTTTATTTAGTTATTTCTTGTATAGTTACATTATTTTGACACTTGGAAAGATAGTGTATAGTGTCACATTATTATATAAATTAGACCATCTATATTAGTTGGAACCCTCCGATATACGAGGAGGAGTTCATGAAGTCATCTAAACGACTGGCTTGGGGAACTAGTATGTGGAGCCCGGGTTGGGATGACAAAATATGACATCAAAGGAGAATATTTTCATTTTTTTCATTTTTCTTTTTTACTTTGGGAAATAAATATCTTATAATTGGATGAGTCATTCATTGGTTAATATCACATGCATAGGAGTAACTAACCCATGTGTTGGGAAAAACAGTGTTCCCTAGAGGTAAATTGATTTTATTAATGTGCGATATAATAGATGACTGTTATTTCACATTGAGTGATTCACATGATATGTGATGTGATTATTGAGACATAGATTGTTTTTGGAAACGATGAGAAAATAATGGTTTTTGGTAAGTTATTGGAATTGGGATGCATTTCATTGCTTGTGTAATTTAACTAAAAAATATCCAAATTATGAAAATGTAAAATTTTAATTGATGTAAAATGATGACATTTGGAAAAAATAAATTGATTTATAATGTGAATAAGAATATGATACTATGCTTACCCTTGGTTAATGATGAACAAGATATAGGATGGTTGAGGGAAGTGAATGTGCCATTGTTTTTCTATGTCGAGGGAAAAGGGGATACCATTTTGTGGATTT
Organism: Viscum album; assembly: GCA_963277665.1. NCBI lineage: Eukaryota > Viridiplantae > Streptophyta > Magnoliopsida > Santalales > Viscaceae > Viscum > Viscum album. The sequence goes on from OY728127.1 coordinate 134,697,874, forward strand.
CTATAAATCCAACTTGATAGGTGTATTGATGATTTGTTATATGTCGTATGATATATGTTTGGAATTGCACTCATATTCATAAAAATTAATGCTAATTGGGATGAAGTCATATTTAAATGGCTAGAAAAAATCCTCCATTAGTGGAACATGAGGTACCAATAGATCCAAATGAAGGGGATGGGGTGCAGTTCCATGAATTGTTTATAACTTATTATAGTTTATGGAAAGGTATTAGCATGGGTTGTGATGATTATGTCAGACATAACTCTATGTTTTCAATTATATCACCCAATATAAATTAACAGAGGGGGTGGACCTAAGGATACTGAGTTATATATTGAGTCTATCGAGGAAATACTTCACCACTTATAGAATCTTATTGAAATGACAGTTAGACTGGAGGATTATATGTTACATGGTTAAGAGAACCATTAGTAGGGAATCCAGACATAGGATGGATAGCTCAAGAACACGGAGTGAAAGGAAATTTAGGAGAAGTAATTGGATAAAATTTAGCATAAGATACTTTGTTAAGAGTGGGATGCTATTATTAATAGACTAACTAAGAGAATTATTATTATAATCGAATATCTTGGTTGCTTCATAGTTAATATTTTTTTCTACAGTGTTGGAAACGAATGATGATACTTCAGAAAAATTGTTTTTTGGATATGATTAAATGTGAAATTATGTTCAATGTGATCATATTTGTGCTAAAGGAGTTTTTATATGTTGTAAATTAGGCTCCAATATAATTTTAAGAATATAAAGAGGCTTAAAATGGGACTCATGTGTTATATAAAAAAAACCAGGATGTATGTCTTTTGAGAGTATGAAGCATCACATAGGTATTGTTAACCAGGGAGATAGAAATTAGAGTGGCCAGGGGGATGGGTCAGTTACTCAAGACCTTACCCAGGTGACCAACAACCATTATTGTTGGATTGAAACATTTATAACAACTGTTATCTTTAGTACACAATAAATAATGATTTAATCACAAAAACAGAAATTTAATACCACCCAAATGATCTATATTTGTAATGTATTTGGTAATTAGGTACATTTCATTACAAATTTATACATGAATCAAAACATCTTTTTTGAAAATATAATTAAAATCCATGACCTTAAAAATAAATAGGATAATATGTGGAAATGCATAAGAAAGGGTTGAGACACAGTGCTGAGTAAGGGAATAAACATAGAATATTATTATTAAAATAATAAACATTTTACAAGGAATATCAATGAGGCATAAAAGAACTCGAAAAAATAGACATGATATATCTTGATAATAATAACATGGGTAATATAGAAACAACTTAAAACACTGCATCATATGTGAATTCTAAACCACTATGATATCATTGTAGAAAATGTCCCATAAATGAATCAAGTACCCCAATGACCTAGTATGATGTATTATGATAATAAAAATTACCCAAGTAATTAGTTCTACATATAATTCTATCTTCACCCAAAACATTCATTTCATCCTCATGCTTATGTATGCCACATAGAACATAATACATAAATTTATTAATAAAAATAATTTATTACAAGTTAATGGAATGTGGGATAAATAAATTTATCTCTCTAATATAATGTTATATGTGTATAAAAGTGAACACTCTTGATACGAACTAGGATTAGTATTCAATACACAATTTGTTTTCCATGAAAAATCATGATGAATATTCGAAACCATAAGGGTGTCCCAAAGAAGATCATAAAATGGGTTGATTTGGGTGAAATGGGTCTCTAATATTTTGGTAATTAAGTGTATAGTAATATAGACATGTAAAGACATGTCCACTCATTTAGAATTAGAATAAATAAGAAATACTATAATAAATAATATTAAAGAAAAGAAGAGAAACTCGTGAATAATAAATTTCATCATGTTAAAAGGTGTATATGAGAGAGATTAATGTGAGAGAAATGGATTTATCATCATTTATACCAAATAATGGTAGATAATTACATGTGATAAAATACACGTTGTCATTAGGAAATTAGAAATAAAAGGGCATAACATGGAAAAGATTCGTGAATAAAAGTGAGAAAGAGATGATTAATTACCTTAAGAGTATGGCACAAAAAGGTTTAAAGTGGATTCTTAAGATCATGGGGGAATCATGATAGGATTATAGAGAAAGGATGTAATATTAAGTTCATACTACAAATATTTCAATATAAGAGAAGTGGGGGCATTGGTGGGTATATATAAAAATAGAGATGGATTTCTTTAATATTTAGGTTTTGGACTATACAAAAAAAACTATTTCAAACCAAATACCATCACATGGTTTTTCCCATGGTTTTGTCCAATGTTTATATGTTTTAAGTTTTTTATTAGGAAAATGTAGGAGCATATTAATGTATTATTCATGCTTATGGGGAGGTGAGTCACTCTTTTAAAGAAATGGATTTAAAATTTTAAAATATATTAATTATTTTTTAGGATTCAAAATGACTTAATAAAAATAATCAAGTAGCCAAAATTCAATATATTTTAAGGTTAAACCCTATATTTGGACGAGTATAACCATTATAGTATTTATCACATCAGTTTTTGGGACATTCTTTTGTCATAAAAGACGCTGTATAATTATACGATATTTATTTTTTACCCAAATGTATTTTTCCTAGAAAATTATGTAAAATTAACAGGGGGATAGTTTCAACATTTTAATTATAAAAATAATATTTATTTTATGTAAATAATTTTATAAAAAAAACACATTTTCAATTTTAAAATATGATTCATTATTTATTAAGAAATGATGGGTTTTTGACAATTACAATTATTAAACCGATATAAAATGTACATTTCACTTCATAAAAAAATATTTGTCCAAGTATAATTAAGAAAATATATTTAGTAACAATATTTTAATAAATACTATATATCTAAAAAAATCCATTAATTCGAGAAAATAATTTTCTTTAATTGAATTTGGATATTATTGAAAAATACAATTTTTGTTTCATTGAATCAAAATTAAAATAATTTATAAAGTAACTATAAAATTTAAAAAAAATTATATAGAATATACATATTTTTTTTAATATGGTCTTCGTACAAATTATTTTATTACACCATTGTACGCCATAAGAGTATGGTTTGAGATAGTGATAGTTTCATTGGGGTGTTTGTTAAGGATGGGTTGGGATGTGATCCCAATAAGCTTGTACTTATCCTGAAGATGCTATCTATCATGTTTATGATGTTGGATCTCATATTGGTCTTGGTCAAGAGAAAATACTATAGATGAAATTTCCCTCGAAAGACCCTATGAATTGTATTCAAAGGGTACAATCCTTTTGTGTGAGGTCATCACTTTCGTTTTCTGTGTCCACTGGACTTGTTAAAGCCTTATATAACTATTGATCATGTGATCACAATTTAACGGATCTGTTAACTATGATGATATTCTTAATGGTAATTTAAATAAAAAGAAATAACCATGGATGAACATGTTTTTTCTAAAAAAATTTATATAATAAGACAATTAATTAAATAAAAAATTCATTTAAAATAGTTCACGGTGTTATAATATTCCACCATTTGGGAAATTTTGTGGTCAATATTTTCAATTCACCCCCTAAAATAAGTGAGGATAATTCTATTTCATAACTTCCACTATTTCTTACATTTCTTCATCAATATTCTAGTTTCTCTATAGTAATTTTACAAGGTTCAAGGTCTTATTTTGTAGAAAATTTTCAATATAATATAAGATATTCATGGGCTTATCTTTATAGGAATGATCATTCTCCAATGGTACCACCACTAGATTGAGTACTTGTGTGGGGTTTGTTGTGGAATTCCTCAAGTTCGAAACTTGGAATACATATTGAACTCAAGAGAGGTTTGGTGGGAGTGAAATTTGATAGTCTATTTCTATGATGAGATCAAGGATCTCAAAAGGGCCAACGTATCATGGAATTTTCATTCCCTTCTTCACAAATATAACCACTATCTTCCAATGAGATATGTAGAGGAATAAAAAATCTCCAACATCAAACTCTAGGTCTCATATAGGATTTTCAGTATAGTTTTTTTTCATCTCCTAGCATCCTTGATTTTTTGTGGAATGGCCTTAGCCTTTTCCACATTTTCCCTGATCATTTCAGGACCAAGTAGTTTTCAATCCCCAACTTCATCCTAGAATGCAAGTGTCCTACACCTATTCCCATAAAGAGATTCATAGGGAGCCATTTAGATGTCTGCGTGGAAACAAATTTGGAAAGATAACTACACTATAGGAATATGTTAATCCCATATTCCTTTTAAGTCCATTGACAATTCTCTTAACATGTCCTCTAGTGTTTTGATAGTCTACCAAGATGGTCCATCAGTTTGAGGGTTATTGGTCATGCTGATGTTCTACTCCATAATGAAATTTTTCTAAAGACTCTTCGAGAACATATAGGTGAATAATGGATCTTAAGCGTACACCATTGATGGTGGTACTCCATGCAGCCTGACCAGTTCCTTCATGTATATAGGTGCAAGTAGATCTAGTGATAATTCCTCTTCTATCACAGAGAAATATTTAGCCTTTATAAAATTATCCCCCTAACATATATATAATTATTCCATATTGATGTCACTGGAATATTAATGACTAAATGGATGGTGATGTTTTACCGTTTCCATGTATGTATTGTTAATGGTTGCATGAAACCCTTGGATTTTATCCTTTCCTCTTTCACTTACTGAAATACATGACATATTGATATATTTTCTATGGTCTCCTTCTTCATATTTCATGCCCTATGTGATATAAGATATCTCAACAAATTTTTATGCTTGCTGGGTGGATAGATAAGGTTGTGCTATGTCCATCACCCAAAAATGATATCATTAACTCAGAATTTGACGATACACATATTCTTGAAAAAACTATCATAACACCATCATCATTAACATTCAACTCTATGGATTTTCATTTCCATATAGCTTCAAAATTCATCTTAATTCCCACATAAACTATTTGATCATCATTTAACCAACCTAGATGATTTGGTTGATCAATCATTTGTTAAAGGATTGATGACATTCCATCATTTATGATACCCATGGCCATAATTTCTAAATCTTAAAAAAATGGATACCTTCTAATTTTCATCAATGATAAAAAAATTAAATCCTTTTGGACTATAGAGTTTTCTACATTATTATATTTCCCAGGATGGTAGTCGATGGAGTAGTCATTGTCTTTGATCTCTAACCATTTTGTTGGCGCATTTTCATCTCTTTATGTTTGAATATTTAGTAGGGGATTTTTTGATCTTTATATATTATACATTTCCTCCTAAAAAGAATATGCTGCTGAATTTTAAATGATATAATCAAGACCACTAACTCCAAATCATTCTTTGGGTAGATCTATTCATGTACATTCAAATTCCTTGAAGCATAAGAAATTACATTGTCATTTTTCATCATCAAACATCCCACACCCTTCTTAGAATCATCGGTAAATACCATGAAATGGTCTCCACTTGTGGGTAGTGTGATCAAATTCCTAGTGATAAGCCTCATTTTCAACTACATTAATAATTATATGCATTCATCAATCCAAGTACACTTCACTCCTTCCTAGGTATTCATGGTAAGAGGGTTATAAAATCATTATAAATTTCTCAGAAATCATAGATCACACCCTTCAAACCCAAGAAAACTACCTATATTTGTCACCAATGTTGGCCTCGACTATAATATGATTGCTTCTTTTTTTATGGTTCTATAGATATGCCATTTATTATGATGATATTCTCCAATAAAGATACTTTCTTCAACAAGAACTCATATTTTTTATTCTTGATAAAAATAATTTTCTCTCAAAAATTCATTTGAACATTAAGGAAATGCTACTGATTATCCTATTTAATTTTGTAGTATATTACAATGTTATCTATAAAGAGTACCCAAAAATTGTAGAGATAATCTTTAAAGACTCTATTCATCATTTCCTGAAATATTTATGAAGAATTAGTGAATCTGAATTGCATTACAACGAATTCACCATTCTCATACCCTGTATGAAAAGTAGTAGTGGTGGTATCCCCCTTATTATCACTAAGGTGGTAATATTATGACCACAGATCCACATGAAAAAAGTATTTTCACCAAGTATCGGATCAAACAAGTCAACAATCTATTTGAGGGGATACTATTTCTTTATAAATATATTCATTGTCTCCCGATAATCCAGGTAAATGTGTATTGACCCGTCATACTTCTTGATGAAGAGGACTGGTCAACCCCTTGGTGAAGCACTTGGGTGTATGAAACCATTATCAAGATTCTATTAAAGTTGTTTATTTATATTCTTATGATCCATAACATCCAATATACACAATTACTTGGATAATGGAAATTCACCTTCTATAGAATAGATTGAAAATTCGGCATCTCATCTATTAGTAAGACTATGAATTTACTCAAAAAACATGTCAGTGTATTCCCTCACAATGGTCATGTCTTGAAATATGAATCATTCCTAATACGAAAACCTTTTAGATAGATATATTTTTCATAGGGAAATAATATTCAGACTTGAAATAATGTTTCTTAAGGAAGATTAATCCTTCTCCATTCATTTGTACAATGTATGAGGATCATTCACAATACATATACTGATTTTATTCTCATGGAAATTTATGTTGGATCTATATAGGGAAGTCCAATACATTCATAAAATTTCATCAAATTATAGCAAAGGGAGTATGACATGGTTTTATGAGAAATTCATTCCCCAAAATTATATAGTGGAGTAGTTATATAAATGGTATGGAAAAATTTCCCCATTTTACATTTTCACCATCATATCTACTTCCATGATTTTAGGTGGTGTTTGTATAGTTCTACTAATATTTTGTGATATGAAGGAATGTGTTGAACCATAATCAAAGAGTATGATCACTCTTATTGAATGAATAACTAGTAAACATGTCAATACATCATTTTCAGGATTAACATTGTCTTTAGTGATTGAAAATTATCTCCTTTGCTGCCTTGGTGGTTGTTGGTTGTCTCTAAAAACCATTAGCTTAGTGAATTGGTTTGAAAAGGACCCTAACTCCTTGGATTTGTATAAATGAACAATATTTTTATGGTTTAACAGATCATTCATTTTCACTGTCATATTAGTGGGTTTCTAATGTCGGAAATATTTGGCTAGATCCCTTCCTTCCCCCACCTAAATCATTTCCATGTCCACTTCAGGAAATTTCCTAGGTTCTTTTTTCTACAAATATGGAAAGTGGTATGTTGGAATTTGTTGGAACCATTTGATCTATCTATCATACCACCATTATTTATCTCCACTTTCTTCTTCTCATCCCCAAGATACCCCTGATATTCACTAATCCCCATTTCATCATAATTGGAACATCATAAAATTTCCTCATAGATATCACAATCATGAATCGTTAGGACTTTCTATTGGCTATGTTTTTTCCCAAAAATGAAGCAGTCAACCATGCATTAGAATGTATTGACAATTCCATAGGTGTACTATGAATGCCTTGTTATGTTTTATTCACACACCCCGATATATTCGTCAACATTCCACTCGAATGAATGGAAATACATTTTCATATTATGTGATAGTGTTTGAGGAATGTATTTACCAAAAAAAATTATTTGAAATCCATCCACACCATTGAATTTATCTCTTTGTAAGATCTCAAATTTCTCGGTAATGTATGTTCTTGTTTATTATTCAGTTTAAGTCATAGTTTTTGGATAATTAAGTTTTTTCTTACGTCCTTGATTAGGCTTGAGGTGTTTTGGGGTTCGGGACACAAAAAAGGGAAAATGGGGTTTTCTGGGTAATCCACATGGGATACACATGGTCTAGAAAACCGTGTGTGGGAATACTTTTTAGGTAATGGGTATCCACATGGTTTGCACATAGACTGGGAAACCATGCAGGGGAAGGGTGTACGGGTAGTATCCTCTACATCATTTGAAAAACTGTGTGGATAAACAGTGCGGCTTGGAAATTTCAAAAAAAATACAAATAATACATTATGGTATTTCTAATACCCCTCGATATTTTCCTCTATACATCCTCAAACATCTCTAGTGACACCTCAAATTCTCCAGGAGCATCCAAGGATTAATCTCCCCCATCTTAGGTCCATTTGGAGCACCATTTTTTATGGATTAATGATTTGGGTATGGCTAACCTCCCTCTCTGTTTTCTTTTTTTGGTTTAGGTTTTCTATTTCTTCTCAATCTACAAATGAGTCTCTCCAACCCTACTTTTTCGGTGAGATATAGGGTAACACTTACAAAGATTGTTGAACCCAGATATAAGGTTTTGATTGAGAGGACAATAGCCAATAGATTCAAGGTAGCTGGTCTGAATGATGCATCCCTTTAGTTTCAAGTCGATTTGTGCATGTATGGTTATGTTCTTAATTTTACATATTTTTGTTCTTGGTTCCCTAAATATATTCGGATATAGTGGGTGTATAAATGGTTAATTGATCCCTCTTGATCACCATGGGATTCCAGGATGATGACTCGACCAAATTTGGGCCACCCATGGGGTGTGGTGATATTCCCCATACATAGGGTTTAGCTAGGAAAGTGTAATTCAATTGTGATAGAACATAGATCCCATGATGAACGTGTTAATATTCTTGAAGGATCTGAAATTGGTGTTTTATTAACACATAGTTTGGGTAACGTCTTAAGAATTTGTTTTATTTGTGTGAAAAAGGTTTAAATTGATTAATGAGATAATTCTTTTGGATTACCTTTGTACATGAATATACATAGTGAGTAAGGCATTGGAAATGGGAAATGGGGATAAAGGGGTTAAGTAATATTAATGATGAATGTGTTAATGGATTTATAAAACAATGTCAATTTCCCATTTATTGATATTTTTCTAATGTTTTAAATTTTTGTGGCTATGGATGATTGTGGTTAATGATAAATAATCATGTGCACATGGCTTAGTTGAGTGGGGTATCAACATGAGGTTTTACTACCCCGAGTCGATTTAGACAGAGGATCTAACTCTACCCGTAATTGCACAGGTTAAGGAAGCGGATGGAGTTCAATTCCCCTAACAGTTGTATTCCACCCAGACTAAGAATTCAAGGTGAGTTTTATGAGGTTGTTATAATGTGATGCCTAGTGATATAGGGTTTGAGTTTTGTTCACATATGCTTCAAGACATTAAATATTACTAATACACTGAACACATGAAAAAGTAGAATAAATATTTACATTCCTAGGTAGTGAACCCCAATTCAATGGTAATATAATTAAAGGAACATAGTCTAAAGTTGCCTATTGAAATGTTTTTCTTTACATGCCATTATTTATCAATTTCATGGATTATCTTCTTTTTTTGTATATTTTATAGACAATGTTGGTGGTGACCTACTGAGTAATACTCACACCCTTTTCGAGCCTTCTTTGGGTACCCAATAATATTACATGCTTTTACGTTAGTACAAGGGAAATATCCTTATGTTAGGGAGTTGATTTGGACACGGGACATGTATGGGTGAAGTTCCAGATTTAGAGTCTGGACCATTTTGGAGATTCTTCTATTTTCTTTATTTTAGAGTTTTTTTACATGGAACTATAGCGTGCAACGATATATTTAATGTTGAAATTGGTTGTACCTAGTTTTTTTATTTGTTTATTTTGGCATGTTTTTTATTGTTCCAATGGTTTCTATTATTTAAATTAGTATCTATTGTGGATTAATTTTGTGTTTAGGATGTAGTTAGTCGAAGTGACCTATTATAACCATGTTTCTAGTCATAATTATCTATCGGTTGGAGATGTTCACATGCGGTAATGTAGAGACCCAGCTCCGAGAACCAAATTATTTTCTCTAGGGTTTGGGACATTACGAAATGGTTTCAAATGAGTTCATTTCCCTGTTATACTATTTGGGTATGGTAAAAATCAGATTAGAACATGTTAGGTTTTGGTATTGAGCTCGTTCTTCAGAGTATCTAACCCATGTACTGGGGGAAAACCCATGTCATCATGGGAGGGGATTGTTTTTCTTGTTGTTTGTTGTTATATTTGATGATAATTCACTATTGGGTGATGAAAAAGTTGTGTGATTTGATGGGTTTGTGATATTTCCACCATGGTTGTAAAGGTACAAGGTTGTATATTCATGAATCATTCTGGAAGCCTATGAAGGAAGGTGATATTCATCACGATAGGCACACACACTTGATGGTTGTGCAGGATATAATGTTTAGAAACAATATATTTTCTTTAATATATTAAAATTGTGCCTAATTGGATGGTATGAATGGGTAAAAAGAAAATCCAAAAGGGTAAATTGGAATTATAAGATGGTGTGTAATAATAAAGTAATAGTTGATTAATCTATTGTAAGAGTAAATTGGTATATGAAAATGGGTTTGAATCAGAGTAAAAGATAAGGCTTGTAACCATTTGAGATAGATGCCGTGGTAGCCATGGCCTTAGGAGGGATGGCATAGGGCATTGATCTAGTTTTGGGTTGTCTCTATTTCGTAGTGTGTAGGAACTAGATTGGTTGTGGCGAGTGATAAGCCTTCCTATATCTTTTTCATTTTTTAAGAGCATTATGGTTGCGTTCTAAAGTTTATGTATAGAATTATAGAGAAATGACACCTCAAATATGTGCTCCAATTGGAAGACATGAGGATTTTTCTGAGAATGATCCTTTTGTAGGGGAGCAAGAGAATGTGGTGATCTGAGAAAATATGGATGAGAAGTTCTGTGAGAACATCACTCATTTAATGTAGATGATAGAACATGACCTAGGGAGGGTTTGCAATGAGTATGTTTGATCTAACCAGATAGTTTCATCTATAACTCTCTCGAACAATTACCATAGAGGGTGCTCCATAGGCAGTGGAGTTGTTCACTGGGTCCATCTAATCTATACGTGACCACCTAAAGACTCCTTTTGAAAAGCAAGTCATGTTTTCATCATATATGTTGCGAGGTCAACCAATGTGTTGGTGGGACATCATGGTTCAAATGGAGAAGCCTGAAATAATTATAAGGAAATATTTTTAGGAGAAGTTCCTTGAGAACTTCTACCTAAAAAACATGAGGAAATATAAGGCTATATATTTTATGAGGCTGACTTATGAAATAATGTCAATAATGATATATTCTAGTCACTTCACCTATTTGAGATTCTTTGTTCTGACGATGACGGGAGATGAGGAAGTTGTGAAAAAATGATTCCATGATGTACTGGGACATGACATCTAGTATCAGGTGAATATCCATCATATAAAAAGGGTTCATTATGTTGGGGATATAGATATTATCTCAACAGGAAACATAAAGTGAGCTTTAAGAAGTGAACTTGTGGTGATAGTTGGGTGAGAAAGTGGTGCAACTTCTTATAGTAGAAAGTGCTACATTGAAACCTTTTAGCAAGGTGTAAGAACCCAGAGTAGTTAGAAGAGTGGTTCAGCATCTCAATGTGGTGATTAGGTCTTCGTTTATCATTGTGGAAGGCTAGGGCACAAGTCTGATCAGTGTCCCCACCCACTGCTCATGTGAAGGGTGTGCAGTTGGTTGGGTCACGTGTAGAGGATCTGCAGGAACCCGCAACTGTCAGGGTATGATGGAGGTTAGAGGAAGGTGTAGAGTGTGGTAAATGGGTTGATACAATATACCCAGAAGGTAGTTAGAGCTCCATTACCCTTAAAGATATGTAAGGTTCACAAAGAACTCTGAGGAGACATAACCCTTACCATCATAGTAGTGCAGTGCAGGGTATTCTTGTTGGAGACCAGAGTAATGGGGTAGGTCATCTACATGTTGTTCAGAGTACACCCGATGGTGTTGATGCATGACTATCCACTATTCGAGGTATGATTATTTTATCATCCACTTTTTCTAGTGAATTATTTGATACAGGTGCTATATCGTCTTTTATTTCTGCTTATTTGGTCATTTTGTTTGTCTGAACCAGAGAAACTGCATGTGGGGTAATTTCTCTTGTTTCTCCTATAGTGGTACGAGTTGAGGACATAAGGCAGTGTAAGGGTTCTGTTTTGGAGGTTGGTGGGTAACATTTTCTATCGTATTTTTTTATCCTAATGATGTCATGTTTTAACATAATGATTTTAATTGGATGGTTGGTGTTATAGAAAGTTCATATCAACTATTACCGATGTTGGGTAATGTTCAAATCTCTCGATGAGAGCCCTTATGTTCTTCGTGGTGGGTGGGATACTCGAGGGGTCCGTGCATGGACACTACAATAGCAGTCGATAGAACATAAAACCTTTGTAGAATGACTTATTAGACGATGGGAAAAAGGATAACCTGTCTTCTATTTTTTTATACCATTTTTAAGAAGTGTTTCTTGAGAACATTTTAGGGTTACCACCCAAGAGGGTTGTTTTGTTTGTGATTGAGTTGCTTCCAAGAGTGGAGACTGTTTCAATTTCACCGAATCTAATTATACCATCATATCTCCAAAACTAAAGGTTAATTTTCAGGAACTAGAGTTTAATTGGTTTATAGGTCATAGTACATGAATTTGGGGATTTCTATTGTTGTTTTACTATAAGGAAAAAGAATCACTGAGTCTATGTTTCGATTGTAGTAACCAGAACTAGATGATAGTTGGGAACTGATACCCTCTTCATAGAATCGACAACATGTTTGATCAACTCAGTGGGTGATCGATGTTTTCTGAGATCGATCTGAGATTAGGGTAACATTAGTGGAGGTTGAGACCTTATGACATACCCCAAATAGATTACTGATACAGGTATGGGTTGTATGAATTAATGGTGATTCCTTTTGGTTTGACCAATGCACCTGTTGTGTTCATGGCCTTGATTAACATGATATTCTACCATTATCTAGATCAGTTTGTAGTTGTCTTTGTGGGGTACATATTTGTGTACCCTAAAAGTCTTATAGATCATTCCAAAAACCATGACATCATCTTGAGTACACTATGAGAGACTATGATCTATACATGAAATAAAAATTTCATTTTTGGATTGATGGGATGTAATTTCTAGGACACATAATTTTCTAGTCTAGTGTGATGGTCAATCCGAAAATTTGTAGGATGTGGTGTCATGGGAGTATTCCAAGAACATATGTGATATTCGTATTATTATAGGATTTTTTGGTTATTACCAAAGGTTTATTAGAGATATATCTCGTTTAGAAGCACTGCTCACAACCCTATGTAAGAAGGGGATTATGTTTGATTGGACAGAGGTCTGTTAGAATGATTTTCAAGATCTAAAGAAGTAGTTGACTACCACACTGATTTTGTTCTTACCCGAACTAGGTATGATGTATACCTTGTTTTCGGATTCAAAACATGTTTGAATTGGGGAATTATTAATGAAGGATGATTAGGATATATCTTTTGTGTCGAGATAGTAGAGGCCACAAGAAAGGAATTATCCTAATCATGACTCGGAACTAGCTTTTATGGTTCATGCATTAATGTGTTGGAGGTATTAATTTTATGGAGACCCCTTTACGATATTTAATGGCCATAAATTTCTCAAATAAATCTTCTCACAGTGATATTTGAATATTTGATAGTGATAGTGGTTTCAGTACCTGATGTATTTTTATTTTAGTTGGTGTACACACCCAGGAAGGGGAACAATGTCACAGATTCTCTATGTCATGAGACTCAGAAATAGGTAGTTCAGGAATCCAGTTCAGAGATGGTGATTATTGCGTTGTTTTCCCAGAATAAATTTTAGGTTCATTATGGGAATGGTAAGATGACCCATGCATCTATAGAAATTGAATCTTCGATATTGAGTCAAGTTAAATTGAGTCAGTCAGGGGATCTGAAGAGTTTGGTTATGAAGGTATTTCTTAATGGTGGGGAGTCCCCTTCTGGTTGGACTTTTGGTGGTGATGGATTTTATTATTTTCATGGTCGTGTTATGGTGCAATCAAATGTATGGGAGGGGTTTATGAAAATGATTCACACGTCATGGGGCATTGTGTATTTATTCTTTACTATGATGTATCATTATCTTCAATGGTAGTTTTGGTGGCTTGGAATGAAGAATGATTTTTCGAGTTCTGTGACGTAATGTGTTACCTATCAGTAGGTGAAGACTGAGCCCCAACATCCATGTTGGTTTTTTCAGTCATTTCCTATTCTAGATTGGAAGTGTAATGATGTCACAATGGCCTTCATAGTGGGAATTCCAAGGACAACGTGGAAGAATGATGCTATTTGGGTGGTGGTAGATCAACTGTCAAAAGTGGCCCATTTCTTGCCGATTCTGGAGACCTATAAAGACGACCAGTTGGGGGTAATGTATGTTCAAGAAATAGTGTGGATTAATGGTGTACCAAGGACCACAGTTTTATTTCGTGATCTGCATTTCACCTCTCTATTCTATAGGGGACTACATAAGGCACTTGGTACCTAGGGTTTTTTTCAGCACAGCTTACCACCCACAGAGTGATGGAATGTTAGAGCATAGAATTCATGTATTAGAAGAGATGTTGAGAGCATGTGTTATAGATTTCAGTGGTTCAGGTGAAATGAAATCATCACATGTTGTGTTTTCTTAAAATAATAAATTTCAGTATCTAGTTCTGATGACACCTTTTGATTCACTCTATGGGAGACTATGTAGATCTCTATTATGTTAGTTAGAGTCCAGAGAGTCCAAGATGTTAGGACTGAATCTTGTGAATGAGATGTTAGAGATTGTTGGATTGATTAAAAATCATATGAAAATGGCTCATAGAAGGAAACATTCATATTAATATTGACGTCATAATCCTCTTGAGTTCATGGTGGGTGATAGTGTCTTTCTTTAGGTGTCACCAATGTTGGGTCACCGTTGAATTTGAATGTAGGGCAAGTTGGAACATTGATATATGGGGTCTTTTGAGATTGTTGAAAGGATCGGGCTAGTGGATTACTGATTATCCCTTTAATAGTTTTATAGTGGGATGCATGATGTTTTCATGTCCCACAACTCCAACAACATCATCCTGATCTATCTCATGTGATAAATGTCGAGGATGTCAAGCATGAGGCCAATGGAAATTTTGATGATCTCCTTGTTAGTATTGTGGATTATAGTGAGAAATGTTTGCATGGTATGGTTTTTCCCATGGTTAATATTATAATGAAACATGGAAATGATCAGGAAGAAACATGGGATTGATAATTAGATATGCTGGCATAGTGTCCCGATTTCTTTTCTTTGGGTATACAGGGATGCTCAGGAAGAGTGGCTTTGGGATGAGCCATTATAAGTTAGGGAGGTTGTAAGATCCTAGATTTCACCGTATGGGTTTTTATTCTTTATTATTAAGTTTCAGTCCCCATTAGTGTTTAATTATGTGTTTTCACACGTCTTTGAGAAGGCTTGGGGTGTTTCGGGGTTCAGGACACAAAAAAGTTAAAAGGGGTGTTTAATTGGAAATTCGCACGGTTTTCACACTATCTGGAAAACTGTGTGTGGTAAGACAATGTAGGATGTGTAGATCCACATGGTTTGTATTTTTTTCTAGAAAACCATTTGAGGGTTGGGAGTGTGTTACGTATCCTCCGCACAGTTTTCACATGTTTTGGAAAACTGTGCGGGTAAACCGTGTGTCATAAAAATTTCTAAAAATTAAAAAAAATGATATTATAGGATTTGTAATACTGCTCAAGATTTTCCTCCATTCCTCCTCCTCCAGACCTATTGATTCCCCAAAATCTTCAATTGATTCCCAGGATCATTCTCCCTCATCTTAGAACCCTCTTGAGTGCTGTTGTTTATGGATTGGCAATCCGGGTAAAAATAATATCCCTTTTTCTTTTCTTTTTTGGTTTAGTGTTTCTGTTTATCCCCATATCCATCCAATTATCTCAAAACCTACATTTTTTTGAGATATACTTTAATTCATAAAGATTATGTGGAATCGATACCAATGGCTTTGTTTGATATGAAACTTGTGAATAGATTCAAGGTAGGTGTTCTACAAGTTGTAACCCTTTCATTTGAAATGGATTTGTACTTGTTGTGTTATGTTCTTAATTTTCCATTTATTTGTTCTGGGTTCCCTCAACTTATTCGGATATAGTGGGTGTCTACATGGTTAATTGAACTCTTTTGATCCTCATGGTATGCAAGTATGATGACTCGATCAAATTAAGGCCACCCATGTGGTGTGTCGATATTCCTTGGTCTTAAGGATTAACTAAGTAAGTGTAAGGAAGTTTTACAAGAACATAGATTCCTTTATGAATGTGGTAATATACATGAAGTATGTGAAATTGGGGTTTTAGTAATACACTTAATATGGGTAATGGACAAAGATTTTTTTTGTCGGCGTGAAAAAATGGTTAAATGGATTAATGGGAAAATGCTATGGGACTATCTTTATATATGAATATTCATAATGAGTTAGGCATAAGAAATGGGAAATGGGGATGAATGGGTAATGTTATATAAATGATGAATGTTTTAATGGATTGTGGACATATTGTTAATTTCCAATTTTCTGATATTGTTCTGATGTTGTAAATGATGTTGGCTATGGTTGATTGTGGTTAAGTAAAAATAAGCATGTGTACTTGGCTTGGTTAAGGGGGTATCGACTTGAGGTTCTATGACCACGGGTTGAGTTGAACTAATGATCTCAATACACCCCTAAATTCATGGGTTATGGAAGGGTAAAACTTTTTATTCCCCTAATGGTTTCATTCCACCCGGACTGAGGCTTTGAGGTGTGGAATATGATGTTGTTATAAGTTGATGCCTAGTAATATGGACTTGACTATTGTTCCTATATGCTTGAGAATGATGAAGATTCCTAATCCACTGAACACATGAAAAAGTTAGAATAAATCCTGATGTTCCTATTTAGTGAAACCAAATAAAATGATAGTATTCTTAGAGGAACACAGTCCAAAATTTCCTATTGAACTATTTATTTTACATTACATTATTTATCACTGGCATGCACTATCAGGTTTTTGTGGATAATCTCTAGAAACCATAGGTGGTGGAATACTGAGTAATACTCACATCCTCCTCAGGTTGTAGTGGGGTACTCATGAAGATTTTATGCTTGTAGGTCAGGACAATGTAAAGAGCCCTATGTTAGGTAGTTGATTTAGACACAGGACATGTATTGGTGAGGTTCCAAACATGGTGTCCGAACCATTTTTTGGATTCTAATTATATATTTCTTTGTTTTTTTTGTTCACATGTCATTGTATCATGGAATGGAATATTTATTGTTGCCTATGGTTGTACCATGTTTTGGTATTTGTTTATTTATGATCGTTTTTTATTATTTCCTGTTATTTGTATTATTTAAATTATTGTATGGTGTGGATTGCTATAGTATTAAGGCTATAATTTCCACATGTGACCTATTCTACCCATGTAGCTATTCGGAAGCCTCTGGCATAGGGGGAGGTATGCTTGAGGTTTTGTAGCACGCTAGTTTGGGGCACCGAATTAGTGGATCCCTTGTCAGAGATGTTACACACTTCCTTAGGATTCGTATTTTTATCAATGTCCACCATTGGCCAACATCACCCACTATGTGATATAAATATCCAAAATAACATTCTATAGTTTGGATCATTGAAGGATTTAGATGATCTTATCAATGGTTTTGATCATTTGTTCTATGATTAATGGATCAGATGATCCATTAAAAGTAGGAGGTTCTTTTTCTATGAATCTATCGATTATGTCTTATTCTTTTTTAGGGGACATGGACGCCCCTCCCGATCTATGTTTATATTCAAAACCTAAGTCTGGTGAGGGAGTATTGTTATGATGTGTTCGATTCCATCTCCCATTGGATTGGGCATCTCATTATTACCACCATAAAATTTCACTTCACATTTATTTTTTACATGATTCCTCCTATTCCTGGCAATTGGCTAGAATTAATGGAAAATTTAGTGTGAGCATCATTAACATTTAAAAAAGATAAATAATAATTTATGGACATTAAATTGGATAAGTGAAAACATACATGTATTTCCATAACATATGGATTTATAGGGATCAGTCATTTTTATCAATGGTCTATTTCATAACATATATTTGTTTGGGCGTTCTGCATACATTAATAATTTTTTGTATTGAGTTTATTATTTTAAAATGAATATCCACTACAACTATCAAACTAGGTTTGATGTATGGCCTATGGTCTTGTACCAGGTAACAATGTGTTCGGCCCAGAACACCTTATTAAAGTTGTTAATCCTAGCTACATGTATGTCGGAACCACTTCCAATTTTATTATTTAAAT
Source organism: Viscum album (assembly GCA_963277665.1). Classification (NCBI taxonomy): domain Eukaryota; kingdom Viridiplantae; phylum Streptophyta; class Magnoliopsida; order Santalales; family Viscaceae; genus Viscum; species Viscum album. Next base: position 134,716,175 of record OY728127.1, read on the forward strand.
ATTGATGTATTTTCCTAATAAAAACTAACTATATTCTAACAAAAATTGATGGTTTGTATTCTTATACATAATATTCTCTAAAATTAGTTTTTTTTCAAATCCTAATCCCACAATTGACTAAATATTTCCTCTAATAATGAATATAAAACCCCTTCCCTTTATTATACATTAAAATGGAATTTAATTTCATAATTTTTCACTTAATACAACCTAAAATATTGATAATTCAGGTGTATTTAGGAATTAGGTAGATTACATTACATCATTTAAAATTATGAAAAGATATTTATTAAAAAACATCTTTAAAATTCCTGAGATGAAAATAGAATTGGATAACCTGAGGAAATACATAAGAATGTGATGATCCATAAACCCCAGTAAGAGAATAAACATGTCTTAAAATTAAGATAAAAATACATTTTTTACTAGGCACATCAATTTGGGATAATTGTACCTGAATATTGAGGCATTATATAACATGATAATAAAAACAATCGAAATGTGGAAACATCTTAAAACCATACATCATTGGTCAAGGATAAACAATCCAAACATCATAGTGGAAACATACACATAATAAAATATGGTAGACCCTTTTTGTAACATCCCAGGTAAATAAAGAATATGAAATTTTCATATTTATTAATATTTGTGAATAAAATTTTATTATTAATTTAAATATAATTCTATGTTTGATGGCGTACCCATTACACAACAATGAGTTTTTTTGAAATCATACTTTGCACACTAATAATATAATAATACTATTTTAAATGGTAGTTAACGCCTAGTCATTTTAATGGATGGAATGGATGGAACAAACTACAAAATGATTATATATGTTTTTCAAATATTTTTACATTTATCCAATAAAAGTTAGAAGCTTAAAATAAGAAATGAGTTCGATTTTAAACATAAATAATCTAATGTTCTTTAAAAGTTCATTTAACAACATTTTGATAGAGAACCATTTTTCAAACTACTTTTTGTCAATTTTATATGTTATATTTGAAAAAATAAAATCCTTCTTTAGAATAAAGACATTAAAATTAAATTTGTTTAAATTTTTTTTATTTCTCCGATAATGTTCATTTATTAATGAATAGTGAAAATGATGTATTTTAATTCAAAACCTTTTTTTAATCTAATTAATTTATATGGTTAGAGTATATCTTTTTAATTGGTTTTAAAGTATATTTGAAATATATTTTGACCATTTAATCCAATGGTCGTCATTGGAATTAATTTCACTTTGAAATTGGACATAAACAAGTGTCAATCTTTTGATAGATATTGTTTCCCAAAAACACGATATTTGTTTTGGCAGCGAGAATTAATTAGAATATTAATCAATTGAACTTCTATGTTTTGAATTTTGTAAAATGGAAATAATTTTTGAATTTGGAATATCAAATTTACTTTGGATTAATTTTTAGTATTTTTCTGACAAATCTAAATTTTTAATGAATACTGAAAAATACTACATTTTACTTCAAAATTGATTTTTTCATCTAATTTAATTATATATTTAGATTTTCCTTTTAATTGGTTTCAAAGTTTAATTGAATTATGTTTTTATCACTTAATAAAATTTTGTTCATTGGAAGTAATTTCACTTTTCAATTGGCTGTAAAAACAAGTCAATTATTTGATAAATTTTACTTCTTAAAAACCCATCTTTAGTTGTGACAATGGGTATGATTTTTAAATTAATTACTGCAATTACTATTTTTTTAATTTGGTTAAATTTATTCCATATTTGAAATCATAAGGTATAAATTATGTAATTAAGAATCTTCTTTTTGGACATTATGAATAGTAATGACGACGATTATCTTTATTTATCATGATTAATTAGTAATCGAGTAGTTAAGGGAAAAAAAATAATTTCATAATAATTTAAAATGACCCCAACATGTTTCTAAATCCTATTGGTTGTGTCATGGACAACCATGGGATGAAGTTTTCCAACTTATGGACCCCGTGGAATCACTTTTGTGTGATAATGACCTTTTATCATATTATTTTTAAATATAAAAAAATAAAACCAAACAATGTAACACCTAAGTAAAAAAATTTTAATTTTGTTTACATAAATGATCTCTTAGATTACAAATATTCATTGTAAATCTAAAAATATTTCCTACAACATGTTATTTTTTATTATTTTTAGACATTAAATAAATAAATTTATTTTTGAGATTATGATGATGCAGTGATTACCTCATTAATGAACGATTTAAATAAAATTAAAAGATAATGTAATACATAATCTTTATATTTGTCGAAAACCCATTGTATGGGTGGATTTCGAAACCTTATCACCTTATCCTAGAAATATATCATTGTGGGACCATTAAAATCAGAAAACCATTTTATATAAAAAGTAACATTTTATGACTTTCCAAAAGTGACCCCCTCCATATTATCAAAGGCCACCACCACTACCTCCTTACCCACACCTCTCATGTCCTTGCCTCATCCTAACTCTGCTCATATTATCTCTCCACATCCCTCTCTTACCCCTACAAGCCTCACTTTGTGCAGAAGTCTTTTCAAGGAAGCCTTTGGTTCAAATCAAAAAGAGTTACCACCCGATTTTGAGGTAATGTCTTCTCTTGAGTTTCTTTCTTTTATTTTCCTTCTTCATTCCCCACTATCATCTTATTATTTGATCCCATAATAAAACCATTATACTAAATATACTCGGATATTGTTATGAAATGGATTCTACCTACACTTACAGACACCTCCGTCTACTGGTTAAAGAACATACTGTTTCTGTGGGTTGCGAATTACTGCCTCACGGAACGATGATTGTTCAATATTCTTTTAACACATCTCATAGTGGCCATTATGATGGCACAATATTTATTTATGATATGTATTATTTTTATGTTATCTTTATTCTTCTGAATCTTTTTATATATAGAAAACCTTTATGGTTTCCATTATGTTTAAACACCATAATTTCATTTGAGGAAGTGTGGACTACTGCCACCTTAATGTGATATGACTCGTTCAAAACATATGTGGTACATATGAAGGATAAGTTCAATGATATTATATATGATAAAATAATGGAATTATAATACTATGATGTATCATTATGTTTTAATTACATTAAATATGAAATAGAAATGGATGTCTTGTTCATGTGTACGTACGACTTACCATCTCCATGAATGATGCATTTCATTTCTTACCACTAAATGTTATGTACTATTATGAATACATGTATATTCTGGATATATATGATATATATGATATCCAAATCATGAATATCATTCTGGATATAATTAATCTTTGACCACATGAACAACATGTAATTATAAGAAGTCCATTTTTAAATTAAGTACCAAATATCGAAAAAATGAACAATATTGACTTAAATGATTACATAATGTTTATAAAATTTTAATAAGTGATATAAAATGAATAATAAACATGAATAATATTCTTCAGAAATTATAAATTATCTTTTGTTTATTATTCAGGATATTAAATAATGATCGAGTTAAGTCGGACACGAGGTAAGGGATTTCTTATCTCACTTTAAATTCCATGAGATTTCCATTGTTCACCACTTATTTGTTGCAAGTGGTGTATTATGTACTTACATTTCATATGTATTATCATGATTTTATATATATTCATGATATTATGTTATTAATTTTGTGTTTATTACCTTTTGGTCGTACGGATCGATTGATTACAATGAGGTAAAGAGTCTTTATCTCACTTTTTATTCTCGTGAGATTCATGCTACATTTTCCACTATTTCCTTTTGTGTGGAGTATGTACTTCCCATGATTGTATTCTTTGTGTAATGTACTTAAATTCATGGGTATTTACATCAACATTGTATGATCCTTCTTTCATGGGGTGTACGTTTTGAATGTTACCCAAATCGGTAAGGGAACATTTCACCCTACTCTTTATAAAAGGCATCTCTTTGATTGGTCTTTTAATTTACATCTTCTTATGTTGGGACATGTTCTTATATATCCTTATTGCTGAAAATTTTATGTCCAAGTGATGAGATACCCTTCTTATCTTTCAACAACTCATTTTATGAATTTTAATGTGACGTCATATGGCTGTCAAATTTCTATAAGGAGACTTCTTAACCCAATTTAAATTCATTGGGTTAAACCTCTACTCCATGATTATGTCATGGGATGAATATGTGTGGATGACACATGATATTTTTACACATAATATTCACTTATAATGGGTTTATTTATATTTGTCACACATAATTATGTAATTTATTTATCCTTAATCTAAGGATACCGTCTTTGTAAGGTACTTCGTCTCAATATCCTTTCATTGAGGCATATTTTTTTAATAGAATAATTTATTTTATACGCTGTATAAACACATTTTAATTTTCATTTCATTCAAAGGGAATCTTTTTCTATGAAGTATTTTACTAAATTATCAACATGAATGTTTCTTTTAACGTATGCGGTGACAACGACCTTTCCTTCGCAGATAGTATTATTTAATCTTTGGATCCCTCAACAAGATGTAATATTTTTAAAGCAAATAAATACCATATACACTATTATGTATTTTGGTATTAAATTTTATTTTGATGATGGATTTGTTATATCAATATATTTACGTGATATATTGTGATTGAAATGTTGAAATGTTTTCTTTCCTTTATATTTGTTTTATGTCTGAAAATTTTATAATGGTACATGGAAATTTGATGGGTGGTTACATGATAAACCAAATGACGGGTGGTGTTGTGAATACCAGGATGAGTGGTTACGTTATAACCTCCAAATTACTTGGGCATGGAAGACGGCCGTATGGCTATTCCATTTAGTGACATGTGTGGAAGTCAACCAAATGGTTATTCCATTAATGTATGATTATGTCCCAAGTTTCTTTTATATGTTATGTGTTATTTATATGGGTTTTATGGTGATATTTTGGTTAAAAAGGGCTAGAAATTATATTTTATTCAGGGAATAGTATTTACAACTTTATAAAAGTGAAAAGTATTACTTATGATTAAGCTTTCGTGGTTTACTTGTAGTTTTGAAAAACTAACAGTTTTTTCTTTGTGTATCAATTACTGAGATTTTTATACTCATCCCATGTTTTGAAAGGTCTTCCACATGAAATAATGATGAATAGGGTCAAGGATAGGAATAAGGAAAGACATGCTATTTAAAACCTGGAACTATACATGTTTCTTTTTAATAGTTTTTATTTTAAGAAAAAAAATGAAAACAGAGTAGAAGTATCTACATTGTAATATTTTATGATGTAATAGTTATATCCTAATTTTCAAAAACTATAAACCTGAAATGATCCTCATTGTGAATTATTCATTTAATTCATGATTATGTAATGTTTTTTTCTCTCAGTCCTTATACTTTCCCGAATATGATTTATCATGACAATAAAAATTACCCAAATGCATTGGAGCACTATATAATTTTGGGCACACCTGTCACATTAATTTCATGGTCATGCTTATGTGTCAAACATAGATCATAAAACATGGACTTATTCATCATCATAATTTATTCCATGATTAATGAATGTTGAATAAATATATTTAAGTCCCCAATAAAATGGTATATGTTAATAAAAGTGAACACCCTTGATATGAAACTAGTATGGTATTCACTACACATTTGGTTTTACTGGGAAAATCACAGTGATACTTTTGCTGCAAAACGACATCACAAAAAAATTCATAAAACAAGTTGATGAGAGAGAAATTGGTATATCTTATTTTTTAAATTATGTTGTTAGTAATATGAACATGGAAAAAAATTCCCACAAATTTAAAATTATAAAAAATATGGTATATCATAATAAATACAATTAAAGACAAATGGAAAGGAAATGATTCTTATGAAATTTCAGCATGGTAACATGGGTTCATTGGAAAAATTAATGAGAGATAAAGGGGTATATCCTCATATATACAAAATAAAGGAAGTATTAGGGATGTTATAAAATGTACCCCATTATTAGGAATTTTAATATAAAAAGGAATAACATAGAAGATATTATTGAATAAATGTGCGAAAGAGAGGATACATTACCTTTAGATTTTGACACAAAAAGCTTGAAATGGGATCCTCAAGAGATTCAGGGAACCTTGGTAGGATTATAGAGATTTTATTGTAGATTAATATTGTTCTCCAAGGTTTTATAGTAAAGATAATTGGGTGATTGGGTGGGTTTATATAGGAAAAGAGGTGGATTTTTTTTTAAAATTTAGGCTTTGGACTCTATAAAATAAAATATTTTAATCTATAAACCCTCACAAGTCTTTTCCCATCGTTTTTGTCTTTGAAGAGACGTTTCAATTATTTTATTAGGAAAAGGGACTAAAATTTTATGATATTACTCGTGCTTATGTGGATGTGAATCTCTCATTTAATTAAATGAATTGAAATTACAAAATAAATGAAATATTTCATAGGATTCATAAAGGCTTAATAAAATTAGTCAAGTAATTGTAAAATCACATTATTTTATGGGGAAAATATTTTTTTCTTATGATATCATTTATAGTATGTATTTATTCATTTTTGGGTCCATCTGATTTTATAAAATACACTATATATTTATATGGCATTTAATTCTTACATAAAAATTCCACTATCTCAAAAAATAATGAATAATTTACTATTTAATAATTTAGATACTCTAATTTCAAAAATTATATTCGTTTTTTCTAATTAATTTTCGAAAATTTTTAATTTTATCTTTTAATATAATATTTGACATTTATAGAAAAAAATGATTGGTTTTTACAACAACAATTTTCAAACCATTATAAAAAGATTACCTAAATCATAAAAAAAGGTTTTTGACCATTTGTAATTAATAAAACTTATTTAACAATTTCATTTTAATAAATTAATATTTATTTAGAATGTTTGTTATGTTATCAAAAAAATACATTATTCGAATTTGGATATTACCTGAAAACACAATTTCTGTTAAATTAAATCAATATCATAATTATTTATAAAATAACAATAAAAATGAATAGATGAATTATTATATATAATATAATTATTAATATTATTATTTTGTTGACACATATTCCATTATTACACTAGAATACACCATAATATTATATTATTTGATGGTGAGACATTCATGGGAGCATTTGAATAACATAGTTGCGGTCATGATCTCGATGACCTTGAACATCTCCTGTAGATGATTTCAGTAATGCTTATGTTATTGGATAAAGGATTGTTCTTGGAAAAGGGAAAATATATGTCATTATATCATCCTCAAAAGCTCTGATAAATGGGATTCATATGGTACAATCCTACTGGATGAGGAAATCACTTCCTTGGTTTGTTCCAATTGGACTTTCTAAAAAACTATATTTATATTAATCATGTGATCATTGTTTAATGTCTATATTAACAATGGTAATATTCAAAATATTCATTAAAAATAAAATGATATAACCAAGATAGTTCAAGTGTTTTCAATAACTATATTATATTATAATACATTTAATTAATTCAAAAATGGAAACATCATTTGGAACTGTTAAGTTCATTAAACATTCGTACGCATTGTCCCCAACCACTTATAGAGTATGGATGTTGTTTCATGATCGAATATCTATAATGGTTCTATAGAATCCCATCTTTGATGGTTAGTCGTATAGAAGCTAAACACAAATAGAATATGACAAGGGGGCATGTACACCATTTTTTCTCATAGTTATTGTATTACTAGTTGGGGTGGTCGAGTGAGTGGGCATGGTATATGTGGGAAAACGTGACTGTATTAGTAGAGTGGTGTTCAGAAAGGGAATCAGAATACATCACAAGGAAAATGTTCATGGGAGATTCATTCTTTTTAACCAACACTTGGGTATAATGAGGCTAGGCTAACCAACAGTAGTTGTACTATTCTCATTGATTATATGATTTATAGTACCTTATTATATATTGGTGTATCTCATTCTTTTCTATCTTCACAACTACAAAATGGTATAGGATTGGGTGTGGAGTTTTTAAGTGGGTTATGATAATCAAGAAAAAATTTTAGGTACAATCGAGATACATCTATATGTGAAATGTGTGTTCTCTAAAGGATGGATATTATCATTAATTCTTGTATATCTACCTTCTCGATATTTCAGGATTTGACATAATCCAATGAATGGATGGGTAAGTAACATACTAAAACCATGTTGATTTTTACAAATTGAGGGTGAATTTTAGAAATAATGAGAAAGAAATTTATATTCATCATGGAGAGTGGGATATCTCGGCATGTTATTTCATGCTTGATTAAAAGGAACTGGTTGAGATTAATATCCTGGTTCTGAGTCTTTTTCTAGATGATGAAGGTGTAAAATATGATGTTTTTCCTCCCAGAATATATATATTTTATAATTTGTTTCCTGGGGAATTTTTATTTCTTAAACTATATGGATATATTGAATTTATGATTTAGCTCATATGTGGGGAAGTTCCAGTTTCATTTCAACCATATATGGAGCCACCAAAAGATATTCTGATGTTTAAGACCCAACTGGACGAATTTATGGATACAGGTTTTATCCATATGAGTATAAATACCATGGGGATCAATTGTTTTGGTTTAAATGAAGGGTAACTCAACATTATTATTATGTGGTGATAACTAAAATTTGAATTGGATGATAGTGAATAACTGGAATCCTCTTTTCTGCATTTAAGATCACTTTTAACAGTTGAGGGGAGGTTGTCACTTCTCAATAATTGTAGTGAGATTTGGGTACGCTCAGTTTATACTTAGAAATTATATTATAACCAAATCATATTTCAAATATAGGTATAGCATATACTAGTTTATTTACATGTTTTTCAGGATGAATAATTCATTGGTTGTATGTATAGACATGATGAATATAATCCCGTACGCATACCTGGATCAAATTTTGGTAGTATTTGTGAACGAAGTATCTATGTACATCAAGACACATAATTATTATTCTTATTAAGTTGACATCATTTTGATTATATTGAGACAGAATAATATATTTTCCATGATATCTTAGCGATAGTTTAAGACTGATTAAGTGTACTTATTAGCTCATAACATCTTAGAATAAGTTGTGTCAATTGACCCATATATGGGGAACAAAATTATTTCTTGGGAGAATCCCATGAATGATTTTGATATCAAAATAGTATTTGGATTATCTGGAAATTATTAAAGGTGTATCCTGGAATTTTCTAACTTTGAATCAAAAATTTCAGGCTTCACAAAGATTGAAGATATGTAGGAAGAGGCAAGAGAATGTGAGAATGCATTCTAGGAGTTGAAGAATCATTTTACTAGGGTATATAATTTGATCCATCTCATGTCTGGGTAGGAGAATATAATGTTCGTTGATGAATCTAAGTTCAGTCCTTGGGTAGTTTTGATGAAAGGGGGGTGATTTTTTTTATGGGCCATGAAAACTTAAGCTACCGAAATTAAAGTATCATATTCCCGACCTCGAGTTATCTATAGTTGTTTATGATTTGAAGTGATATAGAAAATATTTCATTGGATAAAAGTTTAATGTGTATACTATTATCAATAGCATAAATTATTTATTCGTGTAATGAGATTTCAATCTTTGGTAGTGACTGTGGGTTGATTATATGGTGGTAATTTATTTTGAGCTAGAATATATGCTTGGAAATGGAAGTAGGGTTTCTAATACAATGAGCAGGAAAATTGAGAGTCATAAAATTCGGGATCCTGGCTCTATGTAGCGGATGATTACCTTATTGGATGACATGTAAATGTTAATTTAGTGGGGAAAAGATAATATCAATATTATATTAGTTTAACTAGAGTATTCACTATTCATCCATATTACAGGGAGGCAATATCAGGATTCAGATGGTTTTTCCTTGAGAGAAATCATTAATGGTGGGGATACACGTTCAATATAGACTATAGAAAATAATGTGTTCATATGTGTTTGGGGCCATATTGTTGTCCCTAAAAGTATTTTGGATGATATTTTTCATGAATTTCATGCCTGGATGTTGGTGGTGAATCCTGGTTTAACAGAAATGTTCCATGACCTATATAGACAATAATGTTGTCAAAGAATGACAAAAAAACTACAAAGTTTGTGAAATTATTATACCCATATCAATAGGTGTAGGCCATGAATCATTGATATGGTTGATTATTATATCCATTTTCCATTATGAAATCGAATTTGGATGACGTTACCAAATAATTTTTTGTTGGTCTACCGAGAAAGCACAGAAGAATGACGTAATTTGTGTGGTTGTAGACTAGATGATGAATGTAACACATTTTGTACCTATAATGAAGACATTATCAGTGGATCTATTGGGATACATGTATATTTGGGATATATTCCATTTTTATAGGGTGAATCATAATATAGTTTAAGAGTATGACTCACATTTTAATTCATGCTTCTGGAATGGTTTTTAGAATGTTCTTACTTCACATGTTTTTTAGAGTATAACATTCCACCGACCGATGGTTTGGAAGTAAGATTTTACAATTCTAGTAATTCAATACATTCCATGATCACGTGTTCCAATTTTTGGGTGTTCTGTGGTGAATCAAATAGTACTGGGGAGGTTTCCTATAACTATAATTATCAGGAACTATTCGGATGGAACCATATGGTGTGCTTTATGGTTGGTTATTCATACCTCCTCTATATTGGATGGAGGTAGGTGAGTCAGTTTTGTTGGGACTGAGTCTCATTCAAGATACCTCCAAAATGGCTCAACCGATTCAAAAACTAACAGTTACATATTATTATTGGAAAAATTTGTATGATGAATGAACTAAAAGTCCCTTATAGACTATTATGGGTGATCGTTTGTTTCTTCTGGTGTCACCAAGATTGGATCAACATAGGATTCCGATGCAGAGAATATTAGATCATAAGTTTGATAGACCTTTTGAGTTTGTTGAGTTAATTAGGTTAGTATCATACTAAGTTGTTATTCCAAATTTTTATAGCACAATGCATATCATGGTTCATTTGAGGAAACACCACAGGTATCACCCAACTCTTATCAAGTGATCGACATAGTTGATATTGAGCATTAGACTTATGCATCATTTAAAGAACATCCAATACGAGTTGCGGATCCCTATGAGATAGTGTTTTGGGGAAATATTGTGTTTCATGTATAGATATTATGGCAACATATATGTGTTTATATGGTCACATTGGATAGAGATGAAGATATGTGAGCTTAGTGGGCCAATCCTTTTTACCTCGTAATATTAGATATGCTAGAGAGTAAAACACGAGGAAAATATTTTTTATGGTGAGGAGATTATGTGATCATAATTTTTTATGAATAAGTCCCAATATCATTTTTATGTAATATTTTACACTTTTTTTATATCATGGGTTGGTTTTTTTGTTGAAAAAATGAGACTTTTGTAGGAAGAGGGGAAGTGCACAGTTGACACATGGGTTTCCAAAACTGTGTGCCAACCCCCAGATAATTATATGTTTCCAAATAGATAAAATTTACATGGTTGGTGCATGGTCTATAAAACCATGTGACACACTACTTGTAATTATGTGATCCATTAGAGGAGGCACATGGTTAGGAATGCTGTTTGGGAATACTAGCTGTCTCATAGAAGAAATAGTTCATATGCTATTTTAATCCCCCAAAAATTAAAAAAATTAACCCGATGATGTTAACCCCTAATCACCCACAATCCATCTCAAACTCATTTAATTGTTTTTGCAAGCCTCGTATATGATTCAATTGCCTTCTTAACCCTATTCATAAGGAATCTATGACTAGATTGAAGAATCTATAACTCTCCTAATAAGAGATTATAATCCAGAATGGTATCCTTAATCTCTCTTATCATTATCACATATTTTGGAGGGATGACCTTTTTTTGGAAACAGATTAGATATAAGGATTATTGTATATAATCTATTTTATTATGTAAATTTTTTATGTCTAAAATGATTTATTTATCATGAAATTTCATGTTCTAGTAAAATTTGTGGATTTACATTGGAGAGTGTCTGTCGACGATCTTGAGGATGGAGGATTTAATTGAAAATCCAATTTTCTTGATCAAAAATATGTGTTTGTAAATGTTAATAAAAAAATTCCATGTTGGAAAATAAAATATGGAATTGGATTTATTAATTGATCAATGAATTAACGGAATGGTATGATTTTATAATAGATGGGATATTGAGCATATAAATTTAGTGGATTTAATGGATATTTTAATTTATTGACAAATTTGAATTATGGAATTAATTATTTACAAGATGAAAGGGATGTTTCAATTATCCATGAAGGGTAAATAAATTAGAAGAGTATATCCAGATAAATTTTATAATAGTAGTTTATCCATATTCTTCCTTGTGATGAAAATAACAAACCTTATTTATTAATAAATTGAAATGGTATAACATGATGTGAAATGTTGGTGAGATGGTTAATGATTATTAATCAAGTAAAATATGATATATGTTATATATGTTACTGATTGATAAATGGGTTGTGAAACATAGAATAATTATTTAAATACCCAAGGGGATCTATACATGGTGTTGTAGACCTAGATGCATTCATGATTTAAATAAGTTTGGAAAATGGGTTGATGTTTCAATGTCTAATGTGTTGTTGATTGATAAACTGGTTTTGGGACATGAATTAATTCTTCAAATACACATGGTGTCCAAATTATGGAATTCTAGGACCAAAATGATGGAATTGGACAATGTTTACATGTTACCATAATTATGAAACTGAATTTTAATAGATAATGAAAGACCATGTGATGATGAATGGTGATTCTCTATGTGATATGAGATATCGCATAGGTATAATATAGACTCCATAATGGGATGAATATGGTATTTATAGGATGGGTGTATTCATGGGACCAAGAAATTATGTGGTCTATTAACAAAGAGTGACATTTGATAACTATTGTTTTTGCATTGTAATTTATTATTTATAAAACTACAAATACTATTAATTACTAGATAATGTATTAGACATGATTTGTGGTGGCCTACTGTGTTGTACTCACACCTTACACAAACATCCATATCTGTACCAAAATAGAAATCATGTTTTCTTAAAAAGATAATCAAAAGAAATCTATGTTATACTATCGTGCTGGGATGGAGCGTGGATGAGGGAACACAAATTGGTGTCGGGATTCATTTAGGGGAGTTGTAAGTATCTGTATTTTGGGTTTTAATTTTCACATAGGACACGTATTTGGAATGGAATATCTACTATTTATTTATGGATATTTTATTCTATTTTGGTCATTCATGTGATACAGATTTGATATGGTTATTGTGTTATTATGGTTTTTGATAATTGTCTTTTGATTATTTCATTATTATTTATGTTGTTCAATTGATTAGATATAGAGGGTATAACTTCTTGATTATATATATATTAAACCCTCATTGATTGTTGGATATAATTGGAAAATGGGTTGGCATGATTTATATCATGTAAATGATCGGATCTGTGATCTTGTATGATGAACTCCAGTTGGGATTTCACACCTTATTTTTATGAATTATGTTTAAGCGAATTTTCTAATTTCAATAAATGATAATTGAGTTAAAAACACTTACTACAGTGGAAATTAAGTCTTCAATATACAAATGAATAATTGAATGTTATTGTCATAGTAACTCCCAAAAAATAATGGTTTTTCGATTAAAAATATCTCCATTGGAATTGAATACACAATTAAATGAAAATATTGTGCACCAAATGTATAATGTATCAAAAAATATGTATTAAGACCGATCAAAATCCTAAAAAATTAGAAAAATAAAATTTAAAAAAATATATGTATTTTATAAAATCATTAAATGTTATTTTTTAAAGATGATTTTGGATATGATATCTCAAATATAAAATAACAACACTACATATATAAAACTAGGATCCTAATATGAAACACGTATAAAATACATGAATTTTACATATAAACCCTTAACTCTAGTCGTGACTTCCTAGAAAATAAATTAACCTCACAGACTACATCTATATCTATATTATTAACATATTTTAGAAACATACTCATATCAATTATCATTTATACACTTCATAAATATTCCATCTCAATATGACTTCTTCCATTTATCCAGATATTGTGTCTTTCATTTGTATTATTATCATAATAACATTTCATGATATCATTCATAACTAAATGTACAATATTAATAGAAAATTAAAAAAACTATTATGTATATTTTTTAATTATTTATGATGTTTCGAATTTCATTAATGAATTTTTCGGTCTCTATCGTTAGATATGATGATGATAAAATACATGTTTCGTAAATTCTTTGTAATAAATAAGTGTTTTATATATTAATGAATTGAATTTTGATATAAAAATACAAGTTAAATAATTTATTTACCTTTTATATCATATTATATGATTTAATATATTCTCATAGTAATCCGTGAAGAAAATTTATAATATTTTTCATGTTTGTGGTTAAACTGATCCAAACATTTTCATATAATGATTAATGGATTATTATGTGATGGTGTAGCTATAAAAATGTTATAAAAGAATAATATTTCATTTTTTAGTGTTTATTAGTGATATATTTCATAATTATAAGGAATTATAGAAATAATGTAAATTATATAATTCCATTACCTAGAAAAATGTGATCATTTTCCTCATAGTTTTCCCATATTGAAATATTTTATTTGCATAGATCATTTTTTATCATATCATAATATGGTCTCTGATGATTAATGCTAAAACCATAGTGATATTATGAAAATCGTATTTATATTTTAATATATACTATATATCCATCCTTGTATGTTGGTGATAAAAAATGAAACACATTTCATTGTGGAAGATATAATAGGAAAAACACATGAAAACCATTTTCTTATTCTTAATGGATTGTTTATATTAAAAAAAATTATTTATAAATTTAATATATTAATATTAATGTATATTAATGATATGAATATAATTCTATTATTTTGAAAATAATAAATTTTTAGGAATATAGTTAATTATATAAACTAATATGTTTATAAAACTCATATCGGGGACATGAGTTTTCGTTTCAAGTCGTGATATAAATTAATTTCTTAGGCTAACTAATAATTTAAAAAATGTTTTGAATATGGGAAATGGGTTTTAAATAAAAAAAGTGATATAGTTTCTATAAGAAATTTTAATAATAGGTGATTCTTAAGGATGGGGAGATTTTACTTTTTTATAAGTGAAGGTAAGTGACATTTTAGAAGTAACCCTTCCATTTTAAATAATGTAAGTCCACTATTCATGTGTCGAAGGCCATAGTATAGGAAAAATAAAATAATAAAATGATTTCTGGTTGAAACACTCCTCAAAAACTCTTTTTCTGATAAAATTATGTTTTTATGGGTTTTTTAACTTTTTTGACATTATATATACAAATACACTTCAAACATAAATATTACACCATTTTAGATGAATATTCAAAATAGTTCACCATAATACAAACCAAAATACTATAAAGGTAACTATATATGGAAACATAAAAAATTTGAAAACTACTATATAATAAATTTTCATCATTTCAAATAATGTTCTTCATAACTAGAACCCTTATTAGACATATAATACTTGAAACCACTCTATAAAACATGAGGAAGATAATTATAAGAAATTGTTAGATAAGAACCTTAATAATGGTAGACATAACAAATATTAATCAATAATCATAAGTTATCAGAATATTATCAGAAGGATATGATAACATTTTCATAACATAGAATAATCATACCTAATATATCAATATATTATACCATGAATCACGAGGTATGGTATTTTTTAATTGATGACATTTGAAAAAATAGGGAGGAATCCTCAGTAATATGTCATGATCTATGAAAACCTATCACGGTCCTAAAACATAATTTTTTGGGAATAAATGTAATCATATAATGTAATTTCCTTAGTTGAGGCTGACTTCCAAGACTATGATAGGGGATTTCTTTCACTTATCATTACATCATTTCCTTAGTCATGGTTTACTACGAATATTATCTCTTTTGAAAAATTCCATTAGTGAATTAATCTCACTCCACATTATAGCCCTATAAAATTATTACATATATATTTTTACCCAATTAATTAGAGGGCTATTTAATTTTGGTCCCACCCATCACATAATTAATTCCATACATATTTGTGGAAATGATCATAAATCACCCTTCATCTAATCTAATCAAAACTCATGGAAGATATTGGGTTCGTAAATATTCTTCATAGTAATCATAAATCATATAGATAAATAATTAATATTGTATCATTGGATTATATCCCTAATAAATCGTATGAAACATCAATGGATGTTGTTATAGATATGAATTACATTATAATATCACTATAAACATTCATTGTGGAAATACCATCCTTATTTAAAATCAATTAATTAGACTCTAAAAATTCTAATTAAATTAAGAAATTGATTTTATTTTTAAATAAAAATGTAAAATTTTAATATAAGAATTATAAAAAAATTCTTAATGTTGACGGGGAAGTAGCTTATGCGATATGTGTTGAAACAAAATTTCCTTTCTCATTTTTGGTAGAAAGTAAAAATTATCATGTTTGGAAAATGATAAATATAATTATTTTAATAAATTGTAATGAAAATAAAATGTAGTCAAAATTTACATTAAATAATTAATTTATTATATTAAAAACAATAATAATGTATTTTAAATATAAATATGGACTTGGAAGAAAAAATCACAACGATTTGGAAAATTGAGATCAATTTTCCATATATACATTCTTTCAGTTCATGTGATTATAAAGAGGGGAAAATGAAATAAAAAATTAAAACTAAAAACCATCTTTAGGATAATAATGGAAATCTTATTTTTAAATATATATCATATTATTTCTTCATCACAAATTTAATCATAATAAAATCCCATTAACCTATGACACAACTATGTGTTTCTTTGTATGAAATGTTACATCATGTATAATAAATTTTTATTTTTTATAAATATATGTAATATTAATAATTATACCTATAATACCATAAATTTTTTAATTATTAAAAATCTACACCAACTCATTGACAATCTATAATATTTATAACTATCTATGGTGATAAATACTTCGTTTTTGATATATGTGTTCACAATGAGGATATGCTCCATGAACCCTAGGCTTGGTTAGTTCATATATAAAATTTTATTTATAATATATATATCATATATTCTCATTATATTCATTTTTATAATCATTAATATAAATAAGTGAATAAAAATGAATTAAATCACTATGTTGAGATGTCATTCCATATGTACATATGAGTAATGTTTTCATTTTTGTAATGGATTGAATGTAAACTGTAAATATTAATTCAACATTACCTAATAATTATTGTAATATAAAATTAATATATATATATATATTCTATCATAATAATAATTAATTAATTATGGTGGTGGAAAATGAGTGACATCGATACATGGAGATTATAGTCCTCATATACACAATAGAAGTAAGTTTATTTCACTTTTTATTTAAAAGACGTGGTAAATAATTGATTAAAATCCTAATAATATCTCATTATTTCTATGAAACTATGTAATTCATTTTTTATTGATACAAATTATTATTTATTCGATTAAAATAGATATGAAAATTAATGATTTTGAATAAGAACTATACCTCTTCTTTGAGAGTCTTTATTTGGATTACTCCTCAGAAATTAATGGATTGGGTATAAGAGAATATCATAAGGTTCAGTATTTAGGAAATCATTATTGGAAGGTTTATGAGTAGGTATTTATTGATATAAAATGATTAAATTGTGTTATAAATATAGGAGAAGTGGTTCCCTTTAATAAGTCTGGGGTGGGACACACATGGATTGTCTTAAATGGTTTAGTTGATTTAATGTCTATTTAATGGACTAGTTGATCCAAATGACAATGGAATCTATGCTATTATAAACATACATTGAAATATATTCAAATTATAATAATTTTACTAGTCTGGGTGGCAATTACACAGTTATCTAAGTGATTAAACCTACTTTAAACATATTATAACCATAACCATGGTAATTTTTTAATTAATAATGTATTGAGAAAATGGTATCCATTTTAAAAAAGAATTTTTATGTGAAAGCATAATTTATTTCCATTTCATGACCTGTAAGAAACGTATAATGAATTATAAAATATTTTATTTCGTGTAAAATATACTTATTTTATTTTAACCTTCAATTAATATGTATTTATTAAATTTATTATGATAACAAAAAATTGTAAACTAGTTTTTTTTTTGGAAATATGGGGTTTTATGTACAGAATACACCACTATGAAAATAAAATATTATTTTTATTATTAGGAAAATAATTATATTATATAAAATTAAAATATTCATATAATACTTCATCATGAAATTCAAAACCTAATTTATATTTAATATTATAATAAATTACATTTTCATCAAAAAACATAATTTTCATTGTTCACTGAAAAAATTATCTATTTAGATAAATCCTAAAAAATTATTAGTTTCATGAAATAAATTAGTTATTTTTTCTTGAATTTTATTATATTTTTCTCAGTATTAAATGTGATAATGCCAATTTTATTAACAAAATTTATTCTTGAAGTGTCAATGTTCATTGCAAAATAAATTTAAATTATTTATAATGAATAAATAAATAAATAAGAATTATTAATAACCTTTTTATATATATTTCATTATGTGTTTAATACTATTCATACATACCAATCTAATGAATAAATAATAATGTTTTAAAATATTAAGGTTCTTATTGGATTGAGGTTGTGTGTAAGGATGTTATCGAATACTTCATGTTTTATTTTAATGGAAAAACATATAAACTTTTAGACTGATAAAATATACACCTTTGATATGAACTTTTTTCCTTGATATTATGCTTTTCTATTGCAATGAAATTCAGAAATCTATACTTCATCCCATCATTGGGTTCCACTGTTGCATCCACAAATTAATGATTCCTCTAACTAACATTAAACATTCACGTAGACTTGTTCCCAAAACATTATCTATGTGATTCAATATTCCAGGTTTTTTTTCATAGAAAATATCATGCTATAGCTATATAACTTCTATGTCTTGTAAATGTAGAGTGTTAGGTATGTAATTCCATAGCATATATACATATAATACATCATTAACTTTAGAGATGTTTTTTGGGACTGTCAAGAGATAATATAAAGTCCCTACTGGTTTAATCATGTTGATGTGAACAATATACCCAGGGAAAAAAATTTCTACTCATTTTAAATCTCAAAACATTATTCCATGGAAAAATCATAGATAAAACTACTCACCAATATAAAATTTTATATCTCTAAGAGTATTATATACATCATTATTATGTATACTTTAAGAAACATTCATATAATTTTGAATCGTTATAACCTTATATGTAATGGTATATTATAGCCTAGGTACTAATATTATTATTTCACCAATTTCATCCCAATATAGTGGAAGTCTATACTTCATTCCCTAGGGGATTCATAAATTTCAATCTAAATGATAGATTTAAGGCTATTATGGGAAGATAACTCAAATAGAGGACGGTTTAGATCCAAAACACCTATAAAATATTGAGTACATGATCTCAAAATATCTATTAATGTTTATATGATCCTCTCAGACATAGAAAATTTATAATAATGAAATGAAATATTGAAACATAAATCTGTAATAAATTTTCTCTTATGACTTATGTAATAATTTGAGGTAAACCTATGATCTTTATCAAATTCATTATAATATATATCATTATTTAACCATACCACTTTATTAATGTATATCCTGATAATCTAAATAAGTGAGAAATCAAACTTTATATTAATCAAGTGTTTTTAATAAGTATGGAATGTTACTAAAACCGAAATAGCATCACTATATTTTGATTTTTGGGGAGTATAACCGAAAAGAATAACATTGATGTTTTCCCATTTTAATTATAATATGGGAAATTGTGAGAACATACCATAAGAATATAGTCTCTTATCCTTAAATAGATAAAATAAAATGAAATACTATACATACACCACAATATCTCTATTTATGATGTCCCATTAGACATAAAAATTTATGTCACTATACATCATTATACTTTCAATATGAATAGACAATGATGACATATTTTATTCTTCCAATAATTTCATATTCAAGTCAGGTATTAAAGAACATGTGCTCCATTACTGTTCCATATCATGACATCATAATCAAAGTTTAACTTATTAAAATCTCTCACCTTCATTCATTGCTATAAATACTAATTATTTTCTCTTTAATATTTACATGGATAGAGGGTGGATCTCTAATTTGAGGAAGAAAATATTTCCCTCTTCCTTCATTATTTCAAGGACTATCTTTCGAAAATCCATAAATATTTGATCTTTTATGATCTAGATTTTAAAGTTGCTAATATGATTCTTTATACTCAAAGCATTATGAACAATGATCTATTTCACTGGGTGGTAGTGTCTGGAGTAGTAAAAATAATTAATCAAATAAAACCATATTCTATGGGTAATATATATATATATTTTTTGGAGAATACAAGCATTAATCAATTATGATGAGTATATGTGTCAAATATTTCTCCATAATGATAATTCCCATATAATATTAGTGAAAACATTAATTCTGCTACCTTTAAATCATGAATCATGTATTTTTTCTCATGAACCATTAATTGTTGTAAGTCCTAAGAAATCACCACATCATTCGTCATGATGACACATTCCAAAAATATCCATGATGCATTATTGAAAAAAACGTTCTTTACTATAGGTTAGTGTTAGTATTAGTGCACTAAATATCCTTTCATCCATTTCTTTAAATTCTATTAACACTAATCAGTCTGATATAAAGTAACTCTTTTCTATGTCAATGTGTTGAGTTGATATCCATGAGTAATTATTCCCAATGAGTTTATAATATCAATTCAATGTTTGATCAGTATAGATTTTACTCACTCTGGTAATCTTGGCCAAATTTTCAATAACTTCTACACTTGATGGATCCACTGATATACACTCTCTTGAGATTAGATAATTCGAAAATGAAACATTCGTATATAAAATTCAAACATGGTAATTTTTTAAAAAAACATTTTCTTTCATTGAGTCTTCTAGAAAATCGTTAATATACATTTTTTCTCTTACAACCATTGGAAATTTATGGTAATAACAAATATAAACACTACCAAATTATAATCATGGTAATCTAAAAATAAAATACCCTTAAATTAAATGATAATGTAGGAATTATTAGTAAGAATAAATAGAATTATAATAATTCATAGATTCCATAACATGATTAGAATTCTATCTTGGTCGGGTCTTCACTGTTGTATATCACCTCAAAGTGTGTAGATCGAACAAAAATCATGGAAAAATATTCATCTTCTTGTAATTGGTCAAATAAGTAATAAATCATTAAAAAATGTTTGTTATTCATGATCATGATGTTATTAAGATCTAGAGAAGAAAATCAATGTCATGTTCATCCATCAATATTTTTTAATTTTTTTGGTTTCATCCAATTAAGACACACATGGTTGAATAACCACAATATCCGGATTCTCTATAAAATTAATAATCAATTCAGTTAAATAAATAGCCACCATTATATAATGAATCTTTATAATAGGGGTAACACTAGTTATGAGTTCTATGAAAATTCAAATTCAAGATTTAGATGAAGAGTAAAAAACTATTCTATAATGTCTTGCAACACTATCAAACAATAATAATATCCTCAATTTTGAGTCTTCCCCAAACCGTATGAGATAAATACCCACATTTAATTAGACTAATGACCCATTCGAGGGAATAATTATCATTGTATGTTCACATTTATCCTCCAATCAATAGATAATCATATTCTTGTTCTGAAAATAAAATTTGAATTACCTTACATAGAAATTGATATATGGTTAACATATTAATAACCTATCAATTCCCATAAACACAAAAATTAAATTACTTGAAAAATTTCATGATTTTTATAAAGTACATTCCCACAAGAATTAATTGGGAAAGATTCAGAGACATTTGATATTATCATCATACCATTATGATTTTTACATATATTTCATGTTCTAGTAATTAAAGAGATAATTTAGTACTCTAATAAAAAATATCAACTATACATGAGGGGGTACATCCTAAAACAAATTGACATTATCTGTTATAGATTATATGTTATTTGTACAATTCTCCACTTATATATTATAACTCACATCAACAATATTTTTCAGATGAAATTTTCAATTTACTTTTTTATTAAGTGGTTACTAACATAATTCATCATCATTAACAATAAATTCTTATATTTTTTTATCATAATGTATATACTCTTAGATATACTAGTAATATAGTGTGGTTGGAGAATTCGCGGGTGATTTATCTCCATTTCATCACTATAAAGCTTCTCTCTATTACATATAAATTCAATTTCCCTATGTCCTTCTTTTACACACATAATAAATATATCATTACACTTAATATAATTTCTTAAATGATCCATTAAATACATATAGGATAATGGAAACCTCATGATATTCCTTCAATTGGTACTGTTATAGAAATTTATTTCAATTCCATATTACTTTTAAGAACAATAATATGTGATTAATTAGTGCCACTTATAACATCCATACCCTCCCACATTTTCATGGGAATTGTATGAGGTGATACATACATTAGGTGACATCCATAGAATACCAAATAATGGAAATACAGACCAAATTTTTAATAGAATATTTGTGGATGATTAACCCTATGAACCCATAAAACATGACAACAATTAACAATAAACAAACAATTTTCTAAATTTTTTATATATGATTAATCACATAGCTCAATGAAATAAAAATATTGAATAATATCAGAGTTCATTGAAAAAAATAATAGCGAAAGAATCATACTACAATTGAAATGACATTGGAACTAAAGTGGCACAATCCAAGACCAAGTTGAAGAAAAATGTCTACTCAAAAATCTTCATAAAAAATATGATGTCATGGATAATAAAAACAAAAGTATTAAACATTATCCTTCATTATCCTTGTTCACAATCTTATATAATTTAATTATAATGATTATAAAAAGAATAGGGAGAATACACATTTGAAAAAGTAATATCTTAAACTTATCGAACTCCTTAGAGTTGAATTATTCTTATTGCCATGTATTCTTGATATGTTTCCAACATTGAACCAATTCACCATAAAAATGATAAACTAATATGTTAACCATTTATTTTTTTGAGAACATAATCATAAGAAATATATTTTATGTTTTACTAATTCATTTCTCAGTAATTATTAGATCATTAGATCCAGTAAAAAATTTTGGTGATTCTTATTTATGTACTCAATAAAACCATTTTCTATTAATTGTTCATTTGTAATATCGACATGATTATTTTCTAGATAAACAATTATAATTATATAAAAAATTAATTCAATCTAACATAATGATCAATTACATAGGGGTACAAAGATTTTATTATCCCTTATATTTATTTTTAACATAGTTCTTCATATACCTACCAATTGATTGAAACAAATATTCATATCATTATCAATAATAATTATAGTGATAAATTATATAATCCTAAAAATAATTTAACTGATTTCAAAATAATGACACCATCAATTAAATCTATGAAACATTTTAATTTACCATTTTAATCCATTTTCATTATGTATTACAATCAATTATAATGGATGTTAATGAAAATTTGAATTAACCTATTTATATACCTCATGAGTCTCAATCTAGTCTGGTTGTAAGGGAATATTCAAGGTGTACTAGAATAATGGATAAGATATACTCTAAAAACTCTTTTTTGGGTTATTACCAATAGATAATCTATACCCAAAACCTATCCACTTGAAATATCAATTTAGTGGTATATTTGATTAGGGAAACCAAATTCCATTCATTTCCATATGTATGGTTGTTCCCATATACTAATGATTATCTTGGGGGTTTTCACTAATGTATAAATATATTTGTTTCTAATGTATTACTAATCTTTCAAATGACACCAACTATAGATACTCAATAATTACATGAATAAATATAAAATCATTTTTGTTGACATTTCAAGATATTTCACAATAACTCATTTCATAGGACTATGGAGGTTTTGAGTCTTTGTAAAATTAGACATGTAAAACCTGATTCATAAATGTTATGCATCATTTTTGACAACATTATTTAAAACTAAAACCCTTCTTGGGATTATAATTCTTAAAACCATTATTCATTACTTGAGGAAGAGAAACATAAGGCTGGGTCAGATTGAATTCTTTGTATGGGTAATAATAATATATATTAATCAAGGATCATAAGTATAAATAAGATAACAATATATATATGGAAACATTATCGTGATTTACAATAATCATACTGAATTAGTAAAATATATTTAATCATAAAACATAGAATAATGTTTTATAAAAAATGATTCAAATTTTGTGGACTCATCAATAAAAATTAATGAGACATTAAAACATATCATTATAATAAGACATATAATTTCAAATATATTAACAGAGAAAATAATTTTATTTTTAAAGGATCACTTCCAGGACACTCAATGTGGATTGGGTTCACTATCCATTATATCATTACCTTTTTCAAGGTTCAATACTAAGCCCATATTATTAGACAATGTCCCTTACTAAATTAGGTTCACTCCCAATTATATCACTTATTATCTCTAGATATATCATTCTTTACCCAATTCATTATATTTCTATATAATTCAGGTCCCACCCCTCATATAATAAAAACCAATTGAATGTGTACCATATGATCATAACTCATTAATCATATCATCCTATCATAAACCATAGTAAGGATATGGGAGACATAAATATATTATCACCATCATAACAAAATATATTGAAGAATTTTAATTATTGTATTATTAGATAATATCCCCATTAAATTATAATAATCATCAAAATTTAATTTTTATAATGGGAAATAACATCCAAATAACACTAGGACATTTCATAAAGAGAATATTTTTTTCAAATATATTATTTAGAATCTAAAAAATTCAAAAATATTAAGGAAATAATTTTAATTTTAACTAAAAAACGTAGACATATGATTACTAATTCAAATAAAAAGATAAACTTGATGGCAGAGAAATTTTTCATGTTTTGTTTGTTAGAATAAAAATTCCATTCACATTTTCAACAAAATTTCTAAAGGAACACATTTTGAAAATAATAAGAAGGTAGCCTTAAATTTTTTTAATGAATTTAGAATATAGTAAAAAATAAAATAAAATATTATTTTATGTGAAGTATATTTTTTAAAAATAATTTCAAAAAATAAGGACATGGATGTAATGATTCTCAGCCGAAGGGAAAATAAAGGCCAGTGTGAGTAAAAAAAATTATTTCAGTATATTAAATAAATCATGAATAAAAAATTAATGAAAATAAATAAATAATCAAAACTAACTTCGGGATAATAAAATGCATAATATTTTGATGTGATTTATCTTATAATTTCTTCCTCGTAAATGTATGTATAAAAAATCCTGTTAAAAGTGAGATTCTAATAAAAAACCCTTACATTTTGTTCATATTTCATTTTAAGAGCATTGAATTCCTATTTATTTTTATTATTTATTATATTTCTATAAAATATTCATATTCATAACTATAATTACATACTATTAATCATTATAATGTCTTATCACGCATTAAATAAGTATCATTTATTATCGTCATCATTAGGTGTTATGTTCCTTATTTTTTAATGAATTTTTTGGTCGATGATTATGGATGTTTCATATTGATCATGATTTATTAATATAAAGTGTTTTAATAATTATTTAAATATCATATATATTCATTATATATATAATTATTTCCATTCATATAAATTAGTGACTGAAAATTAATTTCATCACTACATGGAGATTGTAGTCTGTATGTACAGACAAGTGAAACATCCATATTTCTAGGGATAAAAAAACAAATATAAATATGAATCTATTTTTATAGAATAATTAATATAAAATAAATAGAATATATAACCACTAAATCTATCATTCTAAAAAACCATAAATTAAGGTGGTGGAATATGAGTTGTATCGCTATTTTGGAGGGGGAAGTCCATGCCCACGCATGAGCATTAATTTCAGCTCCCACTAGATTGAGAATAGGTTGAAATATTTTGTTAAATAATCATAATAAAATTTAAATATATTTATGACAGATTATTCAAATATATAATAGATAAAATTATTTTATAAGAAATATAATGTTAAATAAAATTGATTGTTCTTGGTTATGATCCATACTACTTCTTTGTGAGACCTCATTTGTTTAACTCATGAATTGAAGTATTGGTAATAGGTGATGAAAATAAGCCCTATGATAAAGGTAAGTATTATATAAATTAATTGGTTTTTTTATAAAAATTGTAAGGCTCAAATGTGGGGATTCTATGGTGGTTAATAGGTTCTTATTTATAATTGAGGGGAGGGACTCCTATGTAATTTTTTAAAAGATTTCTATTATTTAAGGTCACATTTGCCCTAATGTGGCTCAAAATGTATAATAAATAGAATTTAGGATAAAATAATTTTTATATATCTCTCAAAAATTAAGAATTAAACATTTGTGGTTGGAAAAATGACCATTTTCCAATTTTAAACCACCACAATAATCTAATTATAACATTAATTGTCATAACAAAATTCTATGATTTCTACTATTCACCAAGAAAAAAAATTATGTTGATCCTAATACATTATATTAATTAAGATGATTAAAAAAATGATATTTTATCATATTAATTTTCTTAACATGGAATAATGTAATTTTAATTAAGCACGCCAACCGTAATGAAAACCTATATTTGAAAAATTGATTTTTAAGGATAAAAAATAATTAAATTCCATTCATTTCTTTGTAAAAATCATCAAATTAATGATAATATATTTTATTCAATATATAATATAAAATATTTATTAAAAATATTTATTAAAAGATATTAATTTAATTTAATTTAAAAAACACATTATATGCATAAAATAATTTTAAGAAAATTGGTTTTTAAGAATTAAAATGAACTTACATCAAAATAAATTATAATGAATATTCTTAACTAATTAATTGGTTTTTATTAAAATAAATTATAATTATGTTACCATATGATAAAATATAGAAAATATATTTAATTTTACATGAAATTAAATAATAGTTTTTATATAATCAAGATTTTTCAATATTCATTGAAAAATAAATATTTTTAAGACTACTAAAAATTAAACAAAAGCTAATATAAAAAATTTAATTGAATAAAATGATATTTATTTCCTAAAATATTCTTTTAAAAAGGGTTAGGAAATTATTATAATGTTTTAATTAATAAAAATTCGATAAAACAATTTTCAATGAAAATATATTTTTGATTGTAAAATGACATTACTGAATATCTTTTACTTTTTCTAAAAAATAATCAACACAGATACATTGTTGAAAAAAATAATACATATATATTATAATGTTGTAATTAGTAATATTATGTTCAATTTTAATTTTTATCTTATAATGCTTCACTATATCATTTTTCATATTGAATTTTGTTTTCACACGAGTAGATCTATTTAATTGTCTTTGTATTTTTAATGTAAATTAACTTATAATTTCATAGGTTGTAACACTTTACCCAGAAAATATTTTACCTTGTTAAATTATTTTCAAATCATAGTTATTAATTTTAATGAAAAATATTTTTATTTACTTTTGTTACTAAATAATATATGTCTAATTTAAAATTTAATAGTTGTTATATCAAATAATGTTTCCAAATGTGTAAAATTTTAATTTTAATATAGGATAACTTAGTCATGTTAAAATATTTTTTAATATAAATAATGTCTTTATATTTTAATATTATGGATATGGTAAAATAATCAGTGATAATTATTCTAATTAAATAAATCAAATTATAAAAAAAATAATGGATGTGAGGCATAGAAATAAATATATATCAAAATCTCCCTTAAAAAAATCTTGATTATATTAAAAGACTAGAAAATAATTTTAATATTAAAGTAACATTTATATTTGTTATAAATTCTATTCCTTGGGGTTTTAATTTAAAATAATACCTCAAAATTAATAATGTTGTTACAAAAATAAATATTTAATTAATTAAAAGGTTTTATAAATTTCATTGTCATTCTTATATAATGGAAATGTTATAAATTTTACATGTTTCATGAAAAACACAATTTTCAACAAAAAAAAAGTCCTTTTTAGAAATTTATTAACAAATTAATAATTATTATGTTTTTATTTTATAAATTAACGAATTATGTTAATTTATATTAATTTCAAATTCCAAAACTTATAAATATATTTCTGAAAAAAATCATATAATATAATAGAATGTTTTTTAAATAGCAAAATGACATTGTCAAATAGTATACATTTTTTATTGTTATCTCATATAAAATATTTACGTAATTAGTGTTAAAAATTAATTTATATCAAACATAATTTTATATTAATCTAAATTTTCATGAAATATAATGGTTTATCTCATCAAAAAATCTTTTTTAGAATAATATTTTTCTAAAATTAAAAAATATTTTCAGGGATTTTTGGTAATCTAATTGAATTTCATGCATATTAAAATAATCATTTTTTCTATATAAATTAAATTAATAAATATGTTAATCTAATTCATTACCATTATTTAAATTACAAGGTTTCTAGTGGATATACATAAATATTTATATTATATTTAAATATATCATGGTTCTATTTATGTTTAGTGTTGCATGTAGAGAAAGATATCGAAAACAATGAATTATTTAATTACAAACTTATAATTGAATTTCAGGGTTTTAAATTAGAAATATCATAGTATTCCCATTTTTCATTAGTTTATTAGATTAATGATGATTAATATTAACCCAAGATGATGGGTTAATGAGTAGTTATTCACTGTGAAAAAA
This sequence comes from Viscum album, assembly GCA_963277665.1. Classification (NCBI taxonomy): domain Eukaryota; kingdom Viridiplantae; phylum Streptophyta; class Magnoliopsida; order Santalales; family Viscaceae; genus Viscum; species Viscum album. The sequence goes on from OY728127.1 coordinate 134,745,273, forward strand.
CATTAGACATTTGAGCCATTGGAAATTCCTCTAATATATTTAATTCATCATCTTCTTTGACACTATATAATAACATTAAGACTAATGAAAAATCCTTCCAAAAATGAAATTTTTTATCAAATAAATTCTATAAGTATCTTATTTTCACATTTCTAGCATATATTATTTTGAATTCTCTTTCATTCATTATCATCATCAACACTAGATATTCAATGAAACCCCATTGTTCTCTTCTTTGATGTGTTAAAATATTTTAAAATTATGAATTTGTAATTCATAACTCTAGAATGTTGGGGTCCCATAGAAACATGATTTTTGAAAATAATTTATATTTCATTAAGATCCTCATTTGGAAAATTGCAACATTTTTTATCATGTCAATTATTAACATTGTTCTTCCATGATCTGGTTGTTTTTAAAACCAAACAGGGTAAATATTTAGTGATAAATAATATTCAATATATTATAATTAATTTGGGATATTTACAAGAATCAATTTGAACATCATAATATATTACTATTCAAAATTAATACATTAGCTTTGTGTTCAACCAAAATTAGAATTGGTTTAATGTCAGCTTCATTATATTGGGTTCTTTAAAATTTCTTAAACTCATTTCTTAACATAATAAATCATTCAAAATTTATTAAAAATATATTGTGACCTAATAAAGAATATTCACTGAAGAGTGTATGGTTAGGTGCTCAGAATTTGGGCCACTCGTCATGCGCTATGGTGAAGATCAAGTCTATTCTAAACCACTGATTTTTTTGTTGATTAACAGGATTTTAATCCACGCCAAATCTATATTGACATGATATTATCCTTATAAAATCATAATTTCCTATATAATCATGTAATATGTACTTTAATGAAACATCACTATTTTATCTTACATATATACATATATCTTAGACCTATCATAGAGATTTTATGAATGTTCTATAATCATATTTACTCTAAATACAATCCAAAATCCTTAAAAAAATAATGGAACACTCCTATGATACCAACTATATAACCCAATATAAACACACAATTTAATTAAATTAAATTACATGGAAAATAATTATATATTAAAAATAGTCTCACTAACTAGAGAACTGAAGGACTAGTGTCTTTGAGGAATAACTAAAAAATAAATTGAAGTGATCATTTTCCTATAACAGAACCACACTACACAATATTTTAGATATATCCTAAGTCACACTCATCTTCATAATTGGAAAAAGGGAAACATGTGAAAGTGTGATATAAAATGAGATTTGAGGGAAAAAATATTTATTTAATTAATGGTTACATCCTAAGAATACAGGGATATATGAGAAATGAGATAAATACTCTTCTGTATGATTTGGATTTAGACAAATCATCTAGTGTACCCTTTGGCTTGGGATGAAACATCATATGTTCCCCTTTGTCATGGGTTAATAACTCATGTGTACCCTTTAGCTTGTGATAAATCCTTCTTTGTATCATTTATATTATAAAAATCTTCCCTTGTACCATCAGTCCTGGGATAAAATCTAACTTGTATAATTTTTAATGGATGTATCCTCTCATATGCATTTTGGTTTGGGATAAATTAACCCATAATATCATTGTATTATGTTAAATCCTCTTGCATACCCATTTGGATTTGGATAATTTATAAAGTATTAAATTTATTTTAGGATATTTCATATAGTAAAGAATATTTGTTTGGATAAATCCTCATATTTACTGTTTGTCATGGGTTAAATCCCATAATACCATTTTTTAGATAAATCCTCTAGTGTAATCTTTTGTTCTCAAGATGTATACAAATTACTGATCTATATGAAGGGTATATAAGACCCGACCCATAAATAAACAGTAAATATGGATCTACTTACAAAATATTAAAAAGGATTATAAATAACTCATGGAATGATAAATTGGTTTTGAAAAATTTATAGATGGGATGCAAAAGATTGGACACAAGATTTTAATTGGTTGGTTCAAAAAATTAAATCAAATAACTAGTGAATTAAAAAAATAACATATCAATGGGTATTAATCAATAATAATTTCCAATTAAATAAGTCATTTTAGTGGAATAGTGTGGTGATATAGTAAAATTTGTTTTATAATAACACTTTTTTCATTGTGTAAAATAAGAAGTTACAATTTCCTTGAAAATTTATTTCTTACAAGGTGAAGTGAATGAAATTGTTTTAAAAAATTTTATTTTTAAGAATTAATATTCAATATTTGATCTATGAATATTACATAATGATTTCAAAAAAAAAATGTTAAATAACATTGAAAATAAATTAATTTTAAGAATTTAATTTAATAATTGATCCATGAAATTGAAGGAACTGTTCCAAAAATAGTGATGTGAGAAAACATTGAAAAATATTAATCATAAAAGGAATAATATATTTTCTATTATTTAATTTAGATAATATTCATGAAAAAGGAATTTATAGTTTTATTAAAATTTTTATTTTCAGAATTTGGAAAACTAATTGAAAATTTTGACGAACCTTTTTTAAAATACATCATTGAAAAAGTAATTAAAAAAATGTATTTTTAAAATAATGGTATGGAAATATAATTCTCTCATGATAAAATAAATAAATGAATTTACAAAAATAAATGAAACTTTTTTTAGTACATGATAAAATTGGAAAGCTGGGGATGCCTGCATTTAATATATTGTGAATTATTCATTTCATTAAAATAATTTTTACTGAAAAAAAACTAATCGAGAAGGTGGATTTGAATAAATAGTGCAATTTTCATAAATTTAAAAGTAATAGATATTTAAATAAAATTTTAATTTTGAATAAACAGATATTAGATGAATGATGTTCAATATGATTCAATTTTACTCAATGTGGGTAGTTATGTTAACTATTGACCATATAACATTCATATCCCTTGAATTGGAATCCATTTTAATGAATGTAAATGATATCCTATTAAAAAACCATTAATTAAATTAATATAATAATATAAATTCATAATTTAGTAATTAATAAATATTTAATATTTTGATGTATAATATGAAATTGTTCATAAGAAATTTCTATTGTGACTAAAAAACCTTACCTCGAATTACCAGTTTGATTATCACTCTCTATCCTAAAATAGAAAAAATAAAAACCATATCTATAAAATATTTTAGTACATTATTCATGTATATAATCTTTTTAAACATTATTTATAGTTATTATCACATGTATATTATTTTGGTATTACCTATTTTTAATATATATTATGAGTAAGCATGACCAATTTTATCTAGTTTTGTAACCGTGGTGTTTTTCCTTGATATTTTTAAAAATAATTCTTTAATATATTTTAATGGTTACTAAAATAATCGATTTTAATTATTTATAACATTTTAATTTCATTCATTGGGTTTTTTCTTATGTTCCTTATAGATAAATTTTTCATTTAGTTGACTTCGACGATTCTTAGCAATTAAAAGGAGATTTTTTAAATATTGATTAAAATTTTTATATTACCTTTTTGGGAAAAAAAACTCGCATAATTTAATTATTTATATAATTTATTTTATAAAACTATATTATAATTTTCATCCCCAATATAAATATTTTTCATTGTTAATGTAAGTAATTTTAGCAACCAAAACATCATCATTCTGTACCTAATGCAAGATTATAAAGTGATTTTGTTTTAATATCATAATACAAAAAGCATAATTGGAGTATTTAATTTTTATCCGTGTAATATAATATAATATTAATTAATTATATGTTGATTATAATCTATAAAATTTTATTACCAAATATAAATAAATTGTTTTTGCCTTATAGAATTCTATTTTCGATTAGTCAATTTTATAAAATTATCTGTTGCTCATATTAAAAATATGTTTTCCATTTTAATTTAAAGGAAAATTATAATTTTATTATAGTATTATTTATCTTTTTATCCCATTCAAATTACTATCTATGTAAAAAATTAGTGAATATTATAAGAAGGGGATCCATCAATCCATGGAGGTAGTAGTGCATACATTTTTATGGATGCTGATTTCCTTTCTCTATAATGATATAGAGGAGTATTATCAGTTATAAATTGCTTGTAAATCAAAATATTTATTCGTTAAAATAATTATTGAACATATAGTATTTTTATTTCCAAAAATAATTGAAATAAATGTTGGGGAAATAAATTTTGATATAGCACATCATCATAATAGAAGCACTTGCAATCTAATGGGGGAGTTTTATAGGATTCAAATATATGCCCATCATAATAAATTTGACCATGAAGTTCCAAAGTGTAATATAACATAATTAATTATTTAATTATATTGGTAATATGTATTAATACATCATCCATTAAATCATAGGATCACATAAGACTATCCTTGTAATACGGTGTAGGAAAATTAAATACTATGTGTCATGGAGATAGTAGTCATCACAAAATATGAATGATATTTTCATTTTAATTTGTAGAAATTGGGATAGTGTATTATTCATATAATATAATTATAATAACATTAAAAATTAATAATAATTTTTCTTTTATCATTTGTATATTTTTTAAAGACAATTATTGTAAAATTAATGTAGAAAACGAAATAGAAATGTGAAATGTGCAGTTAGAATTTAAATACATATTCGTTGATTTTATACTTTGAAAATGGCTTTAATCTGTTAGGGGATAATTTTTTTAGATGAAAGGATCCTCATAATGGTTTTTATTGATATATAAGAGTCGTTTGGGATGAATTTTCGGTGAAATATTTTGGTTTTAGTGTGATGGGAAGTGCAAAGATGAGTTCCCCTTTAATAAATGAACTAGGATAGCATTTATTTGTAAATAAACAACACATTTTAATTATGTGAAGTCAGATTCATGAAAGGTGGATAAAAATTTATAATTTAATGGATAAGGGAAGTAATAAGGTCCCTCAAGGACCCATCCAGCCACTACTAAGGATTTTTTAATCATGATTGTGGTAATTCCCTTTTCATTATTTTTGTTTTGATTTTTCTACTTAGGTAAATACGCTTTACTAATTTAATTTATCATTATGGTTTAAATAAATTAGTCATTGTTACATAATCAACACCTAATGGTTCTAAATCTAATACATATATTATTATATTAATTGTTTATATTTGATAAAAACAGTCGATTAGAAACAAATAATATAATATATTATTTTTTTAGAATAATAAACATTTTGTTACAAAAATAAAAATATAGGATATTAATTTTAAAAAAAATTACTTAAAATTGTAAAATAACATAATAAATAAATAAAAATACTTATAAAAAGGTTTTCCAAATATCCAATTTATATTTATATACTAATAATGTTATCAAATCATGTTATTTATAAAAATTATATCTTTCATTATACACAAAAAAATAATTCATCTTAAAAAATCCATAAAAAACATTATAAATGAATATATATCTATGGAATTCAAAAATGAGGTTAAATTATTCATAATATATTTCTTATAAATGTTTTTTTCTTTTAAATTGATATATAATGAAAAATACTAATACTATGAAATGAATGTTTTAAACAATAAGGGTTTTTCATAATATATCAAACCAATTCCTAACAAAATGATATTAATAGGTTTGTAAATATATTGAAATATTAGATATTATCAGAATAATATTTTAGATGTGATAAATTTTAATATATTAATAGATTAAATAGTTATTTATTGATTGAATATCCTTTTATATATTAAATTATAAAAATTATAAATCATATGTTGTATGAATATTACTTTTGTTATTATATTTTTATTTATTAAATGTTTTTTGTATCCAAAAATTTAACTAATAAAAAATTTTCATTGCTCTTATTATTTGGTTTTCATGTTGGGAAAAAAATTTAACATAATATTTATTTAAAAGGATATAATCTAAAATCTATTGATGTTATAATGTGGGTATGATAACATAACCAAGACACACTGTCATAATATAAGATAATCGCAATCGATGATGTAAACATCATAAAACACGGGTCATTTAATAATTGTTTATATTATAACCTAAAAATCAGTCATAGAAGAGTCAAAACATGAGTCAGTAATCATGAGGCATCAGAACATTACAATTATAAATTGAATAACAAAACAATGTGCCAAATAATTAAACCTATGTATAAAAATATATTTCAAGACAAACCACTAATCCATTCACATCATAATGTGATAGGGTAAACACTGTCACATAACATATTAGACATGGGCTATCCACCACCATCCCATAACATAGTGGAGTCATGATAACCACCTGCATACCTTAATATAGAATATATTTGATAACAACACTAAAATATTCTTATTCTAATGACATATAAAACATGAGCCAACAAATTTTAGGTCTATAATGGATCTAACCATCACGTTATGATAAATATGATATATATACCCAGAAGAATAAGAAACCATTATAAATTCCATTATTTTAATATTGAATCATTAAAAATATGTGTTTCATAATATCCTTTATAAGACATTATAGTATTCCAAATAAATAAATAAGTTTTATTGTTTCAATATATCATATTTTTAGTTAATAATAATACATTTCAAAATACTTTGACACATATGAGAATCACCATTATAAGTGAAGGAAATGTTTATTTAAGTAATAATAGGCAATACAATTTATATTTTTTTTATAGTTATAGAAGAATTTTTTTTAGTAAATTCATTAGGTATTTATTTGGAAAATCATTATAACATATACTAGAATATTCCTTATGAAAAGTGATTATAGAATGTTTAAATTAACATCAAGAGGACAATGATAAAAACGATTATTTTTATATATTTATAATGGCTATTAAAATTATTAAAATAAAAATGTATAGAAAATGATAAAAATAATACAAATATTTAAATAATTTAATAGACATTTTACATGTCCCTAGAAATAATATTTGTATATTTAATTAAATTTATAAAAAATATAATGAATATAGATATGGAAGAGAATTATTCAGGATTCGAATAATGAGGTATGTTTAGTTTCTCTTACAAGCATCACATCTAAAGAATTCATAATGTAATGGAAAAAAAATAAATGGAAAGAGGAAATATAAAACAAATTAATAACCTTATGATAAAAAATATATATGTTTTTTATGATTTATATCATAGAAATTTCCCAAATATAAACTTAGTTATAACTATCTCGATTTCAAAATTAGATATGAAAGAAAATAGTTATTACTTTGGTAAATTTAGAATTACAAATTTTAAAGAAGAAAACTATGAAATAATTATAAAAAACAATAATTTCAAGATATTAATAGTGAAAAACATATTATGAATTATGTACTCAATGAAAATGAGATAAGTGGTGAATATAAAAAATATAAAAATGGATGGAAAATTGAATGATAAAAGTGTACCTTTACCCACAATTTCCTTAAAAGCACATTAGCCTATGATATAAATAATATAAAATTATTATTAAAATAATTAGAGAACTTAATAATATTTTTTATATTTTATTATCATTAATTATATTCATTTATTACTCAAATATTATTCAACTATTTTGTATTTTCATCATCAGATTATAGTAATTTTGATCATTATATATAAATTTCATAATAGGGATGTTGTTCTCAATTCATTGATATATTTTTCAAAATTCATTAATTTGAATATATATTTAAATAACTTTTCTATTGATTTATATAGAAACATTTTCATTTTATTGAAATCATGGGCTTGGTTTGGGATAATTGAATCCATGGTGAACATTTTTCTTGTACATTACCAATAACAATGAGTTATCATATGATTTCAATTTATATATATATATAATAATTAATGAAAAATATTCTTGAAATACTTTTAATATATTATATCAAATATTAAAAGTACTATTGTTTTGAAACATATTCTTGTTGAAAAATATAATGATGGTATAACATCATTTATGGATGTGGTTGAACCGACCCAAACAAGAACACGAAATACTAATAAACAACTAAAAATATAGATTTATATAAAAAAGTTTCATATAATTAGAAGAATATTTATTTTAAAATAAAATAAATATAAATTAACATAATATAAAAAATATTGTATATCATAAAGTAATTGAAATTATTATAGAGGAACATATATACAAATATTATGAATTAACTCAACATGGGTACCTTTATAATGAATGATTTCTAATTCCTTCATGGAACCAAAAAATATTAAACTTATATGAAGGATTTTAGAGAGGGAAAATAGAAAATAATCCAAGACCAAACTGAATGATTTCATTAGTTTTATGGGAATAATAGGAAACCTTTTATACATTAATTTTTAGAGGAATTTATATGTATATATATATTCAAATTTTTATGGTTTTCATTTCAATTGGTTAATGGATAAAAATTAGAGAAATATTGAAATTAGTTAGGTTTATCTATTCAACAACACATCGATACAATTATTGATAGATTTACATGATATTTAATTTCTTAACATCTTAAATAACATAATTTATTTATCATTATACACTTACAATGTTGAATAAAATTTAAAATTATTTAATTAATTTTTATTCTTAAAAACAATTTCCCTTTAATTAAATTCAATGTGATGTTTAAATTTTTTTATTTATTTTTGCAAAGCTAAATTTATATAATTGGTTTTTTTATGTTTAAATAAAATTTAAAAATATTTGACAAAGTATTTTTATAAAAAAATAACTTTTAAAGAATTATATATTCATTATAACATTTCTTTGGAAATTGAAATTAAATAACTGTTAATATGATTTATATATATTGAATTATTGAATTAAATAGATAATATAATGTTTATCAAGATAAAAGTATTAATAATAATAATACAAAATAAATGGTTCTTTGAATAACCTTAATTTAAAAATCAGATAATATTATCCACGTTCAAAAATAAAAATTTCACATATTTTATGAAATTTATTTTACCAATCCATTTTTATAAAATATTTATTTAATTTTTTTAAATACCTCAAAATTTTATTTGGGAATATTAATTATTAATATAATATATACTTCATAAAAAAAAATTTCATAATAAAATATCGTAATGTAATATTAAATATTTTACTTCATTTTAAAAACATTTTATTTTCTATTTGATATGAAAAATTTAAAAAAAATATCTACTAGATATATTTATAGATAATGATGATATATCCAATGACTATATTTCCATATACCATATTTTTAATGACCATATTTCCATTAACCATATTTATAAAGTTGTAATTTTATTTCCATATATAGATTTACAAACACTATTAGGATCACTTTTACTATTCATTTATATCATTCTAAACATGTCTATAATATTTAAAATTCCATAAATAATTTCAATTGTTTCATTTGGGTTGATGATATTTATAAAAAAATCATAGTGATAAGGAATACGTGTTCATGGACTTTTAATTTAACTAGTGTGGTATTCCTCATGTAATTTTATTGATTATGTTTCATATTAAACTCTAATAATGGATAAGTATTTGTCTTTTATTTTAATATTTTTATCTATTTAAAATATATCATTGAATAGTTTAGATTAGGGTTTCTTGTGAAAAGTACTCCCCAATATAGTTTATAATTTATTGAAAAAATACATGTTGAACTACTGGTGTGTCCCCTCCTTACAATAATTTCATCTTTGATATTTAATTATGAAAAACAATCAAATTAATTAAATAATAACTACATACATAATAGTGTTATGGGATTTATCCACCAAAATTATTATTTTTCAATAGAACAATATAAAAGAAACTGGAGTTGTTTTAAATTAAATTATCTCTACCATCCAATCTTATCATTACTTTATACTCTTAAAAAAATTATTTTCGATCTATATAACCATTGAATTTAGTTAAGGACATGCATATTCTTCCTCGAAATTTATACATTGTATAAATCATGATATTCTGATAGGTTTTATAAAAGTGTATGAAAATAAGATACCATCCATAAATGATGGAGTATTCCAAAAGGGCCAATGAATCCAGAGAAAAACAATCCCCTCTTCCTGAATCTCATCACCCGCTTTGATTGTGAAATTTAAAGTAAAAAACTCTATATAACTTCATGTTAATGTTGTTATCAATGAATATAAGAATAAATATATTTTTAACACTGTGAAATTTTTATATTCTACTAAATGATTTTAATCGTACAAGTCTTTTCATGATAATGTTGTAGTCCCATAAATTTATCCCCCCAACCTCATACCAACATGTCTAAGTAATCCACCTCTACCCATAAAGATCCTCAATGGTACCATTAGAATTATTGGTTTTAAACAATACCTATATAAGAACAATATTAGGTGAATTTTTTGATCACAACATCCACTAAAATCTACTAAATATGATATCAATAATTCATCTAAATTGGAATGGTTTTTTTAGATTGAAAATTAGTCAGATGATGATTAGAATTTTTGGAGTTCATCTCAATATCTACAACTTATTAGATACTTGTCATGAACATAAAATCAAACTTAAATATCAATCAGATAATATTTGTAGATGAACCCATGAATCATTATCACTTATTTAATATATATCCAAATGATATGATAATGTTTGAAATATTATAAAACAGTAATGAAATTCATTTACTTCAAAATGAAATCAATTATAACACAGATGGTATTATACCCATTAAAATATCTGGGATGTCTTGAAAATCAAAGTGATGTTGTCCCATTTCCCTATTGGTGTGGTTATTTTTTACATCATCCCATTGAAAGTTTTTTCATTCTACATTACATTTATTGCATATCAAGCATCGAGATTCATAATATTCAATATACATAATCATGTTTTTTCACAAGAATTTAATGGTAAGACCACTAGAAATCATTTTCCTCATTGGATGGATTTAGAATCGTGATCTATGTGTATCATCCTATGAATTTTCTCCACTTCAATTAATCATTTATTATATATTATCTTACAGAATCCAAAATTCTAATATTATCAAATTTGAACCCTATAATATTTCTAATATTCTTTGTTATATACATATCCTCCTTATGTGACTTTATTATAACAAAATGGATAGATGCTTGAGCTATCATTTATGAGTAAAATATTTCTTCCATTCCCTCTGGATTTAAAGTTATATCCCTTTCGAATCTAGTATTATATGTCCTATTTCAAATAATATCATGTATAAAATATCATGTAAATACAACAAATTTTTTTTAAAAAAGTTTTTTATTTACCATGTTCCAAATGAATTTAGTAGTTATATTAATTGATCTGATCAATCCATCAACATTGGTATATTTTTAACTCATTTTTTGAATATATTCATTAATCTCTTTTAATCAAAATATATTTCTATATTTTTGTAATAGATAAATCTATATCCCTAACATCAATACATTTATTATATTTTCTAGGTCCAAATAATTTTTTGATTAATTTTTATAATGAATCATTATTTGACATGAGGTATAGATTCCATCATGTCATGTTTGTGGGTAAAAATCCCAATCTAATCATTAATTCATCACTGTATATTAAAATTTTGTCTTCCCATCAAGTTAGTGTGAGTATAGTGTTAGTGACCAAAATAAATTCCCAGAACCTAGAATTTTTTTACACACATCTTCCAATATGGACATTACTCTATTATGAGTCAACATTGATACGGTATCAAATAGTCTTGAAAAATTTATCACAATGTGATAATAATATATATCCAATAAAAAATAACTATTGAACTACATTATATTGGTTGAATTAATCAATTCTTAAACAATAATTTTCATTAAGGGATATATATATATCCACTATGGTGATTAGATGAACTAATAATGATAGTTTCTATAGCAATAAACAACAGTTTCTAAATTTGTATTATAATTTATACTTTTATAAGGTCTTTTAAAATGTCCTTAAATTATATACATGATCTACCATTGTCTTGAATTATATGTGAATATCATTATATAAAGATATAAAAAATGAATGATGTAATCTTTAAATAAAATTTTCATCATATCTATAAAAATATATATGATGGGAATGGTGATAATTATGGATTTTTTTAAATACAATATGAAAGAAACAATTCTATCCCAATTAATAATTTTGGAATTTATCTAATAAAAACTGTTATATCAACATTATAATGGTTATTATAATCCATTATTCAATTATTTCTCTCATTAAGGGATCCATATATGTAAATCCACTCTAGTTATTACATGAAATAATACTCATAGTTTCTATAGCTAGAATTCACACATTAAAAATATGAAATACAATTTATCCATCCATAAATAATTTAAAACATTCCATTAATTATCATCATACTATCCCTTTCACATGAAATATATGAAAATATAATTATATAAATTTTTTTTAAAATTAATCAATGTTATATATTAATAAAATATTTATTAAATCAATAAAAATATATAATGAGTTTGTCAGTATAAATGAAATAAATATGAATTTTTATTTCCCAAATATTTTACAAAAGGATTCTTGGGGTATATCCTATATTTTCATCCTTATATTATAATATCCAGATCAATATTCAATCATTGATGAGTATTGAGCTACAAATAACGTATCAATCAAATCATAATAATGCTATATGATACATTTTATTGATCATGATTTTGTTATTTCATTATAATTAATATAATAAATCATATATCCATCTTTTTTACGAACTTAGATGACTCGTGTTCCCAATTATTAAATTCGAGTGTATAGGAAACCCTACTACATATTCTCTTGAAAATAGTTTTTTATTAATATAACTAAATTAGGATACTTTTATTTGAAGCCATTGATGTAGTCATAACATAATTTTTCTATTATATTTACTATTATACTTCATGATCTGGGGTTAGAATATGAATCAAATATTGAAATAGATAATCATATTATTATACAATAGTTATATATTCAATATCATGCTTTCCCCAACTATTTTTGATATTTTCCATTCATGATTGTGTATTAATACTTGTATACTACATTTAATGTTTATAGGGATTTCTATGTAATATTTACCATGATAGGTGACCAGGTGATTAATTTTGATATTAAGTGTCATTTATTTATCCTTAAAATTTATATTGGATTTACGTAGAGAAGAATAAAAAATATATATTCCCAAAATTGCATTAAATTCCACCCATATGGGAATAATAGGATTTCTAGATATCATTCTAAAAAAATACTATGGAATTAGTGTTAGAGATATTGGAAACATTCAATAAACCAATAGGTGTTCTAATTGATAATTAAATTTCTAGACCCTGGGGTTTCGATTTAATGACAATAAAATTTTAAAGATATAAAAGAATTGATGGATTAAATATAAAATATTAAATTTTCAGTTTTAGAGTGGATTATTAGTGTTCCATTCAGTAATTAATTATCATAACACAACATAGTAGTTTCAATTTCATAGCCTTTACAATTTTTCATTTAATTGTTTGGTTACTAACATCGATTGGCATTATTACCTTTTTGTTTGGTGCACTTGTTAGCTTAATGCTCACAATCCTTAAAATTACTACTAGAAAATAGGTCTTTAACAGCAATGACCTTTATCATCACAAGAAAAAAACACTAATAAAGGTTCTCTTTAGTAGAGCAAAAACAAGCTCTGAAAAAGGGTACCTTTTATCCGTGCATATTTTGTGCTCATAAATGGTACCTTTTATCTTCACATTAATCTTAGTGCTGATAAAGGCTAACCATTATGAACAATTTTTCTAGCATTTATTAAATGAATCATTTTTTGGCTATTTATTTTTAGCACTAATTAGAATACCCATTATCAGCACATTATTTTTAGCATTGATAATGTTCCTTAATAAAATAAAATAATTAATTAAATAAATATTATAAATGTGTTTATTAAGAAATCATTAATTTTAATTTAGCTATATATTTCAAAAAAATATATACTTGATATAATATATATGAATTATAGAAAATAATAACAAGTGTAAAATAAATATATAGATACGTAAAATGAAATAACAAAGAAAAATAAATTAATAAAAAGTAAATTAAAAAATAAATAAATAAAAATAATTAAATAATTAATCATAAAAAATTAATAATTTTAATATATATATATTATAAATATTATTAAATAATATATATTAACTACATTTATGAATCTGTATAATATTTTGTAAATATTAATTATATAATACAAAAATATCTTTTCATTACATAAAATAAGTCATCTATTTAGGGAAGAATGGTTTATCATTAAAAATTAATATGAATTAAAAATACTAACTAATTGTATCAAGTAATGGATATAATTGAATGTCGTTTGAATTATCCATTTAATACATACATACACACATATATATATGAATAGTGTACCATATACATTTCATGCAGATGCACATAATTAGGGAAGTTTTATATACAACACATACACACACAAATATTTAAGTAATTAATGAAATCTTAGGTAGAAATAAATAAACCTATAATTTATTCAAATTTTTTATTTTAGAATTTCAGTATAACCTGATACATTTAATATGTTATGTCTTTAATCTCTATATTTTTATTTACTTATTTATTTTTAATTTTAATACTGTCAAGAATTAATTCATTTTTAATATTCTTTAGTAGTTTTTATGAATTAAAATTTTCACATATTTTTATTCCGTCATTTACATTTTTAATATTTCTAATATGTATTCATCTTTACTTTAATATGTATACATACATTTTTAAAAATTTATATTTATTTAATAAAACAGATTTGTTTTTCCAATATTGCTAAGGTATACTCATTTTTAATAATTCAATTTCACTCGTTTTAACAATAGACACATAATATTACATATTCATTAATAATTTGAATATTTAATAAAAATAAATATTTATAAATGATAACAATTATAGATCTATATTTACTATATTAATAAATTTATATACATATACTTAAAAATATGTAAATATTATCTATTAAAAAAATATTTATAGAATTATAAATATATATATATAATGAAAAAATTAAAAGAAATTTTTTAGATAAGGAATATATTTACAAAAATAATATTTAAAAATATTATATATATATATAATTATATAGATATCTAAATATATAAATATTTTTTTAAAAGTATTCATATAAATATAAATACATAATTATATATTTAAATAATAATTAATATATTTAAATATCTAATATATTCAGAATATTTATATTTATATTTATTAAATATAAATATATATAAATTTTTTTTAATTATATTTATAAATCCTTTACTAATGATTATTAATTTATCACTCATAAATGACAAATTTATCAGTGATATTTTAAATTCACTGATAAAAGTTTCTTCAATCTATTTAATGATCCATAACATATAATTAACTTGTCGTTTGACGCACTAATATTTCATGGTACCTTACCATAAATATTTTTTTTGAGTAAAACACTAACTTGGCTTGCGAAAAATGCTAGATTGAGTTTATGTGAAATAATACTTTATGGTAAAATTCTTTAATTGATATATTTATAACATATAAATTAATTATAGAAATATAAATACTGATAAATAATTTTTAAATTTTATTTATAATTATTTCACTTAAATAAAACTATATATAATAAAATGAATATGTTTCTGTAAAAAAATTATATGTTTAGAAATACTAATTTTTTAAAGGACTTACTTTTTATGTCCTTCAGTGAACAATAACAAACTAATTTTTTGAAACTCATAGAAATTAAATTTGCTAAAATATACATCATTTTTAAATACATAATATCATAATTATATTAGGTTGAATTTTTTGGTATTATTCCGAAAACATTCAATTTTAGATGAGTAGAGAAAAATAACAAATTATAGTTAAAAACCTGAATTTTTCATTTAAATAATTATTTTACATTAAATTGAAGATAAATTCAAAATTGATAAATAATAAATATATTAACCCAATGTAAGAAATTGGAATATATTTTTTAATAGAATTATATATTAAATATCATTGAAAATTTTTAATGCCTTTTTACCTACATTTTATCCACATTTTGTAGATTATCATTAAAACAAATTTTACCACTTCTATGAATTGAATTTTGTAAAAAATTTATAAATGTTTTTTATTGAATGAAAAATATGGTCTAATTGGGTCAATTTTTTTGGGTGAATAGTAACTTTGGAATATTATTTTTTGTGGTCAATGGTAATTAGTGTAATTATTTGTAAAATTAATATTACAATAATATAAAATTACAATAACTTATGTCCTAAATTGATAAAATAATAATTTTTCTACCAATATTAACCTTGTATCAAGAATATAATCCTTTTTATGCAATTTTTGTCATATTAGGGCATTTTTTATATTTTATTTAAAGAAAATTTAAAAAAGTCATATTCAAATTTTATTTTTATTTTTAATATGAGGTTATATAAGTTATATGGTAAAATATAAATTGTATGTAAAATATAATGAAAATCATCTAAACCATGATAATTTATATAATATTTTTAAACATTAAATAATTAAATTAGATGCGGACAGAATGATGATGCATTAATTGTTTAACTAATTGAGTTACTAATAAATGATATTTTGAATATTAAAATAAATATAATTTTACTTAATTAATGACATCCAGAAATTTCTAAGATACTATATAAATGTTAGTGACATATTTGTAGAATTGGTTCTTAGATATCATCTTGGTTTGATATTTTTAAAAATTCTAATATGAAATAGTATTAAAATTGATAAAATTGTTACTTTAAAATAAATAATATTTTATTAAATGATATAAACTCATAAAAATATAAGTATCATACAAAAATATTTATAGTGTTAAATATGTCATAAATGATCACCTTTGGGTTCTTTTGGTATTTATATGGGAACTATATTAACCAAATAGTGAAAAAATACAAGAAGACAATGTAAGAGTTAAATTGTTTAACACAGGGTTAAATCCAAAAGATAAAGATAATTTTGATGACGTAAACATGTATAAAATTATTTAAACAAGGGGATGTAGACCCATCCTCATATAATCCTATAAAAATGTCACTACATAGTTATTTTAAATTTAAAATCAATTTATATGAGAATAATACTTTATTATTTTCCCAAAGTGCCCCACCACCCTTTAATAAAAAGGAAACACTCCTTTTTAATTAAAAACTCTAAAGACCTTTGGCTCAGTCAAATACTACTTATCTCCTCTCCCAACTCCCCTAACTATATCCAAGAGGCCATATATTGGTCAAAAATACATCCTAATGAGTCATTTTGTAAATATAAAATTGATACACTTCAAGAAGAGGATTTTCAGACAGGTACGAAGAGTATCTGACCAATGGTAAGGGAATTCTTATCACATTTACATGTAATTAGATACACTCCATGTATATCACCTATTTCTTGTGTTTTGTGTGTCTAATTCCTTTATTATATGTTATATCATGAATACATCTATCCTCAAGGTATCTAAATATTTATTTGATGATATTGGGATTATTATTTAAATGATTAAAGTGGTATATGATGATTTTCATGTTTTGAGAATAAATCCTATATCCATTCAATATTATTGATATTTTCATACATATTTATTTATATGAATATAAATGATTATAAATGAAATTTTATGATTATTTTAAATTTCAATAAATTTTTTTGAAAAGGAACATTTTAAAGGTTTTATGTACGAGGTTCCTTAACTAAAACATCTTTTTAATTGTTTTAAATATTTATTTTTCTAAATCATTCTCATTGTTGTCCATGTTTTTATATTGGTATAAGGAATTTTTTTTGAAATTAATTTTTTTAAAATGTTGATTTCATTCAAAAGATTCAATGTGGCATGGGACATTTTGATTCAAAAATAACATTGTAAATGTATTCTTTTATAATTTTATGTATTTTGAATAAATTATTTCAAATAAAAATGGGTATTTTTTTAATATATTTTTATTGACCTTATTAGATTATATTCATCCTTTGATTCATAATTTGATTGATTTTTCTCTTAATTAAGGTTGATTTATTATGATAAAATGTACAATATTTTAGTGAAGGGTTTATGATATGTTTCACTATGTATATGATATTTTGATAAAAATAATGGTTTATGGTTAATGTATAACATTTTTTATTCTAGTTTAAATTACTATATTTATGTTTTTTTTGACCCTTTTCATAAGAGGAATTAATTGGACATAGTAAGTGATGGGTGGGGCATGCTGTAGCCCCTTAATAAATTTATTTGTCTAATGAGAAAAACTAGATATTAACTTTTCCAGGGAAATTCCCTTTTATTTTAAGATATGGATTTTTTGAGTCTTTAAAAATTTATTTTTAGATGTTTTGGTTGAGGAAACAATGGTATGGTTCGGATGTCAAAATTTATTAATTCACTCGTTATGATTTTGTTGTTGATAATACATGTGATTATTGGACTACTATAACACCCATGTAAATGTTTAAATGAAATTATTTGTTTTTTTCATATTATGTTGAAGTTTACTTTTAAAAGGCGTTTGTTTAAGTTATATAATTTTATTAAAATTTTATACTTATTTATGAATGGTTTTTTACTGTTTAACCATACTAAGAATCTGAGATCTATATTTTCTTATGTTTTATGTTCCCAGGATGCCAAGATGTAAATTATGTTTTATATGAATAGTTAATCAAGTTGAATTATAGTGTTATAAATGTATTATATATGTTGTATTTTATGTTTTGAATTTTAATGTATAGATCATGTATGTAATCTATTTCCCAATACTGCTAAATTGATCGGTCCATTGGTGTTTGACTCATTCTAATCATGAAAATATATTAAAATAATTCACTAGAAATGAGAATCTAGGTTCAGGTCATTATTGTTGGTATTAAAGAATATTTGAAACATCCTTGGAAATACATTGAGAAAACATATATTATGGATCATTACCCATATATATACTATGATGGTAAGTATAGCAGAATATTCAATTATTTTTAATGTTTGAGATTATGTGAGTATTCCTAGAAAATACATCCCAATATAGATATTATAAGTGGACATGGTTATGGCATTGAAATACATTGGAGTATTAAATTTGACAAGGTCGTCTGAGTAAGACTAGGGGTACTGGGTACATGAAAACAATCCATACATCTCCCCTGGTTTGACAAAACTAGAGGATATGCTTAGGGTAATTAAAATTTTATTTACAACACATTTTTATTGATTTATGAGTAAATATATCCCAAAAGAAACCATGTTTATGATTATGATATTAGTTATGTATAAATTTTTCAATTTTTATTAAGTATTTTTCTAGTTTGAAATTATGCATTTTTATTTATAATCTAATCCAGTGTATGCTATGTTTTATAAATAGTTCATAGTAGAAGGAATTAAAATCATATCAATGCACATAATCCAAGTAGGTATTTCACAACTATGAAAGATAATGATGATGCAAAAAGAGATGAAACTGTTAATTAGAATCTTATAACTATACCAGTATTAATGTCTTGGGTTATGAATAATAACCTTTACAATATGGTGTCCCAGATCTACAATGTGGAGGAATAATGTTATACCACATCATGAGAAAAACATTTTCTAGTATTCAATGGGTCTACAAATCCATTTTTAGCATATAAATGGATTGGTTCCATAAAGAATATATTTCTTATTTTAGGGAGTAACGAAAGAGAAAAATTTCACATTGAAGTTTATTGTTTCTCGGGAGATAAGGATCTGTGGTTATCATTTATTAAAAACATGAAGGATGATGAAGATGCAAAAAAAATGGAATGGTAGGAATTTATAAAAATCATCCTAGAAATATAATTTACTTGTGATTGACAGGATGATATGGGGAAGAAATTTCTATGTCTGATGAATAAGGAGCATCAAAATGCTGAAAAGTATGAATCTTACATCACAACATTTTGAAGAAATGTAACACCCCAGGATTTCATAGTGTGTTATTTCTTCAAAATAATTCTATAACTTGCACTATAAGCAACACCGAGTTAAAGCGCACCATGATTTACCAAACAAGACATTCAAAAGAGTTTATGAATAGTATTAACTAAATTTTAAACTTTATATAATCCTTATAATTTTATAATCCATATTATGAGTTTCATAGAAATAATGTAAGAACAAATTCCTTTTTTTCAGATAAAAGAAGTATTTTTCAAAAATGCACTTTTACCAACTTTAATAGTGATTCCTTTTTAAATCCAATTTTTTGAACTTTTATATATGCAATTTGACTAAATAAATTTATTCTTTAGAATAGGGACATAAAAAAATTACAATGTAACACCCCAATCTTCTATGGTATGCTTCTCTTTGAATAATGCGATAGCGTGTGTTGTACGCAACATCGAGTTCTAACACACCACAACCAATCAAACTAGCCGTTATGAATAGTAATACCTTCTTTTTGAAATTTTATAAATTCTATCTCTCAAAATGGACTTAATTTTTGGATTCAAAATATCTAAATTAGCCTAGGGTGAAATTTTGGTACTTTTCCGATAACTTTCATATTTTGATGAATAGTGAAAATTAGTAAATTTTAATTAAAAACTACTTTTTAATCAAAATAATTAATATTGATAAGTAATAATTTGAGTGTTTTTAAAGTATATTTAGAATATATTTTTACCATTTAATTAAATGTTTTTCATTAGACATAATTTCCCAATTAAACCAGACATAAACAAGTGTCAATCTTTTGATAGTTATTATCTCTTAAAACACACTTTTTGTTTCAACAACGGGAATTAATTTTAAATTAATTTCTGCTACTTCTGTGTTTTGAATTTGGAAAAATGGATTACATATTTGGAATCAGGATGTTCAAATTGTGTAAATAGGTAACTTTTATTTTTAGACATTTTGAATAATTACTTCGGTAAATATTTTATTTACCGTTGTTAAAGGGTAAATCCGGTAAATAAAAGTTAAATAAATAATTTTATAATTATCCCAAATTACCCTAAAACGTGTCCTAACCTTATTGGTTGATACATGTACGACCATGGGCATCTTTGGGTCGATTTGTGGACCCCATGGATCCACTTGTAAATGATAATGACACATTATATTAATTACATTAAAATAAATACAAAAATGACATAAGCATATATCTTTTAGAAAACCAAATTTTACACAGGGTTATATATGTTGGATGTTCGACTATAAATATTAATTAGAAAGATAAGATGCTTTACTACATAATGGTATTTTATTTATAATTTTTAGACATTAAATAATTTAATTTTGTTATGACACAATCGTGATGCAGTAATTACTATATTAATGAAAAATTAGAATAATTGATATTATAAATACCCAAATAAATGTTATTTGAGACTTTTATAAATACCAATAATTTTATAGGATAATATAACATGTTAGGATCGATTTAATTAACTTTTTTCTAAATAATCATTCTGTTATGAGTTTTACAAATATCAATTATTGAATAGTGTCAAAATTGACATAAAAGAGTTTTTAAAACAAATATTATATTATATATTGATATTAAATTCCTAAAAATATATGGTTCATCCAAGAGGCTTATATCATGATAGGAGTATCATTAATGTACCACTTGGAGGTCGCGTGGATGTATATAGTAAGTTTATTAACCATATAATATAAAAAAAACAAAGAGACATTGTAAAAGTGAAACTAATTAACTAAGAGTTAATACTTAAAGATAAGGTTAATATAGTGACCCAAACCTGTCTAAATCTCCTTGGTTGAGTAGTTTGAGACCCATACCCACATTAACCTTTAAATAATACACTTTTGAGCCATTAGAAACCGAATATGAATTTATTATAAAATAATATTTCTAGTTTTTCCAAAGGTACCCCTCACCCCTCTTATAAAAGGTCACTCCTCCTTCTCATTAATTCACACCGTAAAAGCCTTTTGGTTCGGAAAACCTCTGACCAAATACTCTCTCAACGTACCTCAATTCATCCTATAGTCCTTACATTAGTCATAAATCCATCTTATGGATCCCTTTTGATCAAATCAAAAGGAAGAACCCGAAGAATAGGTAATGATTTCACCACCCTTTTCCAAGTTACTTGCTTCTTCCACTTCTTCTTCCTTTGTTATTACCATTCTAAAATAATAACTCCAGTATCTTATATATACTATGATGATATTATTAATATGGTACAACCATATTCAGTATTATATCCACCCTTTGAATAACATGTCAGCATACGTGCGTACGTACGGCTTACCGTCTCCACGTCATGGTGTAATTGTTAATCAATAAATTATTATTTGGATGGGTATAATAATGATGTGTAACTCTTGTAAATAATAAATATAACATGATAATTATTTTTTATATATGATATACCATCCAATTATATATTATTTTAATATCAAAATAATGATATTGTCACTCGTGCGTACGTACGGACTACCGTCTCCACGAACGCGATAAGATTCATTCTCCATCGTATCCATTCAAGTATAATTCTCATTTGATGATTAATAATAATATCTAAGGAATTGATATAATTCTGGATATGATTAAGATACAACCTATCCCGGACAAACATAGCTTATGTAACAAATCATATAAAATAAAACGAGTAAGTTAACACCCGAAACAATGATAATTCTAAGATATTATTAACAAAGCAATGTTAAAATATCATATATGATATCATATGAATGTATATGATTTTTGTATAATTTAATAACAATTATTTCACCATTATACACGAGTTTAACCTACCCCATACCAAGGAAATGTAAAAGTTAAGGGTTTATTTCACAATCTCTTCATTATACGAAGTTGTTAATACGTAAGAATCTACTGGGTTTTCTTTATCATCCACATCCATGTTTCATCGAAATGTATTTCAATATATTTTTACTATTTACAAATAATATAGGTTAAAGTCATCCCTACCCTTGTTTGACTTTTTATAAAAGGTTTATAAAGGAATCTTTCCATCATTTTCTAAATAAGGTGATTTTAACCTTTTCGACAAAATTAAGGTAAGAATGTTTTTTTATCTTATACGGCGGGTGCGGCTATTCCCCGCCATTATAAAATCGTTGATGATTCCATTACAAGCTTATAAGAATATTTTCAAAGTAAATGTTTTATTTTATAATTATGTGTCTTTAAATGATTTCAAAATGAATATTTTAAGAATTTGTGAAAGGTACTCTTTATCAAGATGATAATTTTAAATGTTTTAAAGATTAATCTTTCTAAATATTTTAATTAATGTCCATGTTTTCAAAATTATTTTAAGGATTTATTTATATAATGACATGATTGTTTTGAAATTATATTTCTTTTCAAATGCTTCAAAGTGGAATGGGCCACTTTGATTCAAAAATCTCTTTTAAATTACTTCCTTTATAAATGTGTGACTTTTCAATGATTTCTAGAAAAGAGATATTTCTCTCAAATAGTTTTGATTTCATCTATGTCAACATCATTTGATGGATTTTAAGATTATTTGATGTTTATTTATTATACAAAACTTTTTTATTGTTTTGAAGGTTTTGTTATATGTTTTACTATGGATGTGTTATTTTTATACCATTCATGGTTTATGGAGAAATTATTGACATTTCTTATGCTAGTTTTAATACGAATGTTTATGTTATGTTTAAACCTTTTCATATGGGAATGCATTGGACTTAGTAAGTGACAGGTGGAGACCGCTATAGCTCCTCGATGCGTCGGTAGGTCTCATGAGAGAAACTAGTGTCTTGGCACAAGGCCTTGACAAAATCATATTTTTAGTCTTGGAACGAGGCCCTGGCTATGTGGTTATGATAGTCTGGCATTATGCATTCCATCATTATGAAAGTGGTTATTGATATTGCATGTGATTATTCGACTAGTATAATATCCATGTGAATAAGAAAAAGGAATTATTTCATTTTATCTTTTCCATAGTATACTGAAGTTCATGTTTTAAGGGGTTTTGTGCTAGTTATACATTCCCTCAATTGTTTATGCTTATTTTTGAAAGTTTCTGTTGTATTGCTTACCCTTACTGAGCATTTGAGCTCACCCCGTTCTATGTTTTATTTTTCCCAGGATTCCAAGAAGTGTATTGTGATTGATATTCAGGGTTATGACAAGGGAATAATGGAATTCATAAAGGATTATTTATGTTGTTTTGTATGTTATGAAGTGTAATGTAACATTCATGTATGTAATCTATTTTCCAAGACTACCAATCTGATCGGTTATTCAGGACTTGATTCCTTGTAATCATGCCAATGTATTAAAATAATGCACCGACTCTGGGTAACTGGGGTCGGGGCATTACAGTTGTTATCAGAGGAAGTATAACAATAACCTAGGAAACTAGATTTAGATAAACTCTGATTATAGAACATAACCCTAAAATAGACTTTGAGGATTAGTACAAAAAAACATCCTAGAATTTTGGTATTGTAGAGATTTTGTGAGTTTTCTGAGAAATACGCCCCTGTGTGGATATGAGCAGGTAGAGGAGGCTCTGGCATAGATGTACCTAGGGTTAAAACCCGAAAACACTGCTTTGAGCTAGACTCGAACAGTAACTGGTGCACGACAACGTGCCTTGCTCCAGTCTTGGTTACGACACTCCCGGGGGATATGCTTAGGATAGTTCTCATTTTATTAACAAACCATTATTAAGGTCACATTAGTATATACTTACTCAAAGAAAAAAAAATTTATTATTATGGATTATATCTATAAACTGTACAATTTGAATTAGGAATTATTTATTACAATTCATAAATGGACCTAGTTTATGCTATTGTGTAGAAATGGCGCTCAGTAGAAGGAATGTGAACTCCAGTAATATGTATGATCCAAAGAGTAAGAAGGATTGTATCTTTCATGGTATTAAGACATCATTTAGAAGGTAAATTTTCTCCCACGTATTATCATCATATGAAGAAATAATATCATGTGTGGATAAGATAACTAAAGAGTTTACTGAGTCCTATGGCTTTGAAAGTAAGAAAGAGAAGAAAAGGATGGAAGAGAGAAAGATGGATAAAGGGAAGAGGTAAAAGAAGAATTTCCCCATATGTGATAATTGTGGGAAGAAACACCCTGGAACTTGCCGGAATGGAGTGGGAGTTTGTTATAAGTGTGGAGAAAAAGGGCACAAAGTAAGTGACGACAAGGGTAAGAAAATGTTTTCAAATGTACAATGCATCATTTGCACGGAGTTTGGACACTACATGAACCTTTGTCCCAGACATCAGACTATGCCGCAAATGATTCTATTGGATAATAATCAATTTATGATACTACCACAGATGAAGATGAATGATTAGAGTTCTTATGTTGATTATGTCATTTGAGTGTTGTATCAACAATGTACTTGTTATAATAATTATGGAGTATATAAGGATTATACTGCAGTAGTATTTCATTAAGGACTTGAGATTGTGTGGAACAAAGAAAAGTGACTCAATATCATGATAAATTTTAGGAAAATTTATGGTTGAGATAATGATAAACCATAATATATTTCTGATACCGAGGTATTGATTTTGGAATAATACATGATTGACTTGGATAAATTATATTGGAAATTCATGACTACCTTGAAATTGATTAATGATTTGTATATTCCATCAATGGTGGGGTTTAAAACACATTTGGATTGAAGGAGTATATGCATTATTATTTAAGGAATAATGGATCATGAATGTAATCTATATGGTTTTATGGTAATTCAGGATGTTGCAGTGTTTTAAAAGAATACATGATGAAGGTTATCAAATGTTATTATGCATCAAAAAGGACCTTCATTTTTGGACTAAATCATTTTGGATAGTTCTAGTTTTGATTATTTTTGGATTTCCATATAAGGACAACCTGGAGGTTAGGCGACAACCAGTCGCGTCCAGTAAGGCCGCGAGACTTGAACCCACAACCGAAGGGCGACAAGGGTGTATCACCTACCACTAGCCCACGTATTTTCAGGTATTAAATAATGTAGTTTTTTTAAAAGAACTGGTATATGAATTATAAATTCTTTTTTTTGGAACCCTATACGAATAGGATAAATAGAATACATTTTTTACGTTTTATTATCTTTTAGAGTGAAAGATTTGTTTGTGGTAGAAATTAGTTAAAGGATGGAAATCTTCTTGTCAAGAATATATTTTTCTTCTACTCTTTTTCTATGAAGAAATTAATTCTTATACTTTATTTAAGGAATCCAAAAACCAAAAATGTGTTATCCTAATACCCTATGTTTTGTTGAACCGGTGGTATTTCAAATCATCATAGATTGATGAATTTAAGGACCTAAATTTTACACTTGTTTGTGATTGATGAACTCAATCACTACCAATAAATATTTAAGTTTTCCCTCCAATTATATGACTCTAATTTCCACCAATGTTCTCCTAATCGAGATCATAATTTGGTGGTGACCCTTTCATTTCGCTTTTCCTCATATTAAGACTAAATTTTAGTAACCCAATTTCCGATGTGGGTTTTCCCACAAAGATATTTTCTATTTCCAACCATTTATTTTCAAAGAACAATTTCAAATTGTGAGGACGCAATTTATTGAAGGAGGGGAGAATTTATCACCCCATGTTTTTATAGTGTGTTATTTCTTCAAAACAATTGAATAACTTGCACTACAGGCAACACCGAGTTAAAGCGCACCATGACTTACCAAACAAGCCATTCAAAAGAGGTTATGAATAGTATTAACTAAATTTTAAACATTATATAATCCTTATAATTTTAGAATCCATATTATGAGTTTCTTAGACATAATGTAAGAACAAATTCCTTTTTTTCATATAAAAGATGTATTTTTAAAAAATGCACTTTTACCAACTTTAACAGTGATTCCTTTTTAAATCCAATATTTTAAACGTTTATATATTCAATTTGACTAAATAAATTTATTCATTATAATTGGGACATAAAAAAATTACAATATAACACCCCAAGCTTCAACGATACGCTTCTCTTTGAATAATGTGATAGAGTGTGTTGTACACAACATCGACTTTTTACATACCACAACCAATCAAACTAGCCGTTATGAATAGTAATACATACTTTCTGAAATTTTATAAATTCTATCTCTCAAAATGGATGTCATTTTTGGATTCAGAATATCAAAATTATCCTAGGATGAAATTTTGTTACCTTTTGAATAACTTTCATATTTTGATGAATATTGAAAATTACTAAATTTTAATTAAAAACTACTTTTTAATCGAAATAATTAATATTGATAAATTATTAATTTGATTGTTTTTAAAGTATATTTGGAATATATTTCTACCATTTAATTCAATTTTTATCATTGGACATAATTTCACAATTAAACAAGACACAAACAAGTGCCAATCTTTTGATAGTTATTATCTCTTAAAAACAAACCTTTTGTTTTAACAACATGAATTAATTTTAAATTAATTTCTGCGACTTCTGTGTTTTGAATTTGGAAAAATGTATTCCATATTTGGAATCAGTTTGTTCAAATTGTGTAAATAGGTAACTTTTATTTTTATACATTTTGAATAATTACTTCGGTAAATATTTTATTTACCATGGTTAAAGGCTAAATCCGGTAAATAAGGGTTAAAAATATAATATTATAATAATAACAAAATACCCAAAAACGTGTCCTAACCTTATTGGATGATACATTTCCAACCATGGGAATCTTTGGTTCGATTTTTGGACCCCATGGAGGCACTTTTAAGTGATAATGACACTTTATATTAATTAAGTTAAAATAAATACAAAAATGTCAAAAGCATATATCTTTTAGAAAAACAATTTTTACATAGGGTTATATATGTTGGATTTTCGACTATAAATATTAATTAGAAATCTATAAAGATTTAATACATAATGGTATTTTAGTTATAATTTTTAGACATTAAATAATTTAATTTATTTATGACATAATGGTGATGTAGTAATTACAAAATTAATGAAAAATTAGAATAATTGATATTATAAATTCCCAAATAAATGTAATTTCAGACTTTTTATTAATAAAAATAATTTTCTAGGATCATATAAAATGTTAGGATTTATTTAATTAACTTTTTCTGAAATAATAATTCTGTTATAATTTTTACAAAAATCAATTATTGAATAGTGTCAAAATTGACAGAAAAGAGTTTTTAAAACAAATATTATATTAATAATTGATATTAAACTTCTAAAAATCTAAGGACTGGCCAAGATACTTATATAATGATTGTAGTATCATTAATGGACCACTTGGGGGTCGCTTGGAGGTATATTGTAAGTTTATTAACCATATAATAAAGAAATACAAAGTGACATTGTAAAAGTGAAACTAATTAACTAAGAGTTAATACATAAAGATAAGGTTAATATAATGACCCAAACCTGTCTAAATCATATTGGTTGAGTTGTTTTCGACCTCTCCCCACCATAACCTTTAAATAATCCATTTTAGAGAAATTATAAACCTAATATGAATTTATTATAAAATAATATTTCTAGCTTTTCCAAACGTGCCCCTCACCCCTCTTATAAAAGGGCACTCCTCCTTCTCATTAATTCACACATTCGAAGCTTTTTTTATCGGCCAAACTCTGAAAAAATACTCTCTCAACTTCCCTCACTTCATCCTAAGGACTTACTTTAGTCAGAAAGCAAACTTATGGAGCCCTTTTGATTAAATCAAAAGGAACAACCCGAAGAAGTGGTAATGATTTCACCATCCTTTTCCACATTCCATTCTTCTTCCACTTCTTCATACTTTGTTATTACCATTATAAAATAATAAATCAAGTATCTTATATATACTGTGATGTTATTATAAATATGTTACAACCATATTCAGTATTATATCCATCCTTTTAATAACATGTCACCATACGTGCTTACGTACAGCTTACCGTCTCCACGTCATGGTGTAATTGTTAATCAATAAATTATTATTTGGATGGGTATAATAATGATGTGTAACTCTTTTAAATAATAAATATAACATGATAATGATTCTGTATATATTATATACCATCCAATTATATATTATTTTAATTTCAAAATAATGTTATTGTCACTTGTGCGTACGTACGGACTACCGTCTCCACGAACGTGAAAAGATTCATTCTCCATCGTATCCATTCAAGTATAATTATCATTTGATGATTAATAATAGTATATATGGACTTGATATCATTCTGGATATGATTAATATAAAACCTATCCATGACAAACACAGCTTACGTAACAAAACATATAAAATTAAACGAGTATGTTAACACCCGAAACAACGATAATTCTAAGATATTATTAACAACGAAATGTTAAAAGATCATATATTATATCATATGAATGTATAAGAATCTTTTATAATTTAATAACAATTATTTCACCATTATACAGGAGGTTAACCTACCCCCAACCAAGGAAAAGTACATGGTAAAGGTTTATTTTGCAATGTCTTTATTATTCGAGCTTGTTTATACGTAATAATCTACTGAGATTTTTTTATCATCCATATCCATGTTTCTTCGAAATGTATTTCAAAAGAATTTTACTAAATAAAAATAATATAGGTTAAAGTCATTTATTACCTTGTTTGACTTTATGTAATAGGTTTATAAAGGAATCTTTCCGTCGTTTTCCAAACAAGGTGCTTTTAACCTTTTCGACAAAATTAAGTTAAGAATGTTTTTTTAAACATATACGGCCGGTGTGGCTATTCTCCGCCGTTATAAAATCGTTGAAGCTTCACTTACAAGATTATAAGAATATTTTCAAAGTAAATGTGTTATTTTATAATTATGTGACTTTAAATGATTTCAAAATGAATATTTTAAGTATTTGTGAAAGGTACTCTTTATCATGTTCATAATTTTAAATGTTTTAAAGATTTATCTTTATAAATCTTTTAATTAATATCCATGTATTCAAAATTATTTTAACGATTTATTTATATGGACATGAATGTTTTGAATTGATATTTCTTTTCAAAAGTTTCAAATTGTTATGGGACACTTTGATTCAAAAATATCTTTTAAATTACTTCCTTTATAAATGTGTGAATTTTTAATGATTTCAAGAAAAGATATATTTCTCTCAAATAGTTTTTATTTCATATATGTCAACATCCTTTGATAGATTTTAATCTTATTTGAAGTTGATTTATCATACCAAACTTTTGTATTTTATTGAAGGTTTTGTGATATGTTTTACTGTGGATGTGTTATTTTTATACCATTAATGGTTATGGAGAAATTATTGACATTTCATATGCTAGTTTTAATACGAATGTTTCTGTTATGTTTAAGCCTTTTCATATGGGAATGAATTGGACTTAGTATGTGACGGTTTGAGCCCGCTATAGCTCCTCGTTGCATCGGTAGGTCTCATGAGACAAACTATTGTATTGGTACAAGGCCTTGAGAAAATCTTATTTGTAGTCTTGGAACGAGGCCTTGGCTATATGGTTATGATAGTCTGGAATTATGCATTCCATCAGTATGGAAGTGGTTATTGATATTTCATGTGATTATTCAACTAGTAGAATATCCATGTGAATAAGAAAAAGGAATTATTTCATTTTATCTTTTCCATATTATGCTGAAGTTCAGGTTTTAAAGGAATTTGTGTTTGTTAAACATTACCTCAAATGTTTATGCTTATTTCTAAAAGTTTCTGATGTATTGCATACCCTTACAGACCGTTTGAGCTCACCCCGTTCTATGTTTTATTTTTCCCAGGATTACAAGAAGTGTATTTTGATTGATATGCAGGGTTAACATAAGGGAATAATGGCATTCATAGAAGATTATTTATGTTGTTTTGTATGTTATGATGTGTGATGTAACAATCATGTATGTAATCTATTTTCCAAGACTACTAAACTGATCGCTTCTTCAGGACTTGATTCATTGCAATCATGCCAATGTATTAAAATAATGCCCCGACTCTGGGTAACTGGGGTCGGGGAGTTATAAGAAATGATGAAATGAACAAATATAACACAAGAAGTAATATTGATCGACTCTTTGAGGGGTTCAAACCTTTCCACTAACCAGAACTGGTCTCCCAAATATTCTCATCATAGGATGATATAGTCTCAAACAAATCATGATAGAGAATGATTTTTGTAAGACATAAGACATGAAGGGAAATCGAGATAAGAAGAAAATGATGAAGGAAGAGATAGATAATGGTAATAAGGGAAAATTTATTTTCCCCCATGTGATAACTGTATAATGAAACCACCAATGACTACTTAAAAGGAAATTTATTTTTCATCAAGTGTGGTGAAAAAGACCATCATACTCTTGATTTTTAGGTAAATAAAGTAACTATAAATGTGAAATTATATAATTTTAAAGATACAGGACATTATAAAATTGATTTTCTAAATCATCCTTGAAAAATTTATTAGGATAAGAAAATGGATCAAGGAAAATCAAATGTTTTTAATAGAGTTGATGTGGAATAATATATGTATTTATGATTTTGGAATAATAAATTATGTTATTTTATTTTTGATATATGAATAATGGGATATATATGGATTTTACTCCAGTACATCATCTATAAGGATTTGTAATATTGATATATTTCATTGTGGGATTTGAATTTATAAAGGTATTTTTCAATAAGAGATACATTATGTAGTTTTGGGAATCTGATGTTATGCTTGATTTTGAAATTTTAAGAAATTTTGAAATTTTTAATTTGTTCCAAAATATTTGGAAAATGTCTTAGGGTTAGAATTTGTAATTCCCCGACACTAGTTTCCCAGATTCGGTGCATTATTACATAACATTGTCATGATCACAAAAGATCATGTTTCAAAAGACCGATTAGTTTAGTAGCCTTGGAAACACTAGATACATTCATAAAGATTACATAACATCATAAATGAAAAATACAACAACATATTCTCCATATTCCAAACTCATATCCCCTCATACAATCCCTGCTGGTCATTCATAAAATACTTCTTCACATCTTGAGAAAAATAAAACATAGAAAGCGGTGAGCTCAGATTACAGGAAGGATAAAAATATAGTAGAAACATTAATAAACAAGCTTAAACAATTAAGGAAATGTATAAGTAAAACAAAATCAATTTAATCATGAACTTCAGCATAATATGGAAGAAATAAAATGAAATAATGCCATTTACTTATTCACATGGATATTCTACTAATTGAATAATCACATTCAATATCAAAAAGAACTTTCATAATGATGGAATGCATAATTCCAGAATATCATAACCACGTAGACAAGGCCTCTCTCCAAGAGACTAGTTTGTCTCATAAGAACTACCGATGAATCAAGGAACTATAGCGGGCTCCACCGGTCACTTATTAAGTCCAATTCATTCCTCATATGAACAGGTTTAAACATAACATAAACATTTGTATTAAAACTAACATATGAAATGTCAGTACTTTCTCCATAAACCATGAATGGTATAAAAATAACACATCTATAGTCAATCATATCACAAAACCTTCAATACAATATGGATGTTTTGTATCATAATAAATCAACTTCAAATAAACTTAAAATCCATCAACACATGTTGACACAAATAAAATCAAAACTATTTGAGAAAAATATCTATTCTTTTAAATCATATAAAATTAACATAATTTTTAAGTAAAATATTCTTATAAGCTTGTAAGGGAAGCTTAGATGATTTTACAACAGTGGAAAAAAGCCGCACCCGTCCTATAAGTTAGAAAAACATTCTAACCTTAATTTTGTCGAAAAGGTTAAAAATGAACTTGTTTGGAAAATGAAGTAATGATTCCTTTATAAAAATTTTATAAACATCCAAACAAGGCTATAAATGACATTAACCAATATTCTGAAAAATATTAAGAATGTTTTTAAATAAATTATTAAGAAACATGGATGTGGATGATAAAGAGGTCCTAGTAGATAATTATATATAAACAACTTCGGATAATGAAGAGATTGTGAAATAAACCCTTACATTGAACTTTTCCATGGTTAAGGGTAGGTTAACCTCTTGTATAATGGTGAAATAATTTTTATTAAATTGTACATGAATCATATACTTTAATATGATATCATATATGATATTTTAACATTGATTTGTTAATAATATCTTAGTATTATCATCGTTTCGGGTGTTAACTTACTCGTTTTCTTTTATATATTTTGTTACATAAGCCATGGTTTATATGGATAGGTTGTATCTTATTCACATCCATAATGATATCAAGTCCTTAAAATTTATTTTTAATCATAAAATTAGAATTATAATTGCATGGATACGATGGGGAATAAATCTCATCATGTTCGTGGAGATGGTAGTCCGTACGTACGCACGAGTGACAATATCATTCTTTTGAGATTAAAATAATATATAATTGGATGGTATATAATATATACAGAATAATTATAATGTTATATTTATTATTTAAATCAATTACATATCATTATCATACCCATACAAATAATAATGTTTTGGAATAACAATTACACCACGACATGGAGACGGTAAGCTGTACGTACGCACGTATGGTGATATGTCATTCAACGAATGGATAGAATAATGATTATGGTTGTACCATATTTATAATAAAATCAAAGTATATAAAACATATTGGAGTTATTATTTTAGAAAGGAAATAACAAAGAAAGAATAAGATGAAGAAGAAAGGAACTTGAAAAGGGGTGGTGAAAACATTACATCTTCCTTGGGTTCTTCCTATTGATTTGATCCGAAGGGCTCTTTATGTTGGATTTCTGATCAAACTAATTCCTCTACATTGAAGTGAGGGATGTGTAGAGAGTATTTGTTTAGGGATTGGATGAACAAAAAGGCTATGAAGGTGTAAAGAATTGGTTAGAAGTTGTGTCCTTTTATAAGGGGGAGGAGGGACTCTTTAGAAAAAACTTGAAATATTAATTTATAATAAATTCATATTCGGATTACAATGGCTCAAAGGTTTTTAATTAAAATTATAAGGTGAGTATGGGTCTACATCCTTTTAACCAATAGATTTTAGATAGGTTTGGGTCACAATATTAACATTATCATTTATATTTAACTCTTAGTTAAATAGTTTGACATTTACCATGTCTCTTTGTATTTTTATATTATATAATTAACAATCATACTATATACATCAAAACGACCTCCAAGTGGTCCATTAATAATACACCTATAATTATATAAGTTATTTGGAAGATCCTTATATTTTTAGGAATAAAATATCAATTAATAATATAATATTTGTATTTAAAACTCTTTTATGTCAATTTTGAAACTATTGGGTATTTTGTTTTTGATAATTTCATAAAAGAATTATTAATTCTAAAAATATTTATATAACCAATCCTATTATGCAATATTAACCTAGAAAATTATTTTAGTCCATAAAAAGTCTCAAATTTCATTTATTTGGATATTTATAATATCAATTATTTTAATATTTCCTTAATTAGGTTATTACTATATCACCATTGTGTCATAAATAAATTAAATTATTTAATGTCTAAAAATTATAAATAAAATACCATTAAGTAGGATATATTTTTATAATTCTAATTAATATTTATAATTGAATCTATCTTATGTATAACCCTATATTAAAGTTTTTTTGTTATTAAACATTGATTTTAACTATTTTAACTCTTCTTTGAATTAAAGAATAATAATTGCCCTAATCTAATACAAGTGGACCTAAATGATAATATTTTATTCCTAAGGTTGTTCTTGTTTTGGATACACTTGTCCAATAGAATTAATACTTGTGTTATGGTAATATTAATATCATTTTTACCCTTAATTTTCCTATTTACTTTTAACCGTGGTAAATAAAAGCAAAAATTTACTATTCACAAAAAAAATTATTTTTATCTTATTGAACAACATTTTACTCCTTGATATAAACTGTGTCTCCCAAATTTATAAAATTACACTCACAGAAGTAGTAAAATTATGTTTTATGTGAATTTTTAAATTCTCCTAAGAGGTTGGTAAAAGGCGGTGAAAAGTTCCATAAATTTTTTTATATAAATTTATTCTAAACTAACTCCAAGGAACTACATTGAACATATATAGGTATTATGTATCCATTTTTAACTTAATTAAATTTAAATAAAATAAATAAAAATTTAAATAAAAATTCGGTTTTACACTATAACTCTGTGTTAATTTACTATTCATAAAAAAATTAATGTTTTCAAAAAAATACCAAAAATTCACCCTAATCTAATATCGAAATTCCGAATCGAAAAATGATGTTCATTTTGAATGAAAAAATTTATTAAATTTAAAAAAGTGTGTATTACTATTTATAACAGGTATTTTGATTTTTTGTGGTGTGTGTTTGAACTCAATGTTGCGTACAACACACGCTAATGTATTATTCAAAGAGAAGCTTACAGTGGAAGCATGGGGTGTTACATTCTCCCCTACATCAAATAATGTTGTCCTTGAAATTTCTAGAATGTTACTACATAAAAAGAATCAGGTGGTTCTCCATCATAAGTTATTCAATTTCACACGTTGCATCTTCCATCTTATGGTTTCTCCATATAACTTTTACCAAATGAGTCATCCAGTTTCTCAGCACATGTTCTCTTGTATCAAGAATCCTGATGGGCTCGTCGCAATAAGATAGATCAGGTTCCAGTTCTAATTCCTCACAGGTGAGTACATGCATTAGGTCAGGCATGTATTTTTTCAGTAGTGATACGTGGAAAACATCGTGAAATGTTGAGAGATTTGACGGCATTTCCAAACGGTAATCTACAACACCAATTCATTCTAGAATTTTGAGAGGTCTGATATACCTGGTACTCAATTTAACTTTCTTACCGAAACATATAACTCCCTTCCATGGAGAAACCTTCAAAAAAAATCATTTCCTACCTAAAATTACGAATACTTCATTCGATTATCAGCATACCTCTTTTGCCTACTTTGAACTGCTTTGATGTGGTTTTGGATTACCTTTACCTTTTCCATCGTTTCCTCCAGTAGTTCTAGGCATACAAGTTTTCTCTCACCAACGTCATCCCAAGAGGTTGGTGTTCGACATCTCTTTCCATATAATGCTTCATATAGTTCCATCAGAATACTTAAATGGATGCTATTGTTATAGGAAAATTCCAGCAGAGGTAAATATTGATCCCACATACCCTAAAAGTCATGTGATCTTGATCTCAACATGTCTTCTAAGTTTTTAATAGTACGTTCTGATTTTCAATCAGTTTGGGGGGGTGGTAGACAATGCTCAAATGAATTTTAGTATCCAAGGCCTTCTGAATACTCTTGCATAATCTTGAAGTAAAACGGGGATCACGATCAGAAACAATCGATAGGGGTACTCCATTAAGTCTCACAACTTCATTAATATATAGACTTTCTAGATGTTCAAATGGTTGATCTCTCTTATAGCAAGAAAATGTGGTGACTTGGTAAGATGATCAACAATAACCCATATTGCATCATTCCTTCTAGGATTATTTGGTAGTCCCATGACAAAGTCCATCGTAATTTTGTCACATTTCCACTCTGATATGGGAAGAGGTTGCATGACTCCTCCATTCTGTTTCCTTCTAGATTTCACTTGTTGATAAACCATACATCTTGACACAAAATCAGCAATCTCACTCATCATGATGTCCCACAAAAAATGTTCCTTCAAATATCTATAAATTTTGGTGCACCCAGGGTGTATAGAAAAATTGTAACTATGTGCATCATCTAACAATTCCGTTTTCAGATCAGGTATATCGGGAACACAATATCTTTTCCCAAATTTCAAAATTTCTTATTCATACACAAAGTCTCTCAATCTCCCATCATACACATCTTTATTCTTATTTTGAAATTCTTCATCATCAGTCTGAGAACTCTTAATCCTTTCTAGTAAAAATGGTTTGGAAACCATTTGAAAATGCATTGATGATTCACCTTCCATGGTAATTCCCATATCCATATTTACTAGATCCATGAAAATAGGACCCCTTTCCATTCTCATCATGTTCAAAACACCTTGATCTTTTCTACTCAAAGCATCTTCCACCATATTTTCCTTCCCTATGTTGTAGTGTATCGTACAATCATAATCCTTGAGTTGTTCAAGACATCACCTTTACCTCATGATGAGTTATTTATGTGAGAAAATATACATCAAAATCATGTAATCTGTATAAATATCACATTTTTCACCATAGAGAAAATTCCTTCATATCTTAAAATCAAATATTATAGAAGATATATCCTGATCATGAGTAGGATAGTTTTTCCCATGAATTTTCAGTTGTTGTGATGCATAGGCAATAACCCTATCATTCTGCAATAGGACACAACCGAGTCCTTTCTTCGATTCATCACTATAAATAACGAACCCATCATTCCCCGATGGTAGAGTCAATATAGGATCATTGACTAATATTATCATCATGTATTCAAAACATTCTTCTCAGTCTTTTGTCCAAACATATTTAACCCCTTTACATGCGAGCTTCGTTAATGGGTTAGCCAATTGGGAAAAATTCTGGATGAAACACCGATAAAAACCTGCTAAACCAATAAAACTATGTACCACGGTTATACTCATTGGTACTGGACATTCTCGGATTGTTCTTATCTTTGAAGGATAAATAGAGATTCCATCATTAGAGACAATATGTCCAAGAGAAGAGATCTCTTGAAGCCAGAATTTAGAATTGATAAACTTCCCATATAATTCATGTCTTCTAAGAGTCTTTAGGATAATGTGCAAGTGATTTTCATGATCTTAGTAGCATTTTGAGTATTCAAAGATATAATCAATTAATACCGCTATAAAATCATCGAGATATTCCTTGAAAACTATATTCATTAGATACATGAATACAGAGGGTGCATTAGTAAATCCAAAAGGAATTACTGTAAACTTGTAATGATCATTCCTGGTTTGAAATTCTGTCTTCAGAATGTCTTCCTTATTCACACACAACAGATGGTATCTAGATTGAAGTTCAATCATTAAAAAGTTGTGTGATCCATGCAGTTGGTAAAATAAATCATCAATGCATGGTAGGGGATACTTGTTCTTTATTGTTATAGCATTGATTTCCTTGTAGTTGATACATAACCTCATAGATCCATCTTTCTTCATAACAAAAAGGAAAGAGGCTCTCCATAGAGAAAAACTAGGGTGAATAAATCCCTTATTACTCAATTACTCTAGATGTTTCCTTATTTCAACTAATTCCATAGTGGCCATTCTATAAGGGTTCATCGATATAGGCCTTGAACATGGAATTAAATCAATGGAAAACTCAATTTCTCGTTCAGGATGATGTCTAGGTAAATCTTCTGGAAACACATCAACATATTCTATCACAATTGGTACATACTATATTTAAACATTCCATTCCAAACCAACAGTCATTTCATTCTCTTCCTCACCAATAATTGAATTTAGTTGAGATAATATGGGTGGATCTAGGTAAGAATTAGGTGGTGGTGATTCAGCTCAAAACATAATGTGTTCCTTATCATCATCATCAAAAATCGTAACCTCATTCTTCTTACAATAAATATTCATATCATGGTCCGATAGACAATCCATAACGAGGATTATATAAAATTCAATCATTAGTATGACGATGATATTAGAAGATAAAGAACATTTATATGCTCTAATGGGAACAGATTCATAGAACTTTGTTGCAATGATACATCCCTTGAGTGATTGGACTAACAACACCCTTGTTAAATCAAATTGGAAATATCTAATTTTCATTGAAAACTTGGAAGATATGAAACAATGCGATGATCAAGAATCAAATAATGCATTTTCTAAACTTGAGGAATCCATTAAATTACCTACCACCACGTCTTTCGTAGATTCTACCTCAGCAGTAGTGGTAGAATAAGACCAGCCTTTATCCCTAGTCCTTTTCTGAGGCAAGTTCCCCTAATGCTTTGGACATTCATTTTCATAATGTTTCATCTCCCTGAAGTTATAGAATTGAACATCGGTAGCTTCTTTCTTCCTCTTGCAATCACGAGCTTGGTGGCCCTTTTCACCACACATTTAACAGACTCCCATTCCCTTCAAGCAAGTACCAGGGTGTTTCTTCCCACATTTACTAGTGGATAGATATTCAACTTTTCCCTTCTTCCCCTTAATTCAATTTCCATATTGATCAGTAGATCTCTTGTTCTCTTTATTTTCTTTAAAGTCATAATACTTAGAGAATTTTTATTCTGTCTTGATAGCAATCGAGACAATATATTCATATGACGAGAAGGATTGTGAGACCAATGCTTGACGGAGAAACAGTTTTAACCCATCAAAGAAATGATCAATCTTACTTCTTGGGTTACTTATATAATCTACAACATACCTTGATAAACATGTAATGATAGCCTCATACTTTATGAAATTCACATCCTCCTTTTGTCTCAGACTTTGAAATTGCCTTTCCATATCTTCTTGATGGTCACAAGGAAGGTATTTTTCTAAAAAAAGATCTTTTAACTCCCTCCATTCAATATTTGATACTTCATCATCTTCCTTCGTGTTTTGAATCAATGACCACCATTGATCAGCATCTCCCGTGAGGCAGTAAGCTGCCATGATAACATTTTCCCTTTCACTACTCCCCAAATCCTAAAATATTTTCTCTAGAAAACTTATCCATTGCTCATCTACCAATAGATTTGTACTCCCATTGAATGTTGATGGTTGTTTCCTCATGATGAGATATAACATTGATCCTCCACGCTGTGGATCTGGGTGCTCCATATGAGTAAGGATATAATTCATAACCTGAGTGAGTTGTCCCAGTATGGTGATTAGCTGATCAGCACCAGTGGCATCACCTGCTCCACTATAATTATCTTGAGAAGGAGGGAAATCCCTACATGTATTGCATGAATTTATTTTTTTTCCATTTC
The DNA here is from genome assembly GCA_963277665.1 of Viscum album. Lineage (NCBI taxonomy): Eukaryota > Viridiplantae > Streptophyta > Magnoliopsida > Santalales > Viscaceae > Viscum > Viscum album. The sequence continues at coordinate 134,785,243 of OY728127.1, forward strand.
TTCCACTAGGAACCATTTCTAAATAATGGCATACACTATATTACTTTATGAATCTCAATTCATAAATCCATACATGCAAAAAACTTAACATGAATTAAACAGTTTATGGATATAATCCATAATCATAAAACATGTTTTCTTTAAGGAAGTATATACTCATAAACCCTTCATAATAGTTTGTAATGAAAAAGATAATTATCCTAAGCATATCCCCCAGGAGTGTCGTAACCGAGAGTGCAGCAAGGCCCAATGTCGTGCACTAGTTCTCGTTCGAGTCTAGCTCAAAGAGTTGTTTTTGGGTTTTACCCCTAGGTACATCTGTGCCAGAGCCACCTCTACCTGCTCATATCTAGACATGGATTTATTTCTCAGAAAACTCACAAAATATCTATAATACCAAAATTCTAAGGAGTTTATCTATTCTAATCCTCAAAGTCCAACTTTGGTCGATGTGCTCTAATCAGAGTTTATCAAAATCTAGCTTCCAAGGTTTCTACTAAACTTTTCTGGTACCAACTGTAACGCCCTGACCCCAGTTACCCAGAGTCGGTGCATTTTTACATAACATTGTCATGATCACAAAATATCATGTCTTGAAAGACCGATTAGTTTAGTAGCCTTGGAAGCACTAGATATATTCATAAATATAAAATTTGATAAAAATTTAAAACTACAAAAATGTAGTCTCCATAGTTCACACTCATATCCCTTCATACTATCCCTGCAGGTCATTCATAAAATACTTATTCACATCCTAGGAAAAATAAAACATAGAAAGGAGTGAGATCAGATGCCAAGTAAGGATAACAATATAGAATAAACTTTCATAAATAAGCATAAATATTTAAGGAAATGTATAACTACAACAAAATCCTTTTAAACTTGAACTTACGTATAATATGGAAGAAATAAAATGAAATAATGTCATTTACATATTAACATGGATATTCTACTAATCGAATAATCACATGCAATATCAATAAACACTTTCATAATGATGGAATCCATAATGTCAGACCATCATAACCACGTAGCCAAGGCCTCATGCCAAGACTACAAATAAGATTTTGTCAAGGCCTCATGCCAAGACACTAGTTTGCCTAATGAGACCTAATGATGCATCGAAGAGGTATAGCGGGCTCCACCCATCACTTATTATGTCCAATGCAGTCCTCATATGAATAGGTTTAAACATAACATAAACATTCATTTTAAAACTAGCATATGAAATGTCAATACTTTCTCTATAAACCATGAATGGTATAAAAATAACACATCCACAGTCAAACATATCACAAAACCTTCAATAGAATATGGATGTTTTGTATCATAATAAATCAACTTCAAATAAGCTTCAAATCCATTAAAGGATGTTGACATAGATGAAATCAAAACTATTTGAGAGAAATATCTCTTTTTTTAAATCATTTAAAAGCCACATTATTATAAAGTAAAAAATTTACTTTGAAAATATTTTTATAATCTTGTAAGGTATGCTTTGTTGATTTTACAATGGTTTAAAATAGTTTCACCCTCCATATAAGTTAAAAAAACATTCTTACCTTAATTTTGTCAAAATGGTTAATAGGGACCTTGTTTTGAAAATGACATAAATATTCCTTTATAAAATTCATATAAAAATTCAAACAATGATATAAATTAATTTAACCCATATTCTGTTAAATAGTAATAATTTTTTGAAATACATTTTTAAGAAACATGTATGTGGTTGATAAAGAGGTCCAGTAGATAATTACATATAAACAACCTTGGATAATGAAGAGATTGTGAAATAAGCCCTTACCATGTACTTTTCCTTGGTCGAGGGTAGGTCAACCTCCTGTATAATGGTGAAATAATTGTTATTAAATTATACCGGAATCATATACATTAATATGATATCATATATAATCTTTTAACATTGATTTGTTAATAATATCTTAGTATTATCATCGTTTCGGGTGTTAACTTACTCATTTTCTTTTATATATTTTGTTACATAAACCATGTTTTTTATTGATAGTTAGTATCATATCCATATCCATATTGATATCAAGTATGTAAACATTATTTTTAATAATCAAATTAGAATTATAATTGCATGGATACGATGGGAAATGAATCTCATTGCGTTCGTGGAGACGGTAGTCCGTACGCACTCACTAGAGACAATATAATTCTTTTGATATTAAAATAATATATAATTGGATTTTATATCATATATATAGAATCATTATCATGTTATATTTATTATTTAGATCAATTAATTATCATTATCATACCTATCCAAATAATAATGTTTTTGAATAACAATTACACCACGACGTGGAGGCGGTAAGTCATACGTACGAACGTATGGTGACATGTCATTCAAAAGATGGATAGAATACTGAATATGGTTGTACCATATTTATAATAAAATCACAGTATATAGAATATACAGGAGTTATTATTTTAGATAGGAAATAACAAATAAAGAATAAGTTGAAGAAGATAGGAACTTGAAAAATGGTGGTGAAAACTTCAGGTTATTCCTTTTGATTTGATCAAGAGGGATCCATAGGATGGATTTACGATTAACTAAGGCCTCTAGGTTCAATTGAGGGAAGTTGAGAGAGTATTTGGGCCGTTTTTGGCTGAAAAAAGGCTTTTAAGGTGTGATGAATTGGTTATAAGTTGTGTCCTTTTATAAGGGGAGGAGGGGCTCTTTAAGAAAAACATAAAGTATTAATTTATAATAAATTCATATTCATTTTCTAATGGCTCCAAAGTGGATTATTCAAATTATTAGTTTGGGATGGGTATAAATACTTTCAACCAATAGATTTTAGACATGTTTGGGTCACTATATTAACCTTATAATTTATATTTAACTCTTAGTTAAATAGATTGACATTTACCAAGTCTCTTTGTATTTTTATATTATTTATTTAATAAAATTACTATATAAATCCATGAAACCTCCACGTGGTCCATTAATAATACTCCTATAATTATATAAGTCATTTGGATAAACCTTAGATTTTTAAGAATAGAATATCAATTAATTATATAATATTTTTTTTAAAAACTCTTTTCTGTAAATTTTGACACTATTGGGTATTTTGTTTTTGAAAATTTCATAACAACATTAATACATCAAAAAAACATTATATATCCAATCTTAATATGTCATATTAACCTATAAAATTAGTGTAATTCATAAAAAGTCTCAAATTACATTTATTTTTCTAATTATAATATCAATTATTTTAATATTTCATTAATTAGGTAATTACGACATCACCATTGTGTCATTGATAAATTAAATTATTTAATGTCTAAAAAATATAAATAAAATACAATTATGTAGGAAGTCATTTTATCTTTCTATTTAATATTTATAATCGAATTTATCTTTTTTATACCCCTACATTAAAAATATTTTATTTATTAAATAGTGATTTTAACTCTTTTAACTCTTCTTTGAATTAATTAATAATAAATGTCCTAATCTAATCCAAGTGGACCTAAATGATAATATTGTTTTTCCTAAGGTTGTTTTTGGTCGATATAAACATACCCAATAGAATTAGGACATGTGTTAGGGTAATGTTAATATAATTTTTACCCTTAATTACCCTATTTACTTTTAACCGTGGTAAATAAAAGTAAAAAGTTACTATTCACCAAAAAATTATTTTTATTTTATTGAACCACATTTTACTCCTTGATATTAACTGTGTCTCTCAGAATTTCGAAATTCCACTCATAGAAGTGGTAAAATTATGTTTTATAGGAATTTTTAAATTCTCCTAGGAGGTGGGTAAAAGATGGTGAAAAGTTCCATAAAATTTTTATATGTCTAAAATTATTCTAAACTAACTCAAATGAATTAAATTTAAATTATATAGGTATTAGGTATCCATTTTAAACATAATTAAATCTAAAAATAAATAAATAATTATTTAAATAAAAATTCGTTTTTAAACTATAACTCAGTGTTTTTTCCCAATTCATCAAAATTTGAATGTTTTCAGAAAAATACCAAAAATTCACCATAAGTTAAATTCGAAATTCTGAATCCAAAAATGAAGATCATTTTGAATTATAAAATTTATTAAATTTTAAAAATTTGGTATTAATATTCATAACGGCTAGTTTGATTGGTTGTGGTGTGTGTTAGAACTATAAGTTGCGTACAACACACACTACTATATTATTCAAAAAGAAGCGTACTGTGGAAGCTTGGGGTGTTACATAATTGATTATATAGAACAATGGATACTATTTTTAAAGGTTAAAAATTTATTGATATTATTTTTTGAATGTTATACTAATATATTTATTTGAAAAGGATAACCCACAGGTTAAGTGAAAACCTATCACATCCGGCAAGGCATCAAGGCTTGAACCCGCAATCGAATGGTGATAAGGTTGTATCACCTACCACTGGCCTATGGGGTGTCCAGGTTTGTATATATTAGATTTTTGTGGAATATCATGAAATATAAAATATAAAGTATGTGTTTTTTAGAACTGAATATGTTTAATATAAATATGATAATTTTTAATTTTATTATCTCTTGGAGAGAAAGATGAGTTTCTGTTAGAAATTATTCAATGTATGGAATTTTACGATTCATGTAAGTATACATCCTTTTGATACAATTCTATAAAGTTTATTAATTCATGAACCCTAGAGAAGGAATCTTAAAACTAAAAATGTTTTCCTAGTACTTTCTTTTGTAATGAATCAATTGGACACTTGATTCATCACCAAATTATATCTTTGTGGTTGTTCATGTTTTCCTAATCATATTATCTATATCTATTAATCAGAACATGATTGTTAAATTTTCTTTTATGTCCATTTTTTCCTACAGGTAACCCTAGAAATTTTTTCTTTAATCAACTTCATTATTATGTTTCATTATATTAAAATCATTGTCTAATTAAACCATTTTCTATTGTGGTATTTCAATGAAGATATTTTAAAATGATGGAATAATAGTTTTTATTTCATGGGTAAATTGTGGGGAAGAAATTTATTGAAGGAGGTGAGAATGTAACACACAAATATTTCATGATATGTTTTCTTTAATAGCCTTTTTTCCATGAAACAATAACCTGGCTTGCATGACATGGAATATTGTGTTTCTTTGAAACAACATGTTAGTGTTAAAAATAATTAAACATATAATTTATAATATATATATTAAATATAGTAATATAAATAGTAATAAATACTTTTTAAATGTTATCTATAATGTACTAACATAAATAAATCAAACTTATAATGAAATGTATAAGTTTTGGTAAAGTAGTTATATGTTTAGAAATACTATTTTCATAAAGGAACTACTTTTTAATTCCATTTGGTAACAATAATAAAATCATTTTTAGACACCTATTTAAATTCAATTTGGTAAAATATAATTCATTTTTTAATTTGGAATATAAAAATTATCTTAGTGTTAATTTTTGGTATTTTATTAGGAAACATAAAAAAAATTATGAATATTGAAAAACACTGCATTAATGATAAAACCCTGAATTTTTCATTTATATAATTATATTACCATAAATTAATTTTAAAGTAACAAATAGATAAATAATACATATAATTACCTATTATTGTTTATTGGGATCAATTTTATAATAGAATTAGATCTAAAAAATCCTTGATCTTTTTAAACAGCTTTTTACCCTCCATCTAGCCACATTTGCAGATTAGCATTAAATGTTATTTTTTCCACATCTAGGAATTGAATATTTAAAAAATCTACATAAAAGGTTGTAATAATTAAGAACATTTTTTTTAATAAGATGAAAAATATTTTTTGTGAAAATTAACTTTTAAATTTCATTTTCTATTATTAAAGGTAATAGGGTAATTAAAGTTAAAATAATATTATAATAATATAGAGTTACCCAACGACATGCCCTAATATCATTTGATAAGTATGTGTCGACCCAAATCAACCATAGTTTGGAAGTGTTATCCTTTTAATGCAACTTGTGTTAGATTAGGATATTTATTATATTTTATTTAATGAAGAGAAAAAAATATCATATTAAAATTTTATTTTTATTTTTAATATGAATTTATATAAGTGATATGGTTGACTATAAATATAATTCAAAAATACATTATATTGATTTACATAATTATAATTTATTTATAATTTTTAGTCGTTATATAATCAAATTACATGGTGACAACATGATGAAACCGTAATTGCTTAATTAATTGAGATTTCAAATAATTGATATAAAAAATATTAAAATAAATATTATTTTGGCTAATTAATGAAATTAAAAAAATATATTGATAAAATATCTAGGTTAGTGAAATATTTGAATTATTGGTTAGATGATATCATGTTGTTTTGATGTTTTTAAAAATTCAAACAATGAATAGTATTGAAATCGACAAAAATGATAGATAAAAATAAACATTATTTTATTAAATGGATTAAAGGTCATAAAAACTAAGGTTCTTTCATCTAACATTGATGTTGTTAAATATTTCATTGATTATCCACTTGGATATCATTTGTAAATTTATAGTAACTATATGAACTATATTGTGTAAAAATACATGGAGACATGGTAAGAGTTAAACTGTTAAACTAATGTTAAAATATAGAAGATTAGTTTAATTTTATGACTAAAATGTGTAAAAAATTCAATAGATGGGGGGGTTTCGAAACATTCTCATTTTAAAATCTAATTTAATAACTTTTGAGTTATTTGAAACAAAAAATCAATTTATAAAAAATTAATATTTTAATAATTTCATAAAGTTCCCCTTCTATCTCTTATAAAAGAAATCTTCTATCGTTTTTAATTCAAAACTATAACGCTCTTTGGATATAAAAAATCATATCCATTTCTTCTCCCAACTTCCCTAACTACATCTTAGATTCCATACATTGGTAAAAAATATCATCCTATAGAGTCATTTGGTGAAAATCAATAGGAGACACATGAAGAAGAGGAGTTTACAACACATATAGATAGTATCAGAACTATTGTAATAAAATTCCATATCACTTTTATTTTTCATGAGATATAAGCCATGTTCTGCAACTATATCTTTTTTATGGTGTATGTACTTCACCTATGATATTTTATATTATGAATACTGTTATCTTTGTGGTATTTAAATATTCATTGAAGTTATTTGGTGTATTATTGAAACGTTCGAACTGGTATGGGATGCATGAAATGTTTAAAGAATTAATCCTTTCTCCATTTCATTATTCTTGTTATTATAAGAAATATTTATTTATATTTATATAAAGTATTATAATGAACATTTTATGGCTATTTTTAATTTCATTCAAATTTATTATGAAGAAATGTTTTTTATATAATGTACTCTTTAACAAATACATCATTGTGAATATTTAATGATTTATTATTCGAAATCATTTTCATTAGTGTCCATGTATTCAAAATGGTTTTAATGATTTATTTATTTATACTTGAATGTTTTAAAATGTTAATTCTAAAAGGCCCCAGCCTTAAACCTTATTTAATATTGAATTACATTGAATAATTCACATTGAGGATCATTTCAGGTTTAGAGTTTTAGAGAATTAGGACATAGCTATTACATCTCAAAGATGGAAAAGTATAAAAATCTACTCAGTTGCCATTTTTCCAAAAAAATAAAAACTCTTGAACAAAAGAGTCATGTCTATTTCCTTCTTTTAAACAGACTGACATTTCCTTGATCCCATCCTTGACCCTATTCAACTTTATGTCCTGTGAAAACATTTCAAAAACTTGGGATGAGCATAAAAAGCTCAGTAAGGGTTATAACAGTGCATAAAGAAAACATCATTCCATTTATACATAAGAATCAATGAAATCATACTTTTACTCATAAAACATTAGCAATTTAACATACCTCATGAAATCATAAGATTTATGCATAACTCAACAGAAATCATATGACATAAAGGTAACTTGAGGCATTCATAACAATCTTACGTAGGGAGTAACCCTCAAGGTTACGTTTGGAATACCAATCACAGTATATTCCCTAAATCTCTTCGGAGAAACCTTATCGTTTAACTCCTTCGCGTTAAGCAATGCATTATAGAGCTATATCGGGCTCACCTGCCCTTAGTTTATCACGGAACCACCCGTCTTCATAAAAAATTCCCAAGAAAAATAACATAATAATAGCACATAACTTAAGCACAAAGGAAAGTTAACATTCCCACATTGCAATAACAATACAACATTTTATGATATTGAAATAATTAATCCATTCTAAAAACCATTTTCGAAACCATTTAAAACATTTAATAAAAATACTTTTGAATCAAAGTGTCCCATACCACCTTGATGCTTTTAAAATTTTCAACCATTAATATCCATATAAATAAATCCTTAAAAACATTTTTAAAACATGGATATTAATGAGAAGTATTTATAAGAACAAATCATTAAAACATTTAAAGCAGTATTTTAGTTAAAGGGTTTTTAACAAAATTAGACACACTTGAATACAATAACTGAGGAATAAGATTTAATCAGAACATTATAATATCATGAAAATAAATGGATTCTTGATATAATATTCCAATGGAAGTTATATACACCATATAAGAGTGAATTGGTTCATGACAACAATGAAGTCTCAATAGAAATGTAAAATTAGATGAAATCCCTTATAAAGAAGGTATCATTAAATTAAGGATAAATGAATGTCATTATTATGTGTGAAAAATATAATTAAACCCAATATAGGTGGATATTAAGTGTAAAACAACAAGAGGTCATTCACAAATATTCATAGGATGACATATTCAATAACTACAAGTTGAACCCAAAGAAATCAAAATTGGGCTAAGAAGTTCCCTAGTAAAAATTTGATAGCCTAACGATGTCACTTTAAAATTTAGAAAACATGTTGATGAGAGAAAAATGGTATCTCATCACATGGAAATAAATTTTACATCATTAAGGATATAGAAGAAAATATCCCAACATAATAAGATGTAAATTAAAAGACCTATCAAAAGAAGTCTTTTAAAAAGAGGAGGGTGAAAGGTTCTGTTACCGACACGGGTAACATTCGAAACGTACACCCCATGAAAGAAGGACTATAAAACATTGATGTAAATACTCATAAATTAAATTATATTACAAAAAGAGTATAATAATGGGCATCACACACACAACTCAAAGTAAATGGTGGAAAATGTAGCATAAATCTCACGGGAATAAAATTGAGTTGAAAAATCCCTTATGAAAACTCGGCAGCCTAACAGCACCACATAAAACTTCCAAAAAATGGATTGATGAAATAAAATAAGTTATATAATCTTATTAATATGTAAATTACAGTAAGATGAATATAATATAACATCCCCCAACTAGGAAAGAGGAGCTTAAAAGAAACGACATAAAAGAGAGTACTTAAAAAAAGAGAGTGGTAGGATCCCTTACCTCAAGTCCAACTTGTCTTGTTCGTTTCATTATATTCATAAATAATAAACTTTGGTAAATTTATAATTGCTTATGGACCTCCTTTAAATATTGTTATTCAGTTCATATCACATATTATAATGTTATAATAATTGGTTAATAATGTGAGTTCATATCAGACGTTTTTGCTGATGTTTGGTACATGAGTTAAAAATGAACTTCTTTGAAAATGATTTTCCATGTAGATATAAGTAAATCATCTCAAGAATTGTATTAATGATTTAATTATAATATATATACAGTAAATATTCATTTTATGCTATTCCAGAACATTTTGAGATAAAAAGAAAAGAAATGCACCGTTCATGGAGACGGTAGGCCGTACGTATGCATGAATGCTACTTTCATTTTTTTCATATTAATGGAATTAAAAAATAAATGAGATCTATATATATTATAATTACAGTATAATATATATGTTATATAGGTCAAATATGTTCATTAATTTCATTCTTTATACATACCATGTATTGAATGAACGAGTCACATCACTTGAGGTGCGGTAGTCAACACATCCTCATAAGAAATTATCGCATTTGCACAACATGAAAAGAATAAAGGTATGTTTTAAATATAAAATAAAAAATCATATAGAAAAAATAAATACCATATATATCAAATATAATATTCAGTTGAATCACAACGGACACCTTTAAACGTGTTAAAAGAATATGGAACAATCATCATTTCGTGAGGCAGTAATTCGCCATCCAAACAAACAGTATATTCTTTATCCATTGGACGGATGTGTGTGTAAGTGTAGCTAGAATCCTTATTATAACAACATCATAGTATATTGTTGATAATTTTTTTGTTACAAATGAAATATATAAAAATATTTTAGGGGGTTGGAGAAGCAAAATAAAACAAAAGAGCACAAGTGAAGACATTACCTTTAAATCGGGTGACTTCCCGTGGTTTGAGAAAAAATTGTTTCTTATAGAGCTTTCTTCCTAAGGGAAGGCTTCTAGGATGAGAAGAGGGATGTGGAGAGATTAAATGGTCCGGGGTTGTCTGAGCCAAAGGATTTATAGTTATGGGTATGGTGGTAGAGGTGGGGGCCTTTTATAAGAGGGAGGAGGGGCACTCTTGGAATGTCTTGAAAAGTTACTTTATTATAAAATGAATTTTCAGATTTTAAAGGTCCCAAATTGATATAATTCGAGGATAAGGTGATAAGGGTTAGAACTATACTCATCTAATAGGTTTTTTCTAAACTTACCTCTTAGATTTTACATTATCTTTTCATTTTATTTAAATTGTTCATTAATGAGGTAATCGTTGCATCATCACGGTGTCATAAATAAATTAATTTATTTAATGTCTAAAAATTATTAAAAAAATTATCATGATGTAGAAATTTTTTTTATATTTCCAATGAATATTTATAGTCAAAAATATAACTTGTATAACCCTATGTAATAATTTATTTAGTAAAACAATAGATGTTTGTGAAATTTTAATTATTACTTTAAATAAAAAGTTATTAATGTCATTTTCCTATCAAAGTGGCCCCATGGGGTCCCCAAGTTAACCCATGGATTGTATTGGTCGGCCATGACTCATAAAATATGGGTAGGACATTTGTAATGGTCATTTCATATTATTATAACATTATATTTACCTTAAATTACAGTAATTACCATTAATTGTGATTAATAAAACTTAAAAGTTACTATTCACCAAAAAAATTATTTTAATCCCATTAAACCACATTATACATCCTAATGAAAACCATGTATGTATGATTTTTGATATTCAAATCACAGAAGTGGTAATGTTTCATTTAATTGAAAAATCAGTTTTTTAACTACCACTTAGTGGTTTCACTATTCATCAAAAATTGATGTTTTTTAGAAAAATACCAAAAATTCAACCTGAGCTATATTTTATAATCAGATTTCAAAAATTATGTCTATTTTACAAAATTAAAAACTTATAAGTTTCATTAATAAATTTATTAATGAATTCCAGCTGTCAAAATAAATAGCGTGTTTTTAAGAAACAATATCTATTAAAAGATTGACACTAGTTTAAGTCTAATTTCAAAGTGAAATTAATTCCAATGACCATGATTGGATTAAATGGAAAAAATATATTGTAATTTAACTTTAACACCAATTAAAAATATGATCTAATCAAATAACTATATTATATTAAAAAGACGACTTGAATTAAAATACAACATTTTTCACTACTCATTAAAAAAAAGAAATTTATCAGAATGATACAAAAATTTACACAAAGTAAATTTTGATGTCCCGATTCAAAAAAAATATTTGGTCCAATATAATGTATAAGAGTGACTAAAACTATATTAAATATGATTCACCATCAAAAGGCGATAAATCGACCTTTTAGTGAATTTTAGAGTATTTATGCTCAAAATTGAATTCTTTTCTTATTTTAAGCCTTTATCTTTTATTGGATAAATGTAAAAATATTTAATAAACATATAAAATCATATAATTGTTATTTATATTCATTCTCACCAATAAAACTGTTAGGCGTTAACTACCATTTAAAATAATATTATTTTATTTTTAGAGTGAAACGTAAGATTTCAAAGAAACTCGTTGTTGCATATTGGGTATTCCATTGAGCATAGCGTTCCTTTTAAATAATATTAATATTTTATGCACAAATATGGATAAATATAAAAATTTCATATTTTTATTTACCTGGGGTGTTACATCCTTCCCCCCTTTTTGGGAATTGCGTCCACGCAATTTTAAAATTGGGCTCAGAAACTTCATTGAAAGTCCCACATTGGAACAAGAGTCTGTAAAACTATCACTTTAAAAGAATGAAATAGAAGTATAGAGGTCACTAGAGTTAACCCATAATAGGATTCCATTTAGGAAAACATGGATATGGATGAAAAAACAAAAGGGTCATTTTTTGAGGGAGAGGGATAGAAAACATGTTTAACAGAAAGTTAACCACCAGAAAATCACAAACTTGTTATGGGTTAAATGGTATTGGATTCCCCAGTAGGAAAAGTTAACAGACAACATTTTTGTTTTAAGTTACTTTTCCTTGAGGAATTTATTTTTTAGTTTATCTAATCATAATAAATAAACTTACTTGTCGTGTAGACTATCACCTTTTACCATATTTCTAACACGAACTCATACTTTCTCCAAATGATGAGTATTTAGGATAACTTGTTCACATTAAGAGCACTGTAATCCACTTCTATAGAATCACCTAATCCACAAAAGTGAACTATATATTTCCCATGTCTTTATACCTTAACCAAAACCATAATTGTTAGTATGAGATCGAATTAATCCCAAAAAGGATAATCCTTTATAAAAATGAAATCTATTCTTAATCTCCAAAATTTGTCCAAAAAATCCAAAGTTTAAAGAAGACCATTCGATAAAAAAAATTTACATAAAATTAATCAACGTAACCCAAACTAAGATTGAAACCCAATTATTGGAAGGATTTAATCACATAGTCTTCCATTTTAAATCTTATCATTTATCTCCAAATATCATCAGTTTCTCTTAAGCAATCGTATTGAAACGTAATTAACCTAATCCCATAGTCTCCATGATAGGTTAATCATTTTCTTAAATAAAACAAAACTTCATATGTCCACAACAAAAACATAGATTCTTCAAAAATAAAATTCCACAATTTCTCCTCAATTGAAATCCCAAGGTATTATATTTTCTATAGTCATATATTATTTCCACAAAAGAGAGAACATCTTGCAAAATAACCTTTATTACCCAGTCACTAAATCATTTTCCTATGTTAAGGATATCCATTTAGCAAAACATAGGTTCCCAAAATCAACTTATTCTTGATCCATAAAATCTTTTAACTAAAAATTATAAGTCATACTAACCAGGGACTTCACATAGGCTAGGGGTAAGCCATTCTCCCTTGTCGCCCTTCGGTTGTGGGTTTGATTCATGTGGCCTTACCAGATGAGATGGGTTGTAACCCATCCTACGGGTTGTCCTTTTTATAAAACTCAAAAAATATCCCTAACATGTTTTAACCTCAATGATTTCTTTATACCTCTTATTATCATCCAAATTAATTACAATATCAACATCTTAATTCTTGAAGTCTTATTTCACAACCATAAGATAAAATAAAATGATTCCCAAAAATGAAGGACATCATACCTTGATCATGGTGTCCATTTGGTTTCATCGTCATCTCGTTCATGTAGCTAGAAGGTCCATGCAACACAACAATGATTTAGAGATCCTTCAAAATCATTTGCTTCCTCCATTCAAATACAACTTGTGCAACATGGGTCATATGGGTGTTCACTTAAAATATTTTTGGTAAATAATCATGTATGACATATAATTTCAAAACATCTGATAAGAAAAGATTTCTATAAAATAGTCTGAACAAAATTGAGTTGAAACATTCAATTAATGGTCCTTCTAAAATACCATATTTATGTGATGAGGGACTATTTTTTAAAATAAAATGTAAATAAGTTGCAAAAGGGTCTCCTTCTTCAGCACCTTCTTTAAAATCATAATATGCTTCAAAATATTATGATAAGCTAAAATATATGAAAATGCCTTGATAATATCTACCTTTCTAGAAAATATGTGAATATTTTGAAAATAGGATTTGTCTAAATACAATCCATGATCCACGATTATAATGAGGTATAGTGGAGGTGTTTTATATCTCAAACAGCTGCTTTCAAGTGACATGTATGCTAGAAAAAGTTCCACAATCATCCGAACATGAATTTGCTATAATTATTGCAAGAAAGTCATCAGGAAGTGATAATAATGTCGTTTGAGATCCTCCTCCTTCCTTTTACTTGATCTAAAAATGTTATAAAACAAGGTTTTAGTTATGATAATAGACATATGTATTAATCATGTGTTTAACGAAAACTCCTAATCCCTAAAGTTGTCTAAACCGACCTCTGATACCAACTATAAGGCCCCAACATTAATCCTTACTTAATATTGAATTACATTGAATAATTCACATTGAGGATCTTTTCAGGTTTAGAGTTTTCGAGAATTAGGACATATCTATTGCATCTAAAAGATGAAAAAGTAGAAAAATATACTAAGTTGCCATTTTTCCACAAAATAAAAACTCTTAAACAAAAGAGTCATGTCTATTTCCTTGTTTCAAATAGCTTTACATTTCCTTGATCCCATCCTTGACCCTATTCAACTTTATGTCCTGTGAAAACATTTCAAAAACGTGGGATGTGCATAAAAAGCTCAGTAAGGGTTATAACAGTACATAAATAAAACATCAGTCCATGTATACATAAGAATCAATGAAATCATACTTTTACTCATAAAACAGAAGTAATTTAACATACCTCAGGAAATCATAAGATTTATGCATAACTCAATAGAAATCATATGAAATTAAGGTAACTTAAGTCATTCATAACATTCTTACGTAGGCAGTGACCCTCATGGTTACGTTTTGAATACTCATCATAGTGTATTCCCTAAATCTCTTCGTAGAAACCATAACATTTAACTCCTTCGCGTTACCCAATGCGTTGGAGAGCTATATCAGGCTCACACGCCCTTAGTTTATCACGGAACCACCCGTCTTCATAAACAATTCACAAGAACCATAACATAATCATTTAATATAACTTAAGCACAAAGGATATATAACATTCCCACATTGCAATAACAATACAACATTTTAAGATATTGAAATAATGAATCCATTCTAAAGGTAATTTTCAAAACCATTTAAAACATTTAGTAAAGAGATTTTTGAATCAAAGTGTCTCATACCACCTTGAAGCTTTTAACATTCTCAACCATTAATATCCATATAAATAAATCAGTAAAACCATTTTGAAAACATGGATATTAATAAGAATTATTTATAAGAACAAATCATTAAAACATTTAAAGCGATATTTTAGTTAAAGTGTTTTTAACAAAATTAAAGACAATTGAATACAATAATTGAGGAATAAAATTTAATCAGAACATTATAATATTATGAGAATAAATTGAGTCATGATATAATATTCCAAAGGATAGTATATACACCATATAAGAGTGAATTGGTGCATGACAACAATGATGTCTCAATAGAAATGTAAAATGAGATGAAATCCCTTATAAAGAAGGTATCCTTAAATTAAGGACAAATAAATTTCATAATTATTTGTGACAAATATAAATACACACAATATAAGTGGATACTAAGTGTAAAAGAACAAGAGGTCATTCACACATATTCATAGAATTACATATTCAATAACTACAAGTTGAACCCAAAGAAATCGAAATTGGGTTAATAAGTTCACTGGTAAAACTTTGACAGCCAAACGACGTCACTTTAAAATTTAGAAAACGAGTTGATGAAAAAAAAGGGTATCTCATCACTTGGAAATAAATTTTACATAAATAAGTATATAGAAGAACATATCCCAACATAATAATTTGTAAATTAAATGACCTATGAAAAGAATCTTTTAAAAATAGGAGGGTGAAAGGTTCTCTTACCGACTTGGGTAACTTTCGAAACGTACACCCCATGAAAGAATGACAATAAATCATTTATTTAAATACTCATAAAAGAATGTATATTACACAAATATTAGAATAATGAGTATAACATACACCAATCAAAGTAAATGGTGGAAAATGTAGCATAAATCTCAAGGGAATAAAATTGAGATAAAAATCCCTTACGAAAACTCGGCAGCCTAACGACGCCACATAAAACATCCAAAAATGGATTGATGAAATCAAATAGGGTCTCTCATAAAATTAAAATATATTTTAAAGTAATATTAATATAAAATAACATCCCCAAAATAAGAAAGTGGAGCTTAAAATAAATGACATAAAAGACAATACTTTAAAAGAAAGAAAGAGGTAGGATCCCTTACCTCAAGTCCGACTTGTCTTGTACGTTTCTTTATATTCCTGAATAATAATGTTTGGTCAATTTATAATTGGTTAAGGACCTACATTAAATATTATTATTCAGTTAATATCAAAAATTATAATGTTATAATAATTGGTTAATAATGTGAGTTCATATCAGACGTTTTTGTCGATGTTTGGTACATGAGTCAAAAATGAACTTGTTTGAAAATGATTGTCAATGTTGAAATAATTAAATCATATCCAGAATAGTATTAATTATTTAAATATAATATATATACATTACATATTCCTTTTATGATATTCTAGAACATTTTGAGATAAAAATAAATGAAACACACCGTTCATGGAGATGGTAGGCCGTACGTACGCAAGAACGCTACTTTCATTTCTTAGTTGTATTAATGGAATTAAAAAAATGAGAAATATATATATAATTTTTACAGTATAATATATATGTTATATATGTCAAATATGTTCATTAATTTCATTCTTTATACATTCCATGTATTGCATGAATGAGTCACATCACTTGAGGGGGCGGTTGTCCACACTTCCTCATAGGAAATTATCGCATTTGCACAACATGAAAAGAATAAAGGTATGTTTTAAATATAAAATACAAAAGCATATATAAAACCTAAATACCATATATATCATATATAAAATACAGTGACATCACAATGGCCACCTTTAAATGTGTTTAAAGAATATTGAGTAATCATCATTTCGTGAGGCAGTAATTAGCCATCCATAGAAACAGTATGTTCTTTAACCATTGGACGGATGTGTGTGTAAGTGTAGCTTTAATCCTTATTATAACAAAATCCTAGTATATTTAATATACAGGTATTGTTACAAAATAAATTAATAAAAAAGTGTTTATGGGGTTGGAGAAGCAATTTAAAACAAAAGAGCACAAGTGAGTACATTACCTTTAAATCGGGTAACTTCCCTTGGTTTGAGTGAAAAGGGTTTCTCGAAGAGCATTCTTCCAAAAGGGAGGCTTCTAGGATGAGGATAGGGATTTGGAGAGATTAAATGGGTAGGGTTTGGCCGAGCCAATGGCTTTAGAGGTGTGGGTATGGTGGTAGAGGTGTGGGCCTTTTGTAAGAGGGAGGAGGGGAACTCTTGGAATGTCTTGAAAAGATACATTATTATAAAATTCTTTTTCGGATTTCAAAGATCCCACATTGATATATTTCGAGGATAAGGTGATAAAGGTTCTATGTATACTCATCCAATAGGTTTTTTACAAGTTTATGTCTTAGATTTTACATTATCTTTTCATTTTATTTAAATCCTTCATTAATGAGGTAATCACTGCATCATCACAGTGTCATAAATAAATTAATTTATTTTATGTCTAAAAATTATAAAAAAATATCATTATATAGGAAATATATTTAGATTTGTAATGAATATTTATAGTCAGAAATATAACTTGAATAACCCTATGTAAAAGTTTTTTTTATTAAAACAATACATGTTTCTGACATTTTAGTTTTTACATTAAATAAAATCTTATTAATGTAATTTTCCTACCAAAGTGGCTCCATGGGGTCCCCAAGTTGACCCATGGATTGTCTTGGTCGACCATGACTCATCCAATAAGGTTATGGAATGTGTAATGGTCATTTCAACTTATTATAAAATTATCCTTACCTTAAATTACTCTAATTACCATTAATCGCGATTAATAAAACTTAAAAGTTACTATTCACCAAAAAATTATTTTAATCCCATTGAACAAAATTTTACATCCTAATGACAACCATGTATGTCATATTTTTGAAATCCAAATCACAAAAGTGGTAAAGTTTCATTTAAACGAAAAATCATTTTTTTAACTACCACTCAGTGGTTTCACTATTCATAAAAAATTGATGTTTTTCAGAAAAATACCAAATATTCACTCTAAGATATATTTGATATTCCGATTTCAAAAAATATGTCTATTTTACAAAATTCAGAAAATATAAGTTGCATTAATTAATTTATTAATTAATTCCCACTATCAAAACATATAGCGTGGTTTTAAGAAACAATATCTATTAAAAGATTGACAGTAGTTTAAGTCCAATTTCAAAGTGATATTAATTCCAATGACCACCATTGGATTAAATGGTAAAAATATATTCTAATTTCACTTTAAACCCAATTCAAAATATTATCTAGTCAGATAAATAAATTAGATTAAAAAGATTTTTTGAATTAAAATACAACATTTTTCACTACTCATTAAAAAAATTAACTTTATCATAAAGATACCAAAAATTTTCACAAAGTAAATTTTGAAGTCCCAATTCAAAAGAAGAATTTTATGTGGTCCTATAGAATGTATAAGTGTGACCAAAACTATATTAAAGAGGATTCACAATAAAAAGCCGAAAAATCGACCTTTTAGTGAGTTGTATAGTATTTATGCTTAAAATTGAATTGCTTTCTTATTTTAAGCCTTATTATTTTATTGGATAAATGTAAAAACATTTAACAAACATATAAAATCATATTTTAGTTATTTCTATTCATTCCCTCAAATACAACGGCTAGGCGTTAACTACCTTTTAAAATAATATTATTTTATTTATAGAGTGCAACGTAAGATTTCGAAGAAACTCCTTGTTGCATATTGGGTACGCCCTTAACCATATCGTTCCCTTTAAAGAAATATTAATATTTTATGCAAAAATATGGTTAAATATAAAAATTTCATATTCTTTATTTACCTGGGGTATTACATCCTTCCCCCCTTATTGGGAATTGCGTCTTCACAATTTTAAAATTCGGCTCGGAAACTTCATTGAAAGTCCCACATCGGAACAAGAGTCGGTAAAACTATCAATTTAAAAGAAAGAAATAGAAGTAAAGAGGTCACCCAAGTTAACCCATACTATGATTCATTATTGGAAAACATGGATATGGAAGAAAAAACAAAGGGGCATGTTCTAGGGGAGAGTGATAGAAAACATGTTTAGGAGAATGTTAACCACTAGAAAATCACAAACTTATGATGGGTTAAATGGTATTGGATTCCCTAGTAGGAAAATTTTATGGGCAACATTTTTTTATAAGTTACTTTTCATTGAGGAATTTATTTTTTAGCTTCACTAAATCATAAGGAAACATACTTACTTGTCGTGTAGACTTTCACCTTTTACCAGATTTCTAACACAAACTCATACTTTCTCTAAATGATGAGTATTTAGGATGACTTGTTCACATTAAGAGCTCTGTAATACACTTCTAGAGAATCATCAAATCCACAAAAGAGAACTATATATTTACCATGTCTTTATACCTTAACCAAAACCAAAATTGTTAGTAAGAGATCGAATTAAACCCAAAAAGGATAATCCTTTATAAAAAGGAAATCTATTCTTAATCTCCAAAATTTGTCCAACAAAACCCAAAGTTTAACGAAGACCATTCGATAAGAAAATTTTCCATAAAATTCATCAAAGTAAACCAAACTACGATTGAAACCCAATTATTTGAAGGATTTAATAACATAGTCTTCCAAGTTAAATCATATCATTTATCTCCAAATAACATCAGTTTCTCTTAAAGTATTGTATTGAAAAGTAATTAACCTATCCCATATTCTCCATGATAGTTTAATCATTTTTATAAATAAAACAAAACGTCATATGTCCACAATAAAAACATAGATTCTTCAAAAATAAAATTCCACCATTTCTCCTCAATTGAAATCCAAAAGTATTCTATATTCTATAGGCATATATTATTTCGACGAAAGAGAGATCATTTTCTAAAATAACCTTTATTACCTTGT
The DNA here is from genome assembly GCA_963277665.1 of Viscum album. Taxonomy (NCBI): domain Eukaryota; kingdom Viridiplantae; phylum Streptophyta; class Magnoliopsida; order Santalales; family Viscaceae; genus Viscum; species Viscum album. The sequence continues at coordinate 134,805,409 of OY728127.1, forward strand.
CACCAAATCATTTTCCTATGTTAAGGATATCCATTTAATAAAACTAAGTTCCCAAAATATCTTTATTCTTCATCCATAAAATCATTTAACTAAAAAGTATAAGTCATACTAACCCGGGACTGCACATAGAAAAGGGGTAGGCCATGCGCCCTTGTCACCCTTCGGTTGTGGGTTTAATTCCTACGGCCTTACTAGATGCGATGGGTTGTCACCCATCATACGGGTTGTCCTTTTTATAAAACTCCAAAAATATCCCTAACATGTTTTAACCTCAATGGATTCCTTATACCTCCCATTTTCATCCAAATTCAATACAATCTCAACATCTTAATACTTAAAGTCTTATTTCACCACCATAAGATAAAATAAAATGATTCCCAAAAATTATGGACATCATACATTGATCATGGTGTCCATTTGGTTTCATCGTCATCTTGTTCTCGTAGGTAGATGGTATATGCATCACAACAATGATTTAGAGATCCTTCAAAATCATTTGCTTACTCCATCCAAATACACCTTGTAAATCATGGGTCATATGGGTGTTCACCGAAAAACAGTTTTGGAAATAAACATGTATGACATATAATTTCAAAACATCTGATAAGATATGATTTCTATAAAATAGTCTAACCGAATTTGAGATGAAAAATTAAATTAAAGGTCCTTTTAAAAAACCATAGGTATGTGGTGAGAGACAATATTTTAAAAGCAAATATAAATAGGTTTCAAAAGGGTCTCCTTCTTCAGCACCTTCTTTAAAATCATAATATGCTTCAAAATATTCTAATTAGGTAAAATATTTGAAAATTCGTTGATAATATCTACCTTTCTTGAAAATATGAAAATATTGTGAAAATAGGATTTGTCTAAATACAACCCATGATCCACGATGATAACGAGGTATAGTGGAGGTGTTTGATATCTCAAACAGCTGCTTGCAAGTGAGTTGTATGCTAGAAAAAGTTTCACAGTCATCCAAACATGACCTTCCAATAATTATTTCAAGAAAGTCATCATGAAGAGATAAAAATATCATTTGAGATCCTCCTCCTTTCATTTACTTGATCTGAAAAAGTTATAAAACAAGGATTTAGCTAAGATAATAAACATAGGGACTAATCATGTGTTTAACAAATACTCATAATCCCTAATGTTGTCTAAACCGACTTATGATACCAACTATAAGGCCCCAACCTTAAACCTTACTTAATATTGAATTACATTGAATAATTCACATTGAGGATCATTTCAGGTTTAGAGTTTTAGAGAATTAGGAAATAGATATTACATCTCAAAGATGACAAAGTAGACAAATCTAGTCAGTTGCCATTTTTTTCCACAAAATAAAAACTCTTGAAGAAAAGAGTGGTGTCTAGTTCCTTATATTAATCAGCCTGACATTTCCTTGATCCCATCCTTGACCCTATTCAACTTTATGTCCTGTGAAAACATTTCAAAAACATGGGATGAGCATAAAAATCTCATTAAGGGTTATAATAGTACAGAAAGAAATCATCAGTCAATGTATACATAAGAATAAATGAAATCATAATTTTAATCATAAAACATAATCAATTTAACATACCTCATGAAATCATAATATTTATGCATGACTCAATAGAAATCATATGACATAAAGGTATCTTGTGGAATTCATAACATTCTTACGTAGGGAGTAACCCTGGTGGTTAAGTTCGGAATACCCATCACAGTATATTCCCTAAATCTCTCTGAAGAAACCTCAAAGTTTAACTCCTTCGTGTTAGCCAATGCATTGGAGAGCTCTATCAGGCTCACCCACCCTTAGTTTATCACAGAACCAACCGTATTCATAAACAATGCCCAAGAACCATAACATAATCAAAGAACATAACTTAAGCACAAAGGAAAGATAACATTCCCACATTGTAATAACAATACAACATTTTAAGATATTGAAATAATGAATCCATTCTAAAAACCATTTTTATAACCATTTAAAACATTTAATAAAGAGATTTTGGGATCAAAGTGTCCCATACCACCTTTAATCTTTTAACATTTTGAACCATTAATATCCATATAAATAAATCCTTAAAACCATTTTTAAAACATGGATATTAATGAGATGTATTTATAAGAACATATCATTAAAACATTTAAAGAAATATTTTAGGTAAATGGATTATAACAAAATTAGAGACACTAGAATACAATAATTAAGGAATAACATTTAATCAGAACTTTATAATATCATGAGAATAAATGGACTCATGATATAATATTCCAAAGGACTGTATATACACTATATAAGAGTGAATTGGTGCATGAAAACAATGAAGACTCAATAGAAATGTAAAATGAGATGAAATCCCTTATAAAGAAGGTAACCTTAAATTAAGGATAAATAAATATCATAATTATGTCTGGAAAATATAAATACACCCAATATAATTAAATATTAATTGTAAAACAACAAGAGGTCATTCACACATACTCATAGGATGACATATTCAATAACTACAAGTTGAACCCAAAGAAATCGAAATTGGGTTAAGAGGTTCCCTGGTATAAATTTCACAGCATTACGGCGTCACATTAAAATTTAGAAAACGCGTTGATGAGACAAAAAGGGTATCTCATCACTTGGAAATAAATTTTACATCAATAAGTATATATAATAACATATCCCAACATAATAATATGTAAATTAAAAGACATATCAAATGAAGTCTTTTAGAAAGAGGAGGGTGAAAGGTTCCCTTACCGACTTGGGTATCTTTCGAAACGTACACCCCACAAAAGAAGAAAAATACAACATTGATGTAAATAATCATAAAATAAATTATAATACACAAATATTAGAATAATGGGCAGAACATACACAACTCAAAGGAAATTGTGGAAAATGTAGCATAAATCGCGCAGGAATAAAAGTGAGATGAAAAACCCCTTACGAAAACTTGGCAGCCTAACGGCGCCACATAAAACATCCGAAAAATGGATTGATGAAATCAAATAGGGTCTCTAATAATATTGACATAGATATTAAAATATGATTAATATTATATAACATCCCCCAACTAATAAATTGGAGCTTAAAAGAATTGACATAAAAGAGAGTACCTAAAAAGAAAGAGAGAGGTAGGGTCCCTTACCTCACGTCTGATTATCTTATTCGTTTCATTATATTGGTGAATAATAAACTTTGGTCAATTTATAATTTCTTAAGGACCTCCTTTAAATATTATTATTCATTTCATATCACATATTATAATTTTATAATAATTGGTTAATAATGTGAGTTCATATCAGACGTTTTTGCCGATGTTTGGTACATTAGTCAAAAATGAACTTGTTTGAAAATGATTGTCCATGTAGTTATAAGTAAATCATCTCCAGAAGAGTATTAATTATTTAAATATAATATATATACATTACATATTCAATTTATGCTATTACAAAACATTTTGAGATAAAAATAAATGAAATGCACCATTCATGGAGACGGTAGCCCGTGCGTACGTATGAACGCTCCTTTCATTTCATTGTCATATTAATGGTACTAAAAAATAAATGAGATATATATATTATAATTCCAGTATAATATATCTGTTATACAGGTCAAATATTTTCATTAATTTCATTCTTTATACATTCCATGTATTGCATGAACGAGTCACATGACTTGAGGGGGCAGTAGTCCACACTTCCTCATATGAAATTATCGCATTTTCACAAAATGAAAAGAATAAAGGTATATTTTAAATATAAAATAAATAAGCATATAGAAAACATAAATACAATATATATCATATATAAATTACATTTTCATCACAATGGTTGCCTTTAAAGGTGTTAAAATAATATTGAACAATCCTCGTTTCGTGAGGTAGTAATTCGCCATCCACATAAACAGTATGTTATTTGACCATTAGATGGATGTGTGTGTAAATGTAGCTCTAATAATTCTTATAAAAACATCATAATATATTTAATATACTGTTTTTGTTACAAAATAAAGGAATAAAAAGAGTTTAGGGGGTTTGAGAAGCAAAATAAAACAAAAGAGCACATGTGAAGACATTACCTTTAAATCGGGTAACTTCCCTTGGTTTGAGCCAAAAGGGTTTCTTTAAGATCTTTATGCCTAATGGAAGGCTTATAGGATTAGGAGAGGGATGTGGAGAGATTAAATGGGCAGGGGTTGGCCGAGCCAAAGGCTCTAGAGGTGTGGGTAAGGTGGTAGAGGTGGGGGCCATTTATAAGAGGGAGGAGGGGCACTCTTGGAATGTCTTGAAAAGTTACTTTATTATAAAATGCTTTTTTGGATTTTAAAGGAAAAAAATTGATATATTTCTAGGATAAGGAGATAAGGGTTCTAAATATACTCATCCAATAGATTTTTTCCATGTTTAAGTCTTAGATTTTACATTATCATTTCATTTTATTTAAATCGGTCATTAATGAGGTAATCACTGCATCATCACGGTGTCATAAATAAAAAAATAAATTTATTGTCTAAAAATTATAAAAGAAATATCATGATGTATGAAAATATTTTATATTTATAATTAATATTTATAGTCAAAAATATAACTTGTATAACCCTATGTAAAAATTGTTTTAGTAAAACAATACATGTTTGTGATATTTTAATTTTTACTTTAAATAAAAAGTTATTAATGTCATTTTCCTACCAAAGTGGCTCCATGGGGTCCCCAAGTTGACCCATGGATTTTCTTGGTCGGCCATGACTCATCCAATAAGGTTGTGACATGTGTAATGGTCATTTCATATGATTATAACATTATCTTTACCTTAAATTACACTAATTACTATTAATCGCGATTAATAAAACCTAAAAGTTACTATTCACCAAAAAATTATTTTAATCCAATTGAACCACATTTTACATCCTAATGACAACCATGTATGTCTGATTTTTGAAATTGAAATCACTGAAGTGGTAATGTTTCATTTAAATGACAAATCCGTTTTTTAACTACCACTTAGTGGTTTCACTATTCATCAAAAATTGATGTTTTTCAGAAAAATACCAAAAATTCACCCTAAGATATATTTGATGTTCCGATTACAAAATTGACGTCTATTTTACAATATTAAAAACATGTAAGTTTCATTAATTAATTTATTAATTAATTCCCGCTGTCATAACAAATAGTGTGTTTTCAAAAACAATATCTATTAAAAGATTGACACTAGTTTAATTCCAATTTCATAGTGAAATTAATTCCAATGACCACTATTCGATTAAATTGTAAAAATATATTCTAATTTCACTTTAAAAAAAATTCAAAATATGATCTAATCATATAAATAAATTAGATTAAAAATAGGTTTTAAATTAAAATACAACATTTTTCACTACTCATTAACAAAATGAACTTTATTGGAAAGATACCAAAAATTTACACAAAGTAAATTTTGATGTCCCGATTCAAAAGAAGAATTTTATCTTGTCCAATAGAATGTATAAGAGTTACCAAAACTATATTAAAGAGGATTCACCAACAAAAGGTGATAAATTGACCGTTTAGTGAATTTTAGAGTATTTATGCATAAAATTGAATTCTTTTCTTATTTTAAGACTTAATATTTTATTAGATAAATGTAAATAAATTAACAAACATATAAATCATATTTTAGTTATTTCCATTCATTCCCACCAATACAAAAGCTAGGCGTTAACTACCATTTAAAATAATATTATTTTCTTTTTAGAGTGAAACGTAAGATTTCAAAGAAACTCGTTGTTGCGTATTGGGTACGCCATTGAGCGTTGCATTACCTTTAAAGTAATATTAATATTTTATGCACAAATATGGATAAATACAAAAATTTCATATTCTTTATTTACCTGGGGTGTTACAAATTCTATTCAAATTTCTCAAATTGGTATAGGACACATTGATTCAAAAATATCTTTTTAAATGTATTAAGTTCTATGTGTGCCGATTTTGAATAAAAAATTTCATAGAATAGTGTATATTCCTTTCATGATATTCATAATGACTTTATTAGATTATTTTTATCTATTTCAACTTCCTTTATTGTATTTTATTATTAGTTAAGGTTATTTATTATGATAAAATCTTCCATATTATATTGAATGTTTTATGATATATTTTTTCATGAATGTGCTATTATGATAAAATTCATGGTTTATGGTTAATGTATTGAAATTTAATATTATAGGTTTAATAATAATTTTATGTTATATTTTTCCCTTTTTATAATTGGAATGAATTGGTTTATGTTCCAGCGGTGATTTTCAGTCTCTGTGGAGGTTTGTTGTCTGATTTTGACTATGTTGGTTCCATGTGCTGGGTTTTTTTTGGCTCAGCCAGAGGACGAATGCCAGTTAGTGATGCCTGGATTCCTCTTGGATTGTGCCGATTGAATTGGAAATGAAGGATTTTCCTTAATGGTGGTCATGCTATGAATTTTGGTTTTTGCATGTATAATTTCATGTTTCTTGAAGATCAATTGGATCTTTCTCCTAATAATTCCTTTGGTTGATGATGTTCGTTCCCCTTTGTGGCTTCTATTTTCAGAATGTGATTTGGTTTAGCCATGATGGTTCGATGCTCAAGGGTTTCAGCAATTAATTTCCTACAAGAAGTTGTTCTAGATGAGGTACATGATAATGGTTTCTCACCATTTCATGGATTTTCGGAATTGGTTATTTTAGAGGGTATGGCTTCGGCTATCGGTCCCAGGCCCATGCGCTTTCGCACGGGACAACTAGCCGTTCAGATCTAAGATAGTGGAAAGTGGACTTAATGTTTTTTTTCTTAGTGGAGGTTCTTTCTTGTAGCGTAGTTTCTTTTTGATCATGATGCTTTGGTATGTTGGGGATTTTTTGTTGTCTATGTCAAGGATGTCATTATGGGTTCCCTTTTAGCCCTTAAAAGGGGGTTATTCTCAATAAAAATAATAATATTTATTCCAACATAAGTGGAGTGCATTGAACATAGTAAGTGATTGGTAGGGACCATTATCGCCCCTCAATACATTAGTGTGTCTCATGAGACAAACTAGATATGGACATATCCAAGGCCATTAAATTTTATTTTTTGATATGGAATTGGATGAGGCCTTATTGATACATTTTTAGATGACATGGTCAGGGACAAAATGGTATGTTTTAGTAGTCCTAAATTATATATTCCCTCATTTTGAGATTTGTTATTTATATTTCACATCATTATTCAACTAGTATAATATTAATTACATTGTTTAAATAGAATTATTTTATTATTTTATAACCATATTATGTTCAAGATTATTTCTAAAAGTATTTCATATCAGTTTAATACATTCCATAAACATATTCTTATTTATGAAATCTTATTCTATATTTTTAAACCATAATATTAATATGAACTCACACCTTTATTATTTTATGTTTTCCTTGGATTCCAAGATGTGAATTATGATTGACATGTGTGGTTATACTAGGGAATAATTACATTCCCAAATTATAACATATGTTGTATTTTATGTTTTGAATTGTAATGTAATGATCAGTTATGTAATATATGTCCCAAAACTTCTAAACTTATCAGTACTTCAGGATTTTATTCATTATAATCATGCTAATGTATTAATAATTCACAAACATCTAGCATATGGGGTCATATTGTGATAGTTGTTATTAAAGGAAGTATAGGAACATCCTTGGAAATAGATTTAGAAAACATATATTAAGGATCCTTACCTAATGATAGATATTGAGAGAATCATAGATGAAAATTCAATAATTTAGTTAATATTGATATCATTTGATTATATTTGGTCCAATATAATGTATAAGAGTGAAGAAAACTATATTAAAGATGATTCACCATCAAAAGGCGATAAATCGACCTTTTAGTGAATTTTAGAGTATTTATGCTCAAAATTGAATTCTTTTCTTATTTTAAGCCTTTATCTTTTATTGGATAAATGTAAAAATATTTAATAAACATATAAAATCATATAATAGTTATTTCTATTCATTCTCTCCAATAAAACGGTTAGCTGTTAACTACCATTTAAAATAATATTATTTTATTTTTAGAGTGCAACGTAAGATTTCAAAGAAACTCGTTGTTGCATATTGGGTATTCCTTTGAGCATAGCGTTCCTTTTAAATAATATTAATATTTTATGCCCAAATATGGATAAATATAAAATTTTCATATTTTTATTTACCTGGGGTGTTACATCCTTCCCCACTTTTTGGGAATTGCGTCCTCGCAATTTTAAAATTGGGCTAAGAAACTTCATTGAAAGTCCCACATTGGAACAAGAGTCGGTAAAACTATCAATTTAAAAGAATGAAATAGAAGTATAGAGGTCACTAGAGTTATCCCATAATAGGATTCCATGTAGGAAAACATGGATATGGATGAAAAAACAAAAGGGTCATGTTCTGAGGGAGAGGGATAGAAAACATGTTTAGGAGAAAGTTAACCACCAGAAAATCACAAACTTGTGATGGGTTAAACGGTATTGGATTCCCCAGTAGGAAAAGTTAACAGACAACATTTTTGTTTTAAGTTACTTTTCATTGAGGAATTTATTTTTGAGTTTAACTAAATCATAATAAATATACTTACTTGTCGTGTAGACTTTCACCTTTTACCAGATTTCTAACACGAACTTATACTTTCTCCAAATGATGAGTATTTAGGATGACTTGTTCACATTAAGAGCACTGTAATCCACTTCTATAGAATCAACTAATCCACAAAAGTTAACTATATATTTTCCATGTCTTTATACCTTAACCAAAACCAGAATTGTTAGTATGAGATCCAATTAAACCCAAAAAGATAATCCTTTATAAAAATGAAATCTATTCTTAATCTCCAAAATATGTCCAAAAAAATCCAATGCATAACGAAGACGATTCGATAAAAAAATTTTACATAAAATTAATCAAAGTAACCCAAACTAATATTGAAACCCAATTATTGGATGGATTTAATCAGATAGTCTTCCATGTTAAATCTTAGCATTTATCTCCAAATATCATCAGTTTCTCTTAAGGAATCGTATTGAAAAGTAATTAACCTAATCCCATAGTCTCCATGATAGGTTAATCATTTTCTTAAATAAAACAAAACTTCATATGTCCACAACAAAAACATAGATTCTTCAAAAATAAAATTCCACCATTTCTCCTCAATTAAAATCCCAAGGTATTCTATTTTCTATAGTCATATATTATTTCCACGAAAGAGAGAACATCTTGCAAAATAACCTTTATTACCCAGTCACTAAATCATTTTCCTATGTTAAGGATATCCATTTAGAAAAACATAGGTTCCAAAAATCAACTTATTCTTGATCCATAAAATCTTTTAACTAAACATTATAAGTCATACTAACCAGGGACTTCACATAGGCTAGGGGTAAGCCATGCGCCCTTGTCACCCTTCGGTTGTGGGTTTGATTCCTGTGGCCTTACCAGATGAGATGGGTTGTAACCCATCCTATGGGTTGTCCTTTTTATAAAACTCAAAAAATATCCCTAACATGTTTTAACCTCAATGATTTCTTTATACCTCTCATTTTCATCCAAATTCATTACAATCTCAACATCTTAATTCTTGAAGTCTTATTTCACCACCATAAGATAAAATAAAATGATTCCAAAAAATGAAGGACATCATACCTTGATCATGGTGTCCATTTGGTTTCATTGTCATCTCGTTCATGTAGCTATAAGGTCCATGCAACACAACAATGATTAAGATATCCTTCAAAATCATTTGCTTCCTCCATCCAAATACACCTTGTGCAACATGGGTCATATGGGTGTTCACTTAAAATGGTTTTGGTAAATAATCATGTATGACATATAATTTCAAAACATCTGATATGAAAAGATTTCTATAAAATATTCTGACCAAAATTGAGTTGAAACATTCAATTAATGGTCCTTCTAAAATACCATATTTATGTGATGAAAGACTATTTTTTAAAAGAAAATGTAAATAAGTTGCAAAAGGGTATCCTTCTTCTGCACCTTCTTTAAAATCATAATATGCTTCAAAATATTGTGATAAGGTAAAATATATGAAAATGCCTTGATAATATCTTCCTTTATTGAAAATATGAGAATATTTTGAAAATAGGATTTTTCTAAATACAACCCATGATTCACGATTATAATGAGGTATAGTGGAGGTGTTTGATATCTCAAACAGCTGCTTGCAAGTGACCTGTATGCTAGAAAAAGTTTCACAATCATCCGAACATGACTTTGCTATAATTATTGCAAGAAAGTCATCAGGAAGTGATAAGAATGTCGTTTGAGATCCTCCTCCTTCCTTTTACTTGATCTGAAAAAGTTATAAAAAAATGATTTAGTTAAGATAATAAACATATGTACTAATCATGTGTTTAACGAAAACTCCTAATCCCTAAAGTTGTCTAAACCGACCTCTGATACCAACTATAAGGCCCCAACCTTAATCCTTACTTAATATTGAATTACATTGAATAATTCACATTGAGGATCTTTTCAAGTTTAGAGTTTTCGAGAATTAGGACATATCTATTGCATCTAAAAGATGAAAAAGTAGGTAAATATACTAAGTTGCCATTTTTTCCTCAAAATAAAAACTCTTAAACAAAAGAGTCATGTCTATTTCCTTGTTTCAAATAGCATAACATTTCATTGATCCCATCTTTGACCCTATTCAACTTTATGTCCTGTGAAAACATTTCAAAAATGTGGGATGTGCATAAAAAGCTCAGTAAGGGTTATAACAGTACATAAATAAAACATCAGTCCATGTATACATATGAATCAATGAAATCATACTTTTACTCATAAAACAGAACTAATTTAACATACCTCATGAAATCATAAGATTTATGCAGAACTCAATAGAAATCATATGACATAAAGGTAACTTGAGTAATTCATAACATTCTTACGTAGGGAGTGGCCCTCATGGTTACGTTTTGAATACTCATCATAGTGTATTCCCTAAATCTCTTCGTAGAAACCATAACATTTAACTCCTTCGCGTTACCCAATGCGTTGGAGAGCTATATCGGGCTCACACGCCATTAGTTTTTCACGGAACCACCCGTCTTCATAAACAATTCCCAAGAACCATAACATAATCATTTAATATAACTTATGTACAAAGGAAATATAACATTCCCACATTGCAATAACAATACAAAATTTCAAGATATTGAAATAATGAATCCATTCTAAAGACAATTTTCAAAACCATTTAAAACATTTAGTAAAGAGATTTTTGAATCAAAGTGTCTCATACCACCTTGAAGCTTTTAACATTCTCAACCATTAATATCCATATAAATAAATCATTAAAACCATTTTGAAAATATGGATATTAATAAGAATTATTTATAAGAACAAATCATTAAAACATTTAAAGCGATATTTTAGTTAAAGTGTTTTTAACAAAATCAAAGACAATTGAATACAATAATTGAGGAATAAAATTTAATCAGAACATTATAATATTATGAGAATAAATTGATTCATTATATAATATTCCAAAGGATAGTATATACACCATATAAGAGTGAATTGGTGCATGACAACAATGAAGTCTCAATAGAAATGTAAAATGAGATGAAATCCCTTATAAAGAAGGTATCCTTAAATTAAGGATAAATAAATTTCATAACTATTTGTGACAAATATAAATACACACAATATAAGTGGATACTAAGTGTAAAAAAAACAAGAGGTCATTCACACATATTCATATAATTACGTATTCAATAACTACAAGTTGAACCCAAAGAAATCGAAATTGGGTTAAGAAGTTCCCTGGTAAAACTTTGACAGCCTAACGACGTCACTTTAAAATTTAGAAAACGAGTTGAAGAGAAAAAAGGGTATATCATCACTTGGAAATAAATTTTACACAAATAAGGATATAGAAGAACATATCCCAACATAATAATTTGTAAATTAAATGACCTATGAAAATAAGTCTTTTAAAAAGAGGAGGGTGAAAGGTTCTCTTACCGACTTGGGTAACTTTCGAAACGTACACCCCATGAAAGAATGACAATACATCATTGATGTAAATACTCATAAAAGAAAGTATATTACACAAATATTCGAATAATGGGCATAAAATACACCAATCAATGGAAATGGTGGCAAATGTATCATAAATCTCAAGGGAATAAAAGTGAGATGAAAAATCCCTTACGAAATCTCGGCAGCCTAACGACGCCACATAAGACATCCAAAAATGGATTGATGAAATCAAATAGGGTCTCTCATAAAATTAAAATATAATTTACAGTAATATTAATATAAAATAACATCCCCCAACTAAGAATGTGGAGCTTAAATGAAACGACATAAAAGATAGTACTTTAAAAGGAAGACAGAGGTAGGATCCCTTTCCTCAAGTCCGACTTGTCTTGTTCGTTTATTTATATTCCTGAATAATAAAGTTTGGTCAATTTATAATTGCTTAAGGACCTACATTAAATATTATTATTCAGTTCATATCACATATTATAATGTTATAATAATTGGTTAATAATGTGAGTTCATATCAGACGTTTTTGTCGATGTTTGGTACATGAGTCAAAAATGAACTTGTTTGAAAATGATTGTCCATGTAGAAATAATTAAATCATATCCAGAATAGTATTAATTATTTAAATATAATATATATACATTACATATTCATTTTATTCTATTATAGAACATTTTGAGATAAAAAGAAAAGAAACGCACCATTCATGGAGATGGTAGGTCGTACGTACGCAAGAACGCTACTTTCATTTCTTAGTTATATTAATGGAATTAAAAAAATGAGAAATATATATATAATTTTTACAGTATAATATATATGTTATATAGGTCCAAAATGTTCATTCATTTCATTCTTTATACATTCCATGTATTGCATGAATGAGTCACATCACTTGAGGGGGCGGTTGTCCACACTTCCTCATATTAAATTATCGCATTTGCACAACATGAAAAGAATAAAGGTATGTTTTAAATATAAAATACAGAAGCATATATAAAACATAAATACCATATATATCATATATAAAATACAGTGACATCACAATGGCCACCTTTAAATGTGTTTAAAGAATATTTAGCAATCATCGTTTCGTGAGGCAGTAATTCGCCATCCACAGAAACAGTATGTTCTTTAACCATTGGACGGATGTGTGTGTATGTTTAGATTGAATCCATATTATAAAAAAATCATATTATATTTAAGATACTGGTTTTGTTACAAAATAAATTAATAAAAAAGAGTTTATGGGGTTGGAGAAGCAAATTAAAAAAAAGAGCACAAGTGAGTACATTACCTTTAAATCGGGTAACTTCCCTTGGATTGAGCCAAAAGGGTTTCTCGAAGAGCATTCTGCCTAAAGGGAGGATTCTAGGATGAGGATAGGTATTTGGAGAGATTAAATGGGTAGGGGTTGGCCGAGCCAAAGGCTTTAGAGGTGTGGGTATGGTGGTAGAGGTGCGAGCCTTTTATAAGAGGGAGGAGGGGAACTCTTGGAATGTCTTGAAAAGATACATTATTATTAAATTATTTTTCGGATTTCAAAGATCCCACATTGATATATTTAGAGGATAAGGTGATAAAGGTTCTAGGTATACTCATCCAATAGGTTTTGTACAAGTTTATGTCTTAGATTTTACATTATCTTTTCATTTTATTTAAATCCTTCTTTAATGAGGTAATCACTGCATCATCACAGTGTCATAAATAAATTAATTTATTTTATGTCTAAAAATTATAAAAAAATATCATGATATAGTAAATATATTTAGATTTCTAATGAATATTTATAGTCAGAAATATAACTTGTATTACCCTATGTAGAAATTGTTTTATTAAAACAATACATGTTTCTGACATTTTAATTTTTACTTTAAATAAAAAGTTATTAATGTAATTTTCCTAACAAAGTGGCTCCATGGGGTCCCCAAGTTGACCCATTGATTGTCTTGGTCGACCATGACTCATCCAACAAGGTTATGGAATGTGTAATGGTCATTTCATCTTATTATAAAATTATCTGTACCTTAAATTACTCTAATTACCATTAATCGCGATTAATAAAACTTAAAAGTTACTATTCACCAAAAAATTATTTTAATCCCATTGAACCAAATTTTACATCCTAATGAAAACCATGTATGTCAGATTTTTGAAATTCAAATCACAGAAGTGGTAAAGTTTCATTTGAACGAAAAATCATTTTTTAACTACCACTCAGTGGTTTCACTATTCATAAAAAATTGATGTTTTTCAGAAAAATACCAAATATTCACTCTAAGTTATATTTGATATTCCGATTTCAAAAAATATGTATATTTTACAAAATTCAGAAAATATAAGTTGCATTAATTAATTTATTAATTAATTCCCACTGTCAAAACATATAGCGTGTTTTTAAGAAACAATATCTATTAAAAGATTGACACTAGTTTAAGTCCAATTTCAAAGTGAAATTAATTCCAATGACCACCATTGGATTAAATGGTAAAAATATATTCTAATTTCACTTTGAAACCAATTCAAAATATGATCTAGTCATATAAATAAATTAGATTAAAAAGATTTTTTGAATTAAAATACAACATTTTTCACTACTCATTAAAAAAATTAACTTTATCAGAAAGAGACCAAAAATTTTCACAAAGTAAATTTTGAAGTCCCAATTCAAAAGAAGAATTTTATTTGGTCCTATATAATGTATAAGAGTGACAAAAACTATATTATAGAGGATTCACAATAAAAAGCCGAAAAATCGACCTTTTAGTGAGTTGTAGAGTATTTATGCCTAAAATTGAATTGCTTTCTTATTTTAAGCCTTATTCTTTTATTGGATAAATGTAAAAACATTTAACAAACATATAAAATCATATTTTAGTTATTTCTATTCATTCCCTCAAATACAACGGCTAGGCATTAACTACCTTTTAAAATAATATTACTTTATTTATAGAGTGCAACATAAGATTTCAAAGAAAATCCTTGTTGCGTATTGGGTACGCCCTTAACCATATCGTTCCCTTTAAAGTAATATTAATATTTTATGCAAAAATATGGATAAATATAAAAATTTCATATTCATTATTTACCTGGGGTGTTACATCCTTCCCCCCTTATTGGGAATTGCGTCTTCTCAATTTTAAAATTGGGCTCAGAAACTTCATTGAAAGTCCCACATCGGAACAAGAGTCGGTAAAACTATCAATTTAAAAGAACGAAATTGAAGTAAAGAGGTCACCTGAGTTAACCCATACTAGGATTCCTTATTGGAAAACATGGATATGGAAGAAAAAACAAAGGGGCATGTTCTGGGGGAGAGTGAAAGAAAACATGTTTAGGAGAAATTTAACCACTAGAAAATCACAAACTTATGATGGGTTAAATGGTATTGGATTCCCTAGTAGGAAAATTTAATGGGAAACATTTTTTTTATAAGTTACTTTTCATTGAGGAATTTATTTTTTAGCTTAACTAAATCATAAGGAAACATACTTACTTGTCGTGTAGACTTTCACCTTTTACCAGATTTCTAACACAAACTCATAATTTCTCCAAATGATGAGTATTTAAGATGACTTTTTCACATTAAGATCTCTGTAATCCACTTCTAGAGAATCACCAAATCCACAAAAGAGAACTATATATTTACCATGTCTTTATACCTTAACCAAAACCAAAATTGTTAGTAAGAGATCGAATAAATCCCAAAAAGGATAATCCTTTATAAAAAGGAAATCTATTCTTAATCTCCAAAATTTGTCCAACAAAACCCAAAGTTTAACGAAGACCATTCGATAAAAAAATTTCCATAAAATTCATCAAAGTAAACCAAACTACGATTGAAACCCAATTATTTGAAGGATTTACTAACATAGTCTTCCATATTAAATCATAGCATTTATCTCCAAATAACATCAGTTTCTATTAAAGTATTGTATTGAAAAGTAATTAACCTAATCCCATATTCTCCATGATAGGTTAATCATTTTCATAAATAAAACAAAAGGTCATATGTCCACATTAAAAACATAGATTCTTCAAAAATAAAATTCCACCATTTCTCCTCAATTGAAATCCAAAAGTATTCTATATTCTATAGGCATATATTATTTCCATGAAAGAGAGAACATTTTTCTAAAATAACCTTTATTACCCAGTCACCAAATCATTTTCCTATGTTAAGGATATCCATTTAATAAAACATAAGTTCCCAAAATCTCTTTATTCTTCATCCATAAAATCATTTAACTAAAAAGTATAAGTCATACTAACCTGGGACTGCACATAGGAAATGGGTAGGCCATGCGCCCTTATCACCCTTCGGTTGTGGGTTTGATTCCTGCGGCCTTACTAGATGCGATGGGTTGTCACCCATCATACGGGTTGTCCTTTTTATAAAACTATAAAAATATCCCTAACATGTTTTAACCTCAATGGCTTCCTTATACCTCCGATTTTCATCCAAATTCAATACAATCTCAACATCTTAATACTTGAAGTCTTATTTCACCACCATAAGATAAAATAAAATGATTCCCAAAAATTATGGACATCATACCTTGATCATGGTGTCCATTTGGTTTCATCGTCATCTTGTTCACGTAGGTAGATGATATATGCATCACAACTATGGTTTAGAGATCCTTCAAAATCATTTGCTTCCTCCATCCAAATACACCTTGTAAATCATGGGTCATATCGGTGTTCACCAAAAAACAGTTTTGGAAATAATCATGTTTGACATATAATTTCAAAACATCTAATAAGATATGATTTCTATAAAATAGTCTAACCGAATTTGAGATGAAAAATTAAATTAAAGGTCCTTTTAAAAAACCATAGGTATGTGGTGAGAGACTATATTTTAAAAGCAAATATAAATAGGTTTCAAAAGGGTATCCTTCTTCAGCACCTTCTTTAAAATCATAATATGCTTCAAAATCTTCTAATAGGTAAAATATTTGAAAATTCTTTGATAATATCTACCTTTCTTGAAAATATGAAAATATTGTGAAAATAGGATTTGTCTAAATACAACCCATGATCCACGATGATAACGAGGTATATTGGAGGTGTTTGATATCTCAAATAGCTGCTTGCAAGTGAGTTGTATGCTCGAAAAAGTTTCACAGTCATCCAAACATGACCTTACAATAATTATTGCATGAAAGTCATCATGAAGAGATAAAAATATCATTTGAGATCCTCCTCCTTCCATTTACTTGATCTGAAAAAGTTATAAAACAAGGATTTAGCTAATATAATAAACATAGGGACTAATCATGTGTTTAACAAATACTCATAATCCCTAATGTTGTCTAAACCGACCTCTGATACCAACTATAAGGCCCCAACCTTAAACCTTACTTAATATTGAATTACATTGAATAATTCACATTGAGGATCTTTTCAGGTTTAGAGTTTTAGAGAATTAGAAAATAGATATTACATATCAAAGATGACAAAGTAGACAAATCTACTCAGTTGCCATTTTTTCCAAAAAATAAAAACTCTTGAAGAAAAGAGTGGTGTCTAGTTCCTTATTTTAAACAGCCTGACATTTCCTTGATCCCATCCTTGACCCTATTCAACTTTATGTCCTTTGAAAAAATTTCAAAAATATGGGACGAGCATAAAAAGCTCATTAAGGGTTATAATAGTACAGAAAGAAATCATCAGTCAATGTATACATAAGAATCAATGAAATCATACTTTTAATAATAAAACATAAGCAATTTAACATACCTCATGAAATCATAATATTTATGCATGACTCAATAGAAATCATATGACATAAAGGTATCTTGAGGCATTCATAACATTATTACATAGGGAGTAACCCTGGTGGTTACGTTTGGAATACCCATCACAGTATATTCCCTAAATCTATTTGAAGAAACCTTAACGTTTAACTCCTTCGTGTTACCCAATGCATTGAAGAGCTCTATCAGGCTCACCCGCCCTTAGTTTATCACGGAACCAACCGTATTCATAAACAATGCCCAAGAACCATAACATAATCAAACAACATAACTTAAGCACAAAGGAAAGATATCATTCCCACATTGTAATAACAATACAACATTTTAAGATATTGAAATAGTGAATCCATTCTAAAACCCATTTTCAAAACCATTTAAAACATTTAATAAAGAGATTTTGGGATCAAAGTGTCACATACCACCTTTAATCTTTTATCATTTTCTACCATTAATATCCATATAAATAAATCCTTAAAACCATTTTTAAAACATGGATATTAATGAGATGTATTTATAAGAACATATCATTAAAACATTTAAAGAAATATTTTAGGTAAAGGGATTTTTACAAAATTAGAGACACTAGAATACAATAATTAAGGAATAACATTTAATCAGAACTTTATAATATCATGAGAATAAATGGATTCATGATATAATATTCTAAACGACTGTATGTACACTATATAAGAGTGAATTGGTGCATGACAACAATGAAGTCTCAATAGAAATGTAAAATGAGATGAAATCCCTTATAAAGAAGGTAACCTTAAATTAAGGATAAATAAATAACATTATTATGTCTCAAAAATATGAATACACCCAATATAAGTAAATATTAAGTGCAAAACAACAAGAGGTCATTCACACATACTCATATGATGACATATTCAATAACTAAAAGTTGAACCCAAAGAAATCAAAATTGGGTTAAGAGGTTCCCTGGTATAAATTTCACAGCATTACGGTGTCACATTAAAATTTAGAAAACGAGTTGATGAGACAAAAAGGGTATCTCATCACTTGGAAATAAATTTTAAATCAATAAGGATATATAATAACATATCCCAACATAATAATATGTAAATTAAAAGACCTATCAAATGAAGTCTTTTAGAAAGAGGAGGGTGAAAGGTTCCCTTACCGACTTGGCTATCTTTCGAAACATACACCCCACAAAAGAAGAAATATAAAACATTGATGTAAATAATCATAAAATAAAGTATATTAAACAAATATTAGAATAATGGGAATCACATACACCACTCAAAAGAAAATTGTGGAAAATGTAGCATAAATCGCGCAGGAATAAAAGTGAGATGAAAAATCCCTTACGAAAACTTGGCAGCCTAACGACGCCACTTAAAACATCCAAAAAATGGATTGATGAAATCAAATAGGGACTCTCATCATATTGAAATATAAATTTCAATAAGATTAATATTATATAACATCCCCCAACTAATAAATTGGAGCTTAATAGAATTGACATAAAAGAGAGTACCTAAAAAGAAAGAGAGAGGTAGGGTCCCTTACCTCAAGTCTGACTTATCTTATTCGTTTCGTTATATTGATGAATAATAAACTTTGGTAAATTTATAATTTCATAAGGAACTCCTTTAAAGATTATTATTCATTTCATATCACATATTATAATTTTATAATAATTGGTTAATAATGTGAGTTCATATTAGATGTTTTTGCCGATGTTTGGTACATTAGTCAAAAAGGAACTTGTTTGAAAATGATTGTCCATGTAGTTATAAGTAAATCGTCTCCAGAAGATTATTAATGATTTAAATATAATATATATACCTTAAATATTCAATTTATTCTATTACAGAACATTTTGAGATAAAAATAAATGAAATGCACCGTTCATGGAGACGGTAGGTCGTACGTACGTATGAACGCTCCTTTCATTTCTTTGTCATATTAATGGAACTAAAAAATAAATTAGATATATATATATTATAATTCCAGTATAATATATATGTTATATAGGTCACATATGTTCATTAATTTCATTCTTTATACATTCCATGTATTGAATGAACGAGTCACATGACTTGAGGGGGCAGTAGTCCACACTTCCTCATATTAAATTATCGCATTTTCACAAAATGAAAAGAATAAAGGTATATTTTAAATATAAAATACAGAATCATATAGAAAACATAAATACAATATATATCATATATAAAATACATTTTCATCACAATGGCCGCCTTTAAAGGTGTTAAAATAATATTGAACAATCCTCGTTTCGTGAGGTAGTAATTCGCCATCCACATAAACAGTATGTTATTTAACCATTAGATGGATGTGTGTGTAAATGTAGCTCTAATACTTCTTATAAAAACATTCTAATATTTTTAAGATACTGTTTTTGTTACAAAATAAAGGAATAAAAAGATTTTAGGGGGTTTGAGAAGAAAAATAAAACAAAAGCGCACAAGTGAAGACATTACCTTTAAATTGGGTAACTTCCCTTGGTTTGAGCCAAAAGGGTTTCTTTAAGATCTTTATGCCTAATGGAAGGCTTATAGTGTTAGGAGAGGGATGTGGAGAGATTAAATGGGCAGGGGTTGGCCGAGCCAAAGGCTTTAGAGGTGTGGGTAAGGTGGTAGAGGTGGGGGGCCATTTATAAGAGGGAGGAGGGGCACTCTTGGAATGTCTTGAAAAGTTACTTTATTATAAAATGATTTTTTGGATTTTAAAGGACCAAAATTGATATATTTCTAGGATAAGGTGATAAGGGTTCTAAATATACTCATCCAATAGGTTTTTTCCAAGTTTAAGTCTTAGATTTTACATTATCATTTCATTTTATTTAAATCGGTCATTAATGAGGTAATTACTGCATCATCACGGTGTCATAAATAAAAAAATAAATTTACTGTCTAAAAATTATAAAAGAAATATCATGATGTATGAAAATATTTTTTATTTATAATTAATATTTATAGTCATAAATATAACTTGTATAACCCTATGTAAAAATAGTTTTAGTAAAACAATACATGTTTGTGATATTTTAATTTTTACTTTAAATAAAAATTTATTAATGTCATTTTCCTACCAAAGTGGCTCCATGGGGTCCCCAAGTTGACCCATGGATTTTCTTGGTCGGCCATGACTCGTCCAATAAGGTTAGGACATGTGTAATGGTCATTTCATATGATTATAACATTATCTTTACCTTAAATTACACTAATTACTATTAATCGCGATTAATTAAACTTAAAAGTTACTATTCACCAAAAAATTATTTTAATCCAATTGAACCACATTTTACATCCTAATGACAACTATGTATGTCTGATTTTCGAAATTCAAATCACTGAAGTGGTAATGTTTCATTTAAATGACAAATCAGTTTTTTAACTACCACTTAGTGGTTTCACTATTCATAAAAAATTGATGTTTTTCAGAAAAATACCAAAAATTCACCCTAAGCTATATTTGATATTATGATTTCAAAATTCATGTCTATTTTACCAAATTAAAAACATGTATGTTTCATTAATTAATTTATTAATTAATTCCCACTGTCAAAACAAATAGTGTGTTTTCAAAAACAATATCTATTAAAAGATTGACACTAGTTTAATTCCAATTTCATAGTGAAATTAATTCTAATGACCACTATTCGATTAAATTGTAAAAATATATTCTAATTTCACTTTAAGACCAATTCAAAATATGATCTAATCATATAAATAAAGTAGATTAAAAATAGGTTTTAAATTAAAATACAACATTTTTCACTACTCATTAACAAAATGATCTTTATTGGAAAGATACCAAAAATTTACACAAAGTAAATTTTGATGTCCCGATTCAAAAGAAGAATTTTATTTTGTCCAATAGAATTTATAAGAGTGACCAAAACTATATTAAAGAGGATTCACCAACAAAAGGTGATAAATCGATCTTTTAGTGAATTTTAGAGTATTTATGCATAAAATTGAATTCTTTTCTTATTTTAAACATTAATCTTTTATTAGATAAATGAAAAAAAATTAACAAACATATAAATCATATTTTAGTTATTTCCATTCATTCCCACCAATACAAAAACTAGGCACTAACTACCATTTAAAATAATATTATTTTATTTTTAGAGTGAAACGTAAGATTTCAAAGAAACTCGTTGTTGCATATTGGGTACGCCATTGAGCATTGCATTACCTTTAAAGTAATATTAATATTTTATGCACAAATAAGGATAAATACAAAAATTTAATATTCTTTATTTACCTGGGGTGTTACAAATTCTATTCAAATTTCTCAAATTGGTATAGGACACATTGATTCAAAAATATCTTTTTAAATGTATTAAGTTCTATGTGTGCCGATTTTGAATAAAAAATCTCATATAATAGTGTATATTCCTTTCATGATATTCTTAATGACTTTATTATATTATTTTTATCTATTTCAACTTCCTTTATTGTATTTTATTATTAATTTAGATTATTTATTATGATAAAATCTTCCATATTATATTGACTGTTTTATGATATATTTTTTCATGAATGTGATATTATGATAAAATTCATGGTTTATGGTTAATGTATTGAAATTTAATATTATAGGTTTAATAATAATTTTATGTTATATTTTTCCCTTTTTATAATTGGAATGCATTGGTTTCTGTTCCAGCGGTGATTTTCAGTCTCTGTGGAGGTTTGTTGTCTGATTTTGACTATGTTGGTTCCATGTGCTAGGTTTTTTTTTGGCTCAGCCAAAGGACGAAAGCCAGTTAGTGATGCATGGATTCCTCTTGGATTGTGACGATTGAATTGGAAATGAAGGATTTTCCTTAATGGTGGTCATGCTATGAATTTTGGTTTTTGCGGGTATATTTTCATGTTTCTTGAAGATCAATTGGATCTTTCTCTTAATAATTCCTTTGGTTGATGATGTTCGTTCCCCTTTGTGGCTTCTATTTTCAGAATGTGATTTGGTTTGGCCATGATGGTTCGATTCTCAAGGGTTTCAGCAATTAATTGTCTACAAGAAGTTGTTCTAGAGGAGGTACATGATAATGGCTTCTCACCATTTCATGGATTTTCGGAATTGGTTATTTTGGAGGGTATGGCTTCGGCTATCGGTCCCAGGCCCATGCGCTTTCGCACGGGACAACTAGCCATTCAGATCTAAGATTATGGAAAGTGGACTTAATGTTTTTTTTCTTAGTGGAGGTTCTTTCTTGTAGTGTAGGTTCTTTTTGATCATGATGCTTTGGTATGTTGGGGATTTTTTGTTGTCTATGTCAAAGATGTCATTATGGGTTCCCTTTTAGCCCTTAAAAGGGGGTTATTCTCAATAAAAATAATAATATTAATTCCAACATAAGTGGAGTGCATTGAACATAGTAAGTGATTGGTAGGGACCATTATCGCCCCTCAATACATTAGTGTGTCTCATGAGACAAACTAGATATGGACATATCCAAGGCCATAAAATTTTATTTGTTGATATGGAATTGGATGAGGCCTTATTGATATATTTTTAGATGACATGGTCAGGGACTAAATGGTATGTTTTAGTAGTCCTAAATTATGTATTTCCTCGTTTTGAGATTCTTTATTTATATTTCACATCATTATTCAACTAGTATAATATTAATGACATTGTTTAAATAGAATTATTTTATTATTTTATAACCATATTATGTTCAATATTATTTCTAAAAGTATTTCATATCAGTTTAATACATTCCATAAACATATTCTTATTTATGAAATCTTATTCTATATTTTTAAACCTTAATATTAATATGAACTCAGACCTTTATTATTTTATGTTTTCCTTGGATTCCAATATGTGAATTATGATTGACATGTGTGGTTATACTAGGGAATAATTACATTACCAAATTATAACATATGTTGTATTTTATGTTTTGAATTGTAATGTAATGATCAGTTTTGTAATATATGTCCCAAAACATCTAAACATATCTGTACTTCTGGATTTTATTCATTATAATAATTCTAATGTATTAATAATTCACAAACATCTAGCATATGGGGTCATAGTGTTATAGTTGTTATCAAAGGAAGTATAGGAACAACCTTGGAAATAGATTTAGAAAACATATATTAAGGATCCTTACCTAATGACAGATATTGAGAGAATCATAGATGAAAATTCAATAATTTAGTTAATATAGATATCATGTGATTATTCCTTGAAAATACAACCATGAATTTATACTAAAAGTGGACCTAGTTCTAGCACAGATGTACCATAGAGTAATGAATCTGACAAGGTTTCCGGGTCATGACTCACGGTAACCTAGTATAGACAAATGGCCTTACTGTGCACCTGGTTTAACACTCTGAGGGTATATTCTTAGGATAATTAACATTTTATTTACAAACAATTATAAAATATTTTTGATTAAATATTTCTTAAAATAAACAATGTTTAATATTAGGATATTAGATATTCATAAATTATTCAATTTATGTTATGTGTTTTACTAGTTTAATATTACGCATTAAGATTTATAATCTAATCTAATGGGTGTTGTGTTTTAGAAATGTAACCTAGTGAAATAAATGAAAAATGTATTTTAGCATCTAATCCATGTAGGGGTTTCCCACTTATTAAAAATAATGATTTAGGAGCAAGAGATGCAACTAGTAATGGGAATCTTATAACTAAACTAATACTCTTGACATGGGTTATGAATAATAACCTTGAAATTTTGGATCACCCTTATCCACATCATGGAGGAACAATTTTAGAGAACACCATAAGACAACATCTTCCAACATTTAATGGGACAACAAATCAATTTGTAGCTGAGATTTTGATAAGTTCAATAGAGAATATATTTCTTTTTTTGGTGAGTAAAAAAAGAGAAAAAGTTTTCATGACCATTTATCATCTCACATGAGATATATATCAGTAGTGGTCATTGACTAAAAACATGAATGAATATGAGGATATATAAAAAATATAATGGGGGAATTTAAATAACTCTTTTTAGAAAAAATACATTTCTCATGATCTACTAGTGGATATAGAGAGGTACTTTCTATTTTTGAGTCATAAAGATGATGAGAATGTTTCCAAGTATGGAGCTAACTTAACAAGGTTATCAATGCATACTATAAACTATATAAATATTCCAATAAGTAATATTGTTTAATTCATTGATGGGATAAAATCGTTCCTCTCATTGTAATTGGTCTCCCAAATATTCTCATCATATGAAGTTATATTCTAATGTTCTATCAATATAGTGAAAAAAAATTGTTAGTCTTATAAATTGATGGGAATGAAAAAGAATAATAGAACAATTGAGAAAGAGATAGATAATGGAATAAAAGGAAAGAATTATTTTCCTACATGTGAAAGCTATTAAGGAAACACACTGGTTCTTGCCTAAAAAGAAGTTGAGTTTGATTTAGTTGTGGTATGAAGGGCTATTATGCTCGCGATTATAAGGGAAAGAAAGAAGTTGTAACTATATAATGATATAATTGTAAAGAGATGGTACATTTTGAAAATGATTTTCCAAACAATCGAGGAACTCTGGATCAGAAGAAGTAAGTGGATCAAGGACAACCTTATATTGTTAATATAGTTGAATTGTAATAATTATTGTATTTATGTTTTTTGGATTCATCAATTACGTTTTTCTAGTCTGGTAATAGGAATATTGTGATATATAAGGATTGTATAGTAGCATTTTGTATGTATTTCAATTAACTAATTATTTCATTATGTATTTAAAGGTTATAACGGTATTTCTCAATTGGAGATACATTTCATTTTTTGTGTAATATGATGTTTTGAATGATTTTGGTAATTTAGTGACCTTTTTAGACTGCTAATTTGGACAAAAGTATTTTTGAAATGTAGTATGGTTGGAAGGTATTAACATGAACCTTGGATAGTATTTTTTATAGATAAAACATTTCTTAATGTTATTTTTTTAATGTTATATTGTTATAGTTTAAATAAAAGATCAACCTATAGGTCGGGTGAAAGATTGTCACATCCAGAAAGGGCATGAGACATAAACCCACAATGGAAGGGAGAAAAGGGTGTGTCAACTACCACTGGACTATGTGATTTATTTGTTTGTATAAAGTGGTTATCTTAAATAAATACTATGACATATGATGTATAATGTCATTTATGGAACCCAATAAGATTATAATAAATAACATATTTTTGAATTTTATTCTCTTTTGGATAGAAATATGACTTTGTGGTAGAAATTATGTAAAATAATGAACTCTACATGTCATATAAGCATGCTTCTTTTTTTTCAAATTATATAAAGTAAATTAATTCTTAAAAACTAGTTAAAGGATCTTAAAACAAAAAAATAATCTTAGTAATTTATTTTGCGATGAATCAAATTTCCATTGGGATCATCACAAATTTATAGCTTTGTGGTTTTTCATGTTTTCATAAACATGTTCTCTATCACTATATATCAGAACATGATGGTTAAATTTTTTTTATGTCCATGTTTTTCATAAATTTGACCCTAGTAAGTGTTATCCATAGTTACCTTCTTAATTCCCTTTCCTTATTTTAAAATAGTAGTCTCGTTAATTCATTTTTGATAGGGGTTCTCGATAATGATATTTAGAAATTCCCAACACATATTTTTTTTTATTTGGTTGAATTAGGAGGAGTAAATTTCATTAAGGAGTGGATAATGTAAAAAACCAATGTTACATGATTTTTTCTCTTATATAGCTTGTTTTTCATGCATCACAAAATATTCTTTCGTAACACGCAATATAGATTTTTTGTGAACAACACATTAGAGTTAGAATTTCTAAAATGATGCATTTCTAATATTTCCATTAAATATATTAATATAAATTGTAATAAATTATTTTTTCTATTATTTTTAATTTTTTCACATAAATAAATCATTTTAACAATGAAATGTGGATGCTTCGATAAAATAATATTACATTTGAAATACCATTTCCTTAAAAGAACTACTTTTTATGCCCTTGTGTAAAAAATAAAACATTTAACAATAGAAACTCATAGAAATTGAATTTCGTTCAATATATTACATTTCTTGAATTCTAAATATGAACATTATCTTATGTTAAATATTTTATACTTTTCAAAAAACATTCAATATTTGATGAATTGTGAAAAACCTCCATTATTGTTAACATACTGAATTTTTCATTCAAATAATTATTTTACATTATATTTATATTATTCTCACAGTAGATAAAAAATAAAAATATTACTAAAATTTAGGTAGTTGGAATAATTTGTATGATTGAATTAGGTATAAAATCTCATCGAAGTTTTTTAACGCCTTTTTACCCGCCCTCTAGCCACATTTTCAGATTACCATTAAACATTTTTTTACCACATCTCTGAATTTAAATTTAAGAACATACATACATGTTATTAATCATTGAGAAACTTTTGGTCTAATATGATCATCATTGTTTTTTGTGGAAAGTAATTTTTGAATTTTATTTACCACAGTTAAAGGTAAATATGGTTATTAAAGGTGAAAATAGTTTTATAATAATATAAAATTACCCTAAAACATGTCATATTTTAATTGGAAAATTATTTTTGGACCCAAATCAACTATAGGTCAAAAATATGATCCTTTTACATTACATTTGTTACATTAAGACATTCATTATATTTTATTTAATGAAGATTTAATAATGTCACATTAAAATTATATTTTTATTTTTAATATGATGATATATAGGTTATATGGTCAAAAATAAATATTAGTTATAAATAAATTAAATTTATAGATATCAAGATATTTTATATATAATTTTTAGACATTGTCTAATTGAATTAAATGGTGACACAATGATGATGTGGAAATTGATTATTTAATTGAGGTATCAAATAAATGATATTAAAACTATTAAAATAAATATAATTTTACTTAATTAATGACATCCAAAAAATTTATAGATAACATATATATTTTACTTACATATTTGAATTATTGGTTCAGTGATATCGTGCTGGTTTTATACATTAATAAATTTAAATAGGGAGTGGCATTAAAATAAGTATAAATAACAATATGAAATAAATAATATTTTATTAATTTCAATGACAGTTAGGAAAAACTATGGTTACACTAAATAAATATGATAACATTATATATGTCATAATTGATCCACTTCAAGATATTTTGGAAATTTATACTAACTATGTTAACCATGTATTGTAAAAATACTAGAAGACATGTTATTAGTTATACTATTGAACCAAGGGTTAAATCCAAAAGAGAAGGTTAATTTTATGAAATTACTTGTCTGAAATTCATTGGTTTTGGGGATTTTGACCCATCCTCATCATATATTCTAAATAAATTAATTTTGATCTATTTTAAACTGAAAAGAAATTTATAATAAAATAATATTTTAAGAGTTTCATAAAGTGACCTTCACTCTCTTATAAAAAATGTCATTATACTTATTTTTAATTTACCCCTCAAAAGCCATTTAGGTTAGCCAAACCATATCCATTTCCTCTACCAAAATTACTCACTACATCATAGAGTACATACATGGGGCATAAATAAATCCTATGAAGTCCTTTTTTCAAACCATAAGGAGACAGTCGAAGAAGAAATGTTTCAGACACGTACAGAGAGTATCAAACCTATGTTAAGAGAATTTTGTCTCACTTTTAATTTTCATGAAATTGAAGCCATGTTGACCAACTATTTCATCTATATGATGTATGACATCCCCTATTATAACTTATATCATGAATATAATTATCATCATGGTATTTAAAGATTTATTGAAGATATTGGGATTATTATTTAAATGTTATCCATTTCAATATTCTTGATATTATTATTAAAATTTATTTATATGTAGATTATAGATTATAATGAAAATTTTATGTATATTTTTAATTTTATTCATATTTTTTTAAAAAATATATATTTATTGATATATATAATAGACTCTTTAACTAAAATATCACTTTAAAATTCTTAAATATATATTCTTATAAATCATTCTCATTAATTTCTATGATTTCAAAATAGTTTTCTAGATAATTTCATACATACGTGAATGTATTAAAAATTTAAATCCATTGAAAATTTTCACAAAAGTATGGAACACTTTGATTCAAATATAAATTTTTAAATATATTTTTCTGTGACCACATTTTGAATATATGATTTCAATGAAAAGGTGGTATTTGTATCAAGATATTGTAAGTTAATTTATTAGATTAATTTCATCTAACTCAACATCCTTTTTTGTATTTTATGCTTAATTGTTGTTTATTTATTTTTATACAATCTACCATATTGTATAGAATTGTTTTTGATTTTTTTGACTATTGATGTGATATTTTGATACCATTCATGGTATATGGATAGTGTTCTAACATTTCATATGCTAGTTTTAATATGAATATTTATATTATGTTTTAATATTTTCATAAGAGGAATTCATTTGATTTAGTAAGTGATGAGATTTTCTTTTTATACCCCCTCGATGCATCAGAAGGTCTTGTGAGAAAAACAAAATATGGACATAGGTGAGGCATTTCCAAATTATTTCAAGATATGGATTTGGCCGAAGCCCTAAAATTTTATATTTATATTTCTTGGTCGAGGCTTTAACGGTGTGTTTTTTATGTCTATCATTATTAATTCCCTCATTATGAGATTGGTTATTGATATTACATTTGATTATTTCACTAGCAGACTATCTCTGTGAATGTTTAAATAGAATTATTTGATTTATTCTTTCTATTTTTTGATAATGTTTATGTTTTAAAGGATTGTGTTCTAGTAATATACATTCATTAAATGTATATACTTATTTAGGAAAGATTCTATTGTAACATTTAACTTTACTGAGCATCGTAGATCACCCGTTTATTATGATTTTTTCCTAGGATTCCAAGATGTTAAATGTTTTTATATGCATGGTAATTTTAGAAGAATTGTGATTTTCTCAAAGGATTATCAACTTTTTATTTTCTGTTTTGAATTAAAATGTAAGGATAATGTAGGTAATCTAGTTCCCAATACTATTAAATGGATCGGTCCTTTGATATTTGATTCCTTATACTCTTTCCCATGTATTAGAAAAATGCATCGGCTTCACGTATCTAGGGTCATGGAATTAGAAGTCATGGAATCTGAATATTTCAATGGAATCTACCTGATACAGATGCTCCTCCTCATCAAATCCAAGATTGAATGAAGTCTCAATTCATGGCTCAATCAATTACAATGCATGAATCCAAGGCTCAAAAGATTCAATGGTCAAAAAATCCAATGATCCAAGGAATTCGACGATTTTTTACATCTCTACTTTCTCTTGGAGGATTCAAACCATTAGTTCAAGGTATGTTATTATTTCATCTCTCCACTCATTGAATTTTTGTTTGAAAATATCAATTTCATTTTTTGTACATAATCTATTTGAATTAATTATTTATCATTTATTTACATTACAAAATGAATTTTAAATTTGTGGTTTCTATTATTTTGTGTATTTATTTACCCTTTATGGGGTTTTCTTGATTCCTTGTATCTTATTAAAAATTCCACACTCGGATTTCATCAATGTAGAAATTTTGTTTAAATATGATGAACATGAATCCATGAAAAAAATGCACAAAACTGATTGTCAAATTTCTACTCATGGTTTTTATTTAATAAATAAAAATAGATTTCAAGTAATGATTTCTTGATTTATAGTAATGGTTTGTTTTGTTATTTTTTCTATTGTGAAACATAAATTCTATTATATTAAGATTATTATTTTTGGATAACTATTTAGAAATTTATATCTTTCTTTTATCTTGATATCCTATATGAAGACCCCAATATAAATATATAAATATATAAATATATATATATATATATATATGTGTGTGTATGTATCGATTTATTAATATCTATATATATGAACATATCATTTCATTAATATATGTATGTTTTTAGTCATGTGAAATATATATTGGATTTATTCAATAAAGAAAATGACAATTTATTCATGGTTTCAAAAATGCATTCCAAGAGAGTCTATTAATGTGTGCTTTTTAAAATTATGACATTGAGGAATTTGTGGGTCGTATTAATTTTATATTGATATGCTGCCAGAAAATGTAACCATACATTCCATTTCAATTATAATAGTGATCGTATGAATCTTTGTGAGGGATGAGAGATAGTTACAATATATTCCCGAATAGATTTTATGAGTCCTTACATGTATCAATGTCCATATGGGTGTCTTCAATCATTGGATTTTTGTGGTCCCCTATTAGGTTATTAACATAGTAAATCATCATAGTTCGTATAGGTTGTTCCAACCCTTTTATGTAAAGATTCACCTTATGGGATGTTTTTGAATTCCCCAAGATTACATATTAGTCATTTAACGGACTAAAAATTAGCTTTTTATTATACAAATCACTTTTAAAGAAAAAGTGAGAAACCATAGTTCAAATAGTAAATGAAATAGAGGAATCAAGAAAAGACAACATAAGTCTATTATATTTTATCTCCTAACATAATTACCATGAAATAGTACTAACATAATAATTTGGACCGCCCTTCAAAAGGTATTCGAAATGATACACAAGCTTGTCCCATGATTGGATGTACTCCTTCTGTTTGATCATCCCAATATTGAATCCACAGATTAAAATAAGATCTTACTTGTCAATCCGGTTACTTTTGTCCTAGTTTGTAACTACCATTAATGAATTTCCCATTATCTTGTCGTCTTTTTATTTAGTAGCATTAATTTTCAAATCTGAATCAACAATTTATTCTTTTGTGTGCGTAAGTAACTCCACAGAAGAGTCACTCACCACACTAAGCTTCTTCTACTATCAAGAATCATCCATAGAGAGAGGAACACATCCCTTGAATATCATTACTGATCTAGTGTCCCTTGGTGGTGGAAAAAAATAATGATCCTTCCTCAATTTTTGATTACCCCTTAGGTTATTACTGTGTCTCGGGCCAGAAATCCAAGCACCTTGGGTTTTACCTTATATATCACATGATGAATGCTCAGAGTCCTCATCGCTATTATTGGTCATAGAGACCCCATATAGATCTAATGAAGGCCTAACCGAGACAATTTCAACCTCTGGAACCAGATTTTCATGAAACAACCCATCAAATCTATTGTTCTATGTAAGAGCGGCCATCTCCCCACACTGCAGCACTATACAACCAGATGAGTTTCCCTCCCTTGGTGGCTTAGTTGCCATAGCCAGACCACTATCAAAGGTTCATACCCTAAGGTTTGTTCCTAGAAATATGATTCAACAATGGGATTCATGGATCCTCCTCCATCCAACATGTGTGCATCTAAAATAACGAGTCTATATTCCAGATACACCTCCACCACAATAGGACCCTGTAGACACAAAAGATCAGGAAAAGGGTGTGGGGTACTCCCAAATCATTCATCATGTGACGGAATATGTCATACACCAAAGTATCTACTTCCTATGTTCGATAATTGAAAACCATTACTAATTTAGACTCAGTTTCCACTCCCATATACTTCTATATAGACAAGGATGCCTCAATATTATCCTCTATAACCGTACCACTATCTACACCCATTTCCTGGATGGATTCAATGATATTTTTCTACTGGATTACAAAGAATGACCTGAATTCTTACATACCTAAAAAATTGGACCATAATTCATAAAACACATACATATTATACCGAAACACTTCCCCTACTATGATCCAATCATTATCGAACGGAACCGTTGACACATACACTTCCACAATGACATGTTGGTTAACATGATGACATATAGCTTTAGTAAAACTATCCAAACACAAGAATCTACCCAATATGTTCCCAAGCATCATAATTTGAGATGGATTTTGTAATGTTAGAGGAGAGTTATAAAAATAGACCCAGATCACCATCGAATAAGAGTCACACATCATATGGAAGTCGTAGGCCCATCTAATGAGGTTGTACTATAATCCATTGAAGCACTGCGTTATACTAGACTTGGCTTTAATTAAATCATCTTGTGAAGAAAAATGTATCATAATATTCATTTTTTCAATCAAAATAATCATCACACTCTCTTGTATGTCCCAAGATCCAAAAACATTCCTATCAAATGAATCAAAAGAGAGGTGTTGCTATTTGAATAATCCAACCAGTGTATGTTTTAGAAGTGTCAGAGTTTTTTTGAACTCCACAGTTGAGATCAAGAGGTTAGGGCTCCGATAAAATGTATCATAATATTCAATCTTCTTTTTACACTGTTTAGATATATATTATTTTTGAATTACTCCACATTTAATATTGATTCATTATAAAGTGACCAATTTTTTTATATTTTATTTTTTTATTGATTGTTTTTATTTTTTGACAATATTTTATTTTATTATTTTATATTATTCTTCATGATTATCATTATAAAGAAGAAAATTAAAAAACTCTTTTATGTTTACAGTGTCTATAACTATTTACATTCAATAATATATAAGTTTTTAAGGAGAAAAAAATTATTAATAGAAGTTATATAGATTAATCTTATTTAATATACCATTAATATTAAAGTTAATAATTCCATAGATTGTTACATCACTGGTCCCAAAAAAAGAATAGAGGCTATCAAATTATATACAAATAAAAATAATTTTTAGAAAACATTTTTAGGTATTCATCATTTTATTTCTACATGTATTTTATTCACTACTAGGAATCTTGGATCACCATCCATGAATATAAAATAATTCCTTAAATATTATAATTATTTATCAATATATTTCTATATGTTCTTGTTTATGGAATTAGAGTATATTATTCTTATTTATAATATTTCAGTTTTTTATTACTCATTAATTGCATATATTAAATTTTCATTTTTTTAGGTGGTTTATGAAGGATTTGATTGATCATTTTAGTATTTGTTGGACTGGCCATAGTTTTATGAATTAATTTCTTAAAAGTATCATTTCTCAAATAAATATAAAATTCATAGAGGAACCAAATATAAATATATCAAAACATGGTCACACTAAAACCCCATGAATCATTGAAATGAATGGGTATTCACTCATGTCAGACCATAAATGGGAAATTATTAAATTACTAGTTATAATGGTGTAATTATCACAAATGAGAGGCATTACCACTACTAGAGAACATAATAGTGTATAAATTTTATTCTTTTACGCTTCATCTCCCAAATAGTTATTATTGTAATTATTTATGGAGAGTCGGATCTATTTTCATTTATATTGTCTCATTAATTATGTGAAGTAGAAATCCCATGGATGATTATGAACTAATAGATTTAAATAAATATTGGTGCATATCCATAAATTAATCTAAATGAGTCCAAATAAAAAATTCAATAATAACTATTTGGGAGATGAAGCTGATAAGGGGGATATTTTTGTATAACTTTTACCATTGGATGAATATAGAGGTTAAAACCTGACGTAGTGGGATAATTAATTTATTTAATACAATTCTCTATTTATGTCAGATATTATATAAATTATTTTAAGCAATCAAAAATTGGATTTCCCTTATAAAAATTATATATAATAGTCAGTATTGATAATGAATATCATATGTTTAGTTAATTATTTATTGTTAAAAATTAATATTTGATGAACATAATATGATTAATATGAATCAAAAATAAATGAACACTAATCATCTGAACAAATATCATTAAGATGGTTCCAAATTTTTCATCAAATTTTCAATATAGAATTCATATGACCCTTTTCAAAAACCCTTTGATATTTTTTTCTATCAATTTTTGAAGAAAAATTAATATTGATTAGTTGAATGAAAATTTGATTTATCATAAAATAGATCAAATATATAGAATTTTGACTAAACACTTGGAATAATTGAACAACCACACCAATATGAATGATACAAGGGTTTATGGATTATTTTATATGAATTATAGTGTAAATAATGATGGAGACCACATGTAAGAAATGAAAATTGAAATTAAAGATGACATTTTTTATTTTGAAAAGTAGTTTTAGAAGTAAAATAGTTGTGATAAGATACTATTTTATTCCAATTTTACTTAGTACACAATATTTTATGTTGTATTGATGTTATATAATTTGAAAGGGAACTGACACTATCTTTATAGAATAACATGAACTCCTAAATCTTATGGTACTAGAATAAAATGAACTTCAATTTCATACATATGATGGTAAATAAATTCTTCATTCAAGGGGAATGATCTCTAAAAAATTAAGGGTTGTCTTAATGATTTTTTATTGTTTCACAAGTTCCAAGATTTACATTTAAAACTTTCTATGTGTGGAAATTATAATAAATGAAAAATGAATAATGTCTATAGAAATTATTATAATAATTAACTATCATTCATTTTTTAAGATGAATATATTGATTTTTTAAAATTGTGAATAAATTAACATGGAATAAATATAAAAAAAATAAATACGGGGACCTATGTCATCTAAAAAATTGCCCTCTGTTAAAAAACATGATTATGAGTATCCTAAATATGGAAATGGGTTTTGAAATATTAATATTTTATTATCTGTAGTTGTAATTAATCTATTTTGTGTATGGAGTAGTACTCATATTACATATCCAACCACGATTGTAAATTATAACTTTCCACCATGGTTATTCCTGAAGCTCAAATACATTATGCTCACTCATCATAAATATAGAAAATATCTACCAGGTTTTTTTATTGATGTATATTTGGATCCATTGATCAATGAAATAAATTTTATGAGGGATATATGTATTATAATTTATGATGATCATAGAAGTAAATAATTCACATTAAGTTTCATGTTGAATGGAATGAGAAATATATTTATGGATAATGGAAATTTATCTGGCTATATAATTATTGGAATGTAGTGGAGTTCCATTTTTTGAATAAATAACACAATATTATTAGTTGAAACATACTTTAAAGATGTTTTTTCAGGATATGCTAAATTTTTCCTTCAAAAACATGAAAATAGATCAACAATGACTATATTTTATTAGAAGATAGAAAAATATAAAACACCATATCAACTAATTGGTGATCAACTATTTTATAAGGTTAACGATATTGACATTTTTTCAGTAATATTTCTTTAAAAAACTACATGAATTTTGGTAGGAATAAGATATCAATTGTCATTGTATTTCTATATTGAAAATACGGGTAATTCAGAAATTTTCTTGATGTAATGTATGTATAAGTAAATATATTTTTTTATTGGGAGGATACTAAACTTTCTTGGAAAAAAATATTGCTTCAAGGAAAGGGTGGACATTATTTACATGGGCATGTGGGAAGATTTGGAATTAGGGAGGGTGAAGGGATTATTTTTCATCCTATAGTAGGTCACAATCTATCCAAAAAGGAAAAATTATAAATTATAAAATTTCATTAATAGTGAAAAACTTTCATATGGGTATTCATCATATATCAAGAAGGTTATTTCAATGAATAATTTAAAGATATAGAGAATAAAATCACCTGACAATCATATTTTGGTTCAGGATTTGATACCTTTTTCATTCTGTTGTATTTATCTTACAATTTTAGGGCATACATTAACTGGAAATTGCATCATATTCAAGGACATATGATGTAATGTTATAAATATGATGAATTTTCCAATCATGAATTGTGTAATTGATGTCAACATTTGTGAATTAGATATCATTACCCACCTTCATTCATTGATATAATGGTCCACATGATTGTTCAATTAGATCAACAATTTCAACTATATGGTGATTTCAAACACATACAGATGTACCATGTTGAAAGATATATGAATAGTTTTAAATATTTTGTCATTGACTAATGTTATTCAAAAAGATATATTTAAGATATGTATATTATTGAAAAAACTGTTGATTTCTGTACCGATTAGCTATCGGTTCCAGATAGCATCAGTATCCCAATGTATCATAACTATTCTTGGCTTTATGGGAAAAAGGAATTTACATAACAGATATTATTACAATTAACATCCCATACTAGGTGAAAGACACCCTTTACATTTCAAAAAATAGTGATGATGTGGACCCATATGTTAAAGCCCGAAAATATATATGTAGAGATCGGAATACATTTAGGGATGAAATATGGATATTAAATACACATAATTAATAGTTTATAGGATGGTTTCATGAAAAAAATAAAAAGATATATAAAAAAATATGAATTAAAATAGCGAACTACTTTGATGGCTAACCATTGAACTGAATGAAAATACTATATATCACACTAGTTTTGTGATAGATAATTATAGGTTCTATTAAAAATATCATGTTGAGTATATTATGATGAAAAATAATGGATTAATTTATATGGTAGAATTTATCCACATATCTATTTCAAATGATAGAAATCAAATTTATAAAAATATGACATATTCTAGAATTTTCAAACAAATATATAAGATTAGTCTAATTCATGTTGATATTTTTCATTACAAATGGTTTTACAATAGGATTATAGTGAAAGTTTATGAAATGTAATTCATGAATGATGCTTTACTTGTGGATGAGGAAAAATTGATCCCTTAATAGTGGAATCATAAGAAATGAATGTATTTTATGTCTGAGACCCAGAAAATAGGAATTGGTTGATTGTCGTCCTAAAGACTAAAACAACATATTGGTTAAATGAAAATTCATTTGTGGAAAACCCTTTCATTGGGAGATTAAAATTAGTTCATGAAAATCCCAATATTGACAATGGCATGTGCATTAGATAAGACAACAATGATTGGATTGGGATTCTAGATATTGGATCCCAAATATATAAAATCATTAAAAATGAAATATAGATCAATGAGAAGGTAAATTATTCTTGAATATATTATAATTATACTCATAATATTTTCTACTCTATACTATAACAACATAGTCAAGGATAAATGTTTTCCTACTCATGAACATAATTTATTTTGGACATGATGTTGTTACCAATCTCGTGGTAGAATATACTATAATTAATTAAACCCTTTTGGCATGATTTAAATTTAATGTTACGGTATATTGGTAATATTTATTCATGTTTCACCCAAATCCATCATATTAGGAGATACAATGATTCCTAATCTAAATCACATTGGTAATATTGATGTTTTTATAGAAAAATAATTTTTTATAAAATTAATATATAATTTCATATTATTTTTTATATTATTATTTTTATTATTACTCACATAAGAATTAGTTTACTATACAAGTGGATTTCAGTATTTAATTTGGGGTGGTTTATTCAAATCTCATAATGTTCATGAGATATAGTATTTTCATACTGCAACATAGATAAAAAACAAAGAAAATTGGTCATGAATATATAAAAACATTATGAAATTGTTATGTAATATTACTTATTTAAATAATTTTACCATAATTCAATCTATTATTTGTAGGTTTATTTCCTTATCATTTTTATTTAATACTTAATTAGTTTTTTAACAGAACATTTGAGAGGTCATATTTTAATCATTCATTTATTTTAGAATATTTTTAACCATACTTCAAGTCTTTATCCACCAAATCACCCACATAATTCTTCTTCCTAAAAACCCATTTCACCACTACAATGATTGAATTTATCACATTCCTTCAAGTTCCCTCTACTCCAATTGCATGAAGAGTGACGACGAAACCACTTCTTAATAACTGATGTAATAGTGATGTTTTCACAACAAAATCATTGTCCATATAAATATTAGTATTTTCCATATTTATGTCAAATTGTTTAATATTCAATATTTCTAAAATTGGAACAATTTTCTTATATTTGTGATTTTTTTTGTTTGAGTTGGGGTGTTTTTTCAAAGACTCTCATGATTGTGAGTGATTGTACATCAAGACTTCAATTGGAAAAAAGAAAAAAAGAAAAAGGGTAATGAATTTATACAAACATATTAAAAATGTGTATTCCTGCTAATTATTTAATTTTATTTATCATCATTTTATTTTTTATTTGTATGTTAATTTTCTTATCATTTTTATCTGATACTTATTTAATTTTTTCACTTATCTTTTGGGATGCCATATTTTATTTCAAATGTCTACAAAAATAAAAAAATTATAATATGTCAATTCATTCCAATGTTAAAAAACATTACATATCATTTCATTCTTAAACTACCAACATAGTATATTGAGTCGATGTTCTAATCCCAAAAAATATTTTCGGTTATGAACATAGACATGATACAAATTTTTTTAGTTTTTTAAAAAACACAATATAAATCATTGTAAAAATGGATTTTAGGATGTATTTAAGACATTTGGATGTGTATAAATCCACCCCATATAAATCCGAAACATCGTTTGAAAGTTATGACTCCAAGTGATTATTTTTATTTAAAATTGTCATCTGTTTTAGTAAAATAGAAAAATAACATACTCAAAACCAATAAATCACAGTTTTATTTTTTTTCATACATTAGTAAAATGATCAATATTTCATTTTTGGCATATAGAAACCTGCCACACCCCAATCTGATATAGTATATGACAAGTATGACTCAATGTGTTAGTAATTTGTTTAAAATCGAATTTTTAAATTAAAATGTGTCACTCAATAAAAAAACATAACATTCTTGGATATTATTTATAATTTAGGAAAATAAACCATAATCCATTAATTAAATTTATAAATTAGTTTCATGTCATTCCAAAACATGATTTCACCGATATGACTCATAGAGAATGTTTCCAGTTTAAAATTTCAATTTTCCAAAAAAGAAAACAGATGTACTCGTAACCAATAAAAATCCTTTGGATGGTTATTATAATTTATTATAGTGACATATATATAATTTGGGATGTGTTTGAATAAGTTAAACATCAATATCAAGCATAGTGTGACTGGTATGACTCCAAGTGCATCTTTTTATTTAAATTTGAAATGAGGGGATCTCCTTTATTGGTGTGGTCTAGTCATTACTTGTTAATTATTTTTTATACCCTTCCTCATGTATGTATAAGGCTGAATGGCCTTTTATGCTCACTCATGATACATGGAACATTAGGAAGGTTATGAGCATTATGTTCTTGCATAACTTCCATTCCTAGGTTAGCACGATTAGTAATATCTGCCCAGGTATTAATTACATGACCTTTACTATCAATAACAGATTGGTGGAAATTAAAACCATTTATGTTAAAATCCATGGTAGTAAAACCTAACAAAGTGAACCAGATACAGACAACATGACATGCATCTAGAAAGAAATGTAAGGAACGATAATTGTTCAAACAAGTATATTGGAATATTAATCGGCCAAAATAACCATGAGCAGCTATGATGTTATAATTTTCTTCCTCTTGACCAAATCTGTAACCTTCATTGGAAGATTCATTTTCTGTAGTTTCCTTGATCAAACTAGAGGTTACCAAAGAACCATGCATAGAACTAAAAATATAACCGCTGAAAAAACAAATAACACCTAACATATGAAATGGGTGCATAAGGATGTTGTTCTCAGCCTGAAATACTATCATGAAGTTAAAAGTACCAGATATGCCTAAAGGCATACCATCAGAAAAACTTCCTTATCAAAATAGATATATCAAAAAAATGGTAGTAGCAGCTGTTACTGGGGCTGAATATGCAACAGCAATCCAAGGACGCATGCCGACATGGAAGCTAAGTTCCCACTCATGACCCATGTAAAAAGATACACCAAGTAAGAAGGTTATAAAAATTAACTCATAAGTACCACCATTTTATAATCATTCATCGACTGATGATGCTTCCCATCGCTGAATTCCCTGATACTTATATATATTGTAATTATATGGCATCAATCGTACCGCTTTGTGATTTATGATTTGTGATATAGTAGGAAAAGGCCTTAATATATATAAGTACCAAGTGGGGTCTTGAATAAAGTGTTTGGGTTTCACCAGTTGGAAGGCCATTTGTCTATTGTTGGTTGGCCTCGAGCACCTCACTTTACCCCCATGTCTTGGTACATCAACCTTATGGTAAGGTACCCTTGGTATTTTCTTTCTTGGTCACAAGTACTGACTATATATAGTCCGGCTCGGGCAATATGACCATGAACCTTTTGATTTGGTGGTGGTGTTCGATAGGGTGGGATCTCAAGGGATCCAGATCCACTCAATCACAATCAGCAACACCATTCAAATCAACCACCTGAGAAACACTCAAGTATTCTTATATATATAGTACTGGCGAGGGGGGAAGCATCGAGTAGATACCTTTCGGAAAGCATGCACACACCACTATAATAGACTAGTAGTTGTATGCCATAGATGCGACGATTGACCTCGAGTATACTCACTCAAATGGCATTGGTGGCAAAGGTTGAACATGTTGGGAAGGGGGTAGCATGACTGTTTTGTCAGTCGAAGGGTTGTTTTCCCTTTTGGCTCGGTCCAATGCTAGAGATGAGTTTCTGTAAGCCAAGGTCTCCCCGAGCACCACATACACCATACCTATTCTTATTATATGGTACTATTATATATAGTTATATAAGAGTACTGGGATCCACACCCAGACTGTCTATTATATCATTTCTTGACATCTCAACTACCCTGATATTTTACCTTTCTTGACATTCGACTACACCATGGGTACTCCTATAAATAGTTTACGACTACCATGCTCTTCCAAACTGACCACCCTCAACCCAAAAATGACAATTCCATGCCACCAGCCAATCATAGTCTTACTACTTCTACTACTAGTCCAGTATAGTACCTCCAACTCCAATTCCAGCACCACCATATCCACCATGGAAGCCCTAAACCATCGACTATCATATGAGGCCTCAGTATAATATAGTCGGACCACTATAGGAACCAAAAAAGGTTCCTATAGTGGTTCCTCAAGTGGTCCGCCTATAGACTATATAGACGAGTACCTGGCTAGATTTTACCGATGAACCTGAAACAACTTGTTTCCATCGGTTTGGCAAATGCATCGACCTTGTTACAATTGGATTCTAAACCTTATCATCTTCTGAAGGCCAGTCACTCGCTTGAAGATTCTGAATAACCGCCGGTTCTTTAGTACTTGGTTGGAATACCCAAGAGATCCCATTGGATAAGGTATATTCCCTGCTCGTAAATGAACAGTTGAAGTTCATGTCTTAGACACTCATAAACGAGAAACATAATTCATTTTTTTCAGATACATTAGGAAAACTATCAAAATTTTATTTTTTTGTAAGAATTAGTTTTAAGTCAATCTGATATAGGATGTGACACTTATGACTCAAACTGCCAGTTATCTGTTTAAAATTGGAATTTTAGTCAAACAAGGTTTACTCAATAAAAACTTAAAGGAAAATATCATATTGTCTTGATATTTTTTTTAATAAAATTCATAATTCATTTTTTTGCATATGAATCAGTCTCGTGTCAATGTAACACATGATGTGATAGGTATGACTGAATTTTCATGTTTCGATTTGAAAATTATATTTTAGTAAAAATGACATGAGATGTAATAAATATGGAAACGAATTAAACTTGTTTTGACAAGTTATTAATATGATACATACATCATCTGGTATGTGTAAGAATCAGTTTCACCTCAAATTGGCACATACTGTGACTGTTACAACTCTATGTCTGACTTCAAATTTAAAATTTTCAATAATAGTAATGTCCCAAAGTATTTTTAAATATTTTTAATTATACAGAATTTTTTTGAGACCACAAAATCTGACAGTGCATGATTCTGAGGACCGGAGTGCCTGAAATGATCTGTCAAAGTTTTGCTAAGAATTAATTAGCAAGCATAAGAAGTTTTCATTAAAAAATATATTAACTCATAAACCGTTTTCCAGATAAGAAATATGAGGGAACTGATGCATTCAACATGGTACATTTACCCTAGGTGAGATTTAAATCTAGTCGGTCTAGGCTTCCAGGGAGAAAACCTGAAATTGACATAATTGTAAATAAAATAATTAAATAAAGTTATTTTATTTTTCAAATGCTTATATCTCAAAAATAGTAACTCGGATTAAAAATCTGAGATGACCACTGAACTCGTGAGGTTATGTTTTCTTTTAGAATATACTAACATTGGCCGACACATGCCACTAGTGAAAGTTAGTTTTCTTCCGTAAATAAAATAATTAAGTGAGAATTATTTTATTGTAAAATTCATAACTTTTAAACAGTAACTAGAATTATAAATACCAGAGTACCATTGGGTTAGTTGGGGGATGTTTCAATTAGTCAGAGCCTATCCTTGCCCGACACGAGTTGATGTCAACTATTATTAATTTTATGAACGTTTATTCAGGAACGTTCAGTAAATGCGCGAGTGACGTTTTCTAACATTTGAAACGGTGCTCAGATAAAAAATCCAAGGGCACCATTGAATCCACAGTGTCAGGACTCACGTAAGATATTATTTACATTGACAGTAGTAGGTCTGTATAAAAATTGATGTTTTCAACTTTTTAAATTAAATGACATAAATTTTTTTTACTATTTTATTTCATATCCTCTAACAGACATGTAAAGGGGGTGGGTCCAGCGATGTGTCAAGAAAATGAATGCCTTAACCTTCCAACCCAATGTAACGACGTCGTTGGGGAAATAGGAAGCTTCCAAATTAATGATCCCTCTGAAATTCCAACGTCGTTACATAAACTACCTATCTCTTAAATATATGGTTCTTTGGAGGAGGTACCAGCAGAGCTTCGCCA
This sequence comes from Viscum album, assembly GCA_963277665.1. NCBI lineage: Eukaryota > Viridiplantae > Streptophyta > Magnoliopsida > Santalales > Viscaceae > Viscum > Viscum album. The sequence goes on from OY728127.1 coordinate 134,848,941, forward strand.
TGAAACGATGTTCTGAACGAGCATCATGATGTCGGAACCAAAGAAGGTGGAGCCGATCCCCGCGGGAGATAAAGGACAACACTGAACCACTAATCAAAGGGCGAAGTACGAGTGGCATCGATGGGAACCAATTACGGGAATGAAGAAAAGGATCCACCTTCAAGCGCAGACGTTTCTCCAACGATTCATGTTAGGTGTTATTTAGTTTATACATTTTAAATAATTTTCCTCTTCCCCTTTCTTGAATAATATGACAATCTCTGGTCAACAGAATAATGGGTTGACCCCTGATTCATTCGTCTTTATGGAAGGTCATTGTATGATTTCATGTGGGGTTTATCTCATTGATTAATTCAATTGTTATGAAACAATTAACCCCCCTCATGTCTACGAGCTAATGCGGAGGGCCCGGGCCTAACGAACCTCGACCGAATACTCTGTTATCTTTGCTACATTATTGTTCCTCCATGGAAGGCTGACAGTGCGATGACATCGACCGGATAGGTGGTGGATAACGCGTCGACGCACGGCACAAATGGAGACTATAGCACAAATTCGAAGTGGTAATCAAAGATTTCGGCACCAGCCGACTACAGAGGAGGTGTGGTGCGCCATCGTGGGACACTGATGAACAAGAAGGACCACAACTCATCAGTAGTGGTGACCAGAGGAGAGGTTGATTGCCATTCCATCCATCCCCGAAGGAGCTGGTGGAGTGTAGGGGGGCACGCCGTAGTAGGCGCACCCATGCGACATCAAGGCTGCGGCCCGCGTTGGCCGCGGTGGGAGAATGGGCCGCCGGATCGGCCGGTAGCTGGTGGATGGGGCACGGGCAAACAGCGTGCCCATCGACAAAGACGTGACCCGTCGGCCGCATCATGGAGGACCCACAACACGATGTGGAACTATGTTGGATTCAACCACCGCTTGATTACCCACTAACGTTGTAAAAACCTGGATCTCTTTTCAAGAATGTTTGTTTCCTTTTTTCTAGAGTTTTTAAGAAAAAATGGATTTTCTGGAAATTTTCAAAGTACACGCCATGTACTTTCTGAGTACATGTCGTGTACTCTGATCTGGCTCGAATCCGTGTGTTGGTCGTGCTTGGGCCACACATAGGGTGTGTATGGGTGACGCAGAGGCTGATTTTGGCTAAGTACGGAAAGGACCCAGTACACACTGTGTACTCTAAAAGTACACGCCATGTACTTTCTTTTTTTCACTAAATGGACCGGGGTCACGCCTAAACCCAATTTTCATTTTCTTCTTCAGTTTGCATCTTCCCATGAGCAACCGTACGGCCAGATCTTCGACGAGCTCCCGCCTCGCCATCTGTTCTTTGATTCGAGCACGGTCAATTGCGTTGGAATCACAGTGGTGAGTTCATTCTTCTGCTTTAGCCTTGTTTTTTGATTCTCCGGGTTTCCAAGTTATCGTAGGTTGAGCGTTTTGTGCGTTTTCTGAGATCTACGTCATTCCAAGGGGAATATGTCATCGTGGTTCACTTATATCGATCACCTAGGATCAAGGTAGGTGGTTTGTACCTTTATGTTGAAAGTCGATGAGTATTTTGTGCAAATTCCACCAATATCCGTGAATGGGGTATTGTGTGTTCATGTTTTACCCTTGTTATTTTCCTGATTTTATTGATTTCTGTGGTAGAGGATTATGATTGTAATTAGAGTAATTTATTCTATGCACAGGTTTCTTTTCCATGTTTTTTTTGCATGTTTGGCATTCTGCCAGTTTCCATGCCTTGTTGTATGATTGTGGACGGTTGTTTTGTTTTGCTACTGAGCCTTAGTTGATAGCCAAGTAGTTCTTGAGGTTTACTTGGATGATGCATGTGCGCTGAGCATGTCTAGTTTTACTCTATACTGTGAGAACCTAGAGTAGTAGACCAAAGGGAGAATCGACATAAGGGCTTCTCCAGACTGTCTTTAATTACGACATGAGACCACATGGGGAATTGACATTGAGTGATTCCTCATAGAGTCTGTAGTTCCTCGACGCAGGCCACATGGGGAATAGACGTTGAGTGCTTCCCCAGAGATCCTTTAGCACATTACGAGACTATTGGGGGAATTGACGGTGAGTCTTCCCCAAAGAGTATGCTTAATTTATTAACTGAACCAGAGGGGTGAGACTGTGTGTTCCACCTAGAGGGTTTTTAGTACTTATAGGATGAACCATAGGGGTTAGGCTGTGAGAGCTACCCAGAGGGTTACCTTTTTCCTTTTTTACTAGTTGTTTACTTGTGCTCTTATTTTGTTAGAACTGTGGATTGTAGCTACTTGTGCTTTCCTGTTTACTAATTCTTGTTTTATAACATGATTTGTATTCATTGACTATTAGGAACAAATCATTGGGTGATTTCCTAATGGGATTGTATATCACACCCTATTTGGGCCATGCTTTTGGGCCCAAGTAGACTATGTTGCTGTAGGTATAGACAAGGGAAAGGGACCTTCTACTTCAAGATCTTGTGTTCACTAGGAGCTGGGTAGCATGGGACCGAGCCGTGTCACACGATGCTGAGGAGCTGACTTTGTTTTTCTTTTGCACTTGGTTTCAGTTGTACTTCAGCACGTTGTTGTATTTTTTTTTTCCTTAGATACTTTTACCTGCTGCTTCATTTTCATTGTAGTTATATATCTACAATGCTTCTGTTGTTTGGTTCCTGTTGTATGCATGTTGTTTACTGCTTCCGTTGATTATTGTTATTTTTTCCGTTGTATACCTTACTGAATGAGGGAATAGTTTTCCCACCGACTCACTAAGGCACTTACTGCTAGTCGGAAGCATCTAGAATTCAGGGAAACACGCTTGAGGTTATGTGGGGAACAGGGTACTGGTCACCAGCAGAGAGACTCTGGATTCGTGTCATTATAAAGTGGTATAAGAGGAGTTCTATTCTCTTTCCTTACTGTTTGGAGACTTTAGTGAGGGATATGACAGATTCGGTACTTGGTATTAAGCTATTCTCAGGAGTAGCTAACCCGTGTACATGGAAAGGCCATACTACCTCGTTAATTGCAGTTTGTTGGTTTTGAGTTTTATGGTTGATATGTTTTCACCTAGAGTGATTCGCATGACTTGTGCGGTTATTTTTTTGGTAATTTGGTTTTATTTCTGTCACAACCCAATGAGATGAGGGTATTCCATCTCATGCATCATATAGGCACTTCAATAAATCACATGACATGCATTCTTGCCATGCCATCTAGGGTGCATTAGCGATTGCATGATGTTGTGATAGGCTTTGTGTAGATTATGCATGTTGTTGTCATAGAATCTTGATAGAATACATGTTGTTAAGTTAGAGAGATGTTGTTTTCCCTTGTATGTGACTACAAGAGATGCCGATCTGTGATTCGAGGGGAGTATGGGCCCTCACGAATCGAAATTTGGAACCTCTTTCACTTGTTTTATTGTTTCTGGGAGTCTGAGAAGTTTCTGAGCTACTCCCCAGAAAAACCCAGAATACAGGATGTGTACTTTTTGGATACACTTCATGTAGTTTTCAGGCCGTGTCACTGATCGTGTGAGAAGAACGTGGTGTCGTGGGAGTATCTTCGGGAACACTCCGTGTAAGTTCGGAGCCATGTACCCGACCGTGTCACTAACAACATGGGTCGTGGAAGCTCGGGTAGAATAGGTTGTGTCCTTTGGAAACACGCCGTGTAGACCTGTACAGGTACCCGACCATGTCACGAACAACACAGGCTGGCGTTACCTTATTTTCCACATGCTGTGTTTGTTCGGAACACGCCAAGTAGTCTTCTCCAGGTGCTCGGCCATGTCATGAACAACACTGGATGGGGTCACCTTGCCTATGCACACCGTGTTTATTCGGAGCACATCATGTAAGGTTAAGCCGTGTAGACGACCGTGTGTTTCACAAACACGGGTCGCTGAAGCCTTGTCTAGTAAATGTCGTGTGGGTTAAGAACATGTCGTGTAGTCTCGGGTTATGTCGGACCGTGTGGGTTAGCCATGTAAGGAGACTCGGGTAGGGGAAAACTTTTCATGTACACGCCGTGTGTGGGTGAAACACACCGTGTAGATTGAAGTGTACACGACTTGTAGGGAAGGAGTACACACCCATGTCTGTGGGTTAAGAATACACTCCATGTAGTATTATACACGCCGTGTAGTCGTGTTTTGAAAACTTGTGTGTTTTTCTTCCCCTGTTTCTGTTTTGTACTCTTGTGTTCTCTATCCTTGTTTTCTTGATCTAAGGTGTGCCTTTGATCTTTCAGAGCTATGCCTCTGAGACGTCCTCCTATCGTACATCTATCTTCGGGCAGTGATCAGACGCCTGATAGGGCTGATCAGGGACTTCCTGCCGATCCTCCAATCGGGCCAGCCTTGGAACCTGCTGTTATACCGGTTGGAGGTGCTGATGTGCAGTTCAGGGAAGGTTTCATGAGGATGATGCAGGCCTTACAGGGAGCTCTGCCTCCTTCCACATCTATGGAAGACATGATGTGGGTCTTTCAGCAGCAGCATCCTCCCATGTTCTCAGGGGAAGGAGGACCTCAGACTGTAGAGTCATGGCTGGAAGGCATTCTAACTATCTTCGAGCATCTGGAGACGCCTCCAGAGAGGCGATTCAATCTTTCCACCTACATGCTCCGAGACCCCGACAAGAGGTGGTGGGACGTGATCTCACAAGTGGGTCAACATCAGGCTATGACTTGGGAGGAGTTCCAGTGCGTGTTCTACGACAACTTCTACCCAGAGACCCTGAAGGCCGATCGAGCCTGGGTGATAATGATCATAGAGTAGGGTACTCTATCTATCATGGAGTATTCCTCTCGTTTCACTGATCATCAAAATTTTACACCCCTTAGGGATGGGATTGGGGTGTTCTTAGCAATGAAGTTCGAGGACAGTCTCAGGCAGGAGATCCGCTCACAGGTTAACATCTTCCAGCTGACTTCTATTACATCCATCATCAATTAGGCATTGATTGCAGAGCGTAATCTGAGAGACTCTTGAGATGCAAGCCAGGGCAGTTCTGCTTCCAGAGTTAGCCGTCCTCCATATGAAAGTAAGAAGCGTCGTAGGGAGCCTACGCGCGGTGATTCGAGGAAGCGAGATGCATCATCAGGAAGCTAGGTGACATGCTTTCATTGTGGCCGGACAGGGCACAAGAGGCCGCAGTTCTAGAGGGACCCTATGGAGTGCTGATCCTGTGGTAAGATGGGTCACCTTCTGCGTTTCTACCAGGTCTTCTCACCAGCACCTGGTGACCGGGGTTCTTCCATGACTCCTCATTCAGGAGCAGCACCACCAGTTTCTCACCAGTCGGGGAACTGGAGTTCTTCCGGACGTTGGGGTCGAGGTGGAGGTCGAGACCGAGGCGGTCAGCCACCAGTTTCTCAGCACCAGTAGGGAGGTTTAGCTAAGAGTGGTCAGCCAGGGGCGCAAGGCAGCGGTATAGGCCAGTATTTCACCGTGGATCAGGCTTATCAGGATCAGGACCCCGACCCTTCAACTATTTGAGGTGCTATTTTAGTAGCCTCAGTTTTATCTTCATCCCTTTTCGATACTGGTTCTACACATAGATTTATCTCTTTTTCTGTTTTGGAGAGCCTTGGACTTTGCGTCTTTTCTTCTGCCGACTTGTTGACACTAGACACACCTTTGGGAATGATGACATCTAGTGTACGCCAGTGTAGAGAGTGCCCTCTCGAGGTTGCAGGGTATCTCTTCCTATGGGATATCTATTTCCAATAGATTACATGCTATGATTTCATCTTTGGAATGGATTCGTTGATTCCCATTCAGGCAGTCGTTGACTGTTATCGCCGTAGAGTGAGTTTCGTTTCACCAGAGGGCGAGTCATTTCTTCATAAAGGCGAGTGGGATGTTCGGGCGAGTCGGGCAGGACTCGAGTGTCTTGGGCTAGGAGGGGTGATAGCCCAGATTGCTATTCTTTATCTGGATGATCAGAGGACTCCACAGTTGGTCTTTCCTCTATTGGTGGATCGCTTCAGGGACGTCTTTCTAGAAGACTTTTCAGGTTTTCCTCTAGAGCGTGAGGTAAACTTCTCTATTGAACTCGTGCCAGGAGTGGCATCAGTGTCCATTCCTCCCTATAGGATGGACACACCTTAGTTACGGGATCTCAATAAGAAGTTAGAGGAGCTACAGGCTAAGGGTTTCATTCGACCCAGTAGTTCTCCATGGGGTTCACTTGTCCTGTTTGCAAAGAAGGCAGATGGTACCCTTCGGCTTTGTGTGGATTATCGGAAGCTGAACTAGTTGATGGTCAAGAACTGATATCCCTTGTCGAGAATTGACGATGTTTTCGATCAGCTTTGAGGAGCTCCGGTGTTCTCCAAGATCGACTTGAGGTCATGTTATCGTCAGTTGCACGTTAGACCATCAGATATACCTCTAACAACCTTCAGGAGTAGGTATGGTCTATACGAGTATACAGTCATGCCGTTCGGTCTCACGAACGCGCCTGCAGTTTTCATTGAACTGATGAACCGAGTGTTTAATCCTTACTTGGTCTCCTTTCTTGTGGTCTTCATGGACGATATCGTGGTGTACTCTCACACTCGACATGACCATTCCACACATCTTGATATTGTTCTGAGTACACTAAGAGAGCATCAGCTTTATGCTAAACTCTCGATGTGCCACTTCAGCATGGATCAGATTCAATTATTCAGTCATGTCATCTCAGAGGCAGGAGTAATAGTGGACCCATAGAAAGTGAGATCTGTAGTTTCCTGGGAGAAGCTGAAGAATTGTTTTGTGGAACGGGGCATCCTAGGGTTGGATAGATACTACAGACGCTTCATTCAGGACATTTCACGCCTAGAAGAACCTTTGACAGGACTGACCAAGAAGGTGGTGAAGTTATCATGGTCAGATTCTTGTGAGTCAGCCTTTCAGTAGCTAAAAGGGAGGTTGATGTCAGCACCGATACTAGTCGTGTCGGAGCCAAGGAAGAGCTAAAATGTTTACTGTGATGCTTCAAGTATCGGGCTGCGATTTGTGATTATGCAGGGAGATGGAGTCATTGTTTACGGGTCTCGACAATTGAGGACACATGAGAGGAACTACCCGACCCATGATCTGGAGTTGGCAGCTGTTTTTCATGCATTACACTATTGGAAACACTATCTACTGGGGGAGCACATTGTGGTCTACACTGAACACAAGAGTCTCAAATACATATTCACTCAGCGTGATCTAAATCTGAGGCAGCGCCGAGGGGTTGAGTACCTTCAGTCCTTTGATTTCGAGCTTGCCTATATACCAGGGAAAGGAAACGTAGTGGCAGATACGTTGATCGGGAGAACTCAAATTCAGGCAGTTCAGGAGGCCAGTAGTGAGTGGAAACTGATGGAACTGTTCTCTGAGATGCATCTGGAGGTGCACGACAGACGGGGACAAACTTTTATATCATCTGTAGCTGTTACCTCCACGCTACTTGATCAGGTACGGATGAGGCAACTATCAGACTCAGAAGGCTTAATCCTGTAGGAGAGTGTGTTAGGAGAGGACCCTCTTTCGGGATAGACAGTGGGGGAGGATGAGATCTTGCATTTCCAAGGACGCGTATGGGTTCCAGTAGACATACGCGAGGAGCTGATGTGGGATATCCATTCCTCTATTTGTGCAGTTCATCCTGGCGTCCCAAAGATGTTTCAGGACCTTCATCGCCAATACTGGTGGCCAGGTATGCAGAAGGATGTTTCTAGTTTTGTCATGAGATGTTCTACTTGTCAGCAGGTGAAAACAGAGCATCAGCGACCAGCGGGGATTTTACAGCAGTTAACCATTACGAAATGGAAGTGGAACGATGTTGCGTTGGATATCGTGACCGGGTTGCCAAGGTCACCTCGGGGAAACGATGCTGTTTGGGTTGTCATCGACGGGCTTACGAAGGTTGCTCACTTCTTGCAGATCAAGGAGACCATCAGTGTTGATGATCTGGGACAACATTACATCAGAGAGATCATTCGTATGCATGGACTTCAATGCTCTATTGTTTCAACTAGAGATGCGCGTTTTACCTCTCAGTTCTGGAAGGGAATTCAGAAGGCCTTGGGTACACATGTACTTTTGAGTACAGCATACCATCCCCAGACTGATGGCCAGTCCGAGCGCACGATCCAGGTGCTTGAGCATATTCTCCGAGCTTGCATTCTAGACTTTGGCGGTTCTTTAGAGAAGCATATTCCTTTGGTGGAGTTTCCCTACAACAAAATTTTCCAGGTGACCATTCAGATGGTGCCATACGAGGCTTTTACGGTAATCCATGTTGATCACCCTTATGCTGGTTGGAGGCAGGAGAGGTAGCTTTTCTAGGACCTCATCTTGTTCAAGAGACCTCAGAACAAATAGAGATGATTCGGAAAGGGATGTCTACGGCATAGTCTTGACAGAAGTTTTATGCTAATCAGTACAGATGACCTCTGGAGTTCGAGGTCGGCAACCAGGTTTTCTTGCATGTCGTATCGAGGTTGGGACACAAGTGGATTTGAAGACAGACTATGCTTTCACCGCAGTACGTCGGGCCGTTTGAGGTCTTGGAGAGAGTTGGGCCAGTCGCCTATCGGTTTCATCAACCTCAGAGGTATTGGGCAATGCATGACGTCTTCCATGTCTCTCAACTCCGACGATACTTTTCATACTCATCTCACGTCCTTCAACCCAGAGAAGGCGAGCTTGAAGAGGATGCATCGTTCGAGGAGCATCCTATCCGGATTGTCGATCATAGTATGAAGGTTCTCCGTGGGTGGTCTATTCCTCTGGTATTAGTGCTATGGCAGCCCGGGCGAGTACAGGACGAGACCTCAGAAAGGGAGACTGATGTACGATCGCAGTGGCCGGAGTTGTTCGGTGTTTCTCCTTCTCCGCCTCGTTAGGGAAATTCGGGGATGAATTTCTTTAAGGGGGGAAGTTTGTTCGAACTCGGATCTCTTTTAAGGTATGTTTTTTCCTTTTTTCTGAAGTTTTTAAGAAAAATGTATTTTCTATAAATTTTGAAAGTACACGTCTTGTACTTTCGGAGTACATGTCGTGTACTCTGATCCGGATCGAAGTTGTATGATGGTCGTGCCCGGGCCACACACAGGGTGTGTAGGGGTGACGTAGATTCCAATATTGGAGGAGTATAGAAAGGAACTAGTACACGCTGTGCACTCTAAAAGTACATGTCGTGTACTTTTTTTCACTAAACGGATTGGGGTCACGCCTAACCCCAATTTTCATCTTCTTCTTCAGTTTTTGTCCGCCCGTGAGCGACCGTACGGCCAGATCTTCGAAGAGCTCCCGCCTCTCCGTCCATTCTCCGATTCGAGGAAGGTCAATTGCATTGGAATCAAAATGGTGATTTCTTCATTCTGATTTAGCCTTGTTTCTTGACTCCTCCTGGATTCCATGTTATCATAGGTTGAGCGTTTTGTGCGTTTTCTCAAATCTGCATCATTCCAAGGGGAATTTGTCATCGTGGTTCACTTATATTGATCACCTAGGATCATGGTCATTGGTTTGTGACTTTCAGTTTCAATTTGATGAGTATTTTGTGCAAATTCCACCAATACCCTTGAATGGGGTACTGTGTGTTCCTGTTTTACCCTTGTTATTTTCCTTCTTTTCTTGATTTTTGTGGTAGAGGTTTATGATTGTAATTAGAGTAATTTATTTTGGTTTTAGGTTGCTTTTCCATGTTTGTTCCGCCTTTTTGTCGTTCTTCCAATTTCCATGCTTAGTTGTAGGATTGTGGATGGTTTCCTTTTTTTGCTGCTGAGCCTTAGTTGATAGTCAAGTTGTTCTTGAGGTTAACTTGGACGATGCACGCACACTAAGCATGTTTAGTTTTACTCGGGACTGTGAGAACCTTGAGTAGTAGACTAAATGGAGAATGGACGGATGGGCTTCTCCAGAGTGTCTTTAATTATGATACGAGACCACATGGGGAATTGACATTGAGTTCTTCCTCAGAGAGTATGTAGTTCCTTGACGTGGGCCACATGGGGAATAGTCATTGAGTGATTCCCCAGAGAGCCTTTAGCACGTTAAGAGACTATAGGGGGAATTGACGGTGAGTGCTTCCCCAGAGAGTCTGCTTAATTTCTTAACAGAACCATAGGGGTGAGACTGTGTGTGCCACCTAGAGGGTTGTTAGTACTTTTAGGTTGAACCATAGGGGTTAGGCTGTGAGAGCTGCCTAGAGGGTTACCTTTTTCCTTTGTTACTAGTTGTTTACTTGTGCTCTTAATTTGTTATAATTGAGGATTGTATCTTCTTGTGCTTTCCTATTTACTTATGCTAGTTTTATTACATGATTTGTATTCATTGACTATTAGGAAAAAATCATTGGGTGATTTCCTACTCGGATTGTATCTCACACCCTGTTTGGGCCATGCTTTTGGGCCCAAGTAGACTATGTTGTTGTAGGTATAGATAAGGGAAATCACCCTTCTACTTCAGGATCTTGAGTTCACCAGGAGATGGGGTGCGTGGGATTGAGCCGCGGTTCGCGATGCTGAGGAGCTTACTTTATTTTTCTTTTGCACTTGGTTTCAGTTGTACATCAACAGATTGTTGTGTTTTCTGTTTTCCTTAGATATTTGTACCTACTGTATCATTGTCATAGTAGTTATATATCTACAATGAGTCTGCTGTTTGGTTTTTGTTGTATGCATGTTGTCTACTGATTCTGGTGATTATTGTTGTTTTTCCGCAGTAAACCTTACCGAATGAGGGCATAGTTTCCCCACTGACTCACCAAGGCCCTCGCTACTAGTCAGCAGCCTTTGGCGTTCGGGGAAACGCGCTTGAGCTTATGTAGTGAACTAGGTATGTGCCACCAGTGGAGGGGATCCAGATTCAGGTCGTTACAAACGTGGCTCAGCACCACATCAGCCCTACCCAGATGTTCCACGTCCAGGTATCCCAAGCGGCCCGCACTGCCAGGTGGATGGCACTGCCAGGTCAGTCCAGCGGACTGACCCACGGCCCAAAAGCCTCACCCATGGCCCAATAGCCTAGGTTGACCTGAGTCAGGTAAAACCTGAGTCGGGCTGGGTCGACCCAGGTCGACCTGTGTCAGTTCGGTCCAATTGAGGCAGACTAGGCACAGACCCAGTACCTCCCAGGAACACTAAAAGGGCCTTATCTTGAGAACTAGATGTTTTCTTGACGATCCATATATGGTGTTGGGGTCCTTAGAGCGAGATAGTCCTTTTGACATACTCTATGAGATTTTTGGTGAAATTTGGTGTACAACTGGGTTGGATCGTACCCATATCAAACTGGGCCCTTGGCTCTGAAATGACAATAATGCACAGACCGTGTGTCCGATTGATGCACCTTCTATTTCATTGGAACCCTTATGACCTGACAGATCATTGGGTTACTTCTTATGAGACTGCATTCCAGTTGAAAAATTAGTGATGGCTTGGGGAGTAGTTCTCCCAAATGCACTATGTACGGAACCCTGTGACAGGATGAGACCTGAACACTGCACACAATTCGACTCAATGTGACTCGACAGACATGATATGTGATGGGGATGAATACCTCAGTAGGCCACGGTGGGGAGAAGTCATGGTATGAGGTGGGGAGGAGTACCTCAGCAGGCCACGATGGGGGAGGGAGGCTTTTTGTGACCCATCAGACCCATGGTACACGATAGGTAGGAGTACATCAGCGGTTCAATGTTAGTGGGATGTGGCTCTTTGTGACCTAACAGGCCCACTATACTTTATAGAAGAATATTTCTCCAGTAGAAGAGGTGTTTGACATTGTAATTGGAGTTTTTAATTGTTATAATCCCAAGATAATCATGTGGCTGGCTATCATCATTCATAGCGATCCAGTGTGGGTAAGCATAATAATCATGTTTCACTTAGATGTATACCTGGTTTGATATGAGAATCTAATTGAGTTGTGTTTTTTGGCTTGTGCAGTGTGATTGAGATCATGTATTGTGGTTTTCTTTTGTGGAGTTCTAGGAGACCTATGGGGTCTAGGGGTCCCTACCGAGTATCGTTATACTCAAACCTGTAAGGGATTTTCCCTCACCTTATTATGTCTTGTGCAAAGGGTGTACATCCTTGATCAAGGCTGAGGGAGCCAGGTCTGGATGGTGCTCAAAGGTGGAAATTCGGCGTGCTGTGAGGTGGAAGTGAAGGGAGGATGCGAAGTACTGTGGAGGTGATATGTACCTACCCTTCAGTCTGGATAAGTGGTGGACGATCCAAGAGCTTATTTTCACCTTTCATATATTTTTTACTATTCAGTTGTAATTGTACTTTTCCAGTTGGGACTATATTCCGGCCCCTTTAATATTAGTACACCTTTTCTAGAGAATTTTACTTCACAGTTGCTTCTTGTTGTGTTCTCGGACCATGTGTTTGTGGATGTTTAAAGGAAATGCATTACCATTTTAGGGAATATGCCTTTTGGTGCTAGTTGTCTACCCCTGGCCTATGGAAAGTGGGATTTGGGTAGTCCTGGCATTGACCACGGGGAACGGGTCATAACAATGTGGTATCAAAGTAGTTTGGTACTACTGATGAACTAGGAATCTAAAATTTTCTATGCGGCAATATATTTATGTTTTATGAGTGAGGTTTTTAGTTTGGGGAATCCCATGTATGTGCAGCTGCCAACATATCTATACACCATTACCCTGAATTTTTTAATCTGACTCAGAGAATGAAAACACTGATTTTGTGATTTTTTGAAAAGTTTTTCGTTTGATTTCTTTGGATTCAACTCACCTGGTATTACTTAATGACCATGGCTCCCCTGTTCCTTATCAGGATATCGCCTCTTAGACAACCAGGTAGGATTCCTAAGAGAGTACGTGACGACGGCCCACCGAGCGATGAGACCTTGTTGAAGGTCCCTCTTATAGTGATAGAACCTTCTGGTGGTGTTCCAGAAGCACATATACTCATTGGGTAGTCATCGCCACCATCCCACCAACATAGGGTGCACACTGACTGAGCATGTCGCATGAGTTTCAGCGGCAGAGGCCTTTGAGGTTCCGAGGCGAGATGGACCCGCATGCGGCTGAGTACTTGATAAAGGTTGTGGATAGTGTTTTACACCAAGTTGAGACACCAGTAGAGACGATGGTGATCATATATTCTAGTCATTTCCAGTGAGTGACGTTGAGAATGATTTTCATAGTGATGAGGCTTTGGTACATGGACCATTTAATGAGATAGTATCTTTGGGTAGTATGCCAGGTATATCATTACTCGTTCATTAGCAGTTACAATCAGAATTACTGGTAGAGGCCACGTATAGGTATATTGCCTCACATGAGTTTTAGTATCAGATACCCCTCATGTTCCGAGGCTAGCCCGACTCACAGGTGTCTAAGTACTTGATTGAAGTGGTGGCCGAGATTCCATCTATCCCTGGTACCGTTTAATCAGATGGAGGTCCTGGTAATGATCCTTCTATGTGTCTAAGTAGGGAAATGGCATGGTTTATATTTCCATAATCATGAGAATATATGACATTTCTTTGTACGAGCTTGAGATCCTTCCTTAGAGAAGGGGGGACTATTTCTATAATGAGCTATGTGATGAGAGTTCCCTAGAGCTTCAATAGCTTCATTATGATGACATGTAGGTAGCTGAGTATTTATCGGGGTGTACTGACCATTCCTAGTACATGATGATTACCATACAATCAGTGCTTTGAGGCTCCGACTTTTGAGCGAGATGTGTATAAGGAAGACTGATCCAGAACTATTCTTATATGCATTCTTACCTATGTTAGGGTGTTCGAGAGAACCTTTTTGGTAGAATTTTGTTTTTCTGATCGGATACATCCATTGAATGGTAGAAATGTGAAAGCAGGAAACTGGCGCCAGTCCCAGAGACTTGGGCACGTAAAAATGTTTCTGGATGAGGATGTGTTAGGGATAAACGAATTTAAAGGGATGAAAATGTAGAAGCAGAGTTAGGAGATCCGCTTGGGGTTGTTTACATTTTGACATGTTTCAAACCACCCACTATGTAGTCCCCACTAGGATCAGGGAACTAGATGACAGGGGAAGAGAGTAGTTTGATGCCATCAAAGAGTGTGACCCAAGGGATCTAGGAATGATTCGAGGTATAGTCTGTGTCTTCTAATAACTACCGTATTAATAAAAATAAATGAAAATCATACCTTTCTTCCATTAATCTTGTCCAAGACGTAGAGTTTTTGATTAAACCATTTACTTGACCCTCGTGTCTAGAGATACCTTTTGGAGGAGTCTAGATAATCACACATATGCTGACAGTGTGATCTGACGATTGAGGTGAGTGTTTCAGTTGGAGACTCTTGGTGGTAGTATAGACATCTTACGACATTAGTTTTGGTATGTACTAGACTTCCACAGTTCATACATAGATTTAATTTATTAAAAAAAGGTTGTCTTTTACCTACAATGTTGGTATATGATTTTATTTAGTCAGAGAAAATATAATGAAACCCAAGAAGCACATGATATACTCTTGTAAAAGAGGGTGCAACTGATCACTCTTGTGTTGGATGAACTTTCTGTCATGGCAGCGGGAGTTTTTAGTTTTTAGTTCCCAACATAAGTGGCAGAGTTTCGAGACGTCCTTTCAAAAGATGATTCTTGGTTTACCTTCCCAAATGGAGAGGGAATTCTGCTTTTGATGGGTACTATAGGAGTTTTTACTAGAATGTACCATATTTTCGACACCCTTAACCGAATTGAAGAAGTAAGGGAAACCCATTGTTTGGATGGAGAGATGCCAACAATGCTTCCAGGAGTTGAGGTAGAGACTGATGAGTGCCCCCATATTGAGGATACCATAAGAGGGTATTGGGTATCCAGTCTACTGTGATGCATCAGGGGCCAGACTTGGGTATGTCCAGATGCAGGAGTGAGTAGTGATCCCTTATGGCTCGCAACAGCTGAGACAACACGAGAAATACTACTCTACCCATGACTCGAAGTTAGAAGTAGGGGTCATTGAACTAATGATGTTCCAATATTAATTTATAAGATAATTTTTTTTAGTCTAGTCTCATCATAAGTGTATCAGGTATATCATATCTCAGAATGACATTAACCCGAGATTGTGGTGATGGCTAGAGTTCCCCCAGGACTCTGACTTTGAGATAGACTATACTCATGAGAAGGGGAATGTGGTAGCATATTCACTCAACAGGTGGTCTGGTCTGTAGTTGCTGAGTGAGTCGACAGAGTTGGTAGAAACATTTTAGATATCCTTAATGGATAGATATGGATCAGCATACCTATAGTCTATGACAGTCACTCCCCCACTCAATCAGTGAGTTAGGGAGGTACCATTTTGGGACACTGACTGCAAGACTTTGTGTGCCCATATATCCTCAAAAGAGACACCTGATAGATTTTCTAAAGGTGGGGAGCACTTCATTATCTTCAAAAGATGTACCATGGTACAGGTGGTGCTATGGGATATGATTTTGAAGGAGTTCTATACATCCTCTCTGGTGGTACATCATGGTGTGGAGATGATGTACCAAGACCTCTTGTGTGAACATTTTTAGATAGGGATGAAGAAGGTTGTAACAGAGACTGTTTCACAATGCCTCACTTGTCAGCAAGTGAAGGTCGAGCACCTGGTTCTAGAAATAATATCACAACAACTAGAGGTTCCATAGTGGAAGTGGGATGGAATCTCTGTGGGCTTTGTAACAGGTTATACACGTATGACCAGGGGATATGATTCCATTTGAGTGATCATTGACCGACTCACCAAGTCGACACACATCTTACCTATCTGAGAATAGGGATCACCATAGGGATAGATATTCCTCTACATGCTGAATATTGTATGATTTCATGGGGTTCCATTGACGATAGTATCTGGTTGTGATGCACATTTCAGATCCCGGTTGTCAACGATATTGTAGGAGGCGTTCAAGACTCACCTGTGTTTGAGCACCGTCATTCATCCTCAGCTGGATGGTCAGTCAGAGTGGTCCATTTAGACACTGGAAGACATGTTATGTCCATGCTTCCTAGATTTTGGTTGTATTTGGGAGGATCACATTCCCTTGGTGGAGTTCTCATACAATAATTTTTATCACTACACCATCGGTATGACACCATTCGAGGCCTTGTACGGTTGGAACTGTAGATCAGCTCTTTGCAGGACTGAACCAGGGGAGTCTGCACTTATTGGTCCAGAGTTGGTACGAGCTACAATAGAGAGGGTTCATACCATAGAGGAGTGGATAAAGACTACAATGGTTAGACAGAAGATATATGATAACAGAAGATAGAGACCTTTGGAGTTCTTAGAGGGAGACCATGTTTTCTTGCGAGTATCTCCTCGATGAGGAATACAGGGATTTGGTGAAGGCGGCGAGTTTACACAGATGTTTATCAGACCTATTCTGATACTTCAAAGGATAAGTGTGGTGTCATACCACATGGAACTTCCACCGTAGTTGGATATGGTTTACGTCTTCTTCCACGTAACCTTGCTGAGGTGATATGTGCATAACCCATCTCAAGTCATCAACCATGGTGAGATAGACTTAGACGATGTGGAAATATTTATGGATTTTCTAGTTGAGATTGGGGATCGACAAGAGTTGGTCCTTAATGGGAGATCAATACCTCAGGTTCGCGTTCACTGGAAGTAGGGGAACCTCTAATAGAACACATGGAAGAAAAAGGCTCAGATTTGTGCTTATTCCCCCCATTTTTTCCTTAGTTTATGTTTGTGCCTTTGGAGCCATAAAGAGCTATGGTGGAGAGAATTTAATGTCCCAGAATTTCCTTATAAATTTTAAAATTATATGGAAATATTTTGATACAGCAAAATCAGACGGTGCAGGATTTTGAGGCATGGAATGCCTGGAATGATACGTCGATGTTTTGATAAAAATTAATTATTAAGCATAAGTAGTTTTTTGATAGAGTGTAATAACTATTAAACTCTTTCCTGGATTAGAAATTTTGGGGCAGCGTTACGTTCATGATGGCAGGATTACCCAAGGTGCGACGTACGTCTAGTCGGCATAGGCCTCCGGTGAGAAAACCCAAAAATGAAATAACCGTAAATAAAATAATAAAATAATGTTATTTAATTTTTCGAAATCATATAAATAAAAAAATTTAACGTAGATTATAAATCAAAGACCACCATTGACCTTGTGAGGGTATTATTTATTTAGGCAGATTCTAACATTTGCAAGCGCGTACCACCAGTGAATGTTTATTTTTTCTCATAAATAAAATAATTAATTGGAAATTATTTTATTATAAATCCATAACTTTTAAATGGTGACTCAGATTAGAAATCCGAGAGTACTATTGGGATCATTGGGGGCGTGTTTCCCTTAAGAAAATATTAACCTCGACCAGTGAGGGTCAAGGGTAACTGTTATTAATTGTTTTAATTTTTTTTGGTACATTTAGTAAAAGCACCAGCTGTATTTTATAACTTTGAACTGGTGAATTTATTAAAAAAATGAGGGCATTGTTAAATCCACAATGCAACGATTCAGTTAAAAGAGATTTTACTTTGACCATAGTAAGTCCAAAAAAAACTTATGTTTTTTCACTTTTTAAATGAAATGAAATAAAATGATTTTATTATTTTATTTCATGCCCTCCAACAGAAAAGTAAAGGGGGTGGGTCTAGCGATGTGTCAAGACAATAAATGGTTTGACCTTCCATCCCTAAGAAACAACTTCGTTGGGGAAATAGGAAGCTTTTTAATTAATGAGCCCCATTAAATTCAAACGTTGTTACATACCCTCCCACTCTCCTATACATATAGAGCTTAGGGGTAGGTATTGGAAGATCATTTCCAAGAAATAAAGTGTTGAAGGAGCACCACGATGCTAAACACTTAGAAGATGGAGTCGATCCCAGAGGGATGATATGGATGATAATGAACTATGAAATGAAGGGCGGTGTACGAGTGGTGTCGTTGGTAACTAATTACAGGAATAAAAAACACTATCCACCATTAAGCGTGGACATTTCTCCAACGATTCGAGGTTGGGTGTTATTTCATTTATTCTTTTTAGAAAAATATTCCCTCTCCCATATTCTTGAATAATATGAAGAATGCGGGTCAACCGACTAACAGGTCGACCCGCAATTCATTCTTCTTTGTAGGAGGTCATTGCCGGATTTATTGAGGGGTTTTTCTAGTTGATTAATTCAATTATTATTAAACACTTAACACCCCACTTGTATAGGAATTAACGAGGAGGGTATGGGCCTAACGAACCCATCTGGAACCCTCAACTATCTTTGCTACATCCTTGTGCCTCCATGGAAGACTGAGAGCTTGACGACACTGACCGGCTACGTTTTGGATAGTTCATCGACGCATGCATCTGGAGGAGGCCGCGACAGAACGATGCATCGACTATCGGATCAGTCGGCACTGGCCAGCTATGGAGGAGGCACTGTGGGTCGTCGTGCGCTGATGATGAACATAGAGGATCGCGACTCATCATCCGTAGCGACCGGAGGGGAGGTTGGCAGGCAGGTTGAGCTGCCATGCCATAGCCAGCGGAGCAGAGAGGTGGTACACCAATGTCAGAGAACCAACAAGAAAGCAATTACGCGTCCCGTATTGATCACATCTAGAGAAGGGGCCACTAGATTGATCGTGGGTCAGAGGACGGGGCACACTCTAGTGACGCCACCGACGGGAAATTCGCCTCTCGTCGGTTGAGGCATAGAGGCCCCATGGCACCACTGGGTGCCACGTTGGGGTCAACCCCCACTGGTTGACCCAATGAACCGACTCCACGCCACGTCATCCCAACCCATACATGTCGGGTCCAGGTATCACTAGTTTCCCGCGCCTCCAGGCGGGTGGCACCACTGGGTCGGTCCAGCAGATGAACCAGCTGCTCAGCAGGCTGACCCGTGGTCGACTCGGGCCGGGCTAGGCCTAGCAGGCAAAGTTGATCCAAGTTAGGTTGGATCTGATTTAGGAAAGGTCGAACCAGGTCAACCCTCGTCAGGTCGGTCTGATTGAGGTGGACCAGACCCAGACCTAGTACCTCCCAGAAACACCAAAATGACTTTATCTTGAGAACCAATCATCCATTTGAGGAACTATCTATGGCGTTGTGATCCTTGGAGTGAGGAATTCATTTTGATTTACTCCATGTTAGTTTTAGAGGTATTTATAGTATGGATAGGTTGGATCGTACTCAAATCCAACTGGACCCTCAACACTGAAATGCCAATAACGCATAGACTGGGTATCGGATTGACACACTGTCTATTATTTTGGAACCCTTATGACATGATGGATCCTCGGTTAAATTTTTGTGAGACTGCGAGCTAGATAAAATATGATTTATGGCTTTAGGAGCGGTTATCTCAAGCACACTATGTACGGAACCCTGTGACGGGCTGAGACCTGACGACTATTGACTTTTCGACTCAGAGTGACTGAACATCCATGGTATGCGATGGGGAGGAGTACCTCAATAGGACAAAGTGGGGATTGGCCACAGTACACGGTGGGGAGGAGTATGTGAGAAGGCCATAGTGGCAAAGGGAGACTCTATGTGACCTAGTAGAGCCACGGTACGGGATGGGTAGGAGTACCTCAATGGTTCAAGGTTAGTGGGAAGCGGCCCTTTGTAACCCGACATGCCCACTATACTCAATAAATGATGAGTTCCCCAGTAGCCTAGGTGTTTTACGTTGTAACTGGGGTTGTTACTTATTATTATCCCAGGAGAATCATGTGGCTGGCTATCAGCATTCACAGTGATCCTCTGTGGGTTAACATCATAATCATATTTCTCTTATTTGTATATTTGGTTTGAGATGAGACTCTAATTGAGCTCTGTCTATTTCTTTGTGCATTATGATTGAGGTCATGTTTTTTGGATTTCCATTGTGGAGTTTTAGGTGACATACTGTGTCTCAGGATCCCTACTAAGTATCATTATACTAACCCCTGCACAGGCTTCACCCGAAACATGTTGTGTCTTGTCTAGACGATGTACAACATTGATCGAGGATGAGGGAGACATGACTAGATGGTGATCAGTGGTGGACATTCGGCATGAAATGTCATAGTGGAGATGGGAAAATATGGAGTTCTGTGTAGGCGATCTATACCTACCCTATAGGTAGGATCCGCAGTGGATGATCTAGGGGCTATTTTTCACCATTCATCTATTTTGTGCTTTTATGTTGTACTTTTACTTTTCCAGTTGTTCTTGTATTCTGGCCCCTTAAAATTTAGTTCACTTTTACTACAATATTTTTCTTAACAGTGGCTTCTTGTTGTGCTCTCGAACCATGTGTTTTTACAGTTTTAAAGGAAATACCATCTTGTTTTAGTGAATTCTCCTTTCGGTGCAAGTCGCTAGCCCCGAGCCTAAGGAAGGAAGACTTCAGGTAGTCACGGCATGGGCCCTGGGGGACATTTCATGACATTAATTTTATTAAAAATGAATCTAACATACTGAAAATTGAGAAGTTAAATTTGGATTATTTTGATACATTATTAAAATGATGTATAAGTCATTTTTGAAAAGAAAGAATCAGTCATAGCGGAATCAGATACACAATGTTCCAGGTATGACTCAAAATGTTTGGTATGAGTTTAAACATGAAATTTTATATCAAAAAGTGTCACTCACTGAAAAACAAAAAAAACTCATATATTATTGTTATTTTAGAAAAAACATCATTCTTAATTTTGGTAATGTATGAATCACTGTCACATCTAAGAGACACACGATGTGGGTGGAATGACTCAATGTTCATTTTGCAGTTAAAACTAACATATTAGTGTAAATGAAATGTGACAATATAAAAATTTTAAAACTGAATTCATAGTGTTTTGATACACTCGGAATACAATCCATATGATATTTTGGTCACATCGTAATCCTCTGAACCTCAATATGATTCATGGAGTGTCCGATATGGCTCATATTGCATCATTTTATTTAAAATTGTCATTAATTTTAGTAAAAAAAGAAACTAACATACTCAAAACCAGGAAACCATATTATTATTATTTTTATTCTTTAGTAAAATGATCCTTTATTATTTTTTATGATTATGAATATTCTATACCAAATTCAAATACATGATGTTCCCATTATGATAAAAAGTGTTTTGTTATCCCATTATAATTTACATTTTAGTTAGAAAAGTGTCACTCACTAAAACCCAAGAAAACACGCTCAAAATTTATTGATAATTTAAGAAAATAATTCATATGTCATTTATGAAAAGAAAAAATTAGTCTTATCTCAAACTGACACACGATTTGATTGGTATGAATCGATGTACGTGTTTTTAGTTTAAAACGAAATTTTAGTAAAAGTGACTACCGACATATAGAAAACTATGGATATTCATTCATGCTCTATTAATAGCATAGGGAAACAATTAACATTTCATTTGGGAAGTCTAGGTATCAACCACACCTCAATCCAACATCTGATGTGGCTAGTATGACTCCAACTATGTCTTTTAAATATATAAGTGTAATATTTTATTGAAGCATGCATCACATATCGAAAACCTAGAATGTTATCCAATTTCGTTTTATCATTATTATATTTGATATTACTGAATTAATTTTCTTCAACATTAGTATATTATACTTATATAGTCAACATTCATAATGATAATGCTTGATGTGAATAGGAAATGTTGTGGCATAAAATCAACAACCACCACTCAATCTAGAAAATAGTGTTATTGGTATGACTCCAGGTTTATTTTAATATTAACACTTGTTGTTAGTTTAATAATTTAAAATATTACTAACATATGAATTTTATTCTAATAATGGTGTGTTATTACAATCGAGATGGGGTGTTTTTGTTAGAAATAGAATGAGTCTATGTCCTGATCATAAGAAAAAGGAATATTATTGTTTATTATTGTATGTAATAATGTTTACATCAGTAACTGTATAAAATTGAGTTTGAAATATCTATAATATAATGTATTTTTTTCATGTATTTCAGTTTATAATTTTATTAAATTTAAATTCATTATTGGTAGTTGATTTTAAGGATTTCTAGTAGTGTTTCTTGTTCTGCTATGTGCTATTACAGCAAACAACATTATACCCCTTTATTTCTGCTTTTAAATAAGATCAAAAAGATGCACTTATTTAGTGTCACACGATGCCCTAATAAATACCTCCTTTATTAGCTATAAATAACCATGTTGATAAAAGATTTCGATTATTTAAATTCTAATATAACTAATAAAGGAATACGTTATCAGTGTTTTCAGTGCTAATAAAGGATCCCATTATTAGTCTTTTTAGAATTGATAATAGAATGGGGATTTTATTATCTCTCTTAACCTAAATGCTTATCTAGAGATAATAATATTCATTTATAGAATTGTTAAATAGTTATTTTTTAGTTATTTAATAAATCATTGGAGTGTGGGAAATTAGTTCATCTAACTTCTCCCTACAAAAATTTGATTAGTTTTATTCATCAAATATATTTAACACTTATGTGCTTCATGGCCTTGTCTTTAACAATTGAATCATTATAATCCACATTTGTGTATATTCTATCAATTATAAATTTAATAATTTTGAAAAATTGGAATTTATATTTTCATACCTTTATGGTATTCATCATTTCTTTCCAAGAAAATTAATTTTTCTCTTCCAAATCCAGAAACTAGAAGTTTGACGGGTGTCTCTAATCTCCATCATTAGATTGTGGTCACATAAAATAATTATTTATAGCTACAAAATTCAATTATATTAATTTATTTTAAAATATGTAGTACTGTGAATATAATGAAATGAATGATTTTACTTTCATGGATAATGATATAACTTGAGTCATACTTTAAAAGTATTGAGTATTTTTATTCATGGGTAAAAATAGACATATATTCATGTTATATAAAGTCTAACAAATATATATATATTTATGTTTTAATAGAATTGATCAAATATTTTTTAATTAATTTTTTCATAATCTTATCCCATTCAATAGATTATGATTCCTCCATTCATACCATATTAAAAATGAGATTCTTCCATTTTTATGATTCCCCTTCCAATAAAAGAAAAAATTTGGACAACTTTTTTATGCATACCTCATTAGATAATGTATAATATCATTTTTTTATTTTTTTTATAACTCAATAGTATGTGAGTTGGATGACCCTCTGATGGAGGGTTGTGGTTACTACCTGAGGCTCTCAAATAATATTTATTTCATCATCGCTGACTCAGGGAGTTCAATGTGATATAAGATACACTTTATAGATTGAGATATTTGGGATATCATTTCTAATATATGTTTTACTTCATATTCTTTCAGGATTGATTTAACATTGGGTAAATCATTTTATTCCCTATAACATTCATTTTCAACTTGATTTTTCTCAGTTCCATGAATTTAATAAAAACAATTGGTTAGTGTGGGTATAAATCCCCAATAATAGTATAGAATAATCATATAATAAGTAAAATGAGTCTGATGTTGTCCAAAATTATTGTTACTTCATTAGAACATTTGGAATGTTAGGTTCTTCATAAATCAATGTTTTTTCAACATTGGATTATTTATGTTCCACAAAATTATTCTTCATAACCAGACCCCAAAAATTATTAAACATTACTGTGATAACTACTAAGGTGAGAAAAGAACAACGTGAAACATTATACATAATTAAATATTAAAACTCATTATATATCATCATAAATCAATCCTAAACCACAAAATTATTAGCGTATTTATATATTAGATGTATAACTAACTTATTTAAGAACATTTTAAAAATAACTCAAAAGTAGACATCTCACATGATACCCTATTTGAAACATCATAAACAATAGCCTTTTCCATAACCTAGGTATTATAAATATAGAAATGTCGGATATCATGTTGTCATTAAGGGTAAACATAAGATAAATCAATTGATGATCACAACTCTATATAAGATAAAAATCAGGGTTTGATAAAATTATCGTGTTACATAGTCATTACGTGATAATATCACAACCTTCGAAAAATAGATAATAAAACATGAGTCACTGAATAAATATTTTAATAGAATATAAGACACGAGTCATAGAATAATAGAAACCTGACTCAATAATTGTGAGACATGGGAACATAACAAATTTATATTGAAGAGAAAATAAATATGGAAAACACATAAGACTAGAATTAATTACACTATTCAATGTTATACACTATTAATGCCTTGTCAGAATGGGATATGCTAACAACAATCCCGTGACATAGTGGACTTGGTATAACCACTCTCATCCCTCAACAAATTGAAGTTGTGTTCACCGCACACATATCTTAACAAAGTGTAATTGAAATAACTGCCCATCTTTGATAATAATATCATGACACATATATCATTACCCAATAAACATTAAGGATATAATGAAAACAAGAATCACATATTAATAAAAAATATATAATTTTATAATATAAATAATATAATTTCTTAAATCTATTTTGGATTAATTAACTACCAAAAAAGAGAGTGTTTCAAGAAAACATCTATAAGTCATTTTAATAATACATATATAGAGGAACAATATATGGGTTCATTAGAGAATATTCCCAATGGATAATAACATACATTAGTGGAATGAAGAGTAGAAAAAATCCACATTTCTAATAGTATTTAAATTTATATAGATAAAGAAGACAACCACCCTTATATTTATTATAGTATTATAGAAAATATTTTATAAAACAGTAGGAATTGGCATTTATTTTGAAAACAATGAAAACAAGGTGTGAGATATTCATAATTAAAAATTTCAACAAACATGTTAAATGATGTTCATTCATAAATAAATTTAAAATAGTAATTATATTCATACTTTTGGAAAGATCATCAATGATGGTAGAATACAAACATACTGAAAATGGTAAAGAAATATTTCATTTTTGGATAATGTATAATATCAATATAAATAAATAATACATCATATATGAAAATATGTTAACATCCATAAAACAATATAATGGACAAAGCTATGGAAGAGAATGATTCTTATTGAAAAAAATATTTAATTTTGATATCTATATCAAGAATCAATTTGGGAGAATTATTTTCAAAGGGGCTATGAAAATGTATGAGAATATATATATATATTTCATTAAATAATATAGATGAATAACAAAATGTTTTTTATAGGGATTAATCATATATTTTCTGTGTATGGATAAATATTTATAAAGATATATAAAAAGATATGATTAAAATGTATACCCTTTTGGTATCTATTACTTTTGAATAAAAATATTTAGAACGATAAAATAATAGATACTTCTAAATAGATTTAATTACTTGTGAAATATGTTGACATGTATCAATTTTATGTATGATGACGATAATAAAATATATTAGGATAGGAATATGTAAATTATGTTAATGAATAGAAAAATTGAAAAGAGAACCCCTTAAATTTACTCTTGACTTCAACTAAGTTGTTTTATCCTCCAATAAAAAAATATAAAATACTTAATAAAATATATAATAACCTTATTCATATCATTTACCTTTTATACACATCCATTTTAATAATTAATTACACTTATTATATCCAGTTACTATTTATTTTCATTATCAGATGTCAGAAATTTTGATCATTTATACGAGTTTCATAATAGTGATGTGGGTACAATTTCCTCGATACAAAGATTATAATTATAAGAATATTTAATGTTTAAAAATAATTATTTTAAATGAAAATTTTATCCCCATGTTCATTTTATGGAAATATTGTGTATGGTTTGGGAGAATAGAATCCCTGACAAACATTGTTTTTCAATAATTTAATGATAACCATGAGTTACATTATAATGATTTTTTATTTTTTACATCATTAGTAAAAAACCAAAATAATGAAAATTATTACTCCTTAAAAAATATTATATATGTATTAGGGTCATTATTATTATTTATGGGGATAATGATGATGTTGGTATGACATCATTCATTTTGGTTATTTAAGTGACCTAAATGAGAATATGTTTTACTAATGAATGTGTATGAGTATAAAATTATATAATTGAAATAAACTTTCATCCTATGAAAATTGATGTTAATAAAAAATCATTATACCCAAATATATTAATTAGAAACATTGTACATGATAATTTAATTGAAAGCATTGGAGAATAATTTACATAATTACAAGATGAGTTTTCTCCTTTTTAAAATGTGTTCATTTGAATTCATGGATTTATTATTTCTAATTGGAAAATGAATCTTTAAAGATACATTTTGTAATTTTGGAGTGTATATAATGTATTAGATTCAATAGACAACTGAGTGGGTTGAGTGTTCAGGGATGGGTAGTGGACGAGTCCTTTTATTGGAATTTTCGGATTGGTATTTTATCAAATATTATTTTCATGAGGTGAAATGTTGTAATTTTAAAAGGATTATAAAAAAATATAAATTAATAAATACAATATAACATACTATTAATAAATCCTTTATAAAAAAATTTATAGATTTGTGGTTATGAAATATTATTTATATATAAGTTAATTTAATCCCTTTGTACTATAGTTTACCATTACCACGGGGACTGCATTTTTATGTTGATAACCTATATTTATATATATAATTGACATTTATTTCCATGAATAAAATTGATTTTTTATTTACTATTTTGAATTGATTTAATCTAATTCGATTTCAATATATGATACATTTAACATTTAGTTGAAAACAATAAATTTATATACAGTTGATTTTCTCGAAAAATAACTTTTAGAAGCATGTGTGATCATAAAACAATTTAATATAAATTATAAATAAAATAATTATTAATATATTTTAACAATCTGAATAATTAAAAGAGATTTTTAAAAATTTAATTTATTCAATATATCACGAAAAGAGTAGATAAAACAAAAAAAAATACTTCATTTGAAAATTGCATGTTACAATTAAATTCTTTTAATGACATCCTTTTAATATTAATTATTTAATAAAAAAAATTAAATACTTCAATACATTACTATTAAAATATCTATTTTAATTTTATATATTTTTTGAATCATTCTTTAATAATAACAATTATTTTACTTTTCTTCCATAAAAAAGATAATTTTTTACTAATGAATATTTATATAAATAATAGATTTTATTTATATTATAAAAATATATTATGTTTAATGTTTTATAAAAAATTATACTGTATCATTATACATATTAGATACATGCATACACAATGATGATATATCCAATGAACATATTTTTGATGGTCGTATTTTCAAAAACAATATTTATTATAGTCATATTTTATTCTAATGTTTATTGGTACATAAATTCATAGAATCCTTCATGTATTTATTTTTATTTTAATAATAAAAATATATTTGTAATTATCTACCTTATTGACATAATTTCAATAATGGAAATGAAAATCAATTAAAACCACAAGGACAATATGTACATGTTTCTGGTCCTTATATTTACCAACAGTTTTATTAAACAGTATTATTCATAATGGTGTTTCATATTTCATTATCATAATGTATTTATATTAATCTTTTTTAAAATATTTTATCTAAATAAAATATATCTCAGTTCATTTTATTTATGTATTATATGTTTATTAATCTATTAAATAATTCTTATTTTCTAATAGGAAAGTACATCGTACAATTAGAGATGTCCCAACATGGTCAAAACTTTACCATGTGGTGGTGTGGTCATCTATAGTTTTATTAAAAATTTGGACAACACATTATATTACATTGTTAATATTACCTTATATTAATCTTTAGATACATTGGGGTTTTATTTTTTGTGATTTTGGGTTTCTTTAGTGGATTTGAAGGCTTTAGCTTCAGCGGATAGAAATAATTTTATCAATGGTTCTTATCATATCTACTTATCTCATGGTATCATGTTTCCTTTTTCTAGTAGAAGAAATGATATTGGTTTTTGCTTATTTTTATTTTATATTTTTGATCTCATGATAGTGTATTCACATGTGTTAGGTTATTAATGGAATACCTTTATATTTATGGTGATTGATATTAGTTGTCAATACATACATTGTGAGTTATTACAAAAAGACTCATTTATGGTATGTAATTAATTTTTACATCTATATTATATCAAAATTAGTTTAGATTAAACATTATTAAGTTCTAATAGATAATGGGAATGAAATTGACATAATTAATTTAATTATTTAATTAGGAATTTATATCAAAAAAGTGCAAAGAATTATTTATTATCCCCTTTGGAAAAGGATAGAAACCTTGAAATTTTAATGATAAAACACCAAGGAATCTACAAAATGTGCAGACAATAGTACCTACATGCCCAATCCTATAACTCTCAATTCGACCTAAACACAAATTCTTCTGTTTACAAATTACACATATTTTCCCATGATTTCACTACCAAGGAAAACTCTTGTCCCCATTCCTTCTAAATACATCAATAATGTAACACCTAAGACAACATTGTTTAAACCTATATATGTTTAACGCCAACATCTCCCAACCATCAAATAAAATGTTCCCAATATTATCCTATAAATAGGACCATAGGGATCTTTATCTTCACCTCTTGGAAGACAAATTGACACCCCAAATCACTTATCCCCCTAATTGTGGACATTTACTATAACTCCCCACATGATTCACAATTTTAATTGAACCCATCATAAATAAACTAAAAAACAACGAATTTTTTTCTAATATATGATTTATTATATTAAAATCCCATGAACTAATACAAATTCCTCCTAGTTCATAAATACTTCAGAGAAATAATCATATGGTTTGACTCTATGTATTTATATTAACCTATCATGGTCTATAGAAACTCATAATCACAATGGTGAATCCCCATGCATGTTCTATCACTATGTAGAACCCTTCACCCAAGTCTTAATAGGTAGATCACATCGCCTTAGTATCAAAAGGGAGTACAATTATACTATCACAACTAGGGTGAAATAGTATTACTAATGTCACTATGGTGGGTCTATTTTACCCAAAACATACTAGATAGAATAATTAATCTTATACATAAACTAGGGAGAATTCTTACCAAGTTCACTCATCTAGGTTAAGTCATATCCTTTAATCCCACACTTAGGAACCATGGAGACACTATATTCATTGTTAGGTGACTCATTCATATAGGTATCCATATTATGAATCCAATGATCATGGTGGCCGCTAAAATGACCATATTATTAATATCATGGTATCCCCACTAGTGTACACCCCATCAATAATATATTTCACTGATAAAAGACGTATCCATAGAAATCCTCCCCAGGCCAGCAGTACACTACGGGTAGTCGATAACACCCAGAGATTATGGGAAATATTTTGTTTCCATAAATAAAATTAATAATTTTCATATTTTATGTTATAAAAAACAAATATTTTAGCATTTTTTAAATGAAACACTAATTGTATTTTTCATTATACATAAAACTGAGTTTTAATGAAAAGTGACATACTATTAAAATATTATTTTATAATATGATTGTCATCACATATCAGTTGGAATGTAGGGTATTAATATAATTAAATAATTAATGAATATATATGGTTTATCTATGTGAATAAAATGAGTATTTTTGTTGAAAAATTATTTATAAATGAACTTAAAATAACTATTTAAAAAAAGAAAAAAAAATTTAAAAACTATTTTTATAATAAAAAATATATTTTGTATCAATATAAAAAATGAATTTTGGGGAATATTTGTACATAAATTATTGTATAATATAATCAATAAAAAATTATAAATTTATATTATGTACATTCTATTCATGACTTATGAATACATCTACTTGTACTATTAAAATGGTATTTTTCTAAAAAACAATATTTTCATCTTTGCAAACTAATTTTTGAATAATTTTTTTCTATTTTTTAAAAATTTATTAGAAATAATATAGTTTAATTTTGAAATTATCATTTGATAAATTACTTTAAATTTATCTTTTGTATTTTTTTGAACCGATTACATTTTTTAGGAATATTGAATCATAATGTTTTTTATTTAAAACTCTATTTTCAATCAAATAATTTAAATGTTTAAATATTATTTTAAAAATATTATGAAAATAAAATTAGTTTAATAATATATCTTGTATTTAAATTTAACTAACAGGAATCATTTTTTAATTTAATTTGGATATTTTTTTTAAACATTTGAACATTATCTCTTTAGAAAACCACTTTATCTTCTTATGTGATGGTTTAATTTTAAATTATATTTTCCAATTATAGGAATTGAATTTAAAAAATTTATCACATATATATGAAATGAATAATTAATATTATATAATAAGGTTAACTTATGTTCTGACCATAATTAATATTTAAACAGTAAGATTATTTACCGTGTAAAGATAAAAACGATTTTGATAAGGGTGAAACTGACAACATATGGGTTATAAATGACCCAAAACATGTCTAATAATCAATTTATGGTTTTATATAGGATATATCATGTCCATGTCTTGATTCTTGTTAAATTTGGAGTCCTTTTTTATGTAAAAAATTTGGGAAAACCTTTCTTATTCCAAATCAAACAAGTGTTCCACTCACCAAACTTTAAAAGGACACCCTTCTAATCTCCAATTCAAAATTATAATACTATTTGGTTTCAAAATTAACCAAAAAATAATATTACTTTATTTATATATCCTACCCATGGTGCCAATTTTTCATAAATTTATCCTTGAAATTCTTTTGGTAAAAACCTTAGGAGGTTACCCAAAGAAGATGTAATGTTCTTTAAGGAACGTTTTTTATTTTATCTCCTCTAAAAAATCCATAAATTTTTATTAGAACATGATGATATAATAAAATTAGTATATTCATTATAATTAAATGTTTTAACATTAACTGAGTGTGGTGAAACAATATACTTTTCCATCGGATGGAATACAAAACTATTCGTCATTTGTATGTATGAAAACCACCTCACAGTATTCGTTTTCTATTACCACCATTACTATATGGATAATATTATTTAATAAATATTTATATTTTATATGTATGATTTAATTATTCATCTGGAATTATTATATCACATATAAAATCATAATTTCCATTTTTTGGAATATGATAATTTCACTCTTGTGTACGATGTTCTACTGCCTTATAGTGTGATATGATTTGTTTAATAATTTCCATGAAAGGTAATATGGGTAAATTTAACGAATATATTTGATATATAAGAAATAAAAATGACTATATAATTTTTATATATAATTTAACTTCCTTTATTTTTATTTTTTGAGACAATATAAATCAATGTTGAATTGTATGTGTGGACTACAGTCTCCATGAACATTGTATTTCATTTCATTTCTATTAAATTTTATATATTATGATAAATATATAGATATTGAGTCTATATAATATATAAATTAATTTGTAAAATTAAATATATTATTTTACCATGATCAATGAAAATGTACCATAATAAAATAATGAAAACATACCTGAAAAATAATGTAGTTATTACTAAAATGTGACATTAACATGGAATTGATAATAAATGTGTAATGAATGGTCATAAGTAGAAAATATATGTCATGATATAAATTAATTTATATATATAGTTCTTTAAAATATGTATAGTAAAATTATATTTTCTAGAAAGGAGTTTGGAATGTGTGTGTTGGATGTTGAGACTTAAGTTAATGGATTCCTATATCATATTTATTTATTTTTCAAACATATTCCATATTAACAATGTGTTTCATTTATTTGGTGTATATAATTCCCATAAATGTATTTTATTATTGTTCTCTTGAATTTTATAGGGATATTATTATCCATTTTATGATATCTCTTTCATTGAGTTTATAGTTCAAAAGGTATCGAATCAGTATGTGGTTTTCTTCTCAATTTTTCTTCCAGGAGATATATCTCATTGTATGCACAAATCCTGATTTATGATTTCTATATATAATTGCACTGAAATTAAATATCACTAATTTATTATTTTATTAATTTATTATACTTTTAATTTTAAATTGTAGGTTAACAGGGCTTACAATTCAACGTTACTAATGTTGTAAGGGTTTTATGTTATTTATCATCAATTTTTGGGATTAAACATGATTATGGTTCTAATGATGATCAATTATGTTATATATCTCATGAAAATCATTTATTTCCTTATTCCACTCTTATTACAAGATATTAAATGTTTCCCATTTATTTTCCTCTATTTATGTAGTAATGACATCAAAATGATGTATATAATAAAATTATTATTTGTTTCCTAATTCGGTAAATAACCCATTTATTTTAAAAACCATGTATTTTAAAAAAATCCATAAATTGTTTTTTAGGATTTTAGAAATGATTTATTAATTTCATTTTAACTTTAGTTTTACATTTTATTAAATAATTTCAAAGGAAATTTCTGGTTGTTTTCCAAAGTAGTCATATTGGTATATTAAAAAAATGTGAAAGAAATGTTTGTTTGAATGTTCACAAGATGAATTGAGATTTCCCAACTTCATAACCAAATATTTTTAGTGAGAAATATTTAATAATTGTTCATAAAAATCAACGATATTGATTTCTAACATATTTTCTAAATTTTTAATTTAAAAAAATATGATTTACAATGAAAGGATATATTCCAATGAAATGTTCCAAGTGATATTTCTTCCATAAATAATATTCATATAAGATTATATAATTTTATTTTACATATTGTTTATTTCGGATATCATAGAAGGATTTTATTATTATTATTTACTCAAATAATTTATGTTAATGATGGATATTGTTTTTTGTAACCATTTTCTCTTGTATGGGTTATAAAATGAATAAGGATGATGAAATCGGCTTATTTCGTCATAGGTTAAGATTTTATGAAATCTTGAAATTATTATGAAATTTATTTTAATTCCATAGATTCTTTTATGATGATTTTTTTGAAGTACATTTCTTTTCTGGGATTTTTATATTATGAATGTTTCATGATCTTTTACAACACATATATATGATTTTCAATATGAGATGGGTGTGACCTATATATCTCTCTAATGTAATGGGTAATGATGGATATATGAGGAGAAAAAAAGTAATATAGTGGGTAGTGAAACCAATTCAATAAGGGACTCTATCCACTATAATTTTATTGCGAGTAAAATTTGACTACTCTAATAGTTTTAGGATAGACCCCAATCCACTAGTATAGTCATTCCAATGACACCTAAACTACTAAAGAAATGAATTTATATTCTTATGATTATTCTAAAAATATATGTATTATTCCACTATTATTTACTCGTGGTTCATGTTCTTTGATTACAATATGATTATTCTATTATGATGTACTAATATTTATTCAATGACTCGTGTTATTGATTTATGATATGTGTGTATGGTTTTAAATTGTTATACGAATGTTATAATCCCATAATGATCATGATATATTGATATATCCTTTTTTACCCATAATAATCATTTTATTTCAACATTTATTATGTTTTATTTCCCTATGTTATAATTAAATTTATTATGTATGATATTTATATGAAGGGTGACTATTAAGAAGAACAAAGTACTAGATGACATAGACAACATATGGAATATGTTTTTTTGTTTTGAAGTTTCTAAAGAGATTATACCATTATAATCCTCAAGAATGAATTTGTTTATTATAATGAATATTTATTTAAAAATATGTAATATCTCGGTTTGAGAATTTTGGGTGATTCAATTTTCGTTTTAGAAGAGAGGATTGTTAACCAATGGAAACTTGGATATGAAACTATTATTGAGATATCTAGGGATGTTTATAAAATATGTTTATGGTGAGTTAAATAATAGGAAAATTTTAAGGAAATTTGGTATTCTGAGTGTAAGCGGGTTTTCAATAAATTAGATCCCTATCTGGATACAAAAATTGGACGTCACTATAGCACATAGGTACATAAGGGTAATAACTCTAAAAGCGACGCATTGATTTTTAATTGATAAATGCATGGTGCATGAAAAAAATAATTTTTAACTCCTGATATGACACTACTAGATGATATGATTTTTATATTCAGAAATTCATTATCAACCATCATAAAATATTCAAGTAATTATGATGAATGAACTTGGATAATGATAAGGTTTCCTAGGTGTCAGGATTTAGACATCTTATCGGTTATTTTTTGTGATTAAGTTGTTTCCCACTATGATTATTGTTACTATGAACATGTTTTTTGGTTTTCTTTAGTTATGGGAACTTTAAGAATCTACAATAATGATCAATATGTTTTAAATTTTGTTGATGAGAAACTTAATAGAACAATGAATAGGGTAATTTATATTGTGTTTATTCCTGATAATTTTTCATGGTATATTATTAATAACATTCACTCTTACCAACTCTTGAACTCAAAATATACTAGATAGATAGTGTTTTATAAGAGATTGGGTGGTGGAGACCATATATGAAAGAAGATTCTATTTTCTATATAGATAGAATGAGGGAATAGGTAGACATGTTGATGTCTTAGTAAAAATATAATATTTTTGGAGTGTTGATAATAATGAAAAAAATCAAGTAAATAAAAAAATGAAATTTATTGTTTTTAAAATAGATGATAATAATGGTACAAATGTGGTTGCATTAATAGTTGAATGTCGCAAATTTGAATATAATGGGAATTATGCAAATTGATGTCATATGGGGAAAGCCTGTGAAAAAAATTAGCATGGTTTTATGAGTAATGATTATTTTTCAATGGTTAAAGAGACTATGAATTTAATATGAATGAAAATATATATTAATGAAGAAGAAAACATATCATGGTTAATGGTGTATGAACAATGTTAATGATTGATGCGTTATGTATTTGGTTTCAAAGAATTATGTTTTTAAAACTAGTATTTTGGTTGTTTGAATATCAAAACATCAATGGAGTGTTTAACAGTAGTTTTTTCTTAAAGAATTAAAAGAATATATTAAAAGGTATTGATGAACTGTAAATTTTATTTAATAGTCGAATGATATTTTTATTAGGGGAATATAACCCTAAATATTTTATTTATATTCAAAAAGTGGTGATTAATTATGATAAAGTGATGACTGATGTGGAAATAGTAAATTATATTGTACTAACTATCTTGGAAAATATTAATTTATTAATGAAAATGATTTTATGTACTTTTTATTGTATTTTAATAAAATCAATTTATCAAAAATACTCATTAATCATTGTCTTTATTTATGAAATATTTTAAGAGTAAATTTTTAAAATTAGATTTTTTTCATTAAGATTGTATGGAAATTCAAGATATTTCCATGTTTCGAATAAATTTATTCACATATATTGAATTTGAAATTAATGTCTATTTCACATTTTTTTAACGATTAACGATATTTTTTTGTAAATTAAATAACCTCATTTATAAATAGTAGGATTTAAATTACGATTATACTTTGAGGAGCCTTATGTTTCACTATTTAATAAATAGATTCAGTTAAATATTGGATGTTATTAGATAACCTATGATAATTTTTTCTATCACTATAGATATAAAGAACTCATTATAGTTCTTTTATAGATTTTATTTTTTGATTAGTTCTTCAAAGATGAGACTCTAACATCGTAAATAAATAGTGTGTGTGGGGATTGATCAAGGTACAACCAAATTATGATACTGTGCTTATGAAATCGAATGAAATAATGTAAGTACATTCTCTAGTGAATATTATTCAACAGTAAGAAACTGAAAAAAAATAAAATTTTACACTTTTAACTACATTTATAATGAATAAATATTATTTTTCCCTATCACATATTTTTGATTTCTTTGTCATTATCTTTCCCCTCATCATGTTTTATATCACTCTCTCCCAATTTGTTGGTGTTAGATTTGTCTTCTATGTCTATGTTTTTCTTCCCACCTATGTTCTCATATTTTGAAACCTAGAATTAATTATTTGAAATAATTACTTGATGTATATTTCAATATTTTCAAGATAATGTTTTATGATGTATTTTTCGGTTTTGGGATTTTGAAAAACATATTTCTAAATGATAAACCCTGTTTTACAAGGAATAAGTTCACATTATGAGGTAAAATTTATTTAAGGGGGTTTGAATATTAAAAACAGAGATTTTATTAAATATATATTTTAGATAAATTAAATATTATAAATAACTTTAGTTTCAATCAACATTGATTTTATATACATCATAGGAAACCTTGATTATATCTTGCATTACATGCAACACTGAGTTTTAATAAAATAATGAAAAATATTAAAATATTATTTTTAATATGACACTCATCACCGAGCCATTAGAATGGTAGGTATGAATAGGATTAATTATCTTTTGAAAATAAATTTTTTTCATATTTATATAAAGGTAATTCATTCGTGAAAATTTCTTTATAAATGAAAATAAAAAAAATTAAAAATAAAGGAAATTATTTTCTCATAAATTATTTTATGCACAGAAATGAGTTTTAACAAAATAAATAAATTTTCATGAATGGTTTTAAAGAAATTTATATATTATATATAAAATAATATTTTTAAAATTCATTTTAATTCATTTATATATAAGTAAAATGAATAAATCCAATTATACGATTAAAGGTATATTTTTGTAAAAAATCTATTTTTTCATCTTTATTAACATATTTTAATAATTATTATTTCCACATTTAGAAATTTATTTATTTTTAAATATTTTCAAATTATTATGAAAAATTATCTTGTTGTAACATTTCTGGATTTTTTTAATGAATACTTTTTTGATGAATGGTGAAAAATAAGGGTTTTTAATAAAAACTGCCTTTTCATTTAAAACAATTATAAGGTTCCATTTTTTAACTGGGGTTTGTGTAAAATTAGCTCAATTATAGAAAATATTATAAAATTAATCTCAATGGAATTAATTTCATTTTCAAATACGGTATGAAAACTTTTGAAACATTTGATCATTTTTTTCATTATCGAATCACTTTCTCATCACTTCAGCGAGTCTAATTTAAAATTAATTTTTTTAATTAATTGTATGGGTATTTGGAAATGTATAATCCATATTTTGAATCATGATAATTAATAGTATATAATATAGTCAACTTATTTTTTGATCGTTATTTGTATTAAAAATAGTAAAAATAATTTATCCAAGTTAAGGTATAAATGTTTTTATAATGGGGTAAACTAAAATTATATGGGATATAAATGTACCAAACCATATTCTATATCCATTTATAGAAAATATATAAATATTTTAATGTATAATTATCAATAATTGGACATTTTTGAGTAGTGTTCCATGTTGAAAATGTGTGTATACATTTTTCATTCCAAAAATTTCAAGTCTGAAACCCACCTAAATTATAAAAGGAATCCCTTTATTCCCGGCACTTTACACATCCAAAAAATCGTTTGAGTACCTACCCAAATATATTACATAATTCAAGAAAATAATAAAATAATATATTGTTTGTTTAAAAATAGTATCCTTTGTAGGATTTTTTTTGAAAACATAAGGAGGTTACATGAAGAAGAGGCAATGTTTTCCAACTATTATTTTATTTAATTTCTTCATCCACCTCATAAAATAGTTATTATAAATATTTATACAATAACCACATTATTATTAAAATATATAGATGTTATTATTTTAATTTAATTACCTGAAACTGTCTCCACTTTAATTAAATGGGATACAAAATCATCATTCGTGTGCACAACAGACTTCATCATCATGAACCAATATTATTAGATTTTGATCACCACCACCCAAAGAAATATATAATGAGGAATTAAATTTTTATATAATATATTTATGATACTATTATAATTTTAGAGTGATTATGTATTATATAACTTCTTACATTCCATTTTATATGAATACAATAATGTCGCAAGTGTGTATCGCAAACTACCACCTCTCAATATGATGTGATTAAGTAATGCATTTCATGGTGGGAACAAGGATAAATTTAATTAATATTTGTGATATATATGACATAAAAATGACTCTATACGTATATTATATTATTTAAATTCCTTTATTTTAATCCATTAAGAAAATTGAAATATTGTTAATGCATATGTATGAACTACCATCTCCATGAATGGGGTATTTCATTTTAAATCTATAAGATTTTATGGATTATTATAAATAAATATATAATATTTATATATGATATTTATATCATGGTTAAATTTATACATATTATGTAACCATGATCAATGTGATAGGACCAAAAAAATCTTAACATTCAATACAAACAAACTAATTATTTCCCAATACATGATATTAACATGGAATTGTTAATAAAAGGATAATAAATAGTAATAAGTAAATCGTATATGGTAGGATATAGATATATATATATATATGGTTTATTAATATATTTATATTAAAATTATATTTATTATACATAATTTATGATCATATATGAAGGAATTCAAGACTTAACTAAAGAGATTTATGTCTCACATTTATTTTCAATGAGTCACATGGCATATTTACAATGATTTTCATTTATCTTTATATTTATCTGGAATAAATTACCTATTTTTTCATCCCTATTTCATGGGTTTTATGGTTCAAAAGTTACCAAATAGGCAATTTATTTATTTATTTTACTACTTAGATGTATATGTAAGGTTATAAAACCATCATTTTTTATAATGTGTATATACGACCCCTTCGACATATAATATCATGAATTTATTTATTTTCATGATATTATCTGATTTATTTAATGTTATTCTTTGGTGTGGATTTCTATTTGAAGTTCCCAACTTGTTGAGGGTTTTATGTTAAAATATCATTGTTTATTTTGATTCTTTATGATTATGCTTGAAATGATGAAATCTTATCATATCTATCCAAAAAAACACAAGACATTACATCTAATCTAGTAATTTATATAAAATACATGTTTCCCTTTATTTCTGTCTATTTATGTAATCAATATTTATAAGACCCTATCCTTAATCATTATATAATCTTGATTTATGTAAATATTTTAACATTATTTCATATTAAGGAACTTTACATGTTTAGAGATCTAGATTATTGGGCCATAACTCATACATAACAAAAACATATAAATAAAATGTGGACACTTCCAATAGTATCTATTTCATCCATGAATTAGAATCTTTTAAAATGAAACATTGTTTGTTTTTTTTTGTTTATTCATTTTAACTTTTCTGGGATCCCATACTTGACTCTATTATCCCATATGTCGTATAAAAATATTCCAAAACATGGTTTTTGCACAAAAATCTCAGTAAATGGATATTAAATGAATAATGAAATAGTGAGTCCAGGAATATTTTCTACTCGTGAAAACATTTTCACCAAATCATTATTTTCACCCATAAATCATAAAATTATTAGATTACATCATGAAATCATAAGGTTCCTATAATAAATAATAGAAATAATAAAACATAAAGGTAACATAGGGCATATTTATCATACATACATTTTAGATATCACAACTAGATATAGAAAAACATTAATGGTTACGTTTGGAATACCCAACATAGAATATTTTCTAAATCTCTTTGGATAAACCCAACAGGTTAACCCCATATCATTACTATTGTATTGGAGAACTATCAAAGGCTCACCTGCACTTGGTTTATAACAGAACCACATTTATATGGTTTATCTTTTGACAAACCATTTTTAAATTATCACGTAACCACCCATGAAATTTATTTATACATAAATATAATCATATCACATAGAAAATTACAATTATCAACATTTCACTAATAAAATTTCATTTGAAATTACAAGTAATAATTCCAATATGTTGAGGTAACCAATAATTTTAATAATCATTTTAATTTACAAAAAAAAACCATAAAAATGTATTACTTTTTCTTTAAAAACCATAATTCTTGTAGAAGAAGCCGAATATCAATTAATGGTCACATACGTGGAGACTTCATTACAGTAATATATTTAAAAATTAATTCCTTTTAACATTTGTAAATAAAGTAAAACATTTCATATAAAATGATTCCCTTTAAAAAAAATTAATGAAATTCAAAATAGAAATAAAATTTCATTTATAATAATTTTATTTTTATATAAATAAATATGTAAATTAATATCATGATGAAAATGATTCGATAATTAAATCTTTAAATGTTCAAGGTTTCCTATACAACGTTGAAGACTTAATTCAAAATCTCTATATATTAATACATTTAAAAAATAATAAATAACATTATTATTGATTAAATATGGATATTAAATATTATATTCTCTTTATATACCCTATATAAAATAATAAATGTACATATTATCAAGAAATGCCTCAATGAAAAATGATTGAGATGAAATCCCTTGCATTGAGACTGTCTCGTTATGTAAATTATTTATAATGCATAATAATAAACATATGATAATTTATAATTTTTTAGAACCTTTTTTATGTTTCTTAATTATTTTATACCACTTATTAACATGTTATAAAAAATGCATAATTAGTTAAGTTTATATGGGATGTTTTGTCCACATTCTGTACTTTTGTAACATGTGATCATGATTTGATGTCAGTAGTCCAGGTTTTCAAAATTCCATAGTCTCTATAATAATATTCAAGACATTATTATCATTATTATCCATAAATAATACGTTTATTTCAAACTATGATGTGTAGTTATTAAAAATGAATGATTTTATATTTATGAAGATGGTGGGTCATACGTACGCATGAAAAAAGTATCCAGTTTTCATTGATAGTTATAAAAATAATGTAATAAATATTTTAAAATTTCCAAATGAACATACTTTTATTAACATCTTAATTATAATTTATATGTTATTATATATATCATAAAAGTGATGTGGTGGATAAAAACCATTCACATCGCTTCGTTGAGATGATAGTTCGCATGTACACATAAACGACGATATCATTTTTATGTGAATAAAATATAAGATCTAAACAGATATATTATTATCATAAAAAATTTTATATTTAATTAACATCACATATGAACATTAATTCCCACATTATAACCCATCATGGGAGATGTTCATGGAAAACAAATTAGATCTGCTTGTGGATTTGATAGTTCACACGTATGCAACAAATATTAATTCCTTTCTAATTTAATGGATTTGAAGATATATTTAGGTGATGATAAGAATATATAATTATATTTATAAAAATTTATTTATGATTTCATACTATTTGGAGGTGATTTTATGTAGTTGAATAAGAAATAAAATAAAAATACTGAAAGAAAATAATACCTCTTCTTTAGTAGGTATTCTTTGGTAAATGACTTAACACATCTATGGAGGGTATCTTGACTAAAATAAGGCATCAATAATATGGGGAGGTATTACATTAAAGGTTATTGTTAGATCTTTGATGATCCGATGGTTTTATAAGTGTGAGTAATAGAGTGGAATGGGTGCCTTCAATTTGAAAGTGGAGGAGAACCCCTAGAATTATAAAAAGAATCAAATTAATATAAATTCAACATTGATTCCAGATGGTCGGAATCTAATAATGTTCAAATATCATATGATTTTGAGTCTAATAAAAATCACAAAATTAAAATTATTCGTGTTTTTAATATTTTATTATCATTATCATTTTGTTTTAACCCTTATTTTACACCATTTAATCGTACCATGATATCATGTTATTTAAATTTTTTTGATTAATATAATTTCCATAACTTGTCAAAAAACCAAAAAAGTGTCATTTACGATGTATTAGGATTTATCATAAACATTTGGATGAGTTTTATATTTCTATGAACTTTATATCATTTAGTAAACTAATTTATATTTTAAAATACTAATATTGTCAATTCTGGCACTATTCTTTATTTGACATTTAAAAAATAATATTACAACTAGATAAATTTGAACCAAATCTTTTAAATCATAAAAAACATGTCAAAATTTTACAAAAAATTAGTTTATGGGATTATTTATGAAAAATAATATTTATTTTAATATTTATAATATCGTTAATTTGATTCATTCATTAATTAAAAAATCAGTACATCATCCTGGTGTCTTAATTAAATAAAATTATTTAACTTTCAAAAAATTATAAATAAATTTTAATGATGTAGGTAATATTTATATTTATATATATAATTAATATTTATTGTCTACATGACACCCTATATACCTCCATATTAAATTAAATTACATTTTGAAAAATAAAATTATAAAAACATAAATATTCATTGAATATATTATTATAAATGCAATAAAGTCATCCATGAGGCTCCAAGTGGTTCTAAAGTTGTACCAAGGATTATCATGGTGGGAATAATCACATATAATTATATTATAAATAGTTTTACAGTATTATTATATTATTATAATATTTTTTTTACTTCAATTACCCAATTTACCTTTAACCATGGAAATGAATATAATTTCTCTATTTACTAATAACAATTTCCAAAACTAAAAGGGATCTTTTTACCTAATTTGGTACCTATGAATCCAAATATTATATCCATTTTCCAAATTCAACACCTTTATTTGAAAAAAAAATTAATTGAAAATGAATCTTATTGATGGAATTAGATAACAGGTTTTTTAGTAAAACGTTCAACAGTTCACATTATTTTTATATTCAATTTCATTGTGAAATTTGTTAAAAGGTATTAAATTTTTTTAGATTTTTTTAAAAAATATTTAAATATAATTTAAACTCATTTAAAAATGTAATATAACTATATAAATAAATTAGATGAAAATGAAGTTTTGAATAGATGTATTATTTTACAATATTCATTGAAATATGAATTTTATTTGAAAAATACAAAAAAAATCACCAATATAAATTTTTGTGTCCCAAATAACAAGAATAAGTCTATTTTTTCAAATAAGAAAAGATAAATGTCTCAAAACTAGATATAAAATGGGTTCTATATAAAAATATGGTAATCATTTTTTAGAAAAATACCCATTTAATCCCTAAAATTGTATTTGTTTTTATACAATGTATAAAAACAAATAAAATTAATTTTAAAAATTAAATTTAATTATTATTTCATTAATATAACCCATTGATATAGATTTTATTATTTTTTTAAAAAAATTATTCACATATAAATTGTTTTTCATAAAAATATATCTTTTATATTTCATTGGATTTTAGTCACTTTTTAAGTTAATTTTGATACCAATGAATCATTATATAAACATTTGTAATCAATATTTTCATAATTTAGTTAAAAATAATTATTCCTTCTACTCTAATATCTAGATGAAAGCTACAATGTAAAATAAATACTTTTTAGTTTTTCGTTTAATCTTGTTGTTGTATATCATGTACATTATCAAAAATTTTGTTTCCTTTTTAAAAATCACGATATTAAATTCTCCAACATATTTTGAAATTGAGTCCCTGGAAATCGATTTTTTTGTTGGTAACAAAGGTATGATTCTATAAAAAACCGTTGTCGAATTCCTACATTGGAAAAATGATTAATAGTTCTTCCACATTAAAAGAATGAACGTATCGTACAATGTTCACCTGAAATAACACATACTAGGATTCCATGATGGAAAACAAGCATATGGAATAATAACTAATCATCATATTCTAATGGAGACTAATATTAAACAATTCTCAAAAAAATTGAACAATCACAAACCCATAAATTTTTGGTGGATTAAATGGTCTCTGACATCACAATAGGAATATTATATAGAAATAGTTTTTTTGTGATCCATTTCATAAATTGAGGAATTATTTTACTACATAAAAAAAGAACATAAGGAAATATACTTACTTTAAAAGTATATTTTTATCCATTAGTGAATTTTAATGATTAATTTTTCCCCTCTAGTAGATGAGTATTTAAGATTATTTTTTCTCACCAGAAGCTCTGTAATAAACTTCTAAAAACTCACATCATGAAAAAAAGGTTAAATATACATTTTTTTAGTGTTATACATTGAGAACCCATAAATTGTAGTTATATTTTTAGATAATTGTTTGGAAAATAATAATCATTTATATAAATAATGAATACATTCAATCTCTAAAATTCAATAGTAATACCCAAAGATCATCATATACAATTCAACAAATAAATTTCCTTAAATATTATTAAATTAATCCAAACTAATATTGAAACCTATATTTTAGAAGGAATTGATAACATAGTCTTCTAGGATAAATTTTTTACATTTGTCTCCAAATAACATAAATCACTATTAATGTCTCTTAATAAAAATTGATTTCCCTTATCACATATTCTCCAAGAGAGGTTAATCATTTCTATAAATAACATAATATCACAAAAATCTACATATTATATAATATATTCTTAAAAAATATAATTCAACCACAAATCCTCAATTTAAATCACATAGAATTCTATTTACATTTTCATATAGATTTCCCACAAATTTGAACATCTTCCTAAAAACATTTTTCAATTAATTTTCAAATCATTTTACAACAACAAGGATATCAATGTGAAGAACATAATTTCAAAAAATAAACTTATATATATTCAAAAGAATATTTTAACTATAAAAAAAAATTATTCTAACTAAGGACTTAACATAGACAAATGGAAGGCGATTCAACCTTATCACCCTTCTGTTCTAGGTTTGATCCCCGCAACCTTGCCGAACATGATGAGTTGTCACATGGTCATCATGTTGCCCATCTTCAAAAACAGTATAATTATATAACATTACAAAAAATTAGATAAAACCTTAAAAAATATATAACATATTTTAATGTCAAATTATATATCATTCCTCTCATTTTTTATCCAATAAGTAATGTCCCATAATTACCTA
Source organism: Viscum album (assembly GCA_963277665.1). NCBI lineage: Eukaryota > Viridiplantae > Streptophyta > Magnoliopsida > Santalales > Viscaceae > Viscum > Viscum album. The sequence continues at coordinate 134,893,749 of OY728127.1, forward strand.
AAAATCAATATCTCTAAAAATACCATCAATCACTTTAAAATTTTAGAACACAAAGCCTCAAAATGGATTTCAAAGACATTAAACATATGATTGACCTGAAATTTATAAACTCATATGATATCATTGTATCTTAATAATAAATCCTAATATCTAAATTTTCCTAAATCATCCACGTATACCAACTATATGGCCCATGCCTTAAACATTACCAATCATGAGTTAGGTCAAAAATTTTACTTTATTTCACATTAAGTATATATTAGATATTAGATATCTAGAAAATTAGGCCATAAATAATACATAACAAAAAAAGACAATGATAACGAGGAAACTTCCAATAATATACATTTCTTCCATAAAACAGAATCTTTTAAAATGAAATGTGGTTTCAATTCATGATTAAATATCATAACATTTCTCTGATCTCATCCATGACTTTATTCTCCATAAATACAATGAAAAAAAAATTTAGACATATGGGTTGAGGAAAAAAAGTATGGGATATAAAATTAGTAATGAAACCGTTTGACCATGAATATTTTAATTCATAAAAAAAGTTCAAAAATCATACTGTTCACCCATAAAACATAAAATCTTTAGATTACCTCATGAAATCATAATATTAAATTAAAACTTAACAAAAATCATATAAAATAGAGGTAATTTGTGGAATAAATATCATATATACATTTCAACATTCGTATCTACGTAGGGAGTAACCATTATGGTTATGTTCTGGATACCCATTATAGTATATTCCTTAAATATCTTCAGATCAACTCATCTAGCTATCCATATATCATTACCCAAATTTTAGAGAGCTATAACTGGGTCACCAGCCTGAGAATTATCATAGAGCCACCTATATTTGGTTTATTTCATAACCTATTTTCTTTGGTTTATCACATAACCACACATAAAATTTCCAATTACCAATAGATAATCATAAAAAAGGAATTATTGAAATTATCAACATTTCACTCATAAAATTTCACTTGAAATCCCAATAAATCATGTAAATATATTCAAATATTCATTCCATTCTCAAAACCATTTTCCTTTACCAAAATACCCATAAATATAAATATTTATTTCATTTTCTTTTAAAATCATTAAGGATTATAGAGGAATTCCATTATCAAATAATCGTCACTGTAGTGGAGAAGGTGTTACAATTGTATATGTAAAAAATATTTCTTTTATCATTTTTTAGGAAATTAAAACAGTTTTTATAAAAATATTAATTTCCTAAAATTTGAATAAAATTTAATATAGAAAAAAAATCCCTTTACAATAATTTTATATCTTTATAAATAAATATGTAAATTAATACCAAGCATAAAAATATTTGATAATTAAATTATAAAACATTCATGGTCCCCATACAACATTGAATATTAAAATCCTGATCTCCAATAAGTAATACATTTAACAAAATATTAAATTACATTATTATAAATAAAATATGGATATAAAATGTCATAGTGGATATAAATTCACATTCTAAAACAAAAAAGGATCATATTTTCAATAATTACCTTAATGAAAAGAAAATGAGACTAAATCTCATACCTTGAGTATGACTCACCACGTAAAATCATTATAATCCATAATAATAAACACAGTTTAACTTATACATTATTTAAAACCATTTTAATGTTGACTATATCATTTAAGTCACTTATTACAATGTTATAAAAATTAAATAATTATTTAAGTTCATATTAGGCATTTTGTCGATATTCGGTAATTGAGTCAAAAATGAAAATAGTTTGATATCACTAGTCCATGTGGTAATACGTCCTTCATCTAAAAAATAATATTCATGACATTATTATATTTTTTTGCATAAATTAAACTTTTAAATCAAAACATATTTCTTCTTTATGAAGAATTAACAAACTTTAAATTCATAGAGATGGTATGTCGCATGTATGCGTGTGTACCATTTTCATTTTTCATTGATCATTATAAAAATAAGGTAATGATTATTTAATCATTACATAATTAAAAAAATATTATTAATATAATAATAATAATTTAAAAATACATTTATATATAAATATATCATACAGGTCATGTGGTCAATAAAAACGATTCGCATCACTTCGTGAAAGTTATACATCACATGTACACACGAACGTCGTAATAATTTTTATGTTCATGGAATGTTAGAAAATAATCGATATATTATTATCAAATAATAAATAATACTTCATGAATATAACATATTTACATTAATTCTATTATTATAACCAGCCATTAGAGATGATTATGAAAATTGAATTAGATTTGTTTGTGAAGGTGGTAGATCAAACGTAAACATATGAAATTAAATACATTTCAATTTAATGGACGTGGAGATAAATTTAGGTTATGATAAAGTCATATCATTATATTTATCAAACTGGAGTAATTATTTGATCATGGTTGGAGGAGGATTGATGGATGTGTAAGAATAAATAAAATTAATAAAACTTTTAGAAAATGATACCTCTTTCGTAGGGAATCACCTTTGAGGAACACCTTAACAAATATAAATAATAATTTATATATAATATAATGAATAATGAATGTGGGGATGGATTCTATGAATGTGTTTGGGAAGATATTGAATGATCAAAAAGGATGTTTATTTGAGAGTAATAGAGAATAATGGGTACCTCTTATAGGTGAGAAGAGGGTCACCTTTGGAATTATTAAAAGTTTAAAATTAATATAAATTCAAAATAGATACCAAATGGTTCCAAACGAATTTCAGTCAAATATAATAGGATATTAGGTCAAATAAAAATCATACATTAATCTTTTGACCTGTTTGGAATATTTTTTAATACTCATCTTTCTATTTACCACTTATTTTACCCTTTTTAATCTTACCATTGTATCATGTTATTTTTAACATTGTGGGTTAATATAAATATTATAACACATCATAAGTCCGAAAAATTGTCATTTAAGGAATATTAGTACTTATCCTAATAAATTTTCTAAATCATATATTTTTAGGAATTTTATAAAATTTAATAATCTATTTTAAATTTAAAAATAACAATAGTGTCAATTTTAATAGTGTTCATTAGTTGACTTTTAAAAAATTACATAAAGGTAAGAAAAAATAAAAACCACTCATTTAAATCATCACCATCATCTCAATTATCTGATTAAAATTCATGGATGGAATAAATTATGTAAAATAATATTTATTTTAATATTTATAATATCATTTATTTGATTCTTTCATTACTTAATAAATTAATAAATCATCATTATATCATAATTATTATTAAAAATTTAATTTCTAAATATTATAAATAAATTTCTGAAATGTAGGATATTATTTCATATTTCCAATGAATATTTATAGTATAATATATCCTTAGTATGACACTATATTAAAATACCTTACTTTAAAAAAAATTAAAATAATAAATATTCATTTAATAAAATATTATAAATGAATTATTGTTATCTTAATGACTCCATGTGGTCCTAAAATACAACCAATGATTCTCATTGTTGGTATACACTCATTCAATTAAATTAATAAAAGTGTTACGATTGTTTTATAATATTATAGTTTAATTTTTTACCTTTAATTACAATATGTACCATTAATCGTGTTAATAAATATTATTACTTAAGTTATTATTCATAAATCCCAGAAATATAAGAGGAATATATTCCCAATTTAGACCTTCTGATTCAAAATTTTGAATCAATTTTTTAAAATTTAAAACATTGAATTTATTGAATTTAATTATAAATTATTCCCATTGATGGAATAAGAAAACACATTTTGTATGTATAATGTTACAAAGATCACATTGTTATTATATTCATTTTAATTATGAAATTAAATAAAATGACTATATTTGTATTAAATGATTAATAATTATTTAATTATACATGGAAATGGATTAAAACATTAATCTAACTATATAAATATATTTTTAAAAAAGGAAGTTTTGAATTAAAACGCAGTAATTTTCACTACTCATTAAAATGTGAATTTTATTAGAAAAATACCAAAATTTCAACTAATGTAAATTTTATGCCCCAATTCAAAATAAATATTTTTATTTCGTCAAATATAACCTATAATGTTGTTAAATACTACATTTAAAATTTGTTACCAATAAAAATACTATAAAACTGTATTTTTAGAAAAACAATCATTTCATTTGCAAAATTTTATTTATTCTTATATAATGTCTAGAGTACTAATATGATTAACTTTTTTAAAAAATTGAATTAATAATTCATTTATATAATCCAACAAGAGGGATTTTATTATTTTATAAAGACATGCATTCACATTTAAATAGTTTTTCATAAAAATTCACCCTTTATATTCAATTGGTTTTTAGTTTCATTGCGAGTTAATTACGAAACCATTTAATAATTATATAAAAATTTCTAAACAATATATTTATAATTTAGTTAACACAATTTATTCCCTTCATTCTAACGTCATAGTTATAACTACTATTTTGAATAATAATATTTAGTTGGTCGTTTAATGTTAATGTGGTGTATCGTGTATGCACTCGAACATTGTGATTCATTTTAAAAACGGAAGATGTTACAATATTTCAAAATTAGGTTTTCATAAAAAATAAAAATTATTTCTCTCTTCAGTTGAAATCTTTTTTTCTTCCAAAATGATGTTTTCTAAATAAATGATGATTTTTTTTAATATTATATAAAAGATTTATTATAGAATTTTTACTCATTATTCAATATTTACTGAAAACATTTAAATTAATCATCTTTTGAATTTCCAATCAAGGACTTTTTCTACTTTACCCAAAATTTGAATGTAATCTTTGTTTTAAAATGTACGAAATGAATAGATATTTCCAAAAATCATAAAAATTATTTTATTTAATGATTCCATTATAAATTATCAAGGTTATTTTTTAAGAAAATTATTTCCATGAAATTTTATAATTTTTTATTTTTTTTAAAAAAATATTTTAAAATAATGAATATTTTACTAAATAAACATTACATGTGATTTTTCTTTCAAATAAATTTTTTTTATAAGATGAAATACTTTGATTTTAATTAAGACTTGCTGGGGATATGATCCAAGGATAACATTGTTACTATTTCATTAAATGGTTTTTAATGGAGAATTGATGTTTATGTAACACATTTCTCTTCTATGGGATATACTATGATAAAATTGATATGAAACCAATATTTATTTCCTTGGGTTTTTTTTTTCAAATAATGATATGATTTTAAAAATTCCTTACCTTCCAAAGTTTATGTTGTGAGGAAATATTTATATATTACATTTCATTCTATGGGATTTAATATGATGAATTCATTATGTTCTTTTCAAACACATTTGTAAGATTTTCCTTATGTTACTCTTTGGACCTATATCTCACTCGAATGAATTAGGTAATGATCAATTTCTAATGAGATAAATCTTACTAGAATGGGGAGTTATCTTAGATTATTAAGGGTATCTATCCACTATGATAGTATTTGGAGTGCACTTTGACTCATACAATAGAATGGGGAGTTATTTTTATCTACTATGATAGTCAGGGTAATGAACATTAAAATACTAAGGGAATTTTTTTCTATGCTTAAAAGTTCGTAAAATTTCATTTTCTAATGAAAAGGTTAGGCTCTCATGGTTCAATTTATTTTATTCTATTTGGATGGAAATCATATGAATTGATAATTATTATTACAATAATTAGGGTTATGAAATATGGAATGCATGGTTTTGTATTTTGATGTTATTATCCTATTACCATACAACCCAATGCTCATTATATGTTGTTATCTCCCTTTTTCCCCATTACTGAGCATATTGGATTACACTTTCTTTTGATTACACTTCCTAGGTTATGATTTAAGGTATTATGTTTTATATTACTATGAAAGGATCTATTTATGAGTAACATGGTGGTGTATGAGTTATCTAACAAATGGATTTTTTTATGTGTCCATGATTCCAAATACAATATACCATTATGATCCTAAGGTGAGTGTTTCTGTAATCTAATGAATATTCATCTAGAAAGATATAATGAAATGTTCTGTTACATTCTTATTTCTACATCCTAACCCATATCTTGAATCCATTAATTTATATATTTCCTTAGGTTCATTACAGGAATTTTTTCAGAATTTTTCATGGTCATTGGTGCTATGCATGGTTGGCACAAGGATAAGTAAACCCAAGTAAATTGGCCATGAAACTCCAGCAACACGTTTTTGAGCCACTAGATGCGGGCACACGGTTTTTCCAACCCATGGGACCACTAAGTGGACACCATGATCCCTTTAAAAGTGGGGTTTTTCTAGTCATTTCATGGTTATGGGAACCATATGACCAAACCATACAACTCAAATAATCTTCTTGAGGATAACAATTAAGGTGAAATATCACTCTTAACCACGTGACATCTCTAGAAAACCATGTAAGAAATTTTTCAACACATATATTTTCCAATTTAAAATTTTTGGGACCCTATTTTAACCCGTAATCACCCACTAAACTCATTCAAGATCAATCAAATAATAGAGACCATGTTTTTTCCTTGAAAGACTTTCAAATATTTCAAACAAAATCTAGGGTTAGCCATTGAGACGACGTGCATTTCTGACGCCCAGTGTGCCCAGAATTAATATTATAGAAATTTAAAGTATATTATATAATATCCATGCTAATAATGTTGCATAACTCTCAAATAATAACTTGGATATGTAATTTTAGGCCATATTTGAGTCCAGAACATGGCATTTACCCTAGTCGGGTCATAACATTTATGGGTGCTGGAATAATGTGAGAAAAGTCACCCATTGAGAAAATAATAAATAAAATAATAAAACATAATTACTTAAACCCTGATATAATATCAAATAAATTTTCATTGGATACTCATATTAGAATTATCTGACTGATGTTGGGTTCATAATGGCGTTTTTTACCTAAATGTGATATAAAATTAGGTGGTGCTGGAGTTTTAGATTCTGTACTATGTAGGGTTCCAATAAATTGATGTTTAAGAACATCATATTAGGGTTAGCCTCAAATTCATACAACATTCCATTAATAATACCATAATTTGTATCTCCTTTTTTATTCAATGGATTAAGGTAGAATCTCCATTGAAAACTCAAATGATCAAAGCAGGAGCGTAATAGTCTCATCGTCAATGATAAATGATAGAAACATGGTAAGATTATTCATTTTTTTTCCTTAATTAGAGTTTTAATTTGATGATATATTTCTATAACATTTAATATTTATTATAAATTTTAATTATTGATGCCCACATGAACATGCCCTTCGACCCCTAGTTAAATCCAATATTTTCTCTAAAATCTGTCTATTCTTCACATATATTTGTCACCTTCTTTTGGGCACAACAAATAGGTGTAGGATCAATGAGCGGAGCCCTGTTCTGGGAAGCCATCTTCCAAAAGATCAAATATCTATTCACAATTTAGAAATAAGACAAGTAGATGACATTTAGTGGTTCTCAAAATGTACCAATGGAGCACTGACATTGTCACCAGCCAGTGGCGGCACACAGTGATGATGAAAAGTGGTGATGATTGTTGTCTCGTGGTGTCAGACGACGAGTAAGAGGAGACATGTGGTGTTTGGGGTAAGGTATAGTAGTGAACTGGAAATTAGGAGATTTGAATGGTCCTATGGTAGTAGGTGGAGGTCGTGCACTGGGTGGAAGAGGTTGGGGAAATGATTGAGTCACTTCACATCCATGCGGGGTGACCAAGGAAGCATGATATTGGGTGACTTGGGGGGTGTCACATTGATGCATGATGGTGGGGCCACTGAGGCAGTTGGATGGAATGTTGTAGAGAGGGTCTCCAGGTCAAGAGAAAATGGGCCAGGTCGTTTGGCTCGGTCATGGGCCGGCTAGAGCAGGTGGGCCTAGGTGGAGTAGTCTAGCTAGAACGGGTTAGAACGATTCAAATTGGGACATACCATTTCAAATGTTCATATCTCATAATTAGGGAATCTCATTGATGCTCTATCTATAGCACTATGTTCCACTCATCGAGATGGATCTTTTTAGACCAGCTCGATAATTCCATTAATTGGTATCCAGGGTCGACCAAAAAAATGCATAAGTTTAGTAATAATAATATAATTATTATAATTGAGAATACTTGTTTCGGTCATTAGTTCTTCTTATGATATCGAATTTATGCCCCATCATCGACATCCCAAACATCATTTTTAGGAATAATTTTCAAGACCAATTTTGATTTTCTAAACTAATTTTGTGGTGCAGAAAACCTGAGGCCTTGTTCGTTTATATTGTAGTGAAATAAAATTTTGACATGGTATCTGTTTGGGATGAATGAATAGTTGATCATGTGTGTGTTTTTAATGGATTTCAATGGATCATTTCATATAATTAATTTTAGGACCGAGGATTGGGTCCCACATAATTCATTTCAAGTGAAATACTGATACATATGACATTCCCATCGGATGTCCAATTGGGACAAATGAAAAGTCGATCATTTGTTTTGTTAGTAAAGATCGCAACTTTGTGATCCGTTTGGATGTGCGAAGTGTTATTTTTGATCTCATAAACTATCGTAATAGGAAAATAATATCAGTGGAATATCATTATTCATAGTTTTAACATAATGTACATATTAGGACAACATGGACTCCTGTGATACTAGAGAAGATATAAGAAGAGATGTGGTCAACTATTATGGGTTTGTTTGAGGAGGAATGTTAGTGAGTTACTTTATTTCACCAGATTAACAACAAGAATCATTAACCCATCATTCTATTGAATATATGTGGCATTTACTCTATGAGTACACAATAATGAATATGGGTACTTCTTCACAATTTAGTACCTGAGAATGGTATTGTACACATCCAGGCAATGAGGCAGGGTCTCACGTCATGTGGGATGCATAGGCACAATGTGCAACTTTACGATATGATGAGAGATGTTCAAGGTGTGAAACATATCTTGGGAGTCACCTGATGACTGCAAAGACATTCCTCCGAGTGTTACCATATAGAAGGTATGTTCAGTGTAGTTCCTCAATGCATTTTGAGAGGTACAATCCACCCAGGATGGCTAGTTGAGTTACTTGTTTCGTTGTGAGATGTACCATATAGTAGGAATAGATATAGTAGTTCTGGGATTAACACAATCTATGCTATCCAATTTTCCCCAATAAATGTTCTGGGATTACTCCAATCCATGCTGGGTAGTGGTCCCTGATTATAATTCTGAGCTTCCCTCTAGCGTGGCCGGGTTGTTGGTCCAATCAATGCTGCATTTTTGTCAGTGAAATACAATGGATTACCAATCAGTGAGGAAGGATAGTGGGTCCTTGTTGACCTCAGTGTGATTATCCCCTCTGATGTACTAGTGCATGACTACTAAATGACTAGAGTGGAACCCTCCAACCGGTTGGCATGGGTCCTCGACCTTGAGGTAAGACCTCTCAACTATGTGAAAAAGTGAAAAGGCATGAATAGATATACCTTTGGTCTCTTGATTCAGAGGGGTTCTTTTCCCACAGAGGCACATACATCTGATGAAACCCAAAACCATAGGGTGAGACAGTTCTGCCTACAATGGATAATATCAAGGTGTAGTGATTGAGCCCCTTTGAGTTGTAGATCTGGGCAGACTTGTGGGATGTTGGGCATCAATGGTGGTTATTTTTTAGACTATTTTTTTCAGACATTCTTAAGATAAATTATGATATTTAGATCATATCATTTTAGTTTCGTAGACTGAGAATACATATATATACTATTTAGGTTCTCTCCACATTGGTTTTGGGTAATCTCATTACAAGAGAGGCGAAGACACTTGGGGTATTGCACATGCTTTCTGCGTCTAGAATCTTGTGGTTGGAAGATTCTACTCTCCCACCATAGGTAGTGATGAATTTTTGATAATTTCATATTCCCATAATTTCTAGCTCTTTTTATTTGGTTGATTTTACCTCACTCTCTTTTTCGAGTTGAGATGCACTCCTTTTACTCTACATTATCTTGTTTAATTTATTCCTCGTTCTATGTATCTCATAAAGTTCCCATTTCTACTTTTCAGGGTGTCCAGATAAGTATTTTTATACATAGTATTTAATTTTATTTTACAGCACTTGTGTGCCTTATGAAGATGACAAACTCATTGGTTGTGACATTAGAAGAGTATATGGATATAAGTTCTTGAACCAAAAAGGTGACCTTAGCTTGGGATTCCCTAGTGGTTATCTCTCAACTATTTCACCTTTTCAGTTACTACTAGGTTCTAGAACCATTCAATTTTGTCATATATTATTTCCCATTTCCCATTCATTTTACTTTTCCATACTTGTACTATTTAGTGGCTCTTTAATGTTTCATTTATTTATAGTTGTGTTTCATATTTTTTTCGTTTCTCTATGAACCTTGGAATTTACTTGTCTATGTGCATGTGTACATTTTCTTTGTCAAATGCCTCTTCATATTTTTTATTCCTTCATCTTATTTCACCACCCCCTGCTTGGGGAGGTGTGCTTGGGGTAGTTGCGGCTCGAGCCCAAGCATGAGTTATGTCATGAAAATATCATATCACAACTGCTTCAACCATTGGGATGTTTTTCAAATGTTTCCCTAAAAATGTCTGGGTTGGTTTTATGGTAGTATTGTTAATTTTTCTTGTGAGAAACTCTCCAGCTATAGAGCCTAGTGATGATATGGGCACATGACATATCCATTCACCTAGACCCTAATTAACCTATTGTCATTAAGGCACCATGAGACACTAGTTGTAAGGAATAATCGTACTTGTATCATATAGGATTGAGTTTCTGACAGTCCTTCATGAGTTATCATAACATGGTTGTTGATATATATATTTATATATGCTCATCTGATCATGGTACTCCATGATATAATTCAGGATGCCTCCATAAGGACATCCAGCCCGGATACTAACTCTGGTTTATGACGATGACCTTGTGAGTGATGAGACCTCAGTCCAGGATCCATCATGTTATTACCATCCTTCTATAGGGTCGGTAGCAGCACCTCCACCAATCAAGTAGATGACATCCCCATTAGGGAAGGAAGAGGATGTGTGTAAGACGAGTGTGATCCACAAGTTCCAGTGATAAAGACCACTAATGTTATATGGTGAGTCATAACCTAAGGTATAAATGGTTTGGTTAGATTCAGTGGTCCACCTCTTCATGCTTTACTATCACCAACAGATTCTATGGTGTCTTTGGTAGCAAGCCTTTTCTGTGTATCTTATGGGATTTGGTGGAGCCTGGTAACTCAAATACTCGATGAGTCTGCACTCTTGTGGTTTTACATTAAAAAAGTTTTGTAAGGAGGACTATCCCTCCTACTTATGATCCATTTGTATTTAGGATCTCTTCCATTTGTATCAGGGAGGGATGGTAGTGTCTAAGTACATGACTAAGTTCAAATACCTAAAACACAACACTCTATACATGATCCTTGATGGCTATATCCAAGAACATTTGTTTCACAAAGGACTCCATAGAGTGATTCATTCTATTATAATACCCATTTGAATCCCCAACTAATCTAATGTACTGGAGTAGGTCATAGTGAATGAATGATTTCTATCAGATAGACTCTATATGAATGGTTGTAGCATTGGTAATATTAGTGATAAGACATATGTGACATCTAGAAAGTGTCAGTACATAAGATCTGGATGCAGGTGGCCTCCCCATAATTGGTATCAAGCACATAGTCATATTTTGGTAAAACAATGCAGAGTGTGAGGTCATCCTTGAGAGGTATTATGTTATTCTTGTAATGGTCGATGACACATTGCATGAGACTACCTGACATCACATACTGAGAACCCCAAGAAGGTACTTGGTGTACCACCATGGCAGGGGAAGTCCTCTGATCAGGGATCTACTAGGCGGGGAAAGGGTGGTCCATTGGGAGGAGGTGTTGGAAGAGAAGAAGGATGCGTTGGAGGTGGGGGGAAATTTTTATGAGGAATGTACACCACCACCACCACCAAGAGGACCACATTCGGCTAGAGAAGTTGTCAGTTGTGGATGTGGATAGCTACAAGTTTTGGATGTCTAGGATCTTATAGTGCATGAGATGATAAGAGGCATGCTCTGTTGTCTTTTTCTTTTTGCAGTATAAATTTTTAGATATAATGTGATGTATTCTTTTCTCCTTACTTCTTCTTGAGGATAAAATGAGGTGATGTGGGGTGTTATTGTAACATGTTTCGATGATTTTTTGGTATATTTGGAGGCACAAGAGAGGGGAATCCTTACCCCACCTAGATGCATTTCTCTAATGGGAGAAAAAACCATGAGGGGGTTAGTACCAGCCAATGATGATTGTATCTAGGTGTGGTGGATGTGTCTATATAACATTTTCATTCATAGATAATTTTTGTAGTTGTACTTCGATGTAGTTCCGAACATTAATAGTCGAGTTCTTTCACTTGACCGAAATTTTCATAGAATTCCACCAGTAGATGTATTCGAGTTTCTGGTTTGAGTCTACTCTCTTTTTAAGGGAGGCGAAGACACATGGCATATTCCACATTCATTCTATGCCTAGATTCTAGAATTTGGATGAGTTTACTCACCTACCATGTTCGTTGGAACCTTTGTGTGATCAATGTCAACCATGATAAATCATTTATCAAGTTCAGGTCGAGGTGATGGAAACCCCCTGGACAATACTACACAACTCAATACCGAGTGATGATAGTGGTAGTCTTATCCCTGAGAATTTTGAGCTGATATCTTCTATGAGAGATCTTTGTGGTTAGTTCAGACCACTGTAGTTTCAGTTACATCATCATCCAAAGAGACATGAACTAGAGATAGTGATGCTGGTTGTAAATTACAAGAAGACTATGACATCAAGATAGTTTATACATAAGGAAAGTGAAACATTGTAGTAGATTCCATTATCATGATGTCCCAGACTATCATGGTGTGGGATGTTTCACAGTAGTTAACATCCATGTAGCTCACCCTGGTGGATAATGGGAGTACAATTTTCGTTAGTCGATGGTGTTGTGTACATCGATTCATGATCATATATATGATTCGTTGTTGTGAGACATAGACTGTGAAATCATTTTTCACAAGATATACTTTGGTTCTTCACAATATTGATATTCTATTGGAGGGAATCAATGACCCGGTTCCTGGGACATATATTCCCCATGTGTCATTGGGCCATTCGAGACCAAGAAAAGTGTCTGTGAGGTTTCCTACTACCTTCACCTAGACATAGAACTAGAGTGGGTGCCTAGAGTCTCTCATTTCTAGTATCAAAGATGATACGTGCATGATTCTATGCACATCATCAATAGCTTTATGAAATAAGATGATAGAACATCCATTTGGATTGCGTGTTGTGACAAAATGGAATAATTCATGTTTTATTGGGAGTGGTAGAGTCTTGTGGAGGATGAGTCTCTGGGTTTTTTCCTTATTTTTCTTATTGGGGTGAAAATATTAAAGGATGGAATGATGTAGAGGCCTTGTGTTTTATTATAATACATTGGAATATTTCAATAAATATTTCCAAAGCTAGGAGTTGAGATGATGTTCAATTGGGAGGCCGAGAATATTGGGAATAGATTTTTAAAAATTATTTAGTTTATTTTATACTTTTAACTTGATGGAAGAAATATAACTCCCAAATGTAAACTCAAATTATAAATATAAGGCCAGAATATTTTAGGAAAAGTGGTGTTTACCCAGAGTGGGGCTTAACGTTTTCTCAGTGTGTGACTACTGTAAGAAAATACACCCATGGGAATAATCCAAAATAAAATTATTAAACAAAATTATTTTACCCGTAAATTTGTATCATATAACTTTTTTTGGACACTCAGACTAGAAATTGGATAACACTATTGGTCTCTTAATGGTTTGTTTTACCTAAGCAAGACATAAATTTAAGAGGAACATGTTTTTAAAATTCCAAACCAAGTGGGGCTCCAATAAATAGATGTTTAAGATTGTCCATTTTTTTATCTCCCACTTCCTAAGCCCTCTCATTCTATATCATTAATTCATATAAGGATCAAGAAATAATCTCAATCAAAACCTAGGAAGATAGAAGCATGAGGGAAACATACTCATTGTCAATGATGAATGATAGAATCAATAGATGATTATTTCTTTGTTTATCTCTAATTGGAGTCATAATTCTATATTTAGTTTTATTACTATTTACTTTTTTTTAATTTAAACCATTTATGGACAAATGAACATGGTCATCGACCCATGTTTAAATCCCATTTTTTATCCAGAATAGTTCTGTTCTTTGCAGATATTCTTCACCTACTTTTGCGAATGAAAAATCGATGAAAAATCGATGAGAAAAGGCCAATTTTGTGAATCCCTAATCATAAGGATCACAAATATATTCTTGTTTTTGAAATATAATGAGTCATGTAAATTCAGTGGTCTGGGGAATATACCACCAGAGCACCGGCACTGGCAGCAGCTAATGACAATACAAGGATGACGAACACAAGTGGTGGAAGCTGTAGTCTCATGGAGTTCCCAAGAGAGCATGTGGATCCATGGAGAGACTAGATTTAGGCATTGTGCTCAGCTAGAATACAGGAGGGTGGTGTAGTATCGAGGTGGCCAGATATGGATGTGAGCTAGGAGGAATATCTGGGTACGATGGTGGAGTCACATTGCGGCCAGGTGGGGTGACCAAGGCGACATGAGGCTGAGTGACTTAGGGGGTGTCGTGTTAAAACAGTTCGGTGGGGCCACCAAGGTTGTTTTCCATTGAATGAGGATATAGAGTTTTAGGAAAACATGGGAGTGGTCCATTCCACGAAAAAATGGGCATGGCCTCAGAACTGGGTCATGGGCTATACTAGTTCGAATATGGTCATACAACTTAAAAATGTTGTATCTCCTAATCTAGGTGTCCAATTGATGTACCACTTATGGAAATGATTTCATGTCATAGGGAAAACTATTTTTATATCTGTTAATGAATTTTAATTTTTGTTCTCATGTCTTGGTTAAATTAAACAAATAAGTTTAGTAATATTTAAATAATTATTACTATTGAGAGAACATATTTCGAGCATATGTTATGCTCACGATGACCTATTGACGTACTCTCAGTGGCGTCAAAACCTCGGTTTTTAGGTGGCATTTTAATTACCACATTTCGGAGTCTAAAAAAATTCTAGGTGCGGCCCCCATGAGGCCTAGTACGCATGTATTATAGTGAAATGTATCTTTTTCACTCGGTACATGTTTTGGAGGAACAAATAGTGGATCCCATGTGTTTTTTCATGATGATCACAATGGTCTGATCTATAAAATTCATTTAATGATCAATAAGTGGGACCCACGTGATTAATTTCATGTTAAATGTTGTAATGTATGACTTTTCTTTTGGGTGTCTGCTTAGGGTGAATGAATAGTAGATGTGGTGTGTTTTTCCGCTAATATCGCAATGGTGTGATATATTTGTAAGTGAGGATACATATTCATGATCTTATTAATTGTGGAAAAAAGAAAAAAATATTAATGGAAGATAATTATTGTATATTTGAAGAGACCCCATGGATTAGGTCTGGATTTACACTTGTGGTAGTGAATAATTTGTTTGAAGATATGTGGTCAAATGATTCACGTCTGTTTAAGGAGGCGTGTCATTGAGTTTTGTTTTTTTCCTATTGATAAACGAAGAGAATCATGTGATCACCAGACATTGACTAGATTTTCAATGTACTCTAAGTGTGTACATGCATGTATAGGGGTACTTGTTCATAATTTTGTACCCATGAATGGTTAGGTACACGACCAGGTGATGAGGCGTGATCACATGTTGTGTTATCCCCATAGATATCATGTACCACTATTTGATATGACATGTTATATTATTGGTGTGACTCATATCTGAGGTAAAAACCCGATGATTGATATGTAGTTCCTCTGGGTGGTACAATACATTGAGGATGGCCAGTGTAGTTACTTGATGCTTTTTGACAGGTATCATTCACTAGGGATGACAAGTGAAGTTCTTCATTGCTTTTTGAGATGTACCATCCTGTTGTGATGTCTATAGTAGTTATGGTCTTTCCTATAGATAGGCTGGGCAGTGGACCAGGATGGTAGTTCTGGTATTACCTCTTTTAAGGGTGTGCATTCCTCCAATATTTCAATTTTGGGATTCCCTCAAGAGTAGCTGGGCATTGGTCTCCGAGGGTAGTTTTAGGCTTCTGTCCCATGTGGCTGGGAAGTAGGTCCCATCGAAGACACACTTATTTCAGTACCCTCCAATAGATTACTCTCTAGGGGGCTGGTTAGTGGGTCGCTATTGACTCTCAAGTGATGATTCACCCTCATGTAATAGGGAACAGATACCCTGTGACTAGAGTGGAACCCTCCAGTTAGACTGGTCTTGGGTTATAAACCATTAGACCCAAAATCATGACTATGTGACAAAGTGAAGAGGTATTCATTTACATAAAATTTGACTCTCCAGGAAGAGGGGTGATTTGCACATTGAGATGTGTCCACATGAACTTACCTAAAACTATGAGCTACGGACAGTTTCACCCAATGAGGATGATATTCAAGGTGTGGTGATTTATTCCCATTGACTTGCCTTATAGGGTAGATGAGTAAAATATTTGGAATCAATAGTGGTTATTATAGAGACTGTTGGCTACTCACTTTCTTGGGATAACCTGCGATATGGAGATATTTAAACACTCTCATTTGTCTTTATTGGATTTATCATACATATATATCATATTATAGTACCCACTCCTTGGGTTTTGGCTACACTTCTTCAAGGAGAGGTGAAGACACAAGGTGTATTCCACATGATTTCTGGGTGTATCTTGTCATAGTTTGATGAGTCTACTCCCCTATTTTCAATATCAAATATTTGACAATATGTTAATATTTTCACCATTTATAGATCCGTCTTTTTTTAAGATCTTACTTCACTCTATTGTTGGGTAGATGTACACTCATTTTACTATATATTATCTTATATACATCTTTCCTTTTTCTTAGTATATTTTACAGCTCCCCTTCGCCTTTTCTAAATGTCCTATTGAGTATTGTTTTACTCCGTGCTAGAAGGCATTTTCTCATATGTGTCATTCCTTATAAAGACGAATAACTGGTTGTTCAAGACTTCAGAAGAGAATATGGATATGGGTGCATGGACCACATACGATGGCTGAAGATTAGTATTCAGGAGAGAGGATCTCTCATATTTTTTTTTCTTTTTTGTACTTCCATTTTGAGGCAACTTTTTAGTTGGTCATTTATTTTTACCCTTTTCCTTCAGCTTACGTTTCAATACTTTCTCAATTTAGTAGTTCATAAATATTTTGTTTATTGATAGTAGTGTTGCATATTTTTTTCTTTTCCCCTATAATTTTTCATTGATTTAGATATGTATGTGTGTTTTTACATGCTCTTATGCCAAGGGATCTATGAATTTTTTGTGCCCTTGGAGCTTGTAGCCACCCCTAGACATTGCAGGTGGAATTGGGGTAATTGTGAATTAATCTTCGACATGGGTTGGGACGTGACACTAATCCTTACACATCGGTATATATTCTTCTAAATAAAAATTCTTTGATTATTTTCTTTATTCATATAATATTAACATAATTTATTTTTCATTCTTGATATTCATTCAAATTTTTATTGTAGATCCTCCTTTTAAATTGTCCTTAATTATCTAATTAAAAAATGGATTTTTTATTTAGGATATAAGGAGTTTTAAATAGGGTGTCTATTTTTATAATGTATCTTGATTCATGGGGACCAAATCTACCCTTCCCCGGTCACCTTTGTTAATGGCGACTTGTCCTACCTCTATTATTGTGGTCGGTGTTTCTACACAATGGGATAATTATTTTTATAGCTTATTATTCTTGTTAATTAATTTTTGTTATTAAATTAATTGATTTGATTTTTTATTTCAATGATTTTTTATAAAGGAATAAATTTTTAAATGGGTTTTCTTAAAAAAATTGCACATAATGTATTTAAATTAATTCATAAATCGTGGTTTAGGTCCAGATATTGGTTTTGAAACATTTTAGTGGATTGAACTAGATATGAAAATATTTTATAAATTGTGAAAATTGTTTTTAAATGTATTTGTAAATATGTAGTACATTTGGATTTTTGGATGCGCCGAGAATAGACATATCACTCACAGTGTGTGTAAAGCCACCTGATGGTTTCTTTCACATTTGTGTTTGTACATCCACTATAGAATACAGGATTGGATCCACCGTATGCATGTATTGGGTATTTTTTGTTTTGTCTAGTATGTAAACATCTAGGCTAGATATCAAATGGATTTCATTTTCATTATTTATTTAAATATCACATGATGGATTAATTCATGGTTATTTTATCTCATTCTTTATCCTAATGTAATTTCCATGGTAATTTTTAGACATTATTACCATATAGTGTATTAATATATTGTATGATTATACTTTCATTATTATCACATGTACTTTTCATATTTAATATTTTGATAATATGAATATATTTTATGAAAATACCAATGATTAATTTTCGAATTGTTTTGATTTATAAAAAATGTTTGTAAAACTATATTTTTTAAAGGTTGAACTATTTTATTCTTGATATTATACTTCTTATAAATTATTTCATTGAATCATACGAGGTTTTATACTCACACCCTTCATTTTCCTTTTTGAAGTTGTAGAAATAATTTTATAGGAACCATGTAAAAGAAGAGAATTCTATAACATGATGGATTATCTTTTGTTCATTTCACTCATAGTGGTTTGGTCTGCTGGTAAATGTTGGTCAATTGATTATTTGATTCTCTTATCCTACAACAAATAATTAAATTTTTTATATTATACTGGATTTTATGAATCATGGATGTATATATTTATTTTAATATTTACTCTAGTTGTATTTCATATTTTTTTATATGGTAATAGTTTTAGTTATCTTGGTTCACCATAGCATCATGATGGTATTGAATATGTTACTTGACTAAATGAATTTTTATTCTTTATTATTTAATGCTATCAAAGGGATTCTCATCTTGAAGGGTGTTAACACTTATTATGTTTGGTTCCAAGTATTTGGTAGATAGGATTTAGGACCCTCATAATTCAAGTAGTATGTTATGTAGGGTTCATGGCCAGCTCACATTCATGTCCGAGGTCAAGTTTCCATGGGTGGCCAAAATATTATTTATTGGGTTTGAGACATGTTGTTTTGGTTCATTTTTTTGAAATAAATGTGAAGTTTATTTAAATGGTTTTGTTCCTTCTTAATGAATTTCTTTTTTTCATCGGATTCTCAATTCTATAAAATCATTATTATTTAATGTGTGGGAATGAATTCTTGATGTTGTCCCATTGGTTTTGTAATATTTCATAATGCTTATTGGTCATTGGTTTATTTTAATAGAAGATTCATCTAAGAAGACATATTACAAATATGATAGGGGAATATGTGAGAGATGATCTCTTACATAATTCTCAAGTAAACCCTTCATTGTTTGAAGTTATAGTCTATAAAAATTTAAAATCAATGATAAGTGAATGTCAGAATCCCATGACATGTGATGGATTATGGAACTAAATTTTCTACGAAAAATCCACCGATCTTTTTATGGAGATAGGGTACCCTAGGAAACTAATGAGTTTCTTGAGTGGATTGAGATGATATTCAATATCATAAAGAATCCAAATGACTCTACCATGGGGTTTCCAATTTACATGATTGAGGGCCAATAAAGGAGGTGGTGGGACAATGTTATGAATGTTATTCTTTACATGTATCTAACATGTACATCATTTATGAAAATATTCAATCACCAATTCTACCCTGAGAAATTATGTGCATCAATGAACTGTGAGTTTCTTACCATGGAGTTTAGGGTCATGCAGTTATTGAGTATTGCACCCATATTTATGTGTTGGTGTATTTGTGACTAGTCATAGTCAACAATGAGTCGCTAAAATGATCAGAGGTTTGGGTTGGGAAGGATATCGAATATTGGGTCATTCATGATTATTTTAGTCCTTATGACCTTCATAGAGGTAGTCTATATATCATATATAGATAGATATTATTAAAGTAGAGGATTGGGTGGGGATTCAGTTCGTATATTTTTTAGATATTGTGTGTCTTCTAGATGTAAAAGGAATCATATGGGTGGTATGTTTTCATTAGGATAAGTTTCAGGTGATTATTTAGGACAATTGTATTTTTTTCATCAACTAGTGTATAAGGAACATTTATACTATTCCTAAATTGTGGAGGCTCTTGTCGCTTGTCATCATTTCAAAATATTAGGAAATATAATTCATTTTTGTTAGAGGATATCCCATGGAAGTAAAGATGGATCCACTCTCTCCATGGGTTCACAGGTTCATACTGATACTTCATAGGGAGGTGGGACTAATTCTAATTATAAAGTGTATTTTAATGTCCAAATAACCTAAAATCGTCATATGGAAGAATTTGAATCACATGAATCTAAAGCATGGATATCTACTCTTAAAGGTACAATGTTTATTTAATATTATATGGTGATTTATTTTTTTGAAATTGGTGAAACTCATTCTTTTATATTAAAAATGTTATTCAACATGTGGTCTTTAGGTTCTAAATTTATGGCAATCCTATTGGATATTTCCATGTTATTGGGAAAGTTGTCTGGTCATGGTTTCAATTGTCTACTGTGTCAGGTTTTGATACCAGATTGGGGGGTGTTATAGAAATTTATAGTTATCTTAATTGCATCCTAAACCGGATACATGGGATGGATTAGATGATTATTGTTATGGAAATGATATATTTATATCATCAGTTTGTGTAGTTTTTATCTCTCAATGGATTCATAAATGTTATTCCATATGAGTGGGACTCTAGAATGTGAAGGGTCGTGCCCTATTGTTCCTTATGTAATGGTAATCTCATCCCTCTTTTCTGAGATGGTTCTTGATGTTTATAACCATTGTTTTGGTAATCCACTTTTTATAGTATTGTGTATGTACCATATGGTCTATCTAGATTATTTTTATTGACAACACCCACAGATAATGTTCATGGTTAATATTGTCATAATCCAGGGTAATATTTCCATTTCTATTTCATTTTATAAAATGGAATCTACTTAGTTTTTAGAACAAAAATTCCATATTGAATGCCTATATGCTAACTGATTTATTCATCCTAACATGTCCAATTGTGCTTCTCCTATTCTGTTTTCTATTAAGGTAGATATGTTCCTAAAACTTTGTATAGATTATTGAATAATGAATTAGATTAATGTAAAAATATTTTCTTTTTCCTATGATTGATGATCTATTTGACTATATTCATGGGGAATGTTGATTTTCAAAAATTGAGCTTCGGTCATGGAAACAAAATTTTTGTTTGAGATAAGAGGATATATGTATGATAATATTTAGGAGATAATATATTCATTTTTATGGTGTTTCTATTTGGTCCCAATAAATATCATACTTTATTTAGGGATGTGATGAATGGAATATTTCATCATTTCTTTAAAATTATTTTTGATGAATTCATGGATGTCATTTTTGTGTAATCCATGTTAGAGGAGTAGAATGTGGACCACTTGGATATCATTATTTGAACCATGAAGGAAAATATTTTGTATGGTATTACTTAGAAATCTGATTTTTGTATTCAATATGTGAAATTTATGATGCATGTTATATCTGAGTGGGGAATATTAGTGGATCCTTAATAGATATATACTATTATGTAGTGTGAGTAGCATAGAAATATGTTTGAGATCCGGATATTATTGGGTTCAGTAGGTTTTTGTAGACATTTTTCATTTATATTTCTAAAAGCTCTCATATTCAATGACATATTTAACTCGTAATGGTGTATATTTGGAAGGGAATAAAAAATTTCAGAGATATTTTAAGAGGACGAGGGTGATGATGACTTCAGCACCAGTTCTCATTGTTTTGGAATTGTGTTTTTATTATGATCTTTCATGAAATTCTTATGGTATGTGTTCATGATGTGTCTTGAAAGATCATAAATAGGTATTGGACAATGTCCCTCTCTCGTGACAACCTTTTGAGAAGAAATACCCATCCATAATTAGGAACTGGGAGTAGTTATTCATGCACAAATGATTTTGAATCTCTATCACATTGGGGATTGTATTATAATGTTTATTCTCGTAAGAACATGAAATATGTTGTTTATCATGAACTTTCCCCTGAGTCCCAGATCATGACTACCACATTCTCACCTCTCGTAGGAATATAGATGGAGACTAGCACTGACTAGTCATATCACACAAGTGGGTGGAATTTTTTAAGTACCTGTACGCAGGAACCAGACTCCAAGAAATGGATGAATCTAAATACACAATGTAAAAATGGATGAATCCCACTAAGAAACAATACTCTTATTATGATATGAAATTGAAAGAAAATGGGTCCAGACTAGAAGTCCAACTAAAAAATAAAGTATAATCTCATGGATCTCATTCGCAAAAAAAACCTACCTGAATGGTAGGTACAATAAGTTTTTTGAATGTCACTGAACTGTACAATGTTCATCATGTCACCCTAAATCACCCTTGTCTATGGCCCACCAAGGAAACCATCAAAGATGATGATCATTTACATAATACATGACATATATGGGAAAATCCCATGTAGGGGTGAGTAAAAAAATACTTATTAGGGACCCCAAACACAAAGTATTTACACAATGTAAACCACAAGTAATCAAACAGTGTATACCATAATGAAGAGTACTTAAAATAAACCAAGTAAACTACAAAAGAGGCATATGAAGTGTATAATACAAGTGGTACTGCCAAGATATTCACTATAAATTCCCCATGTAGACATCCCAAGAGGCACACTAACTATATCCTGTAGAAGGTATAGTTAAGAGGGTCACTAGAGTTAGCTGGAACCATGTATAGGTAAATGGTACGTAAGTGGATTGTCGTAACAACCCACAGTACCCTCAAGATGTAACTTTTGGAGAGTTGGTAACCAACGACGTGTAGGTAACACATGTTTTGTCAGTAACATATACATTGTAGGTGAAACAATGTGTGTAGATAACACACAGATTATAGATAACACAAAGAGTGTGGGTAACACACATAGTGTCATCAAAGAGTGGAGGACCCACACCCTATTGGGATAGAGGCGTACTGACTCATTCTAGGTAATACAGAATGTCATGATAATACAAATATTCTTGGTACGATATGATGTCTAGGTAAGACATGCAGTATAAGTAATCACATAGCTTCTGGGTCACATCTAATAATAGGATTTCATCCGGAACACACTCATTCCAGGAGCACCTCTTACTTGATACAAGAGTCCATACACCAACATCCATGTAAACTCACTTATAGTATCTTGAATGGACCTCCTCATTCCAAGGGTCACAATGCCGTAAATAGATCATCAAACGAAAACATTGTTTGATAGTTATGGGATTTTATGTAAAAAAGGGATGGTTGGGTCTAGGTCTGGTCCAACCCAACTTGACTGGCTAGACCCGAACAGCAAGGTCTGACATGACATATCATGTTGACATAGCTCACCTTGGCTAATTAAGTCCCTCTTGAGTGGGTTAGTTCATTTTCTTGGGATACGTTGGTTGTCACATCCCTGCCTGGTCAATGTGAATAATCACCATGTTCAACAGGGTCATCCACAACATGAACCGCCCTATGGTGATTTCCCTTGGGACCTCCGCCACCGGCCGTAGAGTCGGAGGCCTCCGGAAGTCGAGCTGTTGGGCAACCACAAACACACTATAGTGGCTCTCCTTCTATGGGTGGTCGGATGCACTCTAGTGATCCATATATTTCAAAACGGAAGAGCGCTTGAAACCCTCAGGTCACGTTCTTCAATGCCATGGGATTAAACTCATCTTTCCAACACTCTATGGGTCCGGACATGAATGGATTATCTCGGAAAATCCCAACATGACCAGGAGAAACTGTCAGTGAAGAAAAAAATAACAAAGAAGAGAGATAATCAAAAGAACAAACTTATTATGGACCTTATCTTTATTCGTGTTGGCCTTGTTCATTTCAGGTCAAAATAAATATGAAAGATAATCTTGAGAATAATTAATAATATTCATCCTCTTAAGTCTTGCATTTTTAAACATCATTCAAGAATGATCAAACTGCAGATCAACAAATTCAGGGGTTGGTCTACATTTCTCATTTGAAAAAAGAACGATGAATAAAATCATGAATAAAATAAACCCCTACCATGAGTCTAGATTAGTTGAATAAAATGATTCATCTATGATGGTGATCCATTCACGAGCTACCTTGATCCATAATTTTTCTTTTTTCAGAAATGGGTGGGGCCCACCTCCTTTCCTTAGGTAAAATCTAGGGTTATAGTGACAAAAAAGGATTTCCTAACGATGCTAAATGAAATAGAAAATAAATGATTTTTAACCATTCTATCTCAATTAAAATATTTTTATCAATTATTCTAATGACATTCACATCCATAAAATAAAATTCACCCTCAACCCATGTCGATCGAGGCTAGACTCTGATTAAGGAAAAACATTATTATGAACTAAACAGTGGTCCAAGATTTATAATTTGAGATAATATTTATGAGTTATTAGGATTTAAAAATAAAATATATTTTTTAGTTATTTTATTTACAATTACATCTTTTTCGTGTTTTCTTAGTGGAGACCCGCGCCGACTAATGTTATGTCATGCCTAGGGTAAGCCCGCCATCATAAATTCAATGTTTCCCTCATATTTCCAATCTGGAACCTGTTTATATGTTATTAAAACCTCACACACTCAATATTATTCATTAAACTAATAATAGATTGATCATTTATTCTGGGATCCCCAAGCCTTGGAATCACATTATGTCTCAATGTCTGGTCTCAAAATAATCACATATTATTTTCAAAAAACAATGACAAGGAAAATTCGAGAAATTAATTTATCCCCACCCTATGGATTTACATCCCAGAAATATAAAACATAGGCTAAATAATTGGGGACATGGAACATGAATATGGGCCTCCAACTTCCATGTTCTCTCCTATATATTCTCATGATTCCAATGAATGTGCACTAGAGGAATGGAACATCCAAGAATTTCCTTTCTTGTCGATCCATGATCTTCATTGAATACTCCACGAATATATCCTCATAATCAATGTCTATATAGCCCCAATAAATAACATGTGAAGGGTCGTGTAAACATATTATTAGTTGGGATATGTGGAATACATCATACACCCTCCCTAACTGCAGAGGTAGAGTGTAACACCATAACCCTAGTTTCCCGGATCTGGTGCACTATTTTCATACATTTTCATCCTTACAGCAAAGTCTTTTCCTGAAATCCTGAGTGGTTTAGTAGTTTTTGAAAACCAGATACATACACAGCTTCATCATTATAACTTATAATGAAATACCACATATATGTTTTATTAGGAACATCATAAAATCTATTTTTATCCCTACAGGTCAATCATAAATAACATATTCATGTCCTAGGAAAATGAAACATAATAAAGGGGTGTGATAAAAATCTCATTAAGGGTAATAGAAACAGTGGATTATAACAATAACATAATCATTAGGCATGGTGAATAAGAGAAAACACAATCCATTAAAAATTAAATTGAACATATTATGGCAGAGATAAGAGCTGAATAAATAATTTTATAACAAAAAATATTCATGGGAAATATACTAGTTAAATAACCACATTACCTATCAATTACTAGATAAATAATGAGGGAAATGAATTTTCCAGCATTCAGAAACATACCGTTAAGGCCTTCACCAAGACATCTAAAAATAATTATGCACGCGGCCAAAACCATAACTAAAATTTGTCACTGCCTTGACCGATTCCATATCTATTTGTCTCATGAGACCTACTGATGCATCGAGAAGATATAATAGGTCCTACCCATAACTTATTATTTCCAATTCAATTTTTCATATAAAATAGGTGATATTAATCAACATATATATTCATATTGAGAAAAAAAATTGAATTATAAATAACCTTCCCCAATATTTTAACATTAACACTAACCATTTAGAGTAAAATATTGAGTGGTATCAAGATAAAACATCCATAATAAAACTAATAAGAAAAAAAACGAAAAAAATATTGTAGATGATATCATAAGAGACATACCTCCATGATGTACAAGATTCATCAAGGTATTTCTATATAGATGAAGATACATTTAACTAAGACCATTAAAAAAAATCATACATATTCCATAAATATTCCCATGTGTCCCATTCCACCTTGAAACATTCAAATCAAAATATTTTAAAATATCATGAGAATTAAAATTCATTTGATATGATATACCAATTTTCAGTACATAAACGACATGCATGTAGTGAGTTGTGAACAAATCATATATTTCATTAAATATAATGTGAGACGTGAACAATCTGTTTTACTTTTGAGAGAAGAGTTCTTTTGGGAAATCATTTTTACTTACGATGAAATCAGATTGCAGACATGTATATCCCAGAAAATAAAATACCAATACATTGAAATTATATTTCAGGAATAAATTATGTCAAAATTAACTTAACTCATGTAAAAAGTGTTTTTAAAAATGCTTTAAAATTGAAAAAATTTAATGCGGCTTCACGAAATTATTGAAGATATTTTAAAGAAGAAAGTTATTTTTTTTCATTAAACCAAAAATTATTCAAGATAGTTATTAATTTAAAAAATTGTGACAATAGAGAGATAATTATGTCTTAAAATATATAATAGAGTCACCTCATAATAGGTAAGGATTTGGGAAATTACCATGAAATGGGGTTGTTTATTACAATGAATTTTTGAGAGATCCTTTTGCAACATATAAATCCACCAAAAATAAATAAGAAATATGAATGATAAAAATATATATATAATTAAAAAATATTTTATGAGGTTTATATAAGAATGGATAAGAATTTAATTGAGATATGTAGAGAATAGGAGTGACCCAAATGAAAATGGAGGATCAGGTAGAAAACCCTTACCCTATGTTCGAAGGTGTTCCACACTAGATCTTAATAGCTTGAATAAAAAATTTAGGTTCATAATTTACTGATTAAAAAACCCCCACTAAATTTAAGTAATTTATAATATCCTTATTAGGTTCATTCATGGCCTTTTATGGGTTAATATATTTAATTTCATTGATGGGATTGTTTTCGTCCTTGGTTTTCATGACCGGTTTACTTATATTCATGTATGGATATATATGTAGAATGAGAATGGGTGTCTAAAATAGAATTTTTTTGTTATTATTGAAGATCCATAAGGATATATGGTTGTAAATTTCATTTGGATACTTGGAGTGATGAGTAATTATTATATAAATTATTTAGTGATAACCGTTTAGGTTAATTAGCGGTTTTTTGAATACAATAAACTCATTTTTTTATAAAAAACATGTATAAACAAAGATTCCAGAGCCATATATGAGACCTAATAAATATATAATATTTTTTTCAACCATGTGAATTTTTTCAATACTAGATGTGAATACATTAATATAAATTGAAAACCTATCATCCCTAAATGTGGTAAATTAGTACATCTTAGATTTTATTTTTTTATTATTATCATAAAGGTAGGGTAAATAAGAGATTATAATAAAATATTACATAATCATAGCAAAATATTAGTACATGTATGATATTTTAGTTTTCAAAAATTTTTTATGAGGATAGTTGATGATAGAAAATATTACAATAGAACATGAAAAGAAAGTAAAAGAATTGAAAAGAAGATTTTACCTCTTTAATAAATCTTTCATGAGAGCATCTTTAGGGAAGAGGATTGGGTCATTTTATGATGACAAGGTATGATAGATAAATTGGAGGATTAGGGGAGGATATTTGAGAATAAATAGAAATGGAATAAGGACTTATAATATTGATGATAAGAGGGGAGGGTGGGTGGTTTTTACAGTGGAGGAGAGGAGAGCTTTCATTATATTTTAATCATTTGTTTATTGTTTTTATATAAGATAAGAAATATTGATGATTACATGACCAAAAATAGTAATACATGAATGTGAGTTTGAATGAAGGGTTCTTAAATCAGCGATGATTCTAGGATTAATTTATTTATCTCATAATGTATATATATAATAAATCACTGTATTTCGTATTCATCGAAAATTCTAATTTTTTAGAAAAATCCCAAAAATTCACCTCAAACATTTTTCAATGTGTACAATCCAAAAATGAAATAAATTATTAGAAAATAATTTAATAAATATTTTTAATTGACATTATAAATAAAATCTTATTTTATTAAAAAATAACATTAAAACTATAACTTATTTTATAACACCTTGAAAAGTTAATCAAGGTCTCATAAATTATCTTATTGTCATAAGACAATAGAAAAATTGTGATTAAAATTTATGGAAATAATTATTCATCTTAAATTATTAAATAAATCATAAAATTAAAATTAAATTTTTTATTATTTTGAAAAATACCAATACTTTTTCTACGATCATTTTGTCACTTCTAAGATGTCTCAATTATATTTATACATTCATGGGTGAAAAATCTATTATTTTGAATGATTTAATATTAATTAATATTTATAAAGGATTCATAATATTCAGTAGGGTCATGTTATTATTCACCAAAAATGTTATTTATCTTATCAGACTCTGAATCTCTTACTAAATGCAGCCATGCATTTTATATTTTTTATATTCAATAACATATGTGATTGAATTATATTTATTGACTAAGTTATGTTATAAAAAAGTGTTTTCTGTAGAGGATTACTATATTATACATTAAATGTTTATTTGAAAAATCATGGGGTGTTATATCATCTTTTCCTTAAAAAATATTCTCCCTTGAAATTTGAAATTTAACATAAAATGATAACAACTGAAACCTAAAAATACCCTTTTAGGGAATCCCGCATCTGGAATATGGTTAAAATATCCTCTTAATAAGAGGGATATAGAAATGAATTTCTTACTAAAAAACTACACATTATAATTTGAAAACATGGTCATGGAAGAATAAAAAACCATCTTATTATAATGGAATCAAATAGAGAACATCCTCAGGTGAAAGATCATTATAAAAATAACATAAACTACGGTTATGTAAAATTTCAAAGATATCATGAAAAATAATATATAATTATAGGATAACATTTTTTAAGACTTTTTTTCAAGAGGATAAGAATTATTCAACTCTATTAGAGTATAAATATACATATTAATTTCTTAAACATAATCTTATCCTTAATTTGTGCTTTCCACAATCTATACATCATCTCTTAGTAGAATATTCATCATGTGGTGATATTAATCTCTAAAACCTTATACAATGATCAACATAAAGGATTTCTTAAATTTTTTATCTTTCAAAAATATCATGAACCAATTCTTTAGAATCATTCCCATATCTATCCAGATAGATTGATGTACACAGGGACCTTGGAAAAGCCTCATTTTGTTCAGAACTCCATGATCTATCCTACCCAGTGTATCTGCTACCCTATTTGTCATTAATCAATAAGAATCATCCCTGAATATTCACATTATAAACATGTGAATATATTCATCATGATTCTTCTTCAAATATTGAAATAACTCAAATTACTGTAAAACCTTATTGAAAACAGAATTTTTCCCTATATAAGCAATTAGATATATTCTTTATATCGAAAATTGTTGTCAACTCCATCAATGATACCATAAACCACATGTTGACAAGTCAATAATCATTTTAGGTAGTATGTACTTATCCAAATCAAACATTTCATCATAATTATATTAATCATCATTAATATATTTTGGTATATCTTTCCCTCAACCATATTCTTTTCCAATATATTGACTTTTTACTATGTCACTTATACTTGGTACAAATCATCATATAACCTCAAATACATAATGAAATAATACTACAACCCAATCCTAAGATATTATATAATTTTTACAAAAAGTGAATTTTTTATAAAATATTAAAATGACATGATTCTTTATGAGAAATATTAATCACTCAACATTATCTATAGATGTATCATGATTTTTATATTATCTAGTAACATTATATTGGGAAAATTAATTTGATGCTTGGCACATTAATTCTCATAGTGTACCATCTCTTTACAGTTAAAGCATTGTACATTGGATACATTTTTCATTCCCATGAAATCATGAAATTGGTGTACATTTTCTTCACATATATAATAAACATCCATTAAATTCAAGAATTTACCATGAGGATTCATTCCAAAGTTATCACATGTAAGAAAACTCATTGTTCCCTTTCTCCCATTATCCATCTGTTCCTCGGTCATCCTCTTATTTTCTTACTTACCATCAAATCTGTAGGAATCATATAATTATTTACATATCTTATTAAAACATGATACTATTTCCTCATATTATAAAGAGACTTGGGAGACTATCTTCCATTGAAATTATGGCTTAATACCATTATAGAAATGATACTTCTTACTCTTTTCATCACATGCATTGGTGAAGATAGCAATACTTCTTCTAGGATCAATTTCTACTCAATTAATTATAATATATTATATCATAAAATAATGAAATCTCCATAACATTAAACATAGAATAAATTTATTCGTCATAAATCCAAGAACCATATAGTTTGGATACATTAAAAGAATGAATCCTTCATAATGGTGGGTAAATAAAAAGTGAATTATACTAACAATATCCCCCAAGAGTGTCAAACCAACTCCACAGTATGGCCCATTCTCATGTACTGGGATACACTGAGAGAAGAACAAAAATCCCTGTCAGATCTTGTTATTCCTAGGAACATCTAGGCTAGAACCACTTCCACGTGTAGAATTCAGACAAGGATTTATTTGGAAAATGATCCATAAAATCACTTCCTTACCACTTTTATAGGATGTTCATATATAATTATCCTCAAAGACTATGTTAGGGTTTTGGTCTCTAATCTACATTTTCATAACCATGATTCCAAATTTTCTAATAAACTTCCTATGATACCAACTGTAATTCCCCGACCCCCATTTCCCAGAGCTGGTTCATTATTTTATTACATTGGAATCCTAACAATAAAGTTATATCCTGAAGGAACAAGTAGTTTAGTAGTTTTGTAAATCCAATTACTTACATTGGATCAACATTACAAGATGAAATGAAATACAACATATATGTTTAATTGGGAACATCCAAAACTCTCTGTTTATACATATATGTCCTTCATAAAAACATCTTCATGTTCTAAAAAAATGTAACATAAGAAATGGGTAAGCTAAAATGCTCAGTAAGGGTAATCAATATAGTAGAAGATATCATAAACAAAAAAATTATTCATGGTGAATAACTAAAATCACAATAAATTAAAAATTAACATGAACACATTATGTCTGTAATACTATTTGAATAAATAATACAATAATAAAACATAATCATGGGTATTATACTAGTCTAAAAACCACAGTAACTCTCAATTACTAGTTTCATAATGAGGGATATGCAAATGCAGGAAATTATGAAAATTATCATGAAGGAAATGACCAAGACATCTATAAATGTATAAGGCCTTGGCCAATACTATATCTTAAAATGGATAGGGCATCAGCCAAGTACTTATCAATTTGTCTAATGAGACCTACCGATGCATCGAGAGGCAATAATGGGATCCACCTATCACATACTAAATCGAATTCATTACTCATATGAAAGGGGTGAACATAATAAAGATATACATTCATATTGAAACTAAAAATTGAAATATAATTAAATTTCAACAATCATTTAACATAAACACTATCCATTCAGAGTAAAATGGTGAATGATATAAAGATAACACATCCATGGTCAAAATAATAATAAACCCTTTAACAATATATGATAGATGATATCATAAGAGATAGGCCTCAATGATGAAAAATATTTAACAAGCGATGTTGACATAGATAGAGATACTTTTAAAATAGACAATTGAAAAATTCGAGAGGAAATAATACATAAAATTTCCAATGTTTCATATTCCACCACAAAACATTAAAATCATAATCCCTTATAAAATATTGTGAATATGGAGAATTTTGATATGATATAACAAAGTATATTAAATACACCACATTCATGTAGTTAGTGTGGAAAAATTCATATATTTCATAAAATGTGAGGTGAGATGTGAACAATTATTTTTACAAATGAATGAAGAGTTTTTTATGGAAAATAATTTGTATTTTCGATTAAATCAGATTTTAAACATGTATATCATCGAAAATAAAATTCTAGGACAATGAAATTATATTTCCGGAATATATGATGTCACACAAAGGTTAATTCATGTAAAATGACTTTTTAATGAATGTTTAAATTTTAAGCATTTTTATGCGTTTAAAAGAAAATATTTAAGAGATTTCAAAGAAAAAACTGAATGTTTTGATTTAATAAAATAATAGATGAACCAATATATTATTTCATGTTAAAGTGTGTTATTTTATAATGGTAATTATGGAAAAAAAATATATTATATATTTCACCTAAAAATTGATATGAATTCAAGAAATTCCCTTGAAATGGGTTTGTTTGTCAGATGAATGTTTGGAATATCCTTTTGAAACATATATCTTTAAAAAAATAAGGAATATAATTTATACACAAATATAAGACATTAAAATATAATTTATGAGGTTTAAATATGAAAAAATAAAAACTAATTGAGGTATGGATATAATAAGAGGGACCGAGATGAAAATTGATGTTCGGGTAGAAACCCCTTACCTTATCTCTAAAGGTGCTCCTCACATGATCATACCGATCGGAATAATGAAAATTTGGATTCCTTAAATAATGATTCTAGAACCTAATCTATATGTAATTGATTTATTATAATCTTTTTTGGTTCATTAGTTTCCTTTTTATGGGTTAAGAGACTTAATTTTATTATTTAGGACAGTTTTCTTCCTTGGATTTCATGACCAGTTGACTTCAATTCGTGTAATGATAAACATGTCGAATGAGAATTGTTTTCAAGAATATAAGCTGTATATTATTGTTGAACATATATAAGGTTAAATGATTATAAATTTCATTCTTTTACATAGGGTGATTATAAATCATTATATAAATTATTTAATGATAACTATTTCTGGGAAATTAGTGATTTTTTGAACAAAAAGAGAGAAAAACCATGTATAAAAATATATTTTTGAACCATATTTGAGACATAATACATATATTATAGTATGTTTCGTCAATATTAATGTTTTATTGTCTATAAGTGATGATAGTAATATAAATTAAAAACCCATCATCCTTTATTCTGTTTAATTAGCACATCTCAAATGGTGTATTTTTACAATTATCATAATATAAGGGTAAAGGAGATATTATAATAAGTTATTCCATAATAATAACAACATTTAAATACATGTAACATAATATATTTTTCATTAAATTTTGATGATGAGAGGTGGGGATATAAAAGAAAAGATATGAACTTGAAATGAATGTAAAAGATTTGAAAAGAGGAATTTACCTCTGGAATTAATCTTTTTAGAGAGCCTCTTTAGGGGAGAGTATATTCCCTTTTAATGAGGACATGTTCTTCCAGATGGAGAAGAGTATCTTGGGAGGATATTTAATAAGAATTTCTTCAATGAACAAGGGTTCATAGTTTTGAAGATAAGCAGGGAGTTTGGGTGGTTTTATAGTGGAGGAGAGGAGGGTTTTCTTTATATATTAATCATTACTTTATTATTATTCCATAAGATAATAAATAGTGATGATTCCAAGACAATAAATATTATTACATGCATGTGAGTTTAAACTAAGGGTGAATACATCAGTGATGATGTTAGTAATAGTTTATTTAACACATAATGTATATATATGATAAATCATCATATTTCATTATTCATAAAATATTTATGTATTTTAGAAAAAACCAAAAAAATAACCAATTTTTTTGTGTATAATTCGAAAAATAATTCCATTTTTTTAAAAAAAAATCTAAATATTTTAATAAAATTTTTAAATAAAATCATAATTTATTAAAATGCATATTTAAAACTATAACTCATTTTATAACACCTGGAAAAATTAATAAAGGTCTCGTAAAATTTTCTTATAACCATAAGACAATAAAATAAAAAATCAAGATTAAATTTTATGAAAATACATTTTTGTTTCAAATTATTAAATCATTCATAAAATTGTTATAAAAATATTTATGACTTATAAAAATACCAACACATATGAATTGATCATATTTTCACTTATAAGATGTATAAATTGTATTGATACATTCACTGGTGAATATTATATTTTTTGGCTGATTTACTCTTCATTAAAATTTATAATGGTATGTTACGATTCATAAGGGTAATGTTCCTATTTATAAGAAATGTATGTTGAACCTTTCAGACTATAAATATCATACTGAACGCAACCATGAATGTCAATTTTTTTTTAAATTCAAATCACAGAAGAGAAAAAATTATGTTTCTTGGCTTGGTTAGGTTATAAAAAAGTGTAGTTTTATAGAGGCTCAATGTTTTGTTCATTCAATGTTTATTTGAAAAATCATGGGGTCTTGTGTAGATCCATGTAGTATGCCACCTATCCCACTCTACATAGTAACAAAAATGGCACGATGAACCTCACAGATAACTTGTCTCATGGACCAGATCTATGTATCCCATGACATTATGTAGTGGACCGACTTAGTGTGTTGTCAATGTTCACCTAGATGGTATTGTTTCCTCTGGACATTTGTGTTACACCCATCACAATGTCCCCCGATATTCCAACCCTCATGCACTCTAGAACGACAAGGGGTTGAGTCAAACCCACATGAACATAGTGTTCGACCTTCACTTACTAATGATTTAGTCGTCTAGAAACAAACTCTTCCATTGCATTCTTCATCTCCATCCATCAAAACTAATATCAATAATCCTTTTATATATTTTACACACCTTGATATACCGCCCAAGGGGATGTATGGAACTCTCTCAAAACCTCCTATCATAAGTTACCTAGTACAACTATGCGTCCTCTAAAAAGGATAACGTTATTCCCACCATTAGAATATCCATCAAGGGCATGACCTGTGGGGAACCGATCATGTGTAGTCTCACAACTGATTTCTAAGAGATATTCCTCTATCAATCTGTATAAGAGTGGAGGGGTAACCATCGATGACTTTTGATAAGTCGCGTCATCTCCATCCATGAAGGATATTTGAATCAAGGATAACTACTGTGAGGAGTCACTCAATAGTTGTGAACTCGATCTCTAGATGAGATCATCTTCCACCATGTTCTATTTCCCAAATGTATAGTATATATCAATTTCATAGTCCTTTAGTTACTCTAGTATATGTTTTTAACTCAGGATTGGATCCTTCTGAAAAAGATATACCAGAGGCCTTTGTGGTATTTGTACACAATAAAACGCTCTCCCATTAGGTAGTGTCACCTCATATTCAATGAAAATATTACCTCAACCAACTCCATATCATTTTTTAGTAGTTCAACTCATGTGGAATCATCTGCTGTGAACAATAATCAATCATCGATTTCCCCTACATATGGACACAACCAAGACCAGTCATTGATGCATCATAGAACACCATGTACTCGAAAACTTCTTCTGGGAATCATAGCATTGGAGTTCTCTTCAAACACTACCTTATCTGGTGAAAACCTTCTTGGAACTTATTCGTCCATACGAAGGTTTTCTCCTTTCAGGTCAAGGATTTAATAGATGCTACTACTACGGAAAAGCGGGGTAGGCCATCTGGTAGTACCCAGCCAACCTAAGAAAAGTCTTCCACATTGGTAATGTTCTTGGGTGGCTCCCAAACAATCATTTCCTCTATCTTCAATGGATCTGTAACACCCCACCCTTACCTCATTGGCTTGAGGAGGCGGTGAGGGTTACTTGTCATTAAGCGACGTTCCCAAGGTGCTACAGACTGGCAATAAATGCTGAGGGCTTTGAGAACAATTGGGGAATGATTTTACCATGAGACAAAACCATCCAAACAACCAAAAATAAATGATGCATGTCAACAAAACCAAACACATACATTTCCAAAGACTACTAGATAATTCATAATCTCACAAGTGAACACAACCCAATACTACATCAGAGTTCAATGAGGAAGACTCAATAAGAACACCACGAGCCATGACACCACCACAGCTCCACACCAAGTTTAATGCTCCATGTTCCACCAAGGCATCACGATGCACCACTGAAGGAGGTTGATGTTGTACCTTTTCCCATGTCACAGTACACAATATCTGCAAAGACACCAGTGTGCCAAAGCAGGCGGTGCATACTAAGACTCAGTAAAATTTCCCCAAATGATTTCCCACCACATTCCACTATGATAAAACCATTAGCACATTTATATAAAATATTTTATATAAAAAAATCACAAGTGAAACCATTTCCAAAAGCCAACCATTCCCTTACCAAGACATCACACCCAAACCAAACCACCAAGGGAATACCAAAAAAACATGCCCCAAGCCCTTTCATCATTACACAGATGCACAATAATTCCAACATGTAAAGAAATTCACAACAAACAATCAAAACAGTGGGAAATCCGCCCAACCCATTCTCCCATTCACCACAAAGCAATCAAAATGGTGGGACATCCGCCCAACTCATTCACCTATTCAAAAAAAATGAAATCAAAATGGAGGGTCTTTCACCCAACTCGTTCACCCATTCACGAGTAGCAGCACTTCTGACCACTACCCACATAGTGGTTCTTCTGACCACTATCCATCACCTGTTTATATTGGGACTTCCCGCCTACTTCAACACAATATTTCAACCAAGAATAAAACCCATCAAGGTCACAACAACATGAAATCATCCAATTTCCATTCCATAACAATCTCATTCAATAAATCAACCATTTATTGAAAAAATAATTTTCCATGGAAAATCCCCATTTCAATAAAACAACCACTTAATTGAAACCCCATTTTCCATCAATCCTTTCCCAAATAAATCTCAACAATCCCATTTTAAAATGTCTATTTTAAAATGAAAAATAAAATCATTTCACCATGAAACCCCCTTTTCCCCGAAACCCCCCAAATTGATTTCCAACCAAAATCAAACATCATCGCACAATTAATTTCCATCACAACGAATTAATTGTAACATGTAACTACTAGTTAAACCCAAGGGGATTCGGGAGAGAATCAACCTACATTTAGGGTTCCCAAGAAATCGAACCACGAACAACCACACCTCAAATCTGGTGAACGCTCCATCGGCACCTCTCTAGATCCCCTCCCCTACCCATAACAAGCCTCAAAATCATCATCCCTGGCAACCATAACCCTAGATCTACATAGAACATGTATAGATCTAGAAAACCAAGAAAGAGAGGGATGTAGATCTAAATGAAAACATAAGAGAAACAAGAGGAGAGACTTGCCCAGGAGAAACCACCTTGAATCCACCTTGAAACCCCTTTGAATTACTTCCAAAATGAGTGGGAGAGCACCCCTAACCCCTGAGAACCCAAAAACCCGAGTGAGGCTTGAGTGGGAGGAAGAACATAGTGAATTGAGGAAATCCCGAGTGAGCTCAGAACTTAGAACCCAATCCTTAAGTGGACACACTATTAGCCCGCACGGTTTTCAAAACTGTGCGCTAACCGTGTGCATGCCACTACCTCGAGATCCAGGGTATGCACGGTTACCTCACACGGTTTAGGAAAACCGTGCGCAGGCCATTCGAGGCCTACTGTCTTGAGAACAAGGGTCTACACGGTTTCCTGGGAAACCCGCACGGTTTCCAATAACTGTGCTCGAACCATGCACCCCTTAAAAAGCCTCCAAACTCATCCAAAACCATTCCAAACTCACCCTGTAGAGGCCTGAAGCTTGACGTACAAGGACAACAAATTACTTTTGTGGAATACATAATACATAACAAAATTTAAAACTCAAGGACCGTAATAGATTAGTGTCTTTTGAAACTCGGAACGTAATCTTCTAGTTGTGGTGAAAGATCTTCAACATCTCCCTTAAAGATCGTCCCCTTATGTTTTCTTACATAAAACCTTTCTTTATATCCTGGGTAAAAGAAAACATATAAAGGGTGAGCTCAAATGCTCAGAAAGGGTAAGCATTGATAAAATAAAACAAACCATATACATTTGAACTTAAAAACATAAACACAATGTTTAAACATCAAGATCTTCAGCAATGAAATAAAAAATGGAAATACGAAAGGCATAAATCATAAAGAAATATAAATCCTGATAAAATAGCATTGGAATAAAACTTGTAATTGTGGAAAAACTTTATTATTTCCATAGTAGACAAGAATTGATGACAGGACCATCTTAGTGGACAATGTCCCTTCCTGAATCGAGTTTACTCCTCATTTCAGTCATGTAACACTGAACCGGATTAACATACAGTTCCAGCCATGTCAATATCATGGGATATAAATCTTTACCCAATTCATTGGAGGGAGATATAGGTCCCACCCATCTCATAATGAAATCATTCTTACATTTTCCACAAAATAAACTAGAAACATTCATCATAACCCAAAGAATAAAATGTGATTCATAAACATCATCACATCATCACATAATCAATATAAAACAAATGGATATATCAACATAAGAAAAGTGAAACCATGTAAATCAAAGGGACATTATACTTGAAACATACACATATAAAATAATGTCATCTTAGATGGAAAAATGGTTTTGATAAGACACATGAAATGAATTCTTGAGGAAAATATCCTTTCTTCTTCAAAATCAATTTCTTTTCACAAAATGTCATGAAATTTTAAAAGAAAGAGATTTTTTTGAAAATAGTCATGAAATATTTTGTATGAAGCATCATGAAAATAAGGCTTTATAAAACCGTAAAAATCCTTTCATGCTGTATAAGTTAAAAAAACATTATCCTCGTACTTTTGTCGGAAAAGTCAAAAAGTACCTTGTAACGTAAAAAAAAGAAAGATTCCTTACATATCATGTAGTAAAAGTCAAAATGGGTAAAAAGGACATTAAAAATACATATAAACACTTTTAGAAAACATAGACTTGGATGATAACAATAACCCCAGTAATTACTTACGAATAAACCATCTCGGATAAGAACGAGATTAGAAAATTTATCCCTTACCGTACGTCCGATATGATTCGTATGTATCCGAACCTCCTGTATAAGGATTTAAATAATGACATTGACTTATTAAAGAATCATATTCATTGTTATGATATCATATATAGTTCACTTATGACTTTATATTACCCATTCTTTTGTAAATTAATGTTAAAGTAGCGTTTTGGGTAAAATCATCTTATATATCGTACGTGTTTGGACTTGTTGTTCATGATGTTATTATTACATATATCATGATTTACTGACTTAAAAAATGTAAATCATGATTTATATATCATATAAATTCATTATATATCTAGAATATACAATAATTTATAATAGTACATAACATATGGAGGTAAGAAATGAAACGCACCGTTCATGGAGACAGTAAGCCGTATGTACGCATGAACGCTACTTTCATTTATATTTCTTATTTGAATGGAATTAAAACATAATGATACATAAGTATATTATAATTTCAGTATAATATCATATATAATATCATTAACCACATCCTTTATACATCCCACGTAAGGTATTAAAGAATCACATCACTTTGAGGGGGTGGTAGTCCGCACTTCCTCAAATGAGATTATCGTATTTACCGACTATGGAAACCGTAAAGGCTTTCTATAATTGGGAATTAAATAAGTATAAGTAAATCATAAACATAATATATATTATATATAAATACAGTTCAATCATAAGGGCCACCATGAGAGGCGGTAGGAGAAAATCGAACAATCATCATTTCGTGAGGCGTTAGTTTGCCATCACGGAAACATTATGTTCTTCATCCATTAGATGGAGGTGTATGTATGTGTAGTTATAATCCTTCTCATAATAACATCCCAGTATATTTAAGATATTTGTGTTGTTACAAAACAAAAGATTAAAAAGAGTTTAGGGGTTGGAGAAGTAGAATAAAAGAAAACAAATTAAGTGAAACTGTTACCTTTAATTTTGGTATCTTCCTTTGGTTTGAACCAAAAGGACTTCTTGGAGAGTCTTATACCTAATTTAAGGCTTCAAGGGGGAGGAGAGGGATGTAGGGAGCTTAGTTGGACAGATTTTGGATGAGCCAAAAGGCATAAGAGGTGTGAGGAATTGCATAGAAGTGGTATCCTTTTATAAGGGAGAGGAGGGTCTCTTTAGTAATGTGTGAAAACATTATTTTATTATAAAATTATCTTCAGTTTCATGAGGTCCAAAACACATTAATGTCGAAGATACGATGACTAATATTCGAAATTAAATCATCTAATTTTAATTGGACAGGTTTTGGATGATATTTTAATCATTATAGTCATATTTATTTAAATCATTTATTAATGAGGTAAACACTACATCATTATTGTGTCATAAATAATTTAATTCATTTGATGTCTAAAAATTATGAAACAAATACCATGATGTAGGGAATATTTTTATATTTCCAAATAACATTTATAGTCGAAAATATAACTTATATAACCCCTTATAAAAATTAATTACGAAAAGATTTTTGATAATGTCAATTTGGACTTTACATTAAATTAATTAATAGAAATTGTCATTTTCACTACCAAGTGGCTCATTGGGGTCCCAAAATCGGCCCAAGGATGCCCATGGTCTGCCACTACTCATCCAATAATGGTATGACAAGTTTCAAGGTAATTTTGAATTATTATAATGTTCTTTTAATCTTGAATTACCCTATTTACCTTTAACCGCAATAAATAAAACTTACCGAAGTTACTATTCATAATATAAAAAAAATAAAAGTAACATATTAACATAATTTGGACCCACTGATTCAAATATGGAATACATTTTTAAAAATTCAAAACACCTCAGTTTCAGTAATTAATTTAAAATTAATCTCGTTGTTAAGCGAATAGGTTTTATAAGTAAAAACATTGCCAAAGATTGAATTGATTTAACCTATGAATTCAATGTAAAATCAATGATAATGACATACATTATATTAAATGGTAAAAATATATTATATTTATACTTTAAAACCATTAAATATTATAATTTAACCATATAAATTATTACGATAAAAAATGTTGTTTATAATTAAAATATAACTTGTTTTTACGATTCATTAAAATATGAAAGTTATCAGAATAATATGAAAATTTTATCCAAAGTAAATTTTTATATCCTGATTCCAAATAAGAATATTATTTTGTCAAATTTAACTTATATACATGTCAAAAACTATATTTAATGTGGGTGCTCCATCAAAAGGCGGAAAAATTGCATTTTTTAAAAAATACTTATTTTACCTGAAAATTTTATTTTTTTTCTCATACCATGTTGTAGAAAATGTGTAAGATGAATAATAATGTTATAAAATTAAAATTTTAGTTAATACTATTCATAACGGCTAGTTCATAATAATATTATAATAATATATCGTTGTTTAGTAAAACCCGGTATTGCATACAACGCACGCTATCGAGGAAGGTCTTGATTGCGTGTAATGCAAGCCAAGTCAGGGTTGCGTGTTGTGCAATAATCCTTCGTTGTTTCGTATAACAGAATCCAACGATATTTCATTTATACATTGAATATATATATATATATATATAAACACACTCAATGTTGTGTAGAATGACTATTATAAAATGAACATGAAATTGTGTGTAACACGATCCAAGAATAGCGTTGCGTATATTGCAAGCTAATACTGTGTTGTGTATAGTGCAAGATAAATTTGGTGTGCTTTATAAAAGAATACATCAATGAAATTAAAATAATATTTTTCATAAAATCTCGGGGTGTTACATTCTACCCCACTTAAAATGAATTTCACTCTCGAAATTCGTCGGGGTTATCAATCATTTACTATTCATAGAAACCCACATCGTAAAAAGGAATACTAAACCTTAATTTTAAAAACAAAAGTATGAAATGTAACGATTACCCAAAGTAACTCGTCAGTGGGTTTCCATATAGTAGAACTTAGGTTAAAATATGGATATGGAAGGAAAATCTAACCATCATGTTCTGAAGGAGAGTGGTAGAGAATAAGGCCATACAAAATCCAACAATCACAAAGCCATAAATTTGTGATGATCTAAGGTACCATCTGATTCATTGGATATAAGAGCACTAGGATAACATTTTTGGTTTTCAATATCATTTCCCTAAATTTGATGAATTAAAAGAAATACTTACATGATTTTCGTACAATCTCAATATTGTTCGTGAATTGAACAATTTCCACTTCATCTCTTAATGAAATGATGTTGAGTTTGTTATTCGTGAAGCGTTAGTAGATCATGTGATAGAATGATGGGTCATTACATCTACTTCAAAAAAAGTTTAGCAAAAGTTATAAGTCCATCTTATGGTGAGATTAATCGTATATGGTTCAAAAAATGGACTTATACTTTATTTATCATACCACATAATAATATAAAACTACTTTCCACTAACTAGGGGCTTCCTATAGGCCATTGGTATGCGATAAAGGCCAGTCACACTACAGTTGTGGGTTCGATTCCCACAGCCTTATCTGACGTGATGGGTTGTCGCCCGTACTGCAGGTTGTTCTTTTTCTAAAACTACATTACTATAACATCCCATTAATAATATAAAAAAAATTATATCCTTAAACAATACTAACTTATGTCCAACATAACCCATTCCAATATTTAGGATTATCTAAAATACTTCGGTCCAAGCTCATAGTATAAAGAAAATGATAACTTGAAATGCCATCAACCAACCAACATTTATCCCCCATTATCTTGTTGGTCACATTCCAATCATGTGAATAACTTAATCATGTATTCTCTTGAAAAATGAATACACATTAAACCTTAGTGAAAACATGAATACTTTCAAAAGATAACTCTTTCCACATACCAAAATTCAAAAATTCTATATACTCAAACCATGATATAACCTTCTCCTTATATCAGTCATGAGCTCATGAATACTATCAAACATTTAATTTTATTCTTATCCCTTCATTATGTGCATATCATCTACTTTCCAAAAATACTGGTACCATTCATCACACACTTTCAAAACTTAAGGAAAGACAACAGTGTAACAATCCTTAGATGTCTCTTTCTTCCATCGTACCATGAGATTACTTATACATCATTACACTTGATAAACATGTAATCATTACAATACCTTCTTAATCCATTGGCTGAGCTTCAACAATTCTTTCATATCACATATTATTTGTAGTATCTTCACCATCATCAACAAAAATATTACCCATACGACCATACTGATTCTCTTCATGAGACATTCCCTTAGGGAATTGGTTCTCATAATTCCCATACATTCCACATTTAAAACATTTAACCATTGTTGATGTCTTAGCAATACCATTATCCTCATCCATGGTGTTAACTGAACCTTTTCCTTTGCACTTACTGGATTTATGTCCTTCTTTTCCATACCCAAAGCATCTTCTAGTTCCTTTGAAACATTCTCCTTGTTTCCTCTTCCCACATGATTTATATAGGGGAAATTGAACATTATTTCCTCTATGATCATCATGAAACTCCA
Source organism: Viscum album (assembly GCA_963277665.1). Classification (NCBI taxonomy): domain Eukaryota; kingdom Viridiplantae; phylum Streptophyta; class Magnoliopsida; order Santalales; family Viscaceae; genus Viscum; species Viscum album. The sequence goes on from OY728127.1 coordinate 134,937,518, forward strand.
TCTTTCTCTTATTAGCTGAGTCAGGAAACTTACCAAATTTGAGTTTATTGATCATATGATGAGATTGCTGATTTGACATAATAATGATGTTTGGACTTCTAAATCCCATTTCATTTGGTTTCTCATGAAGAATATCATTCCATTGTCCATCATATCCTCCATTATCGTGAATCATCTTGTTTCCAGCCATTTTCTAAAACCCAAAAAGAATATTGTGAGAGGAAAAATTCATAATAATGGGGGAGTAACTTCAATATCTTGCATCTTAGGTTTAATAAAATATCTTTACCATAAATATAGGTCTATAAACTAAACTTATACTTAACATTAGGGACATCCCTAGACATACCTTAAAAATACCTCTAGGGATCTCACTAATGTTCTCGCATCCTAGTTCCCAAAGGTTGACTAAACCTCCTCCAGATACCAACTGTAGAGGCCAGAAGCTTGACGTACATGGACAACACATTACTTTTGTAGAATACTTAATACATAACAAAATTCAAAAATCAAGGACCGTAATAGTTTAGTGTCTTTGCAAAGTCAGAACGTAATCTTCTAATCGTGGTGAAAGATCTTCAACATCTCCCATAAAGATCTTCCCCTCATGTTTTCTTACCTAAAACCATTATTTATATCCTGGGGAAAAGAAAACATATAAAGGGTGAGCTCAAATGCTCAATAAGGGTAAGCATGGATAAAATAAAACAAACCATATATATTTGATCTTAAAATCATGAACACAATTTCTAAACATCAAGATCATGAGAAATGAAATAAAACATGGAAATACGTAAGGCATTGATCATAAAGAAACATTAATCTTGATAAAATAGCATGGGAATAAAACTTGTAATTGTGGCCAAACAACATTATTTCCATAGCAGCCAAGGCATTGCTGCCAGGACCATCTTAGTGGACAAAGTCCCTTCCTGAATCGAGTTCACTCCTCGTTTCAGTCCTGTAACACTGAAACGGATTAACTTACTATTCCAGACATGTCTATCTCATGAGATATAAATCTTTACCCAATTCATTGGAGGGAGATATACGTCCCACCCATCTCATAATGAAACCATTCTTACTTGTGCCACAAAATAAACTTGAAACATTCAACATAACCCAAATAATAAAATGGGTTTCATAAACATCATACCATCATCATATAATCCATATAAAACAAATAGATATATCAACATAAGAAAAGTGAAAACATGTAAATCATAGGGAAATTATACATGAAACATACACATATAAAATAATGTCATATTAGATGGAAAAATGGTTTTGATAAAACACTTGAAATGAATTCTTGAGGAAAATATCCTTTCTTCTTCAAAATCAACTTCTTTTCACAAAATGTCATGAAATTTTAAAAGAAATATATTTTTTTTGAAAATATTCATGAAATATTTTGGAGAATATTCATGAAAATAAGGCTTTATGAAACCGTAAAAATCATTTCATTCCGTATAAGTTAAAAAAACATTCTCCTTGTACTTTTGTTGGAAAAGTCAAAAAGTACATCGTAACATAAAAAAAAGAAATATTCCATACATATCATGTAGTAAAAGAAAACATGGGTAAAAAGAAAATTAAACATAAATAAAAACACTTTTATAAAACATGGGCTAGGATGATAACAATAACCCCAGTAATTACTTACGAATAAACAATCTCGGATACGAACGAGATTGGAAAAGTTATCCCTTACCGTACTTCTGATATGATTAGTATGTATCCAATCCTCCTGTATAATGATTTAAATAATGTCATTGACTTATTATAGAATCATATTCATTTTTATGATATCATATATGGTTCACTTATGACTTTATATTACACATTCTTTTGTTAATTAATGTTAAAGTAGCGTTTTGGGTAAAATCATCTTATTTATCGTACGTGTTTGGACTTGTTGTTCATACTGTTATTATTAGTTATATCATGATTTACATACATAAAAAATGTAAATCATGATTTACATATCATATACATTCATTATATATCCAGCATATACAAGAATTTATAATAGTACATAACATATGGAGGTAAGAAATGAAACGCACCGTTCATGGAGACGGTAAGCCGTACATATGCATTAACGCTACCTTCATTTCTATTTCTTATTTTAATGTAATTAAAACAAAATTAAACATAGGTATATTATAATTCCCGTATAATATCATTAACCACATCCTTTATACATCCCACATAATGTATTAACGAATCACATCACTTTGAGGGGGCGATAGTCCGCACTTCCTCAAATGAGATTATCGTATTTATCGACTATGGAAACTGTAAAGGGTTGATATAATTGGGAAGTAAAGAAGAATAAGGAAATCATAAACATAATATATATCATATATAAATATTGTTCCATCATAATGGCCACCATGAGAGGCGGTAGGAGAAAATCAAACAATCATTGTTTCGTGAGGTGTTAGTTTCCTATCACAGAAACATTATGTTCTTCATCCATTAGATGGATGTGTGTGTATGTGTAGTTAGAATACTTCTCATAAAAACATCCTAGTATATTTAGGATATTGTTGTTGTTACAAAAGAAAGGATTAAAAAGAGTTTAGGGGTTGGAGAAGTAGAATAAAAGAAAACAACTTAAGAGAAACTATTACCTTTATTTTTGGTAACTTCCTTTGGTTTGAACAAAAAGGACTTCATGGAGAGTATAATTCCTAATGTAAGGCTTCAAGGGGGAGGCTAGGGATGTAGGGAGCGTATTTGGGAAGATTTTCGACGAGACAAAAGGCTTGAGAGGTTTGAGGAATTGCATAGAAGTGGCCTCCTTTTATAAGGGAGAGTAGGGGCTCTTTTGGAAAGTGTGAAAACATTATTTTATTATAAACATATCTTTTATTTCAGGAGGTCCAAAACACATTAATGTCGAAGATAAGATGACTCATATTCGAAATAAAATCATCCAATTGGAATTGGATAGGTCTTGAATGATATTTTAATCATTATAATCTTATTTATTTAAATCATTTATTAATGAGGTAAACACTACATCATTATTGTGTCATAAATAATTTAATTCATTTCATGTCTAAAAATTATGAAAAAATACCATGATGTAGGGAATATTTTTAGATTTTGTAAATAATATTTATAGTCGAAAATATAACTTATATAACCCCTTATAAAAATTAATTATAATAAGATTTTTTTAAAGTCAATTTTGTCTTTACATTAAATTAATTAATCCAATTGCATTTTCGCTACCAAGTGGCTCATTGGGGTCCCAAAATCGGCCCAAGGATTACCATGGTTGGCCAATACTCATAAAATAAGGTTAGTACAAGAGTCAAGGTAATTTTTAATTATTATAATATTCTATTAACCTTGAATTACCCTATTTACCTTTAACCGCAGTAAATAAAAATTAACGTAGTTACTATTCATAATATATAAAAAAAATAAAAGTAACATATTAACATAATTTGGACTCACTGATTCCAAATATGTAATCCATTTTTCATAATTCAAGACACTGAAGTTTCAGTAATTAATTTAAAATTAATCCTGTTCTTAAGCGAATAGTTTTTAAAAGTTAAAACATTGCCAAAGATTGAATTGATTTAACCTATGAATTCAATGTAAAATCAATGATAATGACCTACATTATATTAAATGGTAAAAATTTATTCTAATTATACTTTAAAACCATTAAATATTATCATTTAACCATATAAATTATTACGATGAAAAAGTTGCTTTTAATTAAAATATAGCATGTTTTCACTATTCATTAAAATATAAAAGCTATCAGAATAATATGAAATTTTTTTCCAAAGTAAATTTTTATATCCTGATTCCAAAGAAGAATTTTATTTTGTCAAATTGAACTTATAAACATGTCAAAAACTATATTTAATGTGGGTGCACCATCAAAAGGCGGCAAAACTGCATTTTTTGAAAAATACTTATTTTACCCAAAAAATTTATTTTGTTCTCATACCATGTTCTATAAAATGTGTAAGATGAATAATAATGTTATAAAATTAAAAACATAGTTAATAATATTCATTATGGCTAGTTCATAATAATATTATAATAATAAATCATTGTTTAGTAAAACCCGGTATTGCGTACAACACACGCTATCGAGGAAGGTCGTGATTGCATATAATGCAAGCCAAGTCAGGGTTGCATGTTGTGCAAGAATACTTCGTTGTTTTGTATAAAAAAATCCAACCATATTTCATTTATATATTGAATATATATATATATATATATAAACACACTCAATGTTTCATAGAATGACTATTATAAAACGAACATGCAATTATGTGTAACACGATCCAAGAATAGTGTTGTGTATACTGCAAGCTAATATGGTGTTGCGTATAGTACAAGATAAACATGGAGTGCTGTATAATAGAAGACATCAATGAAATTAAAATAATATTTTTCATAAAATCTCGGGGTGTTACACACCCCACCTCTTCCCAACTCATTACATGCTCTTTAAATACATAAAAATGCATAAACAAAGTCCAAATACCACAAACTGAGTGTGCTACATTCTCCCCACCATTGGATTGTCTGTCCTCAGAATGTAGTGAACCCACCCTTTGCCGAAAGAGCTCGGGCCACTGCTCGACCATCTCTCTCTCCCGCACCCATGTCTCCTCTTGAATCAAACCATGTTGCCACAAAACATGAACAAAACCGATTCTTTTACCACGCAAGAATTTCTCTTGCCTATCCACAACCCTCACTGGCACGTGCACCAACGAAGCATCCTGTTCTATCTCAACATGGTCCCATCGAATCACAAGGTCACAATCCCGCTGATACTTTTTCAACTGCAACACATGAAACACATTGTTCACCGCACTAAAACATGGTGGAAAAGCCAAACAATATTCCAGACCACCAACCCGCTCAAGAACCTCAAAAGGTCCAATATACCTCGTAGATACCTTTCCCTACATCCCAAACCGACGATGTCTCAACCTAGGCGAGATCCTCAAGAACACATGATAACACACCTGGAACAACAATGGCCATTGACAATGATCTGCATATGATTTTTGACGACTATGAGTCATCTCCATTCTCTTCTTGACCAAAGTGATCTTCTTCATAGTCTCCTAGACAAGACACAGTCCAACCATCAAAGACTCACCCGTTTCCACCCAACATTGTGGAGAATGACACAGCTGCCCGTACAATGCTTCAACCGGATCCATCTGTATGGATGCCTGATAACTATTATTGTACGAGAACTCAACCTATGACAAGTGCTCCTCCCACGATCCACCAAAATCCATGAAACAATCCCGAAACATATCCTCCAGAGTTTATATCATCCTATCAGATTGACCACCCGTCTGAGGGTGATACGTCGTACTCATCGTCAATTGCGTTCCAAGGGATTGCTGTAAGGATTTCTAGAAATGAGATGTAAACCTCAGATCTCTATATGATACAATCGAAACTGGAACACCATTCTGTTGTACCTCTCGTATCCCCTCGTGGTTTAATTTTCATGATCACAATCATTTTCATGTTTATCTAACATTGTTTGAAGTGTTTTTGATTGAAAGGAACAAGGTTGCCAAGAAGTTGTCCCTAGAATGGACATCAAATGGACTGAAATTCAGTCCACCGGCCAACCGGTGTGATAGCACCGGCCAGCCGGTGGAACTGGCAGAGGCATTGCCCACTGCCAGGTTCCACCGGTCGACCGGTGGCTCTGTCACCGGTCGACCTGTCGCACCCAGCCCAAATAGTATTTGCTACTGTCTTGCCACCGGCCAGCCGGTGGCTCCTCCACCGGTCGACCGGTGGAGCCTGGACAGAACAAGTCTCCTCATTCCAAGGCACCGGCCAGCCGGTGGAGCTGTACCGGCCAGCCGGTAGCCCAGTCAAACTAGCCGTTGGCTTTGACCATTCAACCTTCTTTTGGCCTCCAACGGCCCCGAGGCCTTTCCCAACGGCTCCGAAGACTCCCCAAGGGTTCCATGCCTATAAATAAAGGCCAAGGAAGCCCCGGACACTTAACCGGAACTATTGTGAAGCCAACGGACACTTTTTCCATCATTCGGCAATCCTCCGGCGGACTTCCTCAAAGGAACCCCAAGTGCTCCAACCAACTTCCAATCCAAGGAGCACCTCAAGAAGCTTGGGAGAGCACGCTACATCAACTCCATCATCCAATTGGCACCCAAGTCTTCCTCCAATACGGTTTTTATTGTTTATTCTTTTTGAGCTTAAAATTGGGTTTGTGCCTACAAACCCCAACTCCTTTTCTATTCCTCTTTCTTTTGGGTTTCACACCACCATTAAGGTGTGAAGAGGTTTCTTCAAGCCTTTCCTTTTAAAAAGGCTTGAGTTTTCGGTGAGCTAGCCTTCACCCGTTAAAAAGGCTAGTGGGTTCTTGCTATTCCATTGAAAGCAAGTGGGTTCTTGCTAAACCACAAAAAGCAAGCTGTAATAGGTCCTAGTGCTACCTCAAAGCCTAGTGGGTTTCTTGCAAAAACCATTGAAAAGCAAGCGGTAGGAATCTCTCAACGGTTGAGTTGGGAGCGGAGACGTAGGCCGGGTTTTTGGCCGAACTCCGTTATCAATTTCGTGTGTCTTGCCTCTTTATTTTCCGCTGCACTTTCACTTTGATTTTAATTTGTTAATCAATTTTTTAAAAAGGCAATTCACCCCCCCTCTTGCCATCTTTTCCTCGTTTGTTCCGACCCAACAATTGGTATCAGAGGGAACTTTGAGTAATACCCTAAACCGGTTTCAAATTAAAGATCCTTTTTGATGGCTTCTACCGCTTCTTCTTCTCAAACCCTCGAAGGTCATTCATTGGGTCGTGCTCCATTGTTTGATGGAACCGACTATACTTTTTGGAAAACCCGCATGACCACATTTCTTAAAAGCATTGGTTATCCTATTTTTAAAATTGTCATGCATGGTTTTACGCTTTCCTCTCCCGATGAATCTCAATGGACCCCCGCCGACATTGCAAATTTCGAGCTTGATGGCAAAGCCATGAATTCTCTACATTGTGGGTTAGATCGTTATGTTTTTGATTGTATTTCTTCTTGCACATCTTCTCATGATATTTGGAAGCTTTTAGAACTTACACATGAAGGCACTAAGAAGGCTCAAAAGCAAGAACCCGACATCAAGCAAGAACCTGACGAAAAGATCAAGCCTGTTTGCCCACCTCACAAGAAAAGGGCCAAGAAGAAAAAGAAGAAGGCTTCAAAGGCATCATGGAGTGATAGCTCCACCTCTTCATTCTCCTCCTTCTCCTCGAGCGACCAAGGTACAAAATGCCTAATGGCAAAACATGAGGTATCATCATCCTCTTCCTCTTCTTCATCCTCTACTTCTTCTAATTCTTTCAATCATCTTTCTTATGAGGATCTCCAATATGCTAGAGATCAACTTGAAAATGGTTTTCATGAACTCTCTTCAAAATTTGTCGCTTTAAAAAAGAATTTCAAAAAACTTTCCTCCGAAAAAGACCAACTTCTCAAAGAGAAGGAGGAACTCTCCCTAAAAATCCAAAATTTTCCAAATGTTGATTCCATGGAATCAACCATCAAAGACCTAAGGGAGACCCAAGCTAAGTTCACCCAAGGGGAACAAAATTTGAACAATCTCCTAGGTTCCCAACGTATATCTAGAACCTCCCAAGGGCTAGGATACACCAACCGAGCTTCCTCCTCCCATGCACCCACTGTTTTTGTAAGGGGGAGCTCTAGTTTTAAATTTTGTAATTATTGTAAGAAACCCGGGCACCTCATTTATGAGTGTGATTGCAAAAATGCCCGGTACGGCCAACCCAAGTCTATTTTCTATTCCGATGAGTTTTATAGGAGAAGACCCGCCATGAAACAAATTTGGATTGAAAAATCCCTTTTGGCGAGTCTATCCGGGCCAAAAATTGTTTCCTCTCCCCGGTGATTTATTGTCTTTATTTAGGGGGAGTTAGGTTCTTTTAAGCATTTTTGTGAATTAAAATTTTCATTCAAAATTTTTCATTTCAAACTCAATTTCAAAATTTTCGATTCCAACTTTCAATTTCAACATTTGGTATCCAAAATTCAAATTTCAAATTTCAATTGGTTTTTGATTCAAAACTTTCAATTCAAACTGTTATTCATTTTTTGATTCAAATCTTTCAATTTCCAAAATCTCAATTGATTTTTCAAATCCCCATCTCTTGTTTTTTCAAACTTCCCTCAATCAAGTTTTATGCCCCATTCTATTTTGATAATCACAAAGGGGGAGAAATTCCTTGATTGATTGGGGGAGAGTCTTCTCTATCATGCTTTGATTTATTTTCAAATTATCCTTTAAGAATGTCTTTAATTTCAGTATTTTACTTTGATTGTTTCGGTGATTGTGATCATCAAAATAGGGGGAGATTGTTGTACCTCTCGTATCCCCTCGTGGTTTAATTTTCATGATCACAATCACTTTCATGTTTATCTAACATTGTTTGAAGTGTTTTTGATTGAAAGGAACAAGGTTGCCAAGAAGTTGGCCCAAGAATGGACATCAAATGGACTGAAATTCAGTCCACCGGCCAACCGGTGTGATAGCACCGGCCAGCCGGTGGAACTGGCAGAGGCATTGCCCACTGCCAGGTTCCACCGGTCGACCGGTGGCTCTGTCACCGGTCGACCTGTGGCACCCAGCCCAAATAGTATTTGCTACTGTCTTGCCACCGGCCAGCCGGTGGCTCCTCCACCGGTCGACCGGTGGAGCCTGGACAGAACAAGTCTCCTCATTCCAAGGCACCGGCCAGCCGGTGGAGCTGTACCGGCCAGCCGGTAGCCCAGTCAAACTAGCCGTTGGCTTTGACCAGTCAACCTTCTTTTGGCCTCCAACGGCTCCGAGGCCTTTCCCAACGGCTCCGAAGACTCCCCAAGGGTTCCATGCCTATAAATAAAGGCCAAGGAAGCCCCGGACACTTAACCGGAACTATTGTGAAGCCAACAGACACTTTTTCCATCATTCGGCAATCCTCCGGCGGACTTCCTCAAAGGAACCCCAAGTGCTCCAACCAACTTCCAATCCAAGGAGCACCTCAAGAAGCTTGGGAGAGCACGCTACATCAACTCCATCATCCAATTGGCACCCAAGTCTTCCTCCAATACAGTTTTTATTGTTTATTCTTTTTGAGCTTAAAATTGGGTTTGTGCCTACAAACCCCAACTCCTTTTCTATTCCTCTTTCTTTTGGGTTTCACACCACCATTAAGGTGTGAAGAGGTTTCTTCAAGACTTTCCTTTTAAAAAGGCTTGAGTTTTCGGTGAGCTAGCCTTCACCCGTTAAAAAGGCTAGTGGGTTCTTGCTATTCCATTGAAAGCAAGTGGGTTCTTGCTAAACCACAAAAAGCAAGCTGTAATAGGTCCTAGTGCTACCTCAAAGCCTAGTGGGTTTCTTGCTAAAACCATTGAAAAGCAAGCGGTAGGAATCTCTCAACGGTTGAGTTGGGAGCGGAGACGTAGGCCGGGTTTTTGGCCGAACTCCGTTATCAATTTCGTGTGTCTTGCCTCTTTATTTTCCGCTGCACTTTCACTTTGATTTTAATTTGTTAATCAATTTTTTAAAAAGGCAATTCACCCCCCCTCTTGCCATCTTTTCCTCGTTTGTTCCGACCCAACACATTCCTCTTTACTACCTCTCGAATATAGATTTTGGACAGATCCTCCACCATATGAGATTCACAAATCATGATGAAATGGGCCAACTTCGTTATCTGATCCACTATCACCCAAATTGTATCAGGCTTCTTGACCGTTTTTGGGAGACCTGTGACAAAATCCATCGCTATCTACTCCCAGTACCAAACAAGTATTGGTAAAGACTGCAACATTCCTACTAGCCTCTGATGCTCTGCCTTGACCTATTGACAAGTTAAGCATCTCTAAACAAACTCAGCCACACATCTCTTCATACTAGCCCATCAGAACTGTGCTTTCAACACATTATACATCTTCTGAATTCCAAGATGAACAACACACCTAGAATGATGATACGCCCTAAGAAGATCCTCCTGACAAGAAACTAGTACACCCATCCGATTCTGAAAACACAAAACTGAGTCTTCATTCAGTTGCCAACCCTCAATAGTCTCCCCACCATTGAGTCTCGACCCCACAATCACATACTTAGAATCAGATATATGTTCCTCTCTAACCAGTCCAACCAAGTCAGGAATCAACAAAACTGGAAAGAAGATCGCTCTATCGCCATGTTCCTCACATTCCAACCACATATAAGCTATAACCGACATCAATTGCCACAGGTCTGATTCCGGTTTCACCACCTAAGCATATGATTTTCTAGTTAATTCATCCGCTAGCGAATTTCTCTTACCCGGTGTATACATCAAGTCAAAATCAAACATCTGGAGATATTCCATCCATCTCCATTGCCTCATGTTCAAATCCCTTTGTGAGAAAATGTGCATCATGCTCTTATGATCTATATATACCGTGAATTTCTCACTAAAGAGACAATGACGCCACACTTTCAAAGCAAGGAACACTGCTGCCAACTCCAAATCCTGATTTGGGTAGTTCTTCTCATGCTCTCTCAACTGTCGTGAGCCATACACAACCACATGATTCCCTTTCATGAGAACGCACCCCAACCCTGATCCCGATGCATCGCAATACACCACATACCCTTTTCCTGATTCTGGAAAAACCAAGATTGGTGATGATGTAGGATGACCCATCAGGTCTTAAAAACACTGTTGAAACTTTTCATTCCACTGGAATGGAACATTCTTCCTTGTCAAAGCAGTCATTGGTGAATCCAAACGTGAAATATCACAATCAAAATGCCAATATTACCCACCTAGACCAAGAAAACTGCATATCTCAAACACATTATTTGGATATTGCCACTAGATAACAATCTCTATCTTTTCTGGATCCACTGAAACACCCCTTTAAGAAATCAAATGGCCAAGAAAACAAACTTCCTATATCCAAAAGTCACACTTTGAAAATTTGGCATACAACTGATGATCCCTCAAGATCCCCAACACTGTCTCCATGTGCTGCTCATGATCCACCCTTGTCTTTGAATACACCAGAATATCATCGACAAACACTACCAGAAATGAATCCAGATATCTCTAAAATATGAGATTCATCAATTCCATAAACACCAATGGTGCATTCATTATACTAAAGGGCATAAAAAAATATTCAGAATGGCCATATCTACTTCTGAAAGCTGTTTTAGAAATATCCTCCTACCTCACCCACAATTCATGATATCCCGACCATGGGTAGATCTTGGATAACCACAGGGATCCCCTCAACAGGTCGAATAGATCATCAATTCGTGGAACTGGTTCTCTATTCTTTATCGTACCTCGGTTAAGTCTACGATAATCAACACATAGATTCAAGGTTCCATCCGCCTTTTAAACAAACAACACTGGCGCCGCCCATGTAGATGTGCTATGCTGGATAAAACCATTGTTTTCTAACTCTTCCAACTAGATTTTCAATTCCTGCAATTCAGCTGGTGCCATCCGAAAAGGCGGAATTGAGATAGGACAGGTCCCCGGAAGGAGATCAATCATAAACTCCACTTCTCTTACAGGAGGTAACCCAAATAATTCATCAAGAAAAACATCCATGAACTGATCCACCACTGCTAGAGAAACACTTTGTCCAACACCGTCTACCGATTCCAATGACAAAAACGACAACTGATATGATAATATACCCACTACTGGTGCCAAAAAACCCATTGCACCCTGGCTTTCATGCTTCTCTCCTCTAAAGAGATGTCTAACTCCATCGTGTGTCGTAAAAGCCACTATCTGCGCATGACATTCAATGTGCACCTTAAAAGAAACCCGAAAATCCATTCATAGGATCACATCATAACCATTCATCTCAAGAATTGAGAAGTTCCACACTATCTCAACATCAACCACAATGATACAACATTCTCTACACAAGAAATATTGACACTCTCTTCGACCTAGTGGAGTTTGATGTTTCGAAACTGACGGCATCATTTCTACCAATAAACCCAACAAATCAACCACACATGAAGCAATAAAAGAGTGTGAAGCACCCATATCAAACAAGACTTACATCAAGGTAGAATTTGGAATAATAGTACCTCACATCATGGATGGTCTGGACTGATCATCCACCACAACCTTCTCAGCTCCAAACAAATGTTTTCTTACCACACTCTGCTCATTATTGTTATGCTGAGGCATCGTGGTATTCCGAGAATCACCATGACCAACATTAATCTATTGTTGGGGGGTATGATGCTACCCCCATCCGGTCGAAGCATACGATGTCTGCGATCCTTGAGGAGTTTCACGCACACCCGACCTTGGAGCATTTCAAAATTAACACTACAGATGGCCCATCTGAATACAGTTATGACATGCTCGAGGTTGTTCCACACAATCCCGCTTGATGTGGCCTGTAGAACCACATTGAAAACATCCCAGCTTGCTCTGGGGCTTTGGAATAATATTCACCAATCTTGATATCAGATTATATGTTATATTCCCACCTTAGGCCAATGTGCCCCTCTTCTACTTGAACCCAGCATTATAGTTCCCACTATTCCCCATGGGAACCACCATCCTTCCTCCACCCCGAGAGCCCAACAGATCCCACTCAGCCACCGAGGATCTATTTACCATCTCTGTGTAATCATATATACACAACACCGCTATCTTTGAATGGATTTCTTACCTTAACCCAGCTTCAATGATCCTTTCCTTCAGTGACACGATACCCTCCACCTCTGGTGCTAACCATAATATTTTCATAAATTTAGCTGCATACTCCGTCACTGACATCAGCTCTTGCATCAAACTAAATAAATCAGTCGTACGCTGAATTCTAAACATATGTGGGTAGAATTGTTTGTTAAAAAATTCCTCGAAGCCATCCCATGTCATACCCTAGTCTGTCCCAGCACGGACTACCAACTCCCACCACTGAAGGGTAATATCTTCCAACATATATGTGGCCAACTTCACCTTTAACACTATCGGTGTTCCCAAGAACATGAAGATCTTGTTTATTCTATTCAACCATGCTTCTTCCTTTTCCGGCATTGAATCACCCCTAATGATGGGTGGATTAAACTTTTGAAACTGAACCGCATGATCCACATGCCTTGGTTCATCACCTATGTGCCCACTTCCCACAACATGGAAATCTTGAACTATACTTTGTACTAGGTGATGGTTCACCTGAGTCTCAGGTGCAACCACATTCTCAGCAGCCTCCTCCGGTTTGACTCCTTGATGTCCACCCAGTTCCATTTCTATAAACAGAAAACAAGAAATCACGAGTCTCACTTCCGTAGACATCATGCAATCCCATTTTAAATCACATTACACAATACTATCACAACAAGGCGTTCCACCAAATCCCATTTTTCCACATGATCCATGTTTCACCATTTTGAAAAACAAACCATTTTCAAAATTCCAAATTTATTCACATTACAGTTTCACACAAAAACCATCTTTAATTCAGCCCATAGATCATTATTTCCCAATGAAATATGAATCCTAGAGGGAAGTCATTTCTAACATGCATTTCATGCTCATCTCATTGGCTACACCCACGACAATGAGATGACTAGTGCCTATAAGTGTCTCCAAAACAATTATGTACCCAACTCCCTAGTTACTTGAATTTCAGCATAAAAGGGTTAACTACATGCTTTTATTCTATACATTCCATGTTCCGAAAATCATATGCCTCGATACCATCCCGACTCAAGGAGTATACCCCAAATAATGTCAAAAACAAATCTGAGAATAAACTCCATAGGACCGAACAAACTGATACCACTTGTAACACCTCGCCCCTACCTCATTGGCTTGAGGAGGCAGTGAGGGTTACATTGCCTTAAGAGACATTCACAAGGCGCAAAAGGCTTTTCAAAAAAACCAAACTCATACATTACCAAAGACAACCAGATAATCCATAATCTCACATACCGACACAACTCAATACAACATCATAGTATAATGCAGATGACTCAACAGGAACACCACGAGCCATGACACCACCACAGCTCCACACCAAGCTCCATACTCCAAGTTCCACCAAGACATCACAACACACCACTAAAGGAGGATGATGTGTTACCTTTTACCATGTCACGGTACAGAACATCTACAAAGACGCCAACGTTCCAAAGAAGGGGGTGAGTACTAAAACTCAGTAGGATTTACCCATATGACTTCCCTACACACGCCACTAGGATAAAACCATTATCACATTTATACAAAACTTTTTATATAAAATAATCACCAGTGAAACCATTTCCATAAGCCAACCATGCACTTACCAAGCCATCACACCCAAACCAAACCACCAAGGGAAACCCAAACAAACATGCCCCAAGACATTTCATCATTACACACTTGCACAACAATTCAAACTTGTAATGAAATGCACAACAAACAATAAAAATGGTGGGTCTTCCGCCCAACCTGTTCACCCATTCACCACAAAGCAATCAAAATGGTGGGACTTCCGCCCAACTCATTCACCCATTCATAACAAAGAAATAAAAATGGTGGGACTTCCGCCCAACTCGTTCACCCATTCACGAGTAACAGTACTTCCGACCACTACCCACATAGTGGTTCTTCTGACCACTATCCATCACCTGTTTATAGTGGTACTTCCCTCCCACTTCAATACAACATTTAAACACAACATTTCAAACAAGTATAAAACCCATCAAGGTCACAACAACATGCAATCAACCAATTTCCATTTCATAACAATCTCATTCAAAAAATCTACCATTTATTGAAAAAATCATTTTCCATGAAAAATCCCCATTTCAATAAAACAGCCTCTTTATTGAAAACCCATTTTTTCATATATTCTTTTCCAAATCAATCTCAACAATCCCATTTTAAAATCTCCATTTTAAAATTGAAAATAAAAACATTTCACCATGAAACCTCCTTTTCCCCCAAAAACCCCCAAGTGGATTTCCAACCAAAATCACAAATCATCGCACAATTAATTTCCATCACAAATAATTAATTGTAACATTTAACTACTAGTTAAACCCATGTGGAGTTGGAAGAGAAGCCACCTACATTTAGGGTTCCCGAGAAATCGAACCACGAACAACCGCACCTTAAATCCGGCGAACGCACCACCGACACCTCTCTAGATCCCCTCCCTTAACCATAACAAGCCTCAAAATCATCATCCAAGGCAACCCCAACCCTAGATCTACACACAAAAAGTGTAGATCTAGAAAACTAAGAAAGGGAGGGATGTAGATCTAGAGGAAAACATATGAGAATCAAGAGGAGAGACTTACCCGGGAGAAACCACCTTGAATCCACCTTGAAACCCCTTCGAATCGCTTCCAAAACGAGTGGGAGAGCACCCCTAAACCATGAGAACCCAAAAACCCAAGTTAAGCTCGAGTGGGAGGAAGAGAGGAGTAAAATGATGCAATCCCGAGTGATCCCGGAACTTAAAACCATAACTTTAAGTGGTCGTGCAGTTAGCCAGCACGGTTTGGAAAACTGTGCGCTAACCATGCGCACGCCACTGCCTCGAGAGCTAGGGTACGTACGGTTACCTCACACGATATGGAAAACCGTGTGCAGGCCATGCAAGGACTACTGTCTTGAGAACAAGGTCTGTATGGTTTCTTGGGAAACCCACACGGTTTCCACTAACCTTGATCAAACCATTCACCCCTTAAAAAGCCTCTAAACTCATCCAAAACCATTCCAAACTCTCATAACCTCTTCCCAACTAATTACCTGCACTTTAAATACATAAATATGCATAAAAAATCCACATACCTCAAAACGGGGGTGCTATAGGATCTACTAAAAATCCATCCTCCAAAATGATTTGTCCAAGAAAGTTGACCGTTCTTATATAGAAATGACAATTCAAAATCTTCCCATTAAGTGGCTATTATCCAAGTAAGTATAAAACCATTATAATTTGTGTCACCTATTATAATTCAGATGTCAAGAACACTAGTATTTCATCAAATAAGGACAACCACAAACCAGATTAGGTAAGGCTAGATGATCTTGTTCATGAGTCCCATGAGCATTGTTGGGGAGTTCATCACATCAAATCAAATCAATAAGTTATCATATTGGATTTAGAGACATCCAGAACATTTTTTCAAGATGTACTCATCCAACACATGAATTTGATGATAGTCTAATCTTAGGATTATATTCTTGATCTATCTGTCTCCCTTCAGCTGATCGAAGAGGTCATCAATCCTCTGCAGTTGTTACTTAATATTAATTGTCACCTGATTCAGGAACCAGCAGTCTAGAAAAAAAAAAGAAGATCCCATTTTCCTTTTGGGGAAATAAAACTAGGATTTCCAATATTGAAACACTGGGTCTCACAAAGCCCTTCATCTGGAAACCTGGAAATTATGTCTTCAATACACGAAGCTCTGTGGTATCCATCTTATATGTCGGTGTAGATATCAGTGTCAAATAGGTGTATAGGTCAATTTAGAAGTCTACCTACCTATGAGGAGGTAGCCCTGTAACATTTTCACTAATTATTTCCCCATACTCATCCTCCATTGTAGGAGACTGAGGACTCATATCATCCACTACATGGAGAGTCATGCTAGGAAACTAATGTGGGATCGGCTGCACCATCCTATGTGAGAGTCTATCATGCACTACTTGTGTCTCTCTTTATCCATCAAAGGAAAAATAGGTCCCATCTCAGTGGTCACACCACACTGTGCGCCTAAAATATTTGATCTGATCCTTAATAGTGGATAACCATTCCATACCCAGAATGATATCATAAGGCCTTGATGCTACCACCATGATATCCCAATCCAAAATCTCAACCCAAAGAGTAAGAACACACTATTGGAACCAGTATGTGATCAATGAATTACATATCGTAAGAGTCTCAATGAGTAGATATCGAGTCAAAGGTTTCACTAGAATCATTGTGTCTTGAAAAAGGATCATGGTGAGAAGTTAGTGACTATTACCCCTTTCTATCAAAATGGACGATAGGATGGAAAAAACATAGATCGTAACTCTAATCACTCTGATAGTCTCAATATCGTAAGCCTCACTTGACTGGAGATGGCCATTACCCTATCCTCTAGATTACTGAGCTCATGGTGGACCACCCACTGGTGGTGGGGGTAGTGCCTAAAACATTCTTCCACCTTTGGTAACTCATCTCGCTTCTATCCCATGTCTGCCGACTAGAGGACCATCTTTTTCCTACCTCTTCTATTGCCTTGAGAATCCCACAACCGTGTCCTAGTAAGTCATATGATGGGTCATGAAATCTTTATACTGATGTCCCAATCTAATGCATGAGTAGCACAGTCCGGTCTTCAGCTGACATTCTCTTCCAGAGAGTCATTCACAGGTAATCCTGTAACCTAAGATCGAACCCTAGATTACTCAACCCAGTTGGGTACCTGTGTCATCTGCCGGCTACCTCTTGTTGAAGACTTCGATACCTATCACCTGGTGGTATCTCCCAATACTGGTATGTGCTTCTCAAGAAATATATTTACTATTAGAGCAATCTAAAGTACCCTGTATTGTATAGGGGTGTTAAGGGATATCATCAGCAACCTGATCTATCATTATAGTCCATGATTGAAGGAACATGACCTGAATAATGGGTTTGGAACTATGTATGTGGAGTAGCGAGAAATAATTTTGAATCTATTCGAGTACTATGATATTGACATCGTAGCTTGTTGTAATTATAGTAACTCTTCTATACACATAGTGCATAAATTCACTGGAATGAACTCCTTCCTAATGATGTACCTGATGTCTTTCCAGGATAGCGTCACCTCCTCATGCACCTGAGACCTCGGGCTCCACCATCTCCCCACTAAGCACTGAAGAAGGATCAAGGCATAGATTGCAATCTGGTCAGGGGGAATCCTCACTAAGTGGAAGACTCACGTATCCGCCACCATCCAATCCCCCGAAATCTAATGATCTATCCCACATCATATCTGGGGATATCACTACATTTGGAACTCATTAAATGCACTAATACTACATGTATACTCTATAGATAATGTTGGTAGGAACATGTAGAGTCCTGAAGGTTGACGTACATCGACATTAAAGTACTTTTGCGTAATACTTAATACATAACAAAAACAGACACCCAAGGACCATAACAGTTTAGTGTCTTTGGAAACACGGAACGTAATCTTCTAATTGTGGTGAATTATCTTCAACATCTCCCATAAAGTTCTTCTCATTTTGGTTTTCTTACCTAAAACCTTTATTTAAATTCAGGGGAAAAGAAAACATATAAAGGGTGAGCTCAAATGCTCAGTAAGGGTAAGCATGGATAAAATAAAACAAACCATATACATTTGAACTTTAAAACATGTCCATAATGTTCAAACATGAAAATCTTGAGCAATGAAATAAAACATGGAACTATATAAGGCATAGATCATAATGGAACATCAATCATGATAAAATAGCATGGGAATAAAACATGTGATTATGGAAACCATTCATAAATTGTTATGATTTCCATAGTAGCCAAGGCATTGCTGCCAAGTCCATCTTAGTGGACAAAGTCCCTTTCTGAATTGATTTCACTCCTTGTTTCAGTCCTCTAACACTGAACCAGATTAACTTACCATTCTAGCCATGTCTCTCTCATGAGATATAAATCATTACCCAATGCATTGGAGTGAGATATAGGTCCCACCCATCTCATAATGAATTCATTCTTATTTTTTCCACAACATAAACATAAATCATTCATCATAACCCAAAGAATAAATTGGGTTTCATAAACATCATCCCATCATAACATAATCCATATAAAACAAATGGATATCATTTCAGCATATGAAAATTGAAACCATGTAAATCATAGAGGCATTAAACATGAAACATACTCATATGAAATAATGTCATCTTAGACGGAAAATGGTTTTGATAAAACACATGAAATTAATTTTTGAGGAAAATATCCTTTCTTCTTCAAAATCATTTTCTTTTCTCAAAATTCCATGTAATTTTAAAAGAAAAGAAATTTATTGAAAATATTCATAAAATCTTGTAGAGTATGCTTCATGAAAATTAGGCATTATGAAACCGTAAAAAGCCATTCATTCCGTATAAGTTAAAAAAACATTATTCTCATACTTTTCTCGGAAAAGTCAAAAAGTACCTCATATGGTAAAAAAAGAAATATTCCTTACATACCATGTAGTAAAAGTAAAAAATTGGATAAAAAGGAATTTAAACATACAAGAAAAACTTTTTCTAAAACTTGGACAAGGGTTATAAATATAACCCCTGTAAATACTTACATATAAGCAATCTCGGATAAAAAATGAGATTGAAAATTTATCCCATACCTTAGGTCTGATATGCATCGTACGTATATGAACCTCCTGTATAATGATTTAAATTATGTCATTAAATTATTACATAATCATATTCATTGTTATCATATCATATATGGTTCATTTATGACATTATATTACCCGTTCTGTTGTAAATTCATGTTAATGTAGTGTTTTGGGTAAAATCGTTTCATTTATCATCCGTGATTTGACTTGTAATTATTCATATGATTGATTAGATCATGATTACTTAATTCCAGAATATAAAAACCTGATTTATATATAATATATATTCATAATATACATATATATAATAGATCTATAAATGGAAAGAAATACACCTTTCATGGAGATGGTAGGCCGTAAGTACGCATGAATGCTGTTTTCGTTTCCTTATTGAGTTCAATGGAATTAAGTAGATGACATACATATATATATACATAAATCCAGTAGCTTTATAATGTCATATATTTCATTATTATTTCTTATATATACTTTATAATCATTCTTTAAAGGTTTATATGGAGAATGAATATCATCACGTCGTGGAGACGATAGTCTGTTCGTACGCACGAGCGATGTTATCATTTCCATAATTATTGAATTGAATTGGAGTGGATGATAAAATATATCAGAATCATTATGATGTTATAATAACTATGTATAGTTATTATTTACACCATTATACCCATCCATGTAAGGTAGTGTTGGAAAACAGATTACACCACGGCATAGAGACGGTATTCCGTACGTACGCACGTGCGGTGATTTCATTTTTCATAGGATGGATAGAAGGTGAAATGGTGTTTTTTCCTACTTATAATAACATATCAGTGTTTTAGTGATACTGATGTTATTAATTCATAATGAAACAACTAAAGAATAATAAGTGGAAGAAGAAATAAAGTTGAAAGAATCGGTAACAGACATTACCTCTTCATTGAAGCGCCTTTTTGAGACCTCCTCTTAGGGCATTAAAATTGGTCTTTGAAGAATCCCAAGACATCTAGGATGTTTCTAGAGAAGTGGAGAAGAGAATTTGGCAGGGTTTGGCCGTGCATGAAGGCACAAAGTGGTGTGAGGAAGATAGGGAGGAGGTGCGCTTTTATAAGGGAGGAGAGGGGCACCTTTGGAAAAACAAAAAATATTATTTTATTATAAAGTCATATTTGGTTTTTAATAGCTCCAAATTTATTTATTTCAAAGATAATATGGGGATGGGTTGAAATACTCTAATCAAATAGAATTTTTACAAGTTTAGGTAATTATTTTAACCTTATCATTCCGATTTAACATTAAGTTAAATAATTTAACTTTTATCGTGTCTTCTTGTTTTCTTACATTATAAGGTTATGAAACTTACTATAACAAGACAGACGAACCAAAAGATTTTTATTATTAATATATATAACATTATCTTTGTCATGTGGCCGAACCTGGGATTTTTAGGAATAAAATAACAATTAATAATATAATATTTTAAAAAAAAACTATTTTATGTCAATTTTGACACTATTCGGTAATTGATTTTTTTTGAAAATCATAACAGAATGATTTGTTCCAAAAAAGATAATTAAATCCATAATAACATGTAATATTAACCTATAAAATTAGTTTAATTCATAAAAAGTCTCATATTACATTTATTTGTGTATTTATAACATCAATTATTTCAATATTTAATTAATAAACTAATTACTGCATCATCATTGTGTCATAAATAAATTAAATTATTTAATGTCTAAAAATTATAAATAAAATGCCATTATGTATGAAATCGTTTTAACTTTCTAATGAATATTTATAGTCAAATTTAACTTATCTATAATCCTATATTAAAAATTATTTACTTATTAAACATTGTTTTTAACTATTTTAACCCTTCTTTAAATAAATTAATATTAAATGTCCTAATCTAATCCAAGTGGGACTAAATGGTAATATTTTATTCCTAAGGTTGTTTTTGGTCGATTTACACTTATATAATAGAATTAGTATATGTGTTAGGGTAATAATAATATCATTTTTACCTTTAATTACCCTATTAACCATAGTAAAAAATGTAAAAAGTCACTATTCACCAAAAATTATTTTCATCTCATTGATCCACATTTTACTTACTAACATCAACCGTGTCTCTCTGATTTTTTGAAATTCCATTCACAGATGTGGTAAAATTATGGTTTATGTATATTTTCAAATTCTCCTAGGAAGTGGGTAAAAGACGATGAAAAGTTCAATAAAATTTTTATATATCTAAAATTATTATAAAATGACTCTAATGAATTAATTTGAACTTATATAGGTATTATGTATCAATTTTGACCTAAACTGAATTTAAATAAAATAAATAATTAATTAATTAAATAGTTTGTTTTTAAATAGTAACCCAGTGTTTTCACTATTCATCAAAAATTGAATGTTTTCAGAAAAAATACCAAAAATTCACCCGAAGCTAATTTCGATATTTTGAATCCAAAAATGAAGTCCGTTTTGAAAGATAAAATTTATAAAATTTCAAAAAGTGGGTATTACTATCCATAACGGCTACTTCTAATAATATTTTAATAATATATCGCCGTTTAGTAAAACCTGGTATTGCATATAACACATGCTATCGAGGAAGGTCGTGATTTCATGTAATGCAAGCCACGTCAGGGATGCTTGTAGTGAAATATCCATTTGGTGTTGCGTATAACATAATCAAAACTTATTTCATTTATACATTGAACAAAATCTATACTTAATGTTGTATAGAATAATTTCCACAAAACGAACTTCAAATAGTGTGTAACACTAGCCAAGAATAGTTTTGTGTATACTGCAAGCTAATACGGTTTTGCGTATAGTACAAGCTAATCTCGGTGTAGCGTACAACACAAGACATTAAAGTAATTAAAAATAATATTTCTCATAAAATCTCGGGCTGTTACATTCTACCCCCCTTAAAATGAATTTCACCCTCGAAATTCGTCGGGATTATACATGATTTTCCACTTGAAATATTATTTAATTGAAACCCACATCGTAAAATGAAATACCAAAACTTAACATTAAAAACTAAAGTATGAAACGTAACGGTTACCCAAATAAACTCATCACTGGGTTTCCACATAGGAGAACATATGTGAAAATATGGATATGGAAGAGAAATCTAACCATCATTTTATGATGGAGAGTGGTAGAGAACATGGCTATGAAATAGCCAACAATCACAAAGCCATAGATTTGTGATGATCTAAGGTACCATCAGATTTATCAGATATAAGAGTACTAGGACAAAATATTTGTCTTTCAAGATAATATCCCTAATGTTGGAGAATTTTTGAATTAAAAGAAATCATTACTTGATTTTGGTACAATCTCATTGTTGTTCATGTCTTGAACAATTTCCACTTTATCTATTAATGAAATGAAGTTGAATTTTTTTTCCATGAAGTGTTAGCGGATCGTGCGATAGAATGATAGGTCATTATATCTGTCTTAATCAAAAGGTTTTCAATAGTTATATACATTAGTCCATCTATTGTATATCATTCCAAAAATGGACCTATAATTCATCTATCATAACACTTAATAAAATAAAACTAGTTTATACTAACCAAGGACTTCCTATGGGCCAGTGGTAGGCGATAAAGGCCAGTCGCACATCATTTGTGGGTTTGATTCCCACAGCCTTTTCCGACGCAATGGGCTATCTCCCATCCTACAGGTTGTCCTTTTTCTAAAACCAAATTAATATAACATCCCTTCAATAATATTGAAAAAAGTTCTATCCTTAAACAATACTAACTTTTGTCCAACATAATCCATTCTAATATTTAGGCTTATCAAAAATACTTCGGTCCATGATCATAGTATAAAGAAAATGATTACTTGAAATGTCACATAACAATCACGTGAATGCCATCATTTGTCCCCCATATATCAGAAGATATATCTTGTTGGTTAAATTACAAACATGTGAATACCATAATCATATATTCTCTTGAATAATGAATAGCCATTGAACCTTAGTGAATAGATGAATGCAGTTAAAATTTAACACTATCAACATACCAAAACCCTAAATATTCTATATACTCAAACCATGATATTACTTAGTCTTTATATCAATCATGAGCTCATGAATACAATCAAACATCTCATTATCTTCTTATCCCTTCATTATGCGCATATCATCTACTTTCCAAAAATATCTGAATAACCTTCCTTGGTTACCGGTACCATTCAACATATACTTTCAAATACTTTAGGAAAAACAATAGTTTAATAATCCTTAGATGATTCTTTATTCCATAATACCATTAACTATATAACATAACTCTTGATAAACATATAATCATTCCACTACCTTCTTAAACAACTGAATGAGCTTAAACACTTCTTTCCGCTCATATATCATTTGTAGTCCCCTCATCATCATCCACATAAATTCTACCCATATGACCATGATGATTCTCTTCATGATATTTCTCTTAGGTCATTGGTTTGCATAATGCTCGTACATTCCAAATTTAAAACATCTAATCATTGTTGATGTCATAGAAATACCATTATCTTTGTCCATGTTGTTAACTGATCCTTTTCCTTTGCACTTACTAGCTTTTTCACCTCTTTTCCTCACCCAAAGCATCTTCCAGTTCCTTTTAAACAATCTCCCTGATGCCTTTTCCCACATGAATTACATGAGGTAAATTGAACTTTCTTTCCTCTATGATCATCATGAAAATCCATCTTTCTCTTATTATCTGAGTCGGGAAACTTACCAAAGTTGAGATTATTGATCATATTATGAGATTGCTGATTAGGCATAATAACGATGTTTGGACTTCCAAATCCTGTTTCATTTGGCTCCTCAAGAAAAATATCATTGCATTGTCTGTCATATCCTCCATTATCGTGAATCTTCCTGTTTCCAGCCATTTTCGAAAACCAAAAAATAATAGTGTGAGAGGAAAAAATCATGATAGGGAAAAAAACATAGTAAAGGGGTAGTACCGTCAATATCTAACATCTTAGGTTAAATTCTAAGATCGTTACCATATTTCTATGACTATATACAATACATATACTTATCCTTAGGGACATCCCTAGTCATACATTAGAAATATCACTAGGGATCTCACTAACGTTTTCGCATCCTAGTTTCTAAAGGTTGACTAAACCATTCCTTTGATACCAACTGTAGAGACCCGAAGCTTGATGTACATGGACATTACATTACTTTTACAGAATACTTAATACATAACAAAAATAGACACACAAGGACAGTAACAGTTTAGTGTCTTTGGAAACTCGAAACGTAATCTTCTAATCGTGGTGAAAGATCTTCAACATCTCCCATAAAGATCTTCCACTTTTTTTTCATACCTAAAACATTTCTTTAAATCCTGGGGAAAAGAAAATATATAAAGGGTGAGCTAAAATGCTCAGTAAGTGTAAGCATGGATAAAATGAAACAAACCATATACATTTGAACTTAAAAACATGACCATAATGTTTAAACATGAAAATCTTGAGCAATGAAATAAAACATGGAAGTACATAAGGCATAGATCATAATGGAAGATCAATCATGATAAAATATCATGGGAAAAAACATGTGATTGTGGCAACCATTCAACAGTTGTAATGATTTCCATAGTAGCCAAGGCATAGCTGCGAAGCCCATCTTAGTGGACAAAGTACCTTTTTGAGTCGAGTTCACATCTCGTTTCAGTCCTATAACACTGAACCGGATTAACTTACCGTTCCAGCCATGTCTATCTCATGAGATACAAATCTATACCTAATGCATTGGAGGGATATATAGGTCCCACCCATCTCATAATGAAATCATTATTATGTGTTCCACAACTTAAACATAAATCATTAATCATAAACCAAAAAATTAAATGGGTTTCATAAACATCATCCCATCATAACATAATCCATAAAAAAATGGATATCATTTCATCATAAGAAAATATAAACCATGTAAATCATAGAGAACATTAAACATGAAACATACACATATTAAATAATGTCATCTTAGATGGAAAATGGTTTTGATAAAACTCATGAAATTATTTGGTGAGGAAAATATCCTTTCTTCTTCAAAATCATATTGTTTTCACAAAATACCATGTAATTTTAAAAGAGAAGTAATTTGTTGAAATTTTTTATAAAATCCTATAGATCAAGCTTTTTGAAAATTCGGCGTTCAGAAACCGTAAAAATCCGTTCATGCCGTATAAGTTAAAAACCATTCTTCTAGTACTTTTGTCGGAAAAGTCAAAAAGTAACTCGTATGGTAAAAAAACAAAGATTCCTTACATACCATGCAGTAAAAGTCAAAAATGGGTAAAAATAACTTTAAACATACATGAAAAAATTTTATAAAACGTGGACATGGATGATAAATATAACCCCATTAAATACTTACGTATAAGCAATATCGGATAAAAAAATGAGATTGAAAATTTACCCCTTACCTTAGGTCTGATATGCTTCATACATATCTGAACCTCCTGTATAATGATTTCAATAATTTCATTTAATTATTACATAATCATATTCATTTTTATGATATCATATATGGTTCCTTTATGACATTATATTACCCGTTCTTTTGTTAATTCATGTTAATGTAGCGTTTTGGGAAAATCGTTTCATTTATCATCCGTGATTTGACCAGTAATTATTCATATGATTACTTAGATCAGGATTACTTAATTCCAGAATATAAAACATGATTTATATATAATATATATTCATAATATACATATATATAATAGATCGATAAATGGAAAGAAATACACTGTTCATGGAGACGGTAGGTCGTACATACGCATGAAAGCTATTTTCGTTTCCTTATTGAGTTGAATTGAATTAAGTAGAAGACATAAATATATATATACATAAATTCCTTAGCTTTATAATGTCATATATTTAATTATTATTACTTATATATACTTTATAATCATTCTTTAATGGTTATCATGGAGAATGAATCTCATTGCGCCGTGGAGACGGTAGTCCGTACGTATGCACGAGCGATGATATCATTTCAATAATTATTGAATTGAATTGGAGTGGATGATAAAATATATCAGAATCGGTATGATTTAATAATAACTATGTATATTTATTCTTTACACCATTATACCCTTCCAAGTAAGGTGGTGTTGGAAAAACAGATTACACTACGGCGTGGAGACAGTATTCCGTACGTACACACGCACGGTGATTTCATTTTCTGTAGGATGGATAGAAGGTGAAATGGGGGTTTTTCATATTTATAATTACATATCAGTATATTAGTGATATTTATTTTATTACTTCATAATGAAAAAACTAATGAAGATGAAGTGGAAGAAGAAATAAAGTTGAAAGAATCGGTAACAGACATTACCTCTTCTTTGAAGCGCCTCTTTGAGACCTCCTCTTAGGCCATTAAAATTGGTCTTTGAAGAAGACCAGGACATCTAGGATGCTTCTATGGAAGTGGAAAAGATATTTTTCCGGGTTTGGCCGCGCTTTAAGGCTCAAAGTTGTGTGAGGAAGAGAGGGAGGAGGTGCCCTTTAATAAGGGAGGAGAGGGGCACCTTTGGAAAAACAAAAAATATTATTTTATTATAAAGTCATATTCGGTTTTTAATAGCTCCAAATTGATTTATTTAGAAGATAAGTTGGGTATGGGTCTAAATACTCTCATCCAATAGAATTTGGACAAGTTTAGGTAATTATTTTAACCTTATCATTTAGATTTAACATTAAGTTAAATAATTTAACTTTTACCATGTCTTCTTGTTTTCTTACACTATAAAGTTATGAAACATACTATAACAAGCCAAACGAACCCCAAGTTGTTTATTATTTATATATATAACTTTATCTAAGACATTTGGCCGAACCTTAGATTTTTATAAATAAAATAACAATTAATAATATAATATTTGTTTTAAAAACTATTTTATGTCAATTTTGACACTATTTGGTAATTGATTTTTATGAAAATCATAACAGAATGATTAGTTCAAAAAAAGTTAATTAAATAAATACTAACAAGTCATATTAACCTTTAAAATTACTATAATTCATAAAAGTCTCAAATTACATTTATTTGGGTATTTATAACATCAATTATTTCAATATTTCATTAATAAGATAATTACTGCATCATCATTGTGTCATAAATAAATCAAATTATTTATGTCTAAAAATTATTAATAAAATAAAATTATGTAGGAGAGATTTTTTATCTTTCTAATTAATATTTATAGTCGAATTTATCTTATATATAACCCTATATTAAAAATTATTTACTTATTAAACTTTGATTTTAACTATTTTAACCCTTCTATAAATAAATTAAAATTAAATTTCCTAATCTAATCCAAATGGGCCTAAATTGCCACATTTTATTACTAAGGTTGGTTTTGGTCGAATTATACTTATAAAATAGAATTAGGACATGTTTTATGGTAATAATAATATCATTTTTACCCTTAATTACCCTATTAACCGTGGTAAAAAAAGTAAAAAGTTATTATACACCAAAAATTATTTTAATCTAATTGAACCAAATTTTACATACTAACATTAACTATGTCTCTCAGATTTTTTGAAATTACATTCATATAAGCGGTGAAATTAAGTTTTATAAAAATTTGCAAATTCTCCTAGGAGGGGGGTAAAAGACGGTGAAAAGTTCAATAAAATTTTTATATATCTAAAATTATTATAAAATGACTCCAATGAATTACTTTGAACTTATATAGGTATTATGTATCAATTTTGACCTAAAATTAAATTAAATAAAATAAATAATTATTTAAATAAATAGCCGGTTTTTAAATAGTAACGCAGTGTTTTCACTATTCATCAAAAATTGAATGTTTTCAGAAAAAAACCAAAATTTCACCCTAAGCAATTTCGACATTCATAATCCAAAAATGAAGTCCATTTTGAAAGATAAAATTTATAAAATTTTAAAAAGTGGGTATTACTATTCATAACAGCTAGTTCTAATAATATTTTAAAAATACATCGTTGTTTAGTAAAACCCAGTATTGCGTACAACACACGCTATCGAGGTAGGTCACGATTGCATGTAATGCAAGCCAATTCAGGGATGCGTGTAGTGAAATCTCTATTTGGTGTTGCGTATAACATAATCAAAAATTATTTCATTTATACATTCAACAAAATCTATACTTAATGTTGCGTAGAATAATTTCCACAAAACGAACATCAAATAGTGTGTAACCCTAGCCAAGAATAGTGTTCCGTATACTGCAAGGTAATACAGTGTTGCATATAGTACAAGATAATCTCGGTGTAGCGTATAACACAAGACATCAATGTAATTAAAAATAATATTTCTCATAAAAACTCGGTCTGTTACAGAACATATGTTCTCCAGGTGGTGGTATTGCGAATACACCACGGAGAGGTTCTATCTCTAGAAACAATCATTGCAATGATGCCTCATCACTCATCAGACCTTTCTCAAGGTCCCGCAACAGAACCTTGGATGGATATCATTGTTGAGGCATCCTGAAACAATTCAAGATGTACCAAAATCAATATAGTATTCCTGGTGAGATGACTCTAACTCATGATGGACATAAAAACACACTCAATTACTATATGATGCATGAAAAATTAATTTACAATTCAACCAGTGTTTCATGTACTGGGTCGAAAAAATGATTTCAAGGTTCAGGTGTATAGATAGGCTGGCTACCGCACCAATTATAGTTTCCCTAGCATGAAATATAAACTGAAAAACCCTTAGCATTGTTTCCCTAAAACAAGAGTAAAACTGACCACCATCTAATACCACTCAATCATTGTCCGTCCCCCAGGGCTCCTGTCGAAAATACCTAATGTCATCCTTCGATAGGCCATGTGCTAATGACTAGCGACGAGTAGACATATCCCACAAGTGGGAGGCATTTTCCCAATTTCATGTATGGACACACCCATCTCCAACAAAAAGTTAAAACTAAATACACTAAGTGAACATTGATGAAATCCGCAATGAAATCTCACATAGAGTAAGATACAATACTGAATGAAAAAGGTTCCAAAATAGAAGCCCAACTGAAGCACCCCTATATATGTCCCACCAAAAACATTGTCAAAGTTGTCAATCATTTTCACAAGGAATGGGACATGTTGGTGAAGCCTATGTAGAGGTGAGTAAAAAAAAATTCTGTAGGGACCCCACACCACAAAATATTTACACATTATAAACCAAAAGAATCACATAAAGTATAACACAATGAATATAACTATAAATACACCTAGTATACTACAAAAAGGTCATGCCATGTGGAGCCTCTAACTGGTACTTTCATGAGATTCACCGGAAATACACGAAGAAGACTACCAATGAGGCCCACGAAGTGAAGCCTATAAGAGGTACAATCAAGAGAATCCCAAGAGTAAACTCCCACCATGTATATGTTTATGGTCCATAATCAATATTGTCTTATGAATCCACAGTACCCTCAAATTGTTATACATGGAGATTTGGTAAGAATCAGAGTATAGTTAACACACATAGTGTCAGTAACGAATGGAGTGTAGATAACACATGGAGTGTTACTAACACACATATTGTATATAACACACAGAGTGTGGGTAAAAAATAAAGTGTCATCAAAGAATATAGGAACAACTCCATAGTGGGATAGGATATTATGAACTCAGTATTGGTAAGACACAAATTTAAGATATGACCCCAAGTATATGTAATACATGCAATCAAGGTAAGACACACCGTATAGGTATACACATGGATTCTAGTTTGTAGAAAGCCATATGATTATTTCCACATCACAATTGTTCTAGGAGAACTTAATCCTCATGAAAATAGTTCATCCATCAACATCCATGAAAACTTAATTAGAGTATCTCAAACGGACTACCACATTGTAAGGATCCCATCGCCGCAAACAAATCAACAAATGGAAGCACAATTTGAGAGTTATGGAATCTTAAGTAAAAACAGGACTTTGGGGTCCATGTCCATTCCATCCTAGTTGGACCAACCCCAATTGACCCAAACTGGGGACCTTCCTGACCCGACCTGCCAGGTCTGACCCAACCCATTGGGTTGACCCACCTTGCCAACTCCAACCCGACCCTACCCAAGTGGGCATGTTTGTCTGCCTGGAATGGCATGAATGTCGTGTCCCCACCCAGTCAAAGTGGAAGACCGCTACATTTAACATGGGAGGACACCACATTAACCACCCATCATTGGTTGTCATGGGGTCCCCATGCTCTGCAAGATAGTGGAACATCTCCGAGTGACATGACTTCATACTACATCTGGCTGAGCCCACTGTCAGACATAGAGTCAACAGCCTTGTCTAACACTTGTGGTCGATGTGTCATCAGGTCCTCCACTAAGGACCCTAGAGCCTGTGGCCCCCTGAATCTGGATGGCCACACCAAAATTCTCCCCTACCAGAGCCACTATGGGCCCCAAACACGTTCCCCCACTGGTGTGTTCTGGGTCATCGGATGCACTTTGGCGCTATGTTTTTTGAAATAGAAGCACACCTATGATCTTTGTGTCACGTTGTTAATATCCATGATCTTGAAATCATCTTTATTTAACTCCATGAATCGTTTCTTGTTCATAACCTCTTATAAAATCACTTTGTTTCATTGAGGGTGTATTAGTAACGAACGCAAGAACATGGAAGATAGATAATTATAATAAGACCATTATAATGGACCTTCTCCTTGTTCTTGTTAGCCTTGTTTAGATCATTTTTATTTATATATAAAGAGGAAATGAGAGAATATTTAATATAATACATTCCCATTAATCCCACATTTTTAACTATCCCATAATAACAATTATGTCACCGATCAAAATTTTCGTTGGTTGGTCTGCATTCATCTTTTGAAACAAGAACAGGGAATGAAACCATAGAGAAAATAAACCCCCAACCATTAGTTCGGATTAGTCAATGAATAGGATTCATCGATTATATTGATATTTCCACGAGCGATCTCAATATGTTGTTTATATTTATTCAATAATGGATGGTTTCCTTCTACTTGCCTCAGGAAAACAGTAGGGGTGTGATGATAAACCAGGATTTCCTGATAAGGCGCATCTAAAAAGACCAACAACAATATGTTACCTTGTTACGTCAATTAAAATATTTTAGTTAAATATTTCAATTACATTCAAGTCCATTGAATAACTATCATCCTCAACCCACATCAGTCCAGGCTAGGCTTCACCTAAAGAAAACACCCCATTAAGAACACACCTGTTGTATCATATTTCAAATATGAGTTGTCATTTATGAGTTATTTGGATTTTAAAATAAGATTACTTTATTTAATTATTTTATTTACAGTTACAGATTTTTCTCATTTTCTAATTGTAGACCCTCACCAACAAATGTTAATTCACACCTAGGGTAAACTCACCATCTAGAATGCACGGGGGCCCATAAATTTTTGATCCAGTAACCCATTTAGAAGTTACTAAAACCGCACATTAATTCTACTTTTAACAAACATAAAAAATTGGATGAACATTTATTTTGGGCACCCTATGCCTTATAATCATGTGATGCCTCTTGACTTGGTCTTCAAATAATCCCATAAATTTATTTTTAAAAAACAATTAAAATGAAAATATTAGATATTTCATTTCTACTAAGAGAGATATGAACTTTTGATTGATATTCTATCATGTGAATTTTTATTCTTAGAATGTCTACACTCTTAGGAATTAGATTATGGTTTTTGAGGTGTTGACCAGAAAATTTCCGACATAATCTATAATGGGAAATGTTGAATGGTGTTTTATGAGTTTTTTTATGGGATGAGCATGTGAGTAGAAGTGGTTGGTCAAAATGTATTCCTGGAATTGATGAATATTGACTCAACTTTTGATGAGAGATTTCAAATCATGTTTGTGAGGTAAATTGAGTGACAAGGCTTTGTTAGAATATTTTATAATGGGGAGACCATGGATTAGTGGTTGTTTCTTTCTACTAAAGAATCTTAATTCCATAAAATGTTTGATATATCGATTTCTCTGAGGAAATCGTTGATCAATAGTGAAAACTGGTCATGTTGGTTGTAACGCCCCGACCCCAGTTACCAAGAGTCGGTGCGTTATTTTAATACATTGGCATGATTACAAGGAAAGATGTCCCAAAGGACCGATCAATTTAGCAGTCTTGGAAAATAGATTACATACATGAATGTTACATTAAATTTTAAGACATACAAAACAACATAAATAATATTTTATGAACGCAATTATTCCATTGGCTTAACCCTGCATATCAATCACAATACACTTCTTCAAATCCTAGGAAAAATAAAACATAGAAAGGGGTGAGCTCAAATGCTCAGTAAGGGTAAGCAATACAACAGAAACATTCATAAATAAGAATAAACATTTAAGGCAATGTATAACTAAACCAAAAGCCTTTGAAACTTGAACGTCAACATAATATGGAAAAAATAAAACGAATTAATTCCATTTACTTATTCACATGGATATTCTAATAGTTGAATAATCACATGCAATATCAGTAACCACTTTCATAATGATGGAATGCATAATTCCTAACTATCATAACCACATAGCCAAGGTCTCGTGCCAAGAATACAAATAAGATTTTGTCAAGGCCTTATGCCAAGACACTAGTTTGTCTCATGAGACCTAACGATGCATCGAGGAGCTATAGCAGGCTCCACCCATCACATATTAAGTCCAATGTATTCCTCATATGAACAGGTTTAAACATAACATAAAAATTCTTATTAAAACTAGCATAAGAATTGTCAATACTTTCTCCATAAACAATGAATGGTATGAAAATAACACATCTATAGTCAAACATATCACAAAACCTTCAATGGATGTTTTTTATAATGAATCAACTTCAAATAAGCTTAAAATCCATAAAAGAATGTTGACATAGATGAAAATGATGATTAAAGATTTTTGAGAGAAATATCTTTTTTGTAAAATCATTTATAAGTTACACAATTATAAAGGTTGTAATTTAAAATAGATTTTTGAATCAAAGTATCCCATACCACTTTGAAACCTTTGAAAAGTATTATCATTTCAAAACAGTCATTTCCATATAAATAAATCCTTAAAATCATTTTGAACCCATGGACATTAATTAAAAAGATTTGGAAAGATAAATCTTTAAAACATTTGAAATTATGATCTTGTTAAAGAGTACCATTAAAAAATCCTAAAATCTTCATTTTGAAATCATTTTTATGAAAAATGAAAATGGAAGATAAAACTGTCCCTGTAAATACTTACACAAAAATAATCTCAGATAATAATGAGATTGAGGAATTAACCCTTACCCATTTGGTAACTTACGAAACATAAAACCCATGAAAGAGTTATCATACAATGAATATGTAAATACACATAAATTAATGTGTATTACACAAAGAATACAATTATGGTAAGTACATACTCCACACAAAAGGTAATAGTGGCAATATGGCATAAATCTCACGGGAATAAGGGGTGAGATGAAAACCCCTTACCTTGCACTTTACTTTAGACGAGGGTATGTTTAAGCTTATGTACGAAGATATTAGTATGTTATTAAATTATACCAGAAACATATTAATATTTATGATATCATACATGATTCATTTATGACTTTATACTTTCCATTTAATAATAATTTCCATGTTAAATTAATATTTCGGGTAATAATCGCTTTTTTATCATACGTGTTTTAACATGTTACTCTTGATTGTATCACATAGAAAATGATTTAAATACTTCCAGAATATAAAACATGATAAATATATTATATATATTTAGAATATAAATATGTATAATAGACATATATATGAAATGGAAAACGTCGTTTATGGAGACGGTAGTCAGTACGTACGCATAAACATTGTTTCTGTTTTCATATAGTATTGAACAGAAGTAAGTGAATAAGATATGTGTAAGTACATAAATACTTTTATATATAAATATATATATCTCCAGAATCATTATTATTTCATATATTACATATTTATTAGTAATATATATTTTTATAATCGTCGATGAATGGTGAACATGGAAATGAATCTCATCGTGTCATGGAGATGGTAATCCATACGTACGCACGAGCGAAAATATCATTCTTTTGATTTTAAAATAATAAAAAATTGGATGTTATATCATATATAAAGAATAATTATCATGTTATATTTATTATTTACATGAATTATACATCATTATTATAACCATATAAATAATAATATATTGAATAACATTTACACCACCACGTGGAGACGGTAGGCCGTATGTACACATGTATAATGACATGTCATTCAAGGGATGGATAGAATAGTGAATTTGTTTGTTACATAATTATAATAACATCACAGTATATATAATATTCTAGATTTATTATTTTAGAATGGAAATAACATGAAAATAAGAAGTTGAAGAAGAAAGGAACTTTAAAGAGGGTGGTGAAGACGTTACATCTTCTTCGGGTTCTTCCTTTTGATTTAATCAAAATGGCCCATTAAGTTGGATTTTTGATCAAACTAAGGTCTCTAGGATTATGTGAGGGAAGTTACGAGAGTATTTGGGCAGGGTTTTTCCTAACCAAAAGGATTTGAATGTGTGATTTATTGGTTATAAGTTGGTTCCTTTTATAAGGGGGAGGAGGGGCTCATTAGAAAAAACTTAAAGTATTAATTTATAATAAATTCATATTTGGTTTATAATGGCTCCAAAGTATATTATTTAAATTATAAGATGTTGATGGGTGGAAAAACACTCAACCAATAGGTTTCAGACAGGTTTGGGTCAATATATTAACCTAATGTTTTAGTTTTAACTCTTAGTTAATTAGT
The DNA here is from genome assembly GCA_963277665.1 of Viscum album. Classification (NCBI taxonomy): domain Eukaryota; kingdom Viridiplantae; phylum Streptophyta; class Magnoliopsida; order Santalales; family Viscaceae; genus Viscum; species Viscum album. Next base: position 134,972,807 of record OY728127.1, read on the forward strand.
TTAACAATTACCATGTCACTTTGTATTTTTATATTATATAGTTAATAAACTTACTATATACATCTAATAGACCCCCAAGTGGTACATTAATGATACAAATATTGTTATATAAGTATCTCGGCCTTACCGTAGTTTTTTAGGAATTTAATATCAATTATTAATGTAATATTTTTTAAAAAAACTCTTTTATGTCAATTTTGACACTATTTAGAAACATGATTTTTCTGAAAATCATAACAGAATGATTACTTTGATAAATGTTAATTAAATAAATCCTAAAATGTCATATTAAACTAGAAAATTAGTTTAATTCATAATAAGTCTCAAATTAAATTTATTTGGGTGTTTATAATATTAATTTTTATTTTTTCACTATTATGGTAATTACTGCATCATCATTGTGTCATAAATAAATTAAATTATTTAATGTATAAAAATTATAAATATAATACCATTATGTATTAAATCATTTTATATTTCTAATTAATATTTATATTCGAAAATCCAAAATATATAACCCTATGTAAAAATTTTTTTTCCAAAAGATATATGCTTCTGTCATTTTTGTATTTAGTTTAACTTAATTAATATAATGTGTCATGATCAATTAAAAGTGGATCCATGGGGTCCCAAAATCGACCCAATGATGCCCATGGTGGGACATGTATCCACCAATAAGGTTAGAACATGTTTTATGGTAATTTATTATTATTATAATATTATTATTTACCCTTATTTACCGGATTTACCCTTTAACCATGGTAAAAAATATATTTACCGAAATAATTATTCAAAATGATTAAAAATAAAAGATACCTATTTACACAATATAGACATCCTGATTCCAAATATGGAATCCATTTTTCCAAATTCAAAGCACATAAGTGGCATAAATTAAATTAAAATTAATTCCCGCTATCAAAACATAAAGCGTGTTTTTAAGATATAATAACTATCAAAAGATTGACACTTGCTTATGTCCGTTTTAATTGTGAAACTATGTACAATGACCAAAATTGTATTAAATGGTAAAAATATATTATATTTATACTTTAAAACCAATCAAATTCATAATTTGTCACTATTAATTATTTTGATTAAAAAGATGTTTTTAATTAAAATTTTGTAATTTTCACTATTCATCAAAATATAAAAGTTATCTGAAAGGTACGAAAATATCACCCAAGGCTAAATTCAATATTCCGAATCCAAAAAGGAAGTCTATTTTGAGATATAAAATTTATAAAATTTCAAAAATTAGGTATTACTATTCATAACGGCTACTTTGATTGGTTGTGGTGTGTGTTAGAAATCGAAGTTGCGTACAACACACACTAATGTATTATTCAATGAGAATCATACCGTGGAAGCTTGGGGTTTTACATTGAAAATTTTTTATGTCCCCATTAAAGAATAAATTTATTTAGTCAAATTGAATATATAAAATTTTAATATATTGGATTAAAAAGGATTCACTATTAAAAGTTGGTAAATGTGCATTTTTTGAAAAATACTTCTTTTATCGGAAAAAATGAATTTGTTCTTAAATTATATCTAAGAAACTCATAATATGGATTCTTAACTTATAAGGATTATATAAAGTTCAAAATTTAGTTAATACTATTCATAACCTCTTTTGAACGGCTTGTTTGGTAAGTCATGGTGCGCTTGAACTCGGTGGTCTGTGTAGTGAAAGTTATTGAATTATTTTGAAGAAGTAACACACTTTGAAATATTGGGGTGCTAAATTCTCCCCTCATTCAATAAATTGAATCCTCACGATTTGAAATTGTTCTTTTAAAATAAAAGGTTGAATATAGAAAATATCTTTGTGGGAAAACCCACATCGGAAATTGGGTTAATAAAATTTAGTCTTAATAAGAGGAAAAGAGAAATGAAAGGGTCACCACCAAATTATGATCTCTATTCGGAGAAAATTAGTTGCAATTAGAGACATATAATTAGTGTAAAAATGAAAATATTTATAGGTAGTGATTGAGGTCATCAATCACAATGAAGTGTAAAATTGAGGTCCTTAAATTCATCAATCTATGATGATTTGAAATACCATCGGTTCAAAAAAACATAGGGTATTAGGATAACACATTTTTGGTTTTAGGTTTCCTTAAATAATGTATAAGAATTAATTTCTTCATAGAATAAGAGAAGAAGATAAATATATTCTTGACAAGTAGAGTTCCATCCTTTAACTAATTTCTACCATAAACTCATCTTTCACTCTAAAATATAATAGAACATAAAAAATATATTCTATTTATCCTATTCATATAGGGTTCCAAAAAATGAATTTATAAATCATCTACCAGATATTTTAAAACAGACTAAATTATTTAATCCAGGGCATCACGTGTGCCAGTGGTTGGTGATACACCTCTATCGCCCTTCGGTTGTGGGTTCAAGTCTCACGGCCTTGCCGGATGCGACAGGTTGCCGCTCAACCTCTGGGTTGTCTTTTTATGGAAATCCAAAAATAATCCAAACTAGAACTATCCAAAATACTTCAGTCCAAAATTTATAAGGAAGGTAAACACAATGAAGATTCTTTTTTCCGTGTAATAAAATGTGAACACCTTCATCATTTATTCTTTTAAAATACTGCAACATCCTGAATTACCATAAAACCTTATTGATTACATTCATGATCCCTTATTACTTATAGAATAGTGAATAAACTCCTTCAATCAAAAAAAATGTTTTAAAATCCAACAATGATAGAATATAAAAATCATTAATCGGTTTCAAGGTAGTCAAGAATATCGAATTTATCCAAACCGACCATGTGTTATTCCAAAATCACTACCTCGGTATCAGAACCATATTATGGTTTATCTTTCTCTCAATCACATATTTTCCAAAAATTTAACCTGCTATTGAGTCACTATTCTTTCTTCCACACAATCTCAAGTCCTTATGGAAATAGTACTTCAGTACAATCCTTATATACTCCATAATTATTATAACAAGTACATTGTTGATAAAACACACAAATTACATAATCAACATAAGAACTCTAATCATTCCTCTTCCTCTTTGGTACTATCATAACATGATTATTACCCAATAGCATCATTTGCGGCATAGTCTGATGACTGGGACATAGGTTCACGTAGTGTCTAAAATCCTTGCAAATGAATAATTATACATTTGAATCCATTTTCTTGCCCTTTCAGTCAGGTACATGGTGTCCTTTTTCTCCACACTTATAACAAACTCCCATTCCTTTCAAGCAAGTTATAGGGCATTTCTTCCCATAGTTATCACATATGGGAAACTTCTTCTTTTCCCTCTTCCCTTTATCCATCTTTCTCTCTTCCATCCTTTTCTTCTCTTGCTTCCCTTCAAAGCCGTAGGACTCAATAAACTCTTTACTTATCTTATCAACACATGATACTATTTCTTCATATGATGATAATACGTGGGATACTATTTCCCTTCTAAATGATGGATTAATACCATGAAAGATATGATCCTTCTTATTCTTTGGATCATACGTACGACGGGAGTTCAAATTCCTTCAACTAGGCGCCATTTCTATACAATATCATAAACTAATTCAATTTATGAATTGTAATGAATAATTCCAAACTTGTAAAATACCAAAAACAAGTTGAACAGTTTATGGATGTAATTCATAATCATAAAAATGTTTTCTTTGAGTAAGTATATATATTCATGAGACCTTCACAATGGTTTGTAAAGAAAATGAGAATTATCCTACTCATATCCCCCAGGAGTGTCGTAACCAAGAGTGCAGCAAGGCCCGTTGTTGTGCACCAGTTCATGTTCGAGTCTAGCTCAAAGAGGTGTTTTCTGGTTTTACCCCTAGGTACATCTATGCCAGAGCCACCTCTACCTGCTCGTATCCAGACAGGGTCTTATTGTTCGGAAAACTCAAAAAATCTCTAAAATACCAAAATTTTATGAAGTTCTTCTATACTAATCCTCAAAGTCCATATTAGGTCTATGCTCTCTAATCAGAGTTTATCTAAATATAGCTTCCAAGGTTTGAACTAAACTTTCTCTAATACCAAATATAACACCCCGATCCCAGTTACCTAGAGTCGGTGCATTATTTTAATACATTGTCAGGATTACAAGGAATGAAGTCCCGAAGGACCGATCAGTTTAGCAGTCTTGGAAAAGAGATTACATACATGAATGTTACATTGCATTTTAAGTCATAAAGAACAACATAAATAATATTTATTAACGGCATTGTTCCATTGGCTTAACCCTGCATATTAATCACAATACACTTCTTGGAATCTTGGAAAAAATAAAACATAGAAAGGGGTGAGATGAAATGCTCAGTAAGGGTAAGAAATACAATGAAAACTTTCATAAATAAGAATAAACATTTAAGGCAATTTATAACTAAAACAAAAGCATTTTAAACTTGAACTTCAAGATAATATGGAAAAAATAAAATGAATTAATTCCATTTACTTATTCACATGGATATTCTACTAGTCGAATAATCACATGCAATATCAATAACCACTATCATAATGATGGAATAAATATTGCCAGACTATCATAACCACATTTCCAAGACCGCATGCCAAGACTACAAAAAAGATTTTTTCAAGGCCTTGTGCCAAGACACAAGTTTGTCTCTTGGGACCTACTGATGCATCGAGGAGCTATAGCAGGCTCCACCCATCACATATTATGTTCAATGCATTCCTCATATGAACAGGTTTAAACATAACATAAACATTCGTATTAAAAATAGAATTCAAAATGTCACTAATTTCCACATAAACCATGAATGGTATAAAAATAACACATCCATAGTCAAACATATCACAAAAACTTCAATGGAAGTTTTGTATAATAAATCAATTTCAAATAATCTTAAAATCTATCAAAGGATGGTGACATAGATGAAAATGATGATTAAAACTTTTTGAGAGAAATATTTCTTGTAAAATCATTTAAAAGTCACACATTTATAAAGGAACTAATTTAAAAGAGATTTTTCAATCAAAGTATCCCATACCACTTTGAAACTTTTGAAAAGTATTATCATTTCAAAACAGTCATGTCCATATAAATAAATCCTTGAAATCATTTTGAAAACATAGACATTAATTAAAAATATTTAGAAAGATAAATCTTTAAATAATTTGAAATACTAATCTTGATAAAGAGTACCTTTCAAAATCCTTAAATTATTCATTTTGAAATTATTTTTTTGAAAAATGGACATGGATGATAAAAATGTCCCAGTAAATACTTACACATAAACAATCTCGGATAATAATGAGATTGAGGAATTGACCATTAACAATTTGGTAACTTACGAAACATACAACCCATGAAAGATGTATCATACAATGAATATGTAAATACACATAAATTAAAGTGTATTACACAAATAATACAATTATGGACAGTAAATATACCACACAAAAGGTAATAGTGGAAATATAACATGAATCTCACGGAAATAAGGAGTGAGATGAAAACCCCTTACCTTGCACTTTCCTTTAGTCGAGGGTATGTTTAACCTCATGTACGAAGATAGTAGTATGTTATTAAATTATACCAAAACCATATTAATATTTATGATATCATACATGATTCAATTATGACTTTATACTACCCATTTAATAATAATTTCCAGGTTAAATTAATATTTCGGGTAATAATCGTTTTATTTATCGTACATGTTTTAACATGTTACTCTTGATTGTATCAAATAGATCTTGATTTAAATACTTCCAGAATATAAAAAATGATAAATATATCTTATATATTATAATATAAATATGTATAATAGACATATATATGAAATGGAAAACACCGTTTATGGAGACGGTAGTCCGTAAGTATGCATAAACGATGTTTCTGTTTTCATATAGTATTGAACGGAAGTATGTGAATAAGATATATGTAAGTACATAAATACTTATATATATAAATATATATCTCCAGTATCATTTTTTATGCCATATATTACATAGTTATTAGTAATATATATTTTTATAATCGTCGATGAATGGTGAACATGGAAATGAATCTCATCGTGTCGTGGAGACAGTAATCCGTACGTACGCACGAGCGAAAATATCATTCTTTTGATATTAAAATAATACATAATTGGATGGTATATCATATATAAAGAATAATTTTCACGTTATATTTATTATTCACATTAATTATAAATCATTATTATAACCATCAAAATAATAATATATTGAATAACAATTACACCACAACGTGGAGACGGTAGGTCGTACGTACTCACGTATAGAGACATGTCATTCAAGGGATGGATAGAATAGTTAATTTGTTTGTTCCATAGTTATAATAAAATCATAGTATATATACTGTACTAGAGTTATTATTTTATAATGGAAATAACAAGAAAAGAATAAGTTTAAGAAGAAAGTAACTTTAAAGATGGTGGTGAAGACGTTACCTCTTCTTTGTGTTCTTCCTTTTGATTTGATCAAAATGGCCCCATAGGTTGTATTTCTGATCACACTAAGGCCTCTAGGATGAATTGAGGGAAGTTTAGAGTGTATTGGGGAAGGTGTTGTCCGAACCAAAAGGCTTTGATGGTTTGAATAATTGGTTAGAAGTTGGGTCCCTTATTAAGGGGGAGGAGGGGCTCTTTAGAAAAAACATAAAAAATTAATTTATAATAAATTCATATTCGGTTTCTAATGGATCAAAAGTGTATTATTTAAATGTTAATATGGGTATGGGTCGAAAAGCACCCAACCAATATGTTTTATACTGGTTTGGGTCACTATATTAACCTTATCTTTTAGTTTTAACTATTAGTTAATTAGTTTAACATTTACCATGTCACTTTGTATTTTTATATTATATAGTTAATAAAAATACTATATACATCCAAGAGACCCCCAAGTGGTCCATTAATGATACAACTATCATGATATAAGTATCTTGGCCGATCCTTAGATTTTTAGTAATTTAATATCAATTAATAATATAAATGTTTTTGAAAACTCTTTAATGTCAATTTTGACACTCTTTAGAAAATTGATTTTTGTGAAAATCATAACAGAATGATTATTTAGAAAAAAGTTAATTAAATCAATCCTAACATGTCATATTAACCTATAAAATTAGTTTAATTCATATAAAGTCTCAAATTATATTTATTTGGGTGTTTATAATATAAATTATTTTAATTTTTCACTATTATGGTAATTACTGCATAATCATTGTGTCATAAATAAATTAAATTATTTAATGTATAAAAATTATAAATAAATTACCATTATGTAGGAAATATTTTATCTTTCTAATGAATATTTATAGTCTAATATCCAACATATATAACCCTATGTAAAAATTGTTTTTCTAAAAGATATATGCTTATGTAATTTTTGTATTTATATTAACTTAATTAATATAAAGTGTCATTATCACTTACAAGTGGATCCATGGGGTCCCAAAATCGACCCAAAGATTATCATGGTAGGAAATGTATCCAGAAATAAGTTTAGTACACGTTTTAGGGTAATTTATTATTATTATTATATTATTTTTTATCCTTATTTAACGGATTTACCCTTTAACAATGGTAAATAAATTATTTACCGAAGTAATTATTCATAATGTCTAAAAATAAAAGTTACCTATTTAAAAAATTTGGAAATCCTGATTCCAAACATGGAATTGATTTTTCTAAATTCAAAACACAAAAGTGGCAGAAATTAATTTAAAATTAATTCCCGCTGTCAAAACAAAAAAAAATGTTTTTAAGATATAATAACTATCAAAAGATTGACACTTGTTTATGTCCGGTTTAATTTTAAAACTATGTACAATGACCAAAATTGTATTAAATGGTAAAAATATATTCTATTTATACTTTAAAACCACTCAAATTCATAATTTATCACTGTTAATTATTTTTATTAGAAAAGTTTTATTTAATTAAAATTTAGTAATTTTCACTATTCATCAAAATATAAAAGTTATCCGAAAGGTTCCAAAATTTCACCCTAGGCTAAATTTGATATTCCCAATGCAAAAATGAAGTCCATTTTGTGATATAATATTTATAAAATTTAAAAAACTAGGTATTACTATTCATAACGGCTACTTTGATTGGTTGTGGTGTGTGTTAGAACTCGGAGTTTCGTACAACACACGCTACTGTATTATTCAGAGAGAAGCGTAACATGGAAACTTGGGGTTTTAAATTGTAAATTTTTTATTTACCCATTAAATAATAAATTTATTTAGTCAAATTTAATATATAAAAGTTTAAAATATTGGATTTAAAAAGGTTTCACTATTAAAAGTTGGTAAAAGTGCATTTTTTGAAAAATACTTCATTTATCTGAAAAAAATGAATTTGTTCTTAAATTATGTCTAAGAAACTCATAATATGGATTATAAAACTATAAGGATTATATAAAGATCAAAATTTAGTTAATACTATTCATAACCTCTTTTGAACGGCTTGTTTGGTAAGTCATGGTGCGCTTGAACTCGGTGTTGCGTGTAGTGCAAGTTATTGAATTATTTTGAATAAGTAACAAACTATGAAATCATGGGGTGTTACATTGGTATTTACATCAAATATATTTCATGATTAATCTGGAATTGAGTTTTCAATATTGGTTTTTGGTTTTGTGGTGCTAAATTGAAAATTTTATATCACAATGTATCACATATTATAATATAAATCTTGAACATCAAAGTCCTACAAGTTTTTTTAAAAACATTACCCATATGGTATGGAATTAGGATGATATTTTCCTGGATTTCATTAGTTGTATTACATAGATTCAATGTGGTAATGAACACAATTGGGTGATCATTGATTTATATACAAAATAATATCATTTATTAACTACCAATTAGTTGATGAATGTGGAATAGCTTGGAGAATTATCTGCCTAAGAGATTGTGAGTGTTCATGGGAATACCTCTTTGATTATTTATAACATGGAACCAAGATCCACATTACTGTTTAGGAATTATTTGAAGAGTTTATGGGTTCCCAATTGATATTGAGTATGAATTATTATCCATTGATTGATGGAATACAATTTAAATTATCCAGGTTCCTTGGGATATGCTTTGATCTTCAATGCTTGATTTCCGTGGATTAAGGGAAAAATAATTTTTCGGAATATGAATATAAAAATATTAATAGTTATTAGGATTCAATAAGGATTATTCCATTTGGGGTATTGTAGGGGAGGCCAGATATATCACCTATGTACTACGAATTGCTAGGAGATAATTCCTTGTTAGGTATGAGTCTAATTCCGAAGATGATTGATATTGTATCATTTATCTATAAGTGGTTGGTAGAATTATAAATCCCTTAGAAATAATAGTCCAACCATGAATGTTAGTCTCTAGAGTTTGAGATTGGAGATCATGTTTTTTTTAAGAATTTCACCTCCCTTAGGACGTAATTCAACAGAAATGTTGGGTATGTTGGCATTAATGTTTGTTAGCCCCTTTGAGATTATGGATGCACATGGAATGGTGGAATATTGGGTGGACATAACTTCTTTATTGAAATAAATTAATGATGTGTATTATGTTTATTATCATAAATGGTATCAACTAGATCCATCCCTTTTGACTGAATTGGAGGATTTTGATCTTGATCCGGCTACAACTATTTTCATGATACATGTTAATTGTAAGGACCATCAGGATTTGGTACGATGGGTTAAAATTACTCATATGGTTCAGGTCATATGGTATAAAAAATGACATTATCAATGATATGTGGGATTAGGAGTCATTGATGAGGTACCAATGGACTTATTTTTCTGTGAGTTCTAAATCATGAAAACTTTATAACGATAGAAAGCCTTTATGGTGGGGAGATTTTAACAATATTTTATATTAATATCGGTTAATATAAACCCATTATTAGTCTCATTTTACCTGTGTCTCATTTTAGGGAGGCATTAGTATGTATTAGGTTGTTTTTGAGGCCCATGGGTTTCTGTATGGTCGACACAAAATTATAAAAAATGTCATCCAGTTCTACCCAATAAACCGTGAAGCCCATGATGAGCCACTAGAAGGGTCCACATAGTTTGTCCAAACCATTTGGCCACACAATTAAAACATTAAAAAGTTTAATGGATTGGATTCAATTGTTGGTGAACTAATAAGATGATAATGCAGCCAATCCATGAACCAAAATTGGAAATCCTTTCATGAAACATAGTAATGGTTCACTGTTACTCTTAATTGTTATACCTCTCCAACAAAACATACATGTGGGGTTTAGTGCAACAAATTTTTATTTTAAAATTCCCAAGACCCAGGTCTAACATCCAATAACCCCCTAAACTCATATTGGCTTAACATAATCATTCAACGTTGATCTAATGGTTTCACCCATGGGATTCAATGAGGATTTCCATCATTCATGGTAGATCATCATACTGTTTTTTTAATTCATGATCTAGATTTTTTTTTATTTTAATATAATTAAAAAATTTATTCTCCCCTTGTCATGTAGAAACCCAAAGGCGACATGTATATATGATCTATTGGATTTGGTAGTGTATTTATGTTTCTCACATTTATATATTATCTTAGGGACTCAATATACCTTTCCTTGGTCATTGTTATTGGAGGAGACTAGTACTACCTCCATTATTGATGTATCTGTTTTTATAAAAAAAGGAAAATTTATTAATTCATTAGTGTTACTGTAAATTTCATTTGTGTATAGAATGAGATTAAATGATATATAATATTAGTGTATTATTTTAATGTAATCATTTTTTAAAATGGGATTTCTTTGAAAATGGTTTTTTCACCCTATGTGTTTAGAATCCTCAACACCAGTATCCCATATCGAGTGCATACTTTATTAAATATTCATAACATATATGAAATTGCTCCCCAAAATATCATATAGTTTAGTAGTTTATCTAAGATAGATACATACTTGAGTCATTCATTACATTTTAAATAAAAAATTACATCATTTTTTTTATAATATCACTATTCCTTTTGGAATATCCATTAATAATGATCATAGTATACATCATGGATTCCTTGGGAAAAGAAATAAAAATAAGGTTGATCTCAGATGATCGGTAAGGGTTAAGTAAAGTAGAAGCTATCATGAAACAATAAGTATAATAAATATTTAATGGTAAATAACTGAACACACATGAAATTTCAATAACATGACTAACTTGATAATATAAGGTCAAATTAATATGGGAAGGTAAATAACTAAACACACATACCGTTTAATCAATAAGATATAAATTAAATGAATAGAGAGATAATGTCTTTGAGAAAATCTCAAGGATAATAATAACTTAAATTTTCATGAAAGAACTACATGATTATTGGATGTCATATCTTAGGATCTCAACATGTCTATCATCAACACCTTTCACATTATGGTTCCAATAAATTTGAAAAACATATATGGTTTTTCCACAGTATATATATGATCATGATCACTCATAAGATAATTTAATACTACTGGGCTCAAAATCATAGATTCAATATAACTAATTTTCTCATGAGACATATTTATGCATTGAGGGAATTTCTATCAATAGTCCCCACATGGAACTGTATTTTCCAAGAATTCTTAATATATGGAATAACATATTTAATTCATGAATAACGTACCATACAAAAAATGATCTGTATTGAGTAAAATATACGAATTTATCAATGTTTCCTTAATAAATCATATAACACTAAATGTAAATCACCATATGTATAAATGATATTTTGTTTAATAAATAAACATATAATTATTAAATAATAATGACTTTTAAATGAAATTTTATGTCCAAAATAATGTTGATTATTTAAGGGAATGTAAATGACAATAAAAATGAATCAAGTAAGTGAATTTATAAAATCAACCATGTTTAACATATATAGAAATTACATCAATTCATTGGAATACTTCAAAAAAACACAAGTACCAAATTAGTTTAGTGCCTTTGGAATCATGGAACACAAACATAAATTCTGGTGAATGAAATTCAATTTCTCAGAAAAATATCTTCCCTTTTAGTACCCCCAAATAAATCAATACTTTATAACATTGGGAATAAAAAAAACAATAATTGGGTGATCTCATATTATCAGTAAGGGTAAACAAGGGAGATATATAAGAATAACATGAACATAATTGTATGAGAACATAAACATAACATTTGAATGTCCTTACCTTCATATTTAATATAACATAAATGAGTCATGAAATAAATATTTTCTATTAATAATATATCAATCATAAGGGAAGAAAAGGATAATTCCTGAAATCATAAGATATAAATAATACATGGAACTATGAATGACATATAAATATATAATTTTTTTTCCACATTAGTCAATGATTACCTATAAGGCATCTTAGTGGAATGGGTTCACTCCCCAGACCATATTAGTATTCATGATTCACTTCCAAGACCATATTTGTAGTAGATTTTCCCTCCCTAGACTATTATGGAAGAAAATTTCCTATATTAAACTAGGTTCACTCCCAATTTATTCCATTTTTATCACAAGAGATATATATCATTACCCAAACCATTTGAGGGAGTTATATATCCCACCATTAAATAATGAAATCCATTCATATGTGTTCCATGGGAATATAAATCATTTATCATAACCATAAAATAACTATAGGAATAGTAAGAGAAGTATCATTGAATCATTAAAAAATTAAAGAATAAATAACAGAAAATAATTATATCTTAAATGGAAAATGGATTTGTAAGATCATTTGAAATAATTATTGAGGAAACTATACATTCAAATTTTATAAAAAACAATTTAAACCAAAAAACATTTTAAGGAATATTTTGGTTTAAAATATCATTTAAAACAAATAATAGAATCTATGAAAACCATTTTAACCATATTTTAAATCATTTTTCCTTAAAAATTCATTAAAGATAATTTAAAAAAATAAGTCATTTATAAAAAACACTGATGTGAAAGAACAGAGATATCTGAATAATGGGATAATGAAATTACATGAAACATATAATATCATTTTGTATAATATATTCATGATGAATATTTTAATATTTAAGTATATTCAACCAGTTAACTAATATGAAGTTATAACATAACATGTGTCTCAAAGAAATAAAATTGATATAAAATTACTTTACAAATTTTTTAACATTGTAATAATAAATAAAAAGAAATAGAGATCATCAAATGGATATGTAAATACCCATAAATTTAAGAAATATTATCATAGATTATAGTCACTAGAAATATATACACCACAGAAAATAAATTAGTGGTGAGTATGGAATAAGTCTCGTAGAAATAAAATTTAGACAATAAATAACAATTCCTTAAGTCTTGAACTCCTTCAGACATGTTAAAATGAAATTTATAAGAAATATATTTTTATTATATGTAACGCCCCGACCCAAGTTACCCAGAGTCGGTGCATTATTTTAATACATTGGCATGATTACAAGGAATCATGTCCCGAAGGACCAATCATTTTAGCAGTCTTGGAAAATAGATTACATACATTAACATTACAATACAATTTGAAACATAAAAGACAGCATAGATAGTTCTTTGATAATTCCATTTTTTCCTATAGTTTAACCATGCATATCAATCATAATAAACTTCTTGGAATCCTGGGAAAATAAAATACAAGAAAGGGGTGAGCTCAGATGCTCAGTAAGGGTAAATAATTTAGGGAAAGCTATAAACTTTTTAAGGAAATATGTGTAATAAAAAACAGCCTTTTAAAATAAAATTGAACATAATATGGTAAAAATAAATGAAACATTACCATTTAAAAATGCACATGGATATTCTACTAGTCGAATAATCACATGTAATAACTAATTTCATAAGGAGAGAATGCCTAACACCAGATATCATTACCACATAGTCAAGGCCTTCTGCCAAGACTACAAATAATAGTTTTCTCAAGGCCTTGTTCCAAGACACTAGTTTGTCTCATGATACCTATCGATGAATCGAGGGGCTATAGCGGGCTCCACCTATCACTTACTACGTCCACTGCATTCCTTATATGAATAGTTGAAACATAACATAAACATTCGTATTAAAACTAGTATAAAAAATGTCAAAACATTAACCATAAACCATGAATGGTATAAAAATAAAACATCCACCGTCAAACATATCATAACTCATTCAATACAATAAGGAATATTGTATTATAATAAATCATCCTCAATCAAAAATAATATCCAGTCGAGGATGCTGACATAGTTGAAAATGATGGGTAAAACTTTTGGAGAGAAATATACTTTTTGTAAAATCATTTAAAATTCACACATTTATAAAAGAAGTAATTGAAAAGAGATTTTTAAATCAAAGTTTCCCATACCGCATTGAAACTTTTGAAAGGAATTAAAATTTTAAAAACATTCATGTCCATTTAAATAAATGCTTAAAAACCATTTTGAAGACATGAACATTAATGAGAACGATTTAGAAGAATAAATATTTAAAACATTTAAAATGATGTTTTAGTAAAAAGTATATTAAAAGAATCCCTTTGAAAAAACATTTATGAAACATGGACATGGATAATAAATATGTCCCAGTAAATACTTACACATGAAAAATCTCAGATAATAATGAGATTGAGGAATTAACCCTTACCAGTTTGTTAACATACGAAACATACACTCCATGAAAGAGGTATCATACAATGAATATACAAAAACACATAATTTAAAGTTTATTACCCAATGAATAAAATTTTGGGCAGTACATACACCACACAAAAGGTAATAGTGGCAATATGGTACGAATCTCACGGGAATAAGGAGTGAGATGAAAACCCCTTACCTTGCACTTTCCATTAGTCGAGGGTATGTTTAGCCTCCTATATGAAGACTATAGTATATTATTGAATTATTCCAGAACCATATTAATATTTATGATATCATACATTATACTTTTATGACTTTATACTACCCATTTAATTATAATTTCCATGTTATATTAATATTTCGGGTAATAATTGCTTTCTTTATCGTACGTTTTTTAACTTGTTACTCTTGATTGTATAACATAGATCATGATTTTAATACTTCCAGAATATAAAAAATTATTTCTTTATCATATATATATAGAATATAAAAATTTATAATAGACGTATATATGAAATGGAAAACACCGTTTATGGAGACGGTAGTACTTACGTACGCATAAACGTTGTTTCCATTTTCATATAGTGTTGAATGGATGTAAGTGAATAATTTATATGTAAGTACATAAATACTTATATATATAAATATATATATCTCAAGTAGAATTATTATGTCATTTATTACATACTTATTAGTAATATATATTTTTATAATTGTCGATAAAGTGTGAACTTGGAAATGAATCTTATCGCGTCGTTGAGACGGTAATCCGTACGTACGCATGAGAGAAAATATCATTCGTTTGATATTAATATAAAATATAATTGGATGGTATATAATATATTCAGAAGAATTATCATGTTATATTTATTATTTTCATCAAATACACATCATTTTTATACCCATCCAAATAATAATGTATTGAATACAAATTACACCACAATGTGGAGATGGTAAGTCGTACGTACGTATGTATGGTGACATGTCATTGAAAGGGTGGATAGAATAATGAATTTGGTGGTGACATGATTATAATAACATCACAGTATATAGGAGATATAGGAGTTATTATTTTATAATGTAAATAATAAAGAAAGAATATGTTGAAGAAGAAAGGAACTTGAAAGAGGGTGGTGAAAACATTGCATCTTCTTCGAGTTATTCCTTTTGATTTGATCAAAAGTGATCATTAGGTTAGCTTTATGATCAAACTAAGGCCTCTAGGTTGAATTTAGGGAATTTTAGAGAGTATTTGGGTAGGTTATGGCCTAAACAAAAGTCTTTGAAGCTGTGAAGAATTTGTTAGAAGTTATGTCCTTTTATAAGCGGGGAGGGGCTCTTTAGGAAAAATTTAAATTATTAATGTATAATAAATTCATATTTGGTATATAATGGCTCCAAAGTGGATTATTCAAAGTCTAAGGTTTGTTTGGGTCAAAATCCATTAAACCAATAGATTTTAGATCGGTTTGGGTCATTATATTAACCCTATCTTTTAGTTTTAACTCTTAGTTAATTAGATTCTCATTTACCATGGTACATTGTATTTTTATATTATATAGTTAATAAACATACTATATACCTCCAAGAGACACATAAGTGGTCCATAAATGATGAACCTATCATGATATAAGTCATTTTTCCGAACCTTATATTTTTAGGAATATAATATCCATTAATCATGTAATATTTGTTTTAAATATTAATTTATGGCAATTTTGACACTATTTGGTAATTTGTTTTTGTGAAAGTTATCACAACTTGATTACGTATAAAAAGATAAATTTAATCATCCCTAACAATTCATAGTCACCTGGAAAATTCATGGATGTCATAAAAACTTTGAAATTATATTTATTTTAATATTTATATTACCATTTATTTGAATCTTTCATTAATAAGCTAATTACTGCATCATAATTGTGTCATAAATAAATTTAATTATATAATGTCTACAAATTATAATTAAAATAAAATTATGTAGAAATTTTTTTTATCTTTCTAATGAATATTTATAATCGATTTTTTCTTATGTATAACCCTATATTAAAAATGTTTTACTTATTAATCATTGATTTCAACTCTTTTAACTCTTCTTTGAATTAAATAACAATAAATGTCCTAATCTAATCCAATTGGACCTAAAGGGTCATATTTTAGTCCCAAGGTTGTTTTTGGTCAAATTAAACTTATCCAATAGAATTAGGACATGTTTTAGGGTAATAATAATATCATTTTTACCCTTATTTACTCTATTTACATTTAACTGTGGTAAAAAAAGTAAAAAGTTACTATTAACCAAAAATTATTTTTATATCATTGAACCACATATTACTCCTTGATATTAACTGTGTCTCTTGGAATTTCTAAATTTAGCTCATAGAAGCGGTAAAATTATGTTTTATGTCAATTTATAAAAGTTGCTATGAGGTTGGTAAAAGATGGTGAAAAGTTCAGTAACATTTTTATATATCTAAAATTATTATAAACTGACACCAATGAATTAAATTGAACATATATAGGTATTATGTATCTATTTTTACATTAAATATTTTAAATAAAATAAATAATTATTTAAATAAGAAATCAGTTTTTAATTATAACTCAGTGTTTTTCATTATTCATCAAAAATTAAAAGTTTTCTGAAAAATACCAAAAATTTACCCTAAGCTAATTTTGATATTCCTAATTAAATATTTAAGTCTATTTTACCAAATTATAAACTTAGAAGTTTCATTAATTAATTTAAATTAATTCCCGCTGTCAAAAACAAAAAGCATGTATTTAAGAAAAAATAACTATCAAAAGATTGACACTTGTTTATGTCTTGTTTAAATGTGAAATTATGTCCAATGACCAAAATTGGATTAAATTTTAAAAATATATTCTTAATATAATTTAAAACCACTCAAATTCATAATTTATTACTATTAATTATTTCGATTAAAAAAGTAGTTTTTAATTAAAATTTAACAATCTTCACTATTCATCAAAATATGAAATTTATCAGAAAAGTAGGAAATCATCACCCTAAGCTAATTTCAATATTCTGAATCCAAAAATGAGTTCCATTTTGAAGCATAATATCTATAAAATTTCTAAAAGTGGGTATTACTATTCATAACAGCTAGTTTGATTGGTTGTGGTCTGTGTTAGAACTCGAAGTTACGTACAATGCACGATACTATATTATTCAAAGAGAAATGTACCATGGAAGCTTGGGGTGGTACATTCTCCCCTCCTTCAATAAATTGCGTCCTCGCAATTTATGCTCAGTATTGGAAACTTGGGGTTGACATTTCAAAGTATCTTAGTTGAAATCACACATCAAAAAATGGATTAATGAGGCCTCTATTTAAAATAAAGAGTGGTAAGTATGAATGTTACCGAAAATAAAACATACTAGGGATCCATGTAGGAATACATGGATATGAAAGAGAAATATAACCATCAATATCTGATGGA
Source organism: Viscum album (assembly GCA_963277665.1). Lineage (NCBI taxonomy): Eukaryota > Viridiplantae > Streptophyta > Magnoliopsida > Santalales > Viscaceae > Viscum > Viscum album. The sequence continues at coordinate 134,990,917 of OY728127.1, forward strand.
GAGTGGTAGAAGATATGGCTATGAAAAGGCCAACAATCACAAAGCCATAAATTTGTGATGATCTAAGGTACTATCTAGGCCAACATTTTTGTTCTATGTTCCATTTCTTAATGTTGAGGAATTCATTTATGAGATTGGATAAAATCATAAAGAGATACAGTTACTTTATAAATAGATTTTTAACCATTACAAAATTTCTACCACAAACTCATATTTTACTCCAAAACATAATACAACTCAAAAATACTCTTTTTATCCTAATCATATAGGGTTCCAAATATAATGAATTTATAATTGACATATCAGACCCTTTTAAAAAAAGAAACTACATTATATAATCTAGGGACTTCACGTAGTCCAGTGGTAGGCGATAAATCCCAGTCACACTATAGTTGTGGGATCGATTCCCATAGCTTTTTCCGACGCGCCGGGTTGTCACGCTATCTGCGTGTTGTCCTTTTATAAAAATCCAAAAATAAACTTTCAAATCTAATCCATTCCAACCTTTAGACGTATCCAAAATACTACTATCCAGACTCACATTCCATAATTTACAAAGAATTTAAACATAATGAGGATCCTTTTTTCCAGGTAATAACACGTAAACACCTTCCTCATATATCCTTTTCCAACACCACAACATACTGAATTACCAAAATCAACCATCTCTTATTCCAAAATCACTACCTCATTATCAGGACCATATTATGGATCACCTTTCCTTTAACCATTTATTTTCTAAAAAAATTGTATCTTACTATTAAATCACTTTTCATAGAACCATATAATCTCAAATCTTAAATAAAATAGTACTATAGTACAATCCTTTTTTATATCTATAATTCATATAACCAGTTTACTATTGATACAACACTCATATAAAATAATTCTATAATTATATCATAAGAACACTAGTCGTTACTCATTTTATGAGGTAGTATCATAACTTGATTATTATCCAATAGCATCATTTGGTGCGTACTCTGATGATTTTGACATTGGTTTGCGTAGTATCCCAACTCCTTGTAGATGAATCATTGTACATTTGAAATCATTTTCTCACACTTGCAATCACGTACTTGGTGTCCTTTTTCACAACACTTATAACAAACTCCCATTCCCTTTAAGCATTTACCAAGGTGATTCATTCCACATTTATCACATATTGGAAAATCCTTCTTTCCCTTATTCCCTTTATCCATATTTCTTTCTACCATCCTTTTCTTTTCTGGCATCCCTTCAAAGCCATAGAATTTAGAGAGTTCTTTACTGATCTTTTGACACTATTTATTCATATGATGATATTACGTGGGAGACTATTTCTTTATAAATGTTGTCTTAATACCATGAATGATATGACCCTTTTTACTCTTTGGATCATACGTATTCTGGGAGTTCTCATCCCTTCTACTGGGAGCCATTTCTAAACATTTGCATACACTAAGTCAGTTTATGAATCAAAATTCATAATTCCAAACATGAAAAATACCTAACATAAATTAATTAGTTTATGGATATAATCCTTAGTCACAAAAAAATTCTTTTAGGAGGTATATACTCATAAAACCTTCATAGCCGTTTGTAAATAAAATGAGAATTATCCTAAGCATATCCAACGGGACTATCGTAACCAAGAGTGCAGCAAGGCCCGTTGTCTTGCACCAGTTCCTATTCGAGTCTAGCTCAATGCGGTGCTTTTGGGTTTTACCCCTAGGTATATATGTGCCAGAGCTACCTCTACCTACTCGTATCCAGATAGGGATGTATTGCTTGGAAAACTCACAAAATCTCTACAATACCAAAATTCTAGGATGTTCTTATATAATAATCCTCAATGTATATCTTAGGGTAATTTGCTCTAACCATAGTTTTTATATATCTAGTTTCCAAGGTTATTGATAAACCTCCTCAGATACCGACTGTAACGCCGTGACCCATGTTACCCAGAGTCGGTGCATTATTTTAATACATTGGCATGATTACAAGGAATAAAGTCCCGAAGGACCAATCAGTTTAGCAGTCTTGGAAAATAGATTACATACATTAACATTACATTACAATTTGAAACATAATACACAACATAAATAGTTCATTGAAAATACAATTTTTTCATGTAGCTTAACCATCCATATCAATCATAATACACTTTTTGGAATCCTGGGCAAATAAAACATAACAATGGGGTGAGCTCAGATGCTCAGTAAGGGTAAATAATGTAGTTGAAGATATAAACTTTTTAAGGAAAGATGTGTAATAAAATAACAAAATTTTAAACATAAACATGATCATAATATCGTAAAAATAAATGAAACCTTACAATTTAAACATTCACAAGGATATTCTACTAGTAGAATAATGACATGTAATAACTAATTTCCTAATGAGAGAATGCCTAACGCTAGACATCATTACCACATAGTCAAGGCCTCGTGCCATGACTACAAATAAAAGTTTTGTCAAGGCCTTGTGCCATGACACTAGTTTGTCACATGAGACCTACTGATGCAACGAGGAGCCATAATAGGCTCCACCTGTCACATACTAAGTCCACTACATTCCTCATATGAATAGTTGAAACATAACATAAACATTCGTATTAAATCTAACATAAGAAATGTCAATACATTACCCATTAACCATGAATGGTATAAAAATAGAAAATCCACAGTCAAAAATATCATAACTCATTCAATAAAATAATGAATATTGTATTATAATAAATCATCCCCAATCAAAAACAATATCCAATAGATGACGCTGACATAGTTGAAAATGATGATTAAAACCTTTTGAGAGAAATATCCTTTTTGTAAAATCATTTTAAATTCACACATTTATAAAGGAAGTAATTGAAAACATATTTTTGAATCAATGTGTCCCATACAACATTGAAACTTTTGAAAGTAATTAACATTTTAAAAACATTCATGTCCATATAAATAAATCCTTAAAAACCATTTTGAAGACATGAACATTAATGAGAAAGATTTAGAAGAATAAATATTTAAAACATTTAATATGATGTTTCAGTAAAAAGTCCCTTAAAAATACATTTGAAAACACTTTTATGAAACATGTACATGGATAATAAATATTTCCCAGTAAATACTTACACATAAACAATCTCGGGTAATAATGAGATTGAGGAATTAACCCTTACCAGTTTGGTAACTTACGAACCATACACCCCATGAAAGAGGTAGCATAAAATGAATATCTAAATACACAGAATTAAAAGTGTATTACACAAAGAATACAATTTTTGGAAGTACATACACCACACAAAAGGTAATAGTGTAAATATGGTACAAATCTCATGGGAATAAGGAGTGAGATGAAAACCCCTTACCTTTCACTTCCCTTTAGTCAAGGGTACGTTTATCCTCCTATATGAAGACTATAGTATGTTATTGAATTATACCAAAACCATATTAATATTTATGATATCATACATTATTCCTTTATGACTTTATACTACCCATTTAATAATAATTTCCATGTTATATTAATATTTCGGGTAATAATTGCTTTCTTTATCGTACATTTTTAAACTTGTTACTCTTGATTGTATCACTTATATCATTATTTAAATACTTACATAATATAAAACATGATTTATTTATCATATATATATATATAATATAAAAATTTATTATAGACGTTTAAATGAAATGGAAAACACTGTTTATGGAGACGGTAGTACGTACGTACGCATAAACGTTGTTTCTGTTTTCATATAGTATTCAACGGAAGTAAGTGAAAAAGATATATGTAAGTACATAAATACTTATAAATATATATATATATATCTCCAGTAGGATTACAATTTCATATATTTCAAACATATTAGTAATATATATTTTTATAATCATCGATAAAGGGTGAACTTGGAAATGAATCTCATCGCGTCGTGGAGACGGTAATCCGTAAGTACGCATGGGAGAAAATTTCATTTTTTTAAATTAATAAAATATATACATAATCCTTATCATGTTATATTTATTATTTACATCAAATAAACATCATTTTTATACCCATCTAAATAATAATGTATTGAATAACTATTACAACACAACGTGGAGACGGTAAACCGCATGTACGCACGTATGGTGATATGTCATTCAAAGTGTGGATAGAATAATAAATTTGGTTGTACCATAATTATAATAACATCACATTATATAGTAGATACTGGATTTAATATTTTTTAATGGAAATAATAATGAAACAAGATGTTGAAGAAGAAAGGAACTTGAAAGTGGGTGGTGAAAACATTACGTCTTCTTTGGGTTCTTCCTTTTGATTTGATCAAAAGGGCTCCTTAGGTTGGCTTTATGATAAAAATAAGGCCTATAGGTTGAATTGAGAGAAGTTGAGAGAGTATTTGGGTGGGGGTTAGATGAACCAAAAGGCATTGATGGTGTGAAGAATTTGATAGAATTTGAGCCATTTTATAAGGGGGGGAGGGGCTCTTTAGGAAAAATTTAAAGTATTAATTTATAATAAATTCATATTCGGTTTCTAATGTCTCCAATGTGGATTATCCAAAGTCTAAGGTGGGTTTGGGTAGAAATATGTTCATCCAATATATTTTGGATAGGTTTGTGTCATTATATTAATCCAATCTTTTAATTTTAACTCTTAGTTAATTAGATTGACATTATCTTGTCACTTTATATTTTTATACTATATAGTAAATAAACATACTATATACCTCCAAGAGACCCTCATGTGGTCCATCAATGATGCACCTATCATGATATAAGTCCTTCAGCCGAACCATATATTTTTAGGAATATAATATCAATTAATCATATAATATTTGTTTTTAAAATTAATTTATCTCAATTTTGACACTATTTGGTATTTTGTTTTATTGAAAGTCATCACAACTTTATTAATTTGAAAAATATACATTTAATCGTCCCTAACATTTCATAGTCACCTATAAAATTCATGGATGTCATAATAACATTAAAATTATATTTATTTTAATATTTATATTACTATTTATTTATCTTTCATTAATAAGGTAATTATTGAATCATCATTGTGTCATAAGTATATTAAATTATATAATGTTTAAAAAATAATAATTAAAATACCATTATGTATGAAATAGTTTTATCTTTCTAATTAATATTTATAATCGAATTTATCTTATGTATAACCCTATATTAAAAATGTTTTAGTTATTACACTTTGATTTTAACTCTTTTAACTCTTCTTAGAATTAAATAATAATAAATATCCTAATCTAATCCAAGTGGACCAAAAGGGTCATATTTTATTTCCTAGGTTTTTTGTGGTCGAATTAAAGTTATCCAATAAAATTAGGACATGTGTTAGGGTAATAATAATATCATTTTTGCCCTTAATTTCCCTATTTCCTTTTAACCATTGTAAAAAAATTTAAAATTTACTATTCAACAAAGAATTATTTTTATCTAATTGAACCACATTTTACTCCTTGATATTAACTGTGTCTCTCTGATTTTATAAATTCATCTCACAGAAGCGGTAAAATTATGTTTTATGTGAATTTGTAAAGACTCCTATGATGTGGGTAAAAGACGGTGAAAAGTTCAATAAACTTTTTATATATCTAAAATTATTATAAACCGACACCAATTAATTACATTTAAATTATATAGGTATTATGTATTTATTTTTACATTAAATAATTTAAATAAAATAAATAATTATTTAAATAAAAAATCGGTTTTAAACTATAATTCAGTGTTTTTCACTATTTATCAAAAATTAAAAGTTTTCAAAAAAATACGAAAAATTTACCCTAAGCTAATTTTGATATACTAAATTCAATAATGAAGTCTATTTTACCAAATTCAAAACATATATGTTTCATTTATTAATTTAAAATTAATTCCTGCTGTCAAAAACGAAAAGCATGTTTTTAAGAAACAATAACTATCAAAAGATTGACATTTGTTTATGTCTGGTTTAAATGTGAAATTATGTCCAATGACCAACATTGGATTAAATTGTAAAAATATATTATTAATATAATTTAAAACCACTAAAATTCATAATTTATCACTATTAATTATTTCGATTAAAAAATTTATTTTAAATTAAAATTTAGTAATCTTCACTGTTCATCAAAAAATGAAATTTATCAGAAAAGTACCAAAAAATCACCCTAAGATAATTTCGATATTCCGAATCCAAATATGAATTCCATTTTGAAAGATAATATAAATAAAATTTCAAAAAGTGGGTATTTCTATTCATAACGGCTAGTTTGATTGGTTGTGGTGTGTGTTAGAACTCGAAGTTGCGTACGACGCACGCTACTGTATTATTCAAAGAGAAACGTACCATGGAAGCTTTGGGTGGTATATTCTACCCTCCTTAAATAAATTTTGACCTTGCAATTTATGCTCAGAATTGGAAACTTTGGGTTGACATTTCAAAATATCTTAGTTGAAATCCGACATTGAAAAATGGATTAAGGAGGCCTTTATTTAAAATAATGAGTGGTAAGTATGAAGGTTTCTGAAAATAAAACATACTAGGATTCCATGTAGGAATACATGGATATGATAGATAAATCTAACCATCAATATCTGATGTAGAGTAGTAGTGGACATGTCTATGAAAAGGCCAACAATCGCAAATCCATAAATTTGTGATGATCTAAGGTACTATCTAGGACATTTTTTTTTGTTCTAAGTTCCTTTTCTTAATGTTGAGGAATTCATTTATGATATTGGCTAAAATCATAAGGACATAAAATTACTTTATAATTAATTTTTAAGCCATTACTAAATTTCTACCACAAAATCTTCTTTTACTCCAAAACATAATACAACTCAAAAATACTCTTTTTATCCTAATCGTATAGGGTTCCAAAAATAATGAATTTATAATTCACATATCAGACCCTTTTAAAAAAACTACATTATAAAATTTAGGGGCTTCACTTAGTCCAGTGGTAGGCGATAAATCCCAATCACATTATAGTTGTGGGTTCGATTCCCGCATCTTTGTCTGACGCGACGGGTTACCACAGGGTCTACGTGTTGTCATTTTATATAAATCCAAAAATAACCATTCAAGCCTAATCCATTACAATCTTTAGACTTATCCAAAATACTACTATCCAAAATAACATTAAAAAATTTAAAAGGGAGTTAAACATAATGAGGATTCTTTTTTCCAGGTAATAACATGTGAACGCCCTCCTCATATATTCTTTTACAACACCACAACATCCTGAATTACCAAAAATCAACCATCTCTTATTCCAAAATCACTATCTCATTATCAGGACCATATTAAGGATTACCTTTCCTTCAACCATTTATTTTCCAAAAAAATGTGTAGCTTACTATTATGTCACTTTTCATAGAAGCATATAATCTCAAATCCTCAATAAAATAGTATTGTAGTACAATCCTTATTTATCTTTATAATTCATGTAACTAGTATACCGTTCAAACAACACTCGAATAATATAATTCTATAATAATAACATAAGAACACTAGTCATTACTCTTCTTCTGAGGTAGTGTCATAACTTTATTATTATCCAATAACAGCATTTGGTGAGTACTCTGATGATTTGGACATTGGTTTGCATAGTGTCCCAAATCCTTTAATATGAAGCATTGTACATTTGAAATCTTTTTCTTACCCTTGCAATCACGTACTTGGTGTCCTTTTTCTCAACACATATGAAAAACTCCCATTCCCTTTAATAATTTACCAAGGTGATTCAATCCACATTTATCACATATTAGAAAATCCTTCTTTCCCTTATTTCCTTTATCCATATTTCTTTCTACCATCCTTTTCTTCTCTAGATTCCCTTCAAATCCATAGAATTCAAGGAGTTCGTTACTGATCTTTTGATACTATTTATTCATATGATGATAATACGTGGGAGACTATTTCCCTTAAAAATGTTTTCTTAATACCATGAATGATATGACCCTTCTTACTCTTTGGATCATACGTATTGTGGGAGTTCTCATTCCTTATACTGGGTGCCATTTCTAAACAATGGGATATACTAAGTCAGTTTATGAATCACAATTCACAATTCCAAACATGTAAAATACCTAACATAAATTGAATAGTTTATGTATATAATCCATAATCACAAAAATGTTTTCTTTGAGGAGTTATATACTCTTAAACCCTTCATAGTGGATTGTAAATAAAATGAGAATTATCCTAAAAAAATCCCTCGGGAGTGTCATAACCAAGAGTGCAGCAAGCCCCGTTGTCGTGCACCAGTTCCCAATCGAGTCTAGATCAAAACGGTGTTTTCGGGTTTTACCCCTAGGTATATTTGTTCCAGAGCCGCCTCTACCTGCTCGTATCCAGACAGGGATGTATTTCTCGGAAAACTCACCAAATCTCTACAATACCAAAATTCTAGGATGTTCTTCTATAATAATCATCAATGTATATCTTAGGGTAATGTGATCTAATCATAGTTTATCTAAATCTAGTTTCCAAGGTTATTTATAAACTTCCTCTGAAACCAACTGTTCTCCCCGACCCACGTTACCGAGAGTCGTTGCATTATTTTAATACATTGGCATGATTATAAGGAATCAAGTCCCGAAGGACCAATCAGTTTAGCAGTCTTGGAAAATAGATTACATACATTTACATTACATTACAATTTGAAACATAAAACACATCATAGATAGTTCTTTGAGAATTACATTTTTTCCTATAGCTTAACCATGCATATCAATCATAATACACTTCTTGGACTCCTGGGAAATTAAAACATAAAAAAGGGGTGAGCTCAGATGCTCAGTAAGGGTAAATAATTTAGAGGATGCTATAAACTTTTTGAGGCAAGATTTGTAATAAAAAACACCCTTTTAAACATAAACTTGAACATAATATGGTAAAAAAAAAGTGAAACATTACCATTTAAACATGCACATGTGTATTCTACTAGTCGAACAATCACATGTAATAACTAATTTCATAATGAGAGAATGTCTAACGCTGGACATCATTATCACATAGTCAAGGCCTCGTGCCAAGACTACAAATAAAAGTTTTGTGAAGGCCTCATGCCAAGACACTATTTTTTTCTCATGAGACCTACCGATGCATCGAGGAGCTATAGAGGGCTCCACCTGTCACTAAATAAGTACATTGCATTCATCATATTAATAGTTCAAACATAACATAAACATTCATAGTAAAACTAGCATACAAAATGTCAATACATTAACCTTAAACCATGAATGGTATAAAATTAGAACATCCACTGTCAAACATATCATAACTCATTCAATACAATAAGGAATATTGTATTATAATAAATCATCCTCAATCAAAAATAATATCCATTAGAGGATGCTGACATAGTTGAATATGATGAGTAAAACTTTTTGAGAGAAATATCCTTTTTGTAAAATAATTTAAAAGTCAAACATTTATAATGGAAGTAATTGAAAAGATATTTTTGAATCAAAGTGTCCCATACCACTTTGAAACTTTTGAAAGGAATTAACATTTTAAAAACATTCATGTCCATATAAATAAATCCTTAAAAACCAATTTGAAGACATGAACATTAATGAGAATGATTTAGAAGAATAAATATTTAAAACATTTAAAATGACGTTTCAGTAAAAATTCCCTTAAAAATAATCCCTTTGAAAACACTTTTATGAAATATTGACATGTATAATAAATTGGTCCCAGTAAATACTTACACATAAACAATATCGGATAATAATGAGGTTGAGGAATTAACCCTTACCAATTTGGTAACTTACGAAACATACACCCCATGAAAGAGGTATCATACAATAAATATCTAAATACACATAAATTAAAGTGTATTACACAAAGAATACAATTGTGGGCAGTACATACACACCACAAAAGATAATAGTGGCAATATGGTACGAATCTCACAGGAATAAGGAGTGAGATTAAAACACCTTACCGTGCACTGTCCTTTAGTAGAGGGTACGTTTAGCCTCCTGTATGAAGACTATAGTATATTATTGAATTATACCAGAACCATATTAATATTTATGATATCATACATTATTCCTTTCTGACTTTATACTACCCATTTAATAACAATATCCATGTTATATTAATTTTTTGGATAATAATTGATTTCTTTATCGTACGTTTTTTAACTTGTTACTCTAGATTGTATCACTTATATCATGATTTAAATACTTCCAGAATATAAAACATGATTTCTTTATCATATATATTTATAATATAAAAATTTATAATAGATTTATATATGAAATGGAAAACACCGTTTACGGAGACGGTAGTCCGTATGTACGCATAAACGCTGTTTCCATTTTCATATAGTACTGAACGGAAGTATGTGAATAATATATATGTAAGTACATAAATACCTATATATATAAATATATACATCTACAGTAGAATTATTATGTCATATATTACATACTTATTAGTAATATATATTTATAATCATCGATGAAGGGTGAACTTGGAAATGAATGTCATCGTTTCGTGGAGACGGTAATCTGTACCTACGCACGAGAGAAAATATCAGTCTTTTGATATTAATATAATATATAATTGGATGTTATATAATATATAAATAATCATTATCATGTTATATTTATTATTTACATAAAATACATATCATTATTATACCCATCCAAATAATAATGTATTGAATAACAATTAAACCACAACGTGGAGACGGTAAGCTGTACGTACGCATGTATGGTGACATGTCATTCAAAGGGTGGATAGAATAATGAATTTTGTTGTATCATAATTATAATAACATCAAAGTATATAGGAGATACTGTATTTATTATTTAATAAAGTAAATAATAAATATATAATAAGTTGAAGATGAAAGGAACTTGAAAGAGGGTGGTGAAAACATTACCTCTTCTTCGGGTTCTTCAATTTGATTTGATCAAAAGGGCTCCATAGGTTGGATTTCGGATAAAAATAAGGACTTTAGGTTGAAGTGAGGTAATTTGAAAGAGTATTTGGGTAGGGGTTGGCTGATCTAAAAGGCATTGATGGTGTGAAGATTTTGTTTGAAGTTGGGTCCTTTTATAAGGGGGGAGGGGCTCTTTAGGACAAATATAAAGTATTAATTTATAATAAATTCATATTCGGTTTCTAATGGCTCAAAAGTGGATTATTCAAAGTATAAGGTGGTTTTGGGTCGAAATTCATTCATCCAAGAGATTTTAGATAGGTTTGGGTCATTATATTAACCATATCTTTTAGTTTTAACTCTTAGTTAATTAGATTGACATTTACCAAGTCACTTTGTATTTTTATATTATATAGTTAATAAACATACTATATACCTCCAACCGACCCCCCAAGTGGTCCATAAAAGATGCATATATCATGATATATGTCCTTTGGCCGAACCTTAAATTTTTAGGAATATAATATCAATTAATCATATAATATATGTTTTAAATATTAATTTATGTCAATTTTGACACTATTTGGTATTTTGTTTTTGAGAAAGTCATCACAAATTTATTACTTCTAACAAGATAAATTGAATCATCCCTAACATCTCATAGTCACCTTTAAAATTCGTGGATGTCATAAAAACGTTGAAATTAAATTTATTTTAATATTTATATTACCATTTATTTGAATCTTTCATTAATAAGGTAATTACTGCATCATCATTGTGTCATAAATAAATTCAATTTTTTAATGTTTAAAAATTATAATTAAAATACCATTATGTAGGAAATAGTTTTATATTTATAATGAATATTTATAATTGAATTTATCTTATGTATACCTCTATATTAAAAATGTTTTAGTTATTAAAATTTGATTTTAACTCTCTTAACTCTTCTTTGAATTAAATAATAATAATTGTCCTAATATAATCCAAGTGGACCTAAAGGGTCATATTTTATTTCCGTGTTTGTTTTTGGTCGAATTAAACTTATACAATAGAATTAGTACATGTGTTAGCATAATAATAATATCATTTTTACCCTTAATTACCCTATTTCCTTTTAACCGTGGTAAAAAAATTAAAAATTTACTAATCACAAAAAATTATTTTTATCTCATTGAACCACATCATACTCCTTGATATTAACTATGTCTCTCAGAGTTTCGAAATTCAGCTCATAGAATCGGTAAAATTATGTTTTATGTGAATTTGTAAAAGCTCATAGGAGATGGGTAAAAGACAATGAAAAGTTCAATACAATTTTTATATATCTAAAATTATTATATAATGAGACCAATGAGTTAAATTGAACATATATAGGTATTATGTATCTATTTTTACATTAAATAATTTAAATAAAATATATAATTATTTAAATAAAAAACCCGTTTTAAAGTATAACTCAGTGTTTTTCACTATTCATCAAAAATGAAAAGTTTTCAGAAAAATACCAAAAAATTACCCTAGGATAATTTTGATATTCATATTTCAATAATGAAGTCTTTTTTACCAAATTAAAAACATAGAAGTTTCATTTATTATTTTAAAATTAATTCCCGCTGTCAAAAACAAAAAGCGTGTTTTTAAGAAACAATAACTATCAAAAGATTGACACTTGTTTATGTCTGGTTTATATGTGAAATTATGTCCAATGACCAAAATTGGATTAAATTGTACGAATATATTATAAATATAATTTAAAACCTCCCAAATTCATAATTTATCACTATTAATAATTTTGATCAAAAAAGTTGTTTTTAATTAAAATTTAGTAATCTTCACAATTTATCAAAATATTAAATTTATTAGAAAAGTACCAAAAATTCATCCTAAGCTAATTTTTATATTCTGAATCCAAAAATTAATTCCATTTTGAAATATAATATCTATAAAATTTCAAAAATTGGGTATTACAATTCATAACGGGTAGTTTGATTGGTTGTGGTGTGTGTTAGAACTCGAAGTTGCGTTCAACGCATGCTACTGTATTATTCAAAGAGAAACGTATCGTGGAATCATGGGTTGTTACATTATATATCTTCCACGAAACCATATTCAAATATATAATACTATATATGATTTAATTATTACATATTATCACTTTGTTATTAATCAATCCATGTTAAAGATAACGATTTATTTTTTTAACATGTTTTGACTTTTTATTATTTTTACTCATAAATTGATCATGATCTAATAACATAAAAAATGATAACCATGATAAAAATATCATATATATATATATATATTATATTTAGCTATAGTGATTCATAGCATTTATAGGTAGAAAAAAAATTCATTTTTCATAGAGAGGTAGGTTGTACGTATACATGAACATTGTTTACAATATGTTATAAAATTAAAAGAAATAAAAGTATATGATATATTATTATTAATGAATAATTTTTATGTAATACGTATCACATATCTACTACTAATCCCTTTCATAATAAATTCCATTTATTGTGTCAATGATTCACATATCTTCGTGAGGTGTTAGTCCATTGTACACACGAATGATGATATAGTATTACAAAAAAATGAAAAACATGAAGGTATGCATGCTATAAAAATACAAAAGTATAATTATTTCATAAATATAATATATAAATATTTAAAACATAATAAATCCCTTCTAATGAAATATGGTTATGGAAAATTAATTGTATCACTACTTGGAGATGGTAAGTCGTATATACACACAAGTGATACGTTGAATTCTTGTTCGATAAGAAAGGGGATGTTTAATGGTGTGTTAATAATCATAATAAAATGTAATAATATTTATTATTCTATAGTTATTATTCTATGATATATATCATTATTCATTGGAGGTATAATTTGTTATAAAAAAAGTTATTGGTTAGAGCGGTTACCTGTTCTTCAAAAGAGATCCTCTAGCTCTTCTCAAAAAGACTCTAGATTTGGTATTTTTGGAATTAAAGAACCTATAAAATGTTTATATATAAGTTTATAAGATTATTTTTAAGATTATTTAATGATATAACACTCAATGGGTTTCAATATGATGATGGATGAGGCGTCCTTTACAGTGAAGGTGAGGGGAACTTTTGAATTTATAAAAAGGTTAATATATAATAAATCAAATCTCAATAAAATTACATAAAAATGCTTATGTATTAATTGATAATGTGGGATAGTGTTGTAATCCCATCAACCAAAACATTTTATACAATTTATGATACAATTTCAAAACCTTTTCAATTTGATAAATCTTTAGTTAATTTATTTTAATTTTAACTATGATAACAACATTTTCAATATTAAAAGGTTGATATTGTTACTTGTGAGGTATAAATTCAAATATAAAAGGTTGATTGAAGATATTTTCGACCATAATTTAGTCTCATTTTATTTATTTATTATTATTTGTATATTTAAATAATTTAAAAAATATTATTTTCACACAATAACATTAATGTCTATTTTGACACTCTTGATTACATTGACATTTAAAAATCCTAAAATAAGATCATGGTTATGAAAATAATGATATTATGTGAAAATAATATTTTATTAAATTATATAAAATTCAAATGAGTATAGAGATAGGAAAATAACATGGTAATGACAATGTTAATGAACATGGTTATGACAATGTTAATGATCATAGAGGCACAACCCAAATTGGCATGAAAAGGGTCATTGATATCACAAAAAATGATAATAACCAGACAAAATTCTATTTCATTACCCTTTTCCACATACTATATATTTTTCTTAAGAATATATAAATACATGATTTCATCACAATATCCCAATTTCTTGTACCATTATCAACATCCATTGTATCCCTTATTCCATTAAATGAAGGTAATTTATTCACACTTGATGTATTACAAGATAATAAGATCCATAAATTTAATGATACAATATACGAGCTATATTTATCACAAAATATGTTATCAAAAGTTATGAATTATGCATAAATCCTCAAATGGTGAGACAATAATTTAATATCTAAAACCTAAATATATGTTTAACATAAAAATTTTTATAAAGCATTATCCTTGTAACCCTTCAGAAATATGAAAGACCATATCTTTTTAAATATGATCAATAAATATCTCAAAATTAGCTTATCATTGACGCCCCATGTATTTTAATTTATCACTTGTTTTTCATATACCAAACACATGCACATATTCATCATGTACTCTCATGAAATAAGCTAATAACCATTATTATCATAAATCCTAATTGAAAAAATTTATTCTTCTTTATTCCAAATATTATTGGATATATTCATTAAATTAAAAAAATTCGTAAACTTAATCAATGATTGAATGATACACTTATTTTATAGGTTATTTTTCTAGAATAACCTGTACATGTAAGTGAAATACAACTATAAATTTCTGATATAGAGTTATAAATAACATGATTATGAAAATGTTAATGATCAAAGAAACTTAACCCAAATAGTCCTGAAAAATGTAATTGATATCACGAAAAATGAAGATAAAAAAAATTATTTCATGAAACATTCCCATATATTGATGAATTTTTATAAAAATATATATATACTTGATTTCTTCACAATATCAAAATTTTTTGTACCTTTATTAACATCCATTATATCCCTTATTCCCTGAAATGAAGGTAAATTTTTCATTCATGATGTATTTATAGATCAATAGATCCATAAATAGAATTATAGGTCATTAGATCTATATTTTTTCAAAAAAAAAATGCTTATCAAAAGTAATTAAATATGCATAAATATTTATATGGTGAGATAATACTTAAATATATACACCGTAAATCTATTTTTAATATAAAACATTTCATAATGGGTTATCCTTGTAACCCTTTGGAATGTTAAAAGAAAAATACTATCTAAATATATTCACTAACTTTCTCAAAGTTATCATAATATTGATCACCATATATCTAATTATATAACTTGTTTTCCATATACAAACACATGAAAATATTCATCATGTACTATCATAAAACATGATAGTAACCATTATTTTCATGAATCCTTATTGAAAAAATGCATACATATTTTTTCCAAAGATTATAAGATATTTTCATTAAATGAAAAAATTATAAACTTCATCAATGATTGCATAATCCACATCATGAACATGTTTTCAATCAATTCCATGGTAATCAATATCGTTCAATTCACATTATCCATACATAATTCCCTTAACATCAGAAAAATATTAAGGGTTATATTTCTAATAATAATGTGTTTCACATGAATATCACATTTACATTAAATAAATTTTCCAGTACCTCCAAACCATTCAACATATTATTGTTTATTCGTAAAAAAATAAACTAAACTAAACAATTCTTATATATATCACAATTAATCTAACATAATTCATGAATCCAAATAAATAAACAATTATACTATTTCCCTTTACCCTTACTCCATTAACAAGGGTACCACATATAATTAGTTAATACATCTTTCCATTCACATTTCATATTTATTATCATTATTATTAGAAATATAACTATTACTTATAACACTTTTTTGATTATCTTCATGATAATTTTACATTATACATAGATTTTCATAATGATAATTCTTTCTACATTTAAAGCATTAATTAATTCATAGTACCCTAGGTAAGACAACATTATCATCCATCACATTAACTGAAAATTTCATTTCCACATTCAGGTTACATTATTTATATCATTATTTTTCACATTCAGAACATCTTCTTATTCCTCTAATACATATATTTGGATGTTTCTTCCCACGTTATTGACACGAATGAAAAAAATATAATTTCATCCATGGTATCCATTATCATAATTCTATAAAAATTCATTACTTATCTTCCTAGGTGATCCTGAATTTTGGTCAAGGTACAAAGTTTTTATCATATTAGATAAAAAATAATTACCCCTGAAAAAACCATCCTTCACTCTAGTTTTCATCCCATTTGACAGATCATTAAAAATAGTCTTTTCACATTAAATGTTTTCCCACTATCTTTAGGTTCCATCCATTTACTAAAACTATAAAAAATAGCGTGGAAAACATTTATCATAGAGAAAACCACATAAATATAAAAAAATCAGATATAAGATTTCTAAATTATGTCACCTTCTTTAATATATGACACCTTAGGCTTACCCTTAGAGACATCCCTGTACATATCCTTTGAAATATCCCTAAAGATCTCAAAAATGTGAGCTCATATATGTTTCAAATGGTTGAATAAAACATATAAATTATTCAAACTATAATAACATGATTGAAACATTCATATACAATATGTCATTTCTGTGAAATACATAATGAAATTTCCAAAGACCATATTCATGTATAAAATTTAAGAAATTGAAAAAAACATCTAGTTTCATAAATATCATCATGGTTTACCCCCAAGATCTTATCCTTTACTAAACCTATATAAAACTATTCCATATAATTAGAGAAAAATAAAACAAAAAAAGGGGTGATGGAGATTATCCTTAAGGTTAATCAAGGGAGATACATAATCATAACATAACATTATGGTATTAGAACATAATAATGAATTTAAAGATCGTACCATGTATATAAAAGATCATATACACGAGTCATTGAATATAGATTAGATGATCATAAGACATTAATAATAAGGGTGTCAAGAGAATAGTCCATGAAATCATAACACAAAATTAAGAGATGAAATTTCTGTGGATCCATAAATATATAAAAAATTTCCATTGTAGCCAGGGATTACATCCAATGAAGTATTACTTGAATGGTATCACTCCCCAAACCATCCTCGTAATAAAGGTTAACTACCCATAACATATTACTTATAAATTATCACTCCCAATACTATATTAGGAGAAATTTTACTCTATAGATCATGGTTTACTCCCCATTTCAATATGGTCTCTATGATGAAATATAAATTATTTTTTTCAATGAATTGGATAGAGATATAGGTTCCCCTTGTAAAATGATGAAAAAAATACATATGTGTCCCACAAAAACATAAATCATTCTTCATAAAGATAAAATAACAATATTAATAATAAATATTTTATCCTTGAATCATAAACCCAGTAATGGAAAAGGAACATTAAATAATGTTCTCTTAAATTTAATATGGTATTGAAATATCATTTTAAATAATTCATGAGGAAAATAACCATATATATTTGTAAAAATATTCTTAAATCATAAAACATTATGAAAATTATTTAAAATTAAATTAAACATGATGATTTATAACAGAAGCATCGAAAAAAACTTTAAAAATATTTGATATCATTTTTCCTTAAAGTGCATAAAAGATCCTATCAATCACATTGAATGTATTTTTAAAAAAATTGATATAAAGGAAAAAATATTTCAAGATGAAAGAGATAAGAAGATTACCTGATAATTATAAAATAAGGAGAAGAAGTATACTCTTGATATAACATTTCAAATGGTATTACATGGTCCTAATAAAATAATATAAATTAATATCATAACATATGTCTCAGAAAAAGAAAAACAAAGAAACAATACCCTTACCAATTTGTTTACTTTTTAACAATAAATCCAAAGAAAGATATATAATTAAATGGATATTTAAATACAAATAAATTTATTTAATGGGATCATATATTACATTCATGGGTACTATATACACCACTTAAATGAAATGGGTAGTGAATATGGAATAAGTCTCATAGAAATAAAAGTGAGACTATAAATCCCATTACCATAAGAGTTTTATAAATTTATAAACATTAAAAACCATATTATTAGAAATATAAGTTTATTATAATCCTACAAAAAACCTGTTTCATATATATAATACAATATACTATTTACTTAAGAATTTATATTACCAGTTTATTAGTAAAACCTTGTTAAAGTAAAACCTTGTATTTATGTACATGTATTGACCTGTAATTCCTAGTCCTCTTAAAGAGATCATGATTTCATAAACTATATATTGAAAAAATGAAAAAAAATATCATATATATATATTAAGTATATATTTCCGTATATTGATTCATAAAATTTAAAGGTAGAAAATAAAATACAATGTTTAGGTAGATGGTAAGCCATATGTACACACAAAAATTGTTTCAATTTTCATGTCCTTCATAAAGAAAGCCTATCATATGGTATATTATAATTAGAGAATAAATTTAATTCCAAATATATCATATATTTTTAATAAAACCATTTTTATGAAATTCCATATAATTTGTGAATGAATCACATCATTTCACGAGATTGTAGTCTTACGTATAGAAGAACAATGTTATCATAGTAGCACAAACATTAAAGAACCATGGTTTTTGTGATATAAAAATTAAAAAATTATAATTATGACATAAATATAATATATAAAAATTAAAACTATCATATTTCTATGTCTTCAAATAAGTTGAAGGAAAATTAATTGTATTTCTCTATGGAGATTGTTAGACGTACGTACATACGAGCGATAATTTCACTTCTTGTTCAATGGGAAATGGGTTGTAAACGAGTTTGTTGATAATAATAATAATTTATTTGAATATTTAGAAGGATAAATTAATTATTATAATATATATATTGAATATTTATAAGATATATAAATGTTTAGAAAATGAGAGTGATCGGTTCGAGCGATTACCTCATATCTGAAATGGACCCTCCAGATCTCCTCTAACGGACTCTAGAGTGGTTCTTTTGGGAACACTGGAACATGTAAAATTTGTCTAGGTAATTGGAGAATATAATTCATTATATTTTTTATCTAGAATAATAATTTTTTTTAAATGAGAGGATGTAGTAAGAATTATTTTATAATAAAGGGGAGGGGATATTTTGGAATTTCTAAAAATATTAATTTATAATAAACTAAATCACAATAAAAATACCTCTATATTGAAAGGAATTAAGAAGATAATTTGGGATAGCGCGGTAATAACATATTCAAATATATTTTAGAAAATATTTGTTTTAATTTTAAATATTATCATTTTGATTAAAATTTAGTTAACCTATTTTAAGTTTAACAATTTTTACATGATTTTCAATATTAATAAGATGATATTATAATTTCTAATGTGTCAATTGAACCATAATATGAAAATTTAGGATATTTTATACCTTAAATTATCTCTTTCATCATTATTATTTAATTTTATTGTTTTTAACTAATTTTATATGATATTATTTTCATAAAATATCATTAGTATAAAATTTCACATTTTCTATTATATTGACATTAAGAAAATCAATACAGAAACATAAATTCAAACCATTTAATTTAATAAAATATTGATATTTTATATTTAAATAGAATATTAGTTTATAACATTAATTAATTCCAATTATATCTGTAACGCCCCGACCCCAGCTACCCAGAGTCGTTGCATTACTTCGTAACATCGGCATGATCACAAAAGATCAAGTCTCGAAAGACCGATTAGTTTAGTAGCCTTGGAAACACTAGATACATTCATAAGTCTTACATTACATCAGAAAGTGAAAAACTAATAACAAAGCCTTCATAGTCCACACTCATATCCTTTTCTGACTATCCCTACAGGTCATTCCTAAAATACTTCTTCGCATCCTGGAAAATATTAAAACATTGAAAGGGGTGAGCTCAGATGCTCAGTAAGGATAACAATATTGCGGAAGATTTTATAAGAAAACATAAGCATTCAAGGCAATGTATAACTAAAAAAAAGCCTTATTGAACTTGTACTTCAGCATAATATGGAAAAAGTAAAATAAAATAATTCCATTACTTACTCTCATGGATATTATACTAGACGAATAATCAAATGAAATATCAATAACCACTTTCATAATGAGGGAATGTATAATGCCAGACATTCTGAAACACTTTGTCAAGGCCTCGGCCAAGACGTCTAAAATGATTAAGGCCTTGGCCAAAAACATAAATCAAATTGGGAAAGGGCCTTGGCCAATTCCACGTCTAGTTGTCTCATGAGACCTACCGATGCATCGAGGAGCTATAGCGGGCTCCACCCGTCACTTATTAAGTCCAATACATTCCTCATATGAATAGGTTTAAACATATAATAAACCATAACATAATCGTATCACATAAAACATGCATAAAGGAAACATAACATTTCCACATTTCAATGACAAGATATCAATACAACACATTGATATAATAAAAACGCTTTCAAAACCATTTTCAATACCAAAATAAAAGAAAGTTAAAACTTTGTATTTATTTTTCATCCAAAAAAATGATGGCTTGTAGAAGAAGCAAAAACTCAAATAATGGTCACGGCGGCGGAGAAGTCATTGTCGCCGCATACGTACGACAAAAAAAATACCTTTTTTCGTTCAGTAAACGCTTCATATAAAAAATATTCTTTTTGAATAAGCGTAAAAGTCAAAGGGGTTTATACACCGTATAAAAGAAATCTGTGTATAAAACAAAGTATGCCTCAATGAAAAGAGATTGAGACGAAGTCCTTAAAAAGATAATTTAAAAAAAAATAGATATATTATGTTTATTCACTATAGTTACACATAAATAATACAAAATAAGACATAATAATATCATGACATAATTTGAAAGTAGGAGATTAACCCAAAGAATGGAAGTTGGGTTAAGAAATTCCCTTACCTTGCGTCCTGTCCTGACTCGACCGTTCTTTAACCTCCTGAATAATAAACTAGAGTTAATTTTTATTTACTTAAGAACCTTTTTCATGTACATAATTCCTTTTATATCCCTTATTACCATGTTATGAACATTATTTAATTATTTAAGTTAATAACGGTCGTTTTATCGATCTTTGGTACTTGTGTCAACAATAACCTTCTTAAAATTACAAGTTGTTCATGTGGTGAAATATACATTATATCCAGAATTATATTCATGATTTAGATATCATATATATCATATATATCCAGTATATATATTCATTCATAATATTAAGTAATATTTAGAGGTAAGAAATGAAATGCACCGTTCATGGAGACGGTAAGCCGTACGTACGCATGAACGCTACTTTCATTTCTATTTCGTATTTAATGTAATGAAAACATAATTATATAAAGGTATAATATAGTTCCAGTATAATATCATATATAATATCATTTACTTCATCCTTTATACATCCCACATATGGCATTAACGATTCACATCACTTTGAGGGGGCGGTAGTCCGCACTTCCTAAAATGAAATTATCGCGTTTTACCCAAAATGGAAATCATAAAGTATGCCATAAATGAGAAATACATAAGCATAAGTAAAACATAAACATATTATATATCATATATAAAAATAGTTACATCTTAATGGACACCTTCGAAGGTGTTATATGAGTGTTGAACAATCATTGTTTCGTGAGGCAGAAATTCGCCATCCAAAGAAACCGTATGTTCTTTAACCATTAGAGGTAGGTGTGTGAAAGTGTAGCTATAATACTTCTTATAAAAACATCCTAGTATATTGAGGATACTGGTGTTGTTACAAAAGAAATGAATAAAAAGAGTTTAGGGGGTTGGAGAAGAAAAATAAAACAAAACAACATTAGAGAAGACATTACCTCAAAATCGGGTAACTCTTTTTGATTTGAGCCAAAGGCTTCCTTGGAAAGAGTTCTGCCCAAAGTGAGGCTTCTAGGATTAAGAGGGGGAAGTTGGAAGAGTATTTGGGCAGAGTTTGGACTAGAAAAATGGCTTGAAAGTGTAAATGAGGTGGGAGAGGTGGGGGCCTTTTATAAGTGGAGAGGAGGGGCACTCTTGGAAAGTAAAGAAAAGTCACTTTATTATAAAATGAGTTTCGGATTTTAGAGGTCCCAAACTTATATAATTCTAGGATAAGGTGATAAGGGTTCTAAATCTCCTCATCCAATTGGCTTTGGACAAGTTTATGCCTTGTATTTTGCATTATCTTCCCATTTTATTTAAATCATTAAATAATGAGGTCATCGATGCATCATCATGATGTGATAAATAATTTAATTTATATAATGTCTAAAAATTATAAAAAAAATACTATGATGTAGGAAATATTTTTATCTTTCTAATTAATATTTATAATCAAAATTTGGACTTGTGTAACCCCACTTAAAAACTGTTTTAGTAAAATAACTCATGTTTGTGTCAATTTAATTTTAACATTAAATAAATATATATTAATGTCATTTTCCAGCCAAAGTGGCTCCATGGGGTCCCCAAGTTGACCCATGGGTTGTCTTGGTCGGCCATGACTCATCCAATAGGAGTAGGACAAGTGTCATGCTCATCTCATATTATTAAAACATTATTTTTACCTTAAACTACACTAATTACCTCTAATCGCGATTAAGAACTTAAAAGTTACTATTCACCAAAAATTATTTTAATCTCATTGAACCACATTTATTTCTTAATGACAACCATGTATGTCGGATTTTTGAAAATCAAATCACAAAAGTGGTAATATTTCATTTAAATGAATAATCAGTTATTTAACTACCACTTAGTGGTTTCACTATTCATCAAAAATTGAAGTTTTTCAGAACAAAGCCAAAATTTCACCCTAAGCTATAATTGATATTCCGAATTCAAAAATGATGTCTATTTTAAAAAATTCCAAACATATAAGTTGCATTAATTAATTTTATTATTAATTCCCACTGTTACAACAAATAGCGTGTTTTTAAGAAACAATTTATATCAAAAGATTGGCAATTGTTTATGTCCAATTTCAATGTTAAATTAATTCTAATTACCACCATTGGATAAAATGGTAAGAATATATTCTAATTATACTTTAAAACCAATAAATAGTATAATTTATCACTATATATTATTTTGATTAAAAAAGTTTTTTTTAAGTATTTTTCACTATTCATAAAAAATTAGAAGTTCTCAGAAAAATACCAAAAATTCAACATAGGCTAATTTCAATTTTACGAATACAAAAATGAAGTCCATTTTGAAATATAAAATTTCTATAATTTTAAAAAGTGGTTATTACTATGCATAACGGCTACTTTGATTAGTCGCGGTGTTTTAGAACTCGAAGTTGCGTACAATGCAAGCTATTGCATTATTGAATGAGGAGCGTCTCGTGGAAGCTCAGGGTGTTACATTCTCCCCTCCTTCAATAAATTTCATCCTCGCAATTTGAAATTTTTCTTTGAAAATAAAAGGCTGAAAAGAGAAAATACATTTGTGGAAAACCGACATCGGAAATAAGGTTAATAAATATATAACATTAAAAGAAAGCAAGATAAGTACAAAGGTCACCCGATATAGCCCATTCTGAGATTCTATGAAAATATGGATATGGAGGAGAAACAAACCATCAAGGTCTGATGGAGAGTTATAGAAAATAGGATTAGGAGAATGTTTAACCACAAGAAAATCACAAACTTGTGATTGGTTAAACGGTCATTGAATCCCCAGTTGGAAAAGTTAACCGACAACATTTTTGTTTTAAGTTACCTTTTATAATGTTGAGGAATTTATTTAGGAGATTTAATAAGAACGTAAGGGAATATACATACTTGTTATGTATACTTTCATTCGCTAATAAATTTTACCACAAACCCATATTTTACTCCAAATGGTAACGGAACTCAAAAATATTCTTTTTATCCTAATTGTGTAAGGTTCCAAATATTAACACATATCATTTAGATTAGTAAAACTATTTTGTAATAACCAGGGACTTCCTGTAGGCTAGTGGTAGGAAATAAAGGCTTGTCGCACTATAGTTGTGGGTTTGATTCCTGCAGCTTTGTCCGACGCGACGGGTTATGCCCCACCCTGCAGGTTGTCCTTTTCCTAAAAATATAGTACTATAATATTCCAAAAATAATCTTCATAAATGTTTTATCCTTAAACAATACTATCCAAAGATCAACTTAATCCACTCCAACCATTATAGTTATCCAAAATACCTCCGTCCAGACTTTCTCTAAAAGGTCTCTAAATTCCAAAATCAATTGTAACATCAGATTCCCCAAACAAAGAAAAGTTTCTCTTATTGTCACAAACTAAAAATATAATTACCTTCATCATATTAAAACCTTACTGAAATCAACAAGTACTGCAGTACAATCCTTATATATATCACATTATTCCTATAACCAGAATATAATCCTTGAGTCCAAAAGCACCAATACATTAATTATTCCTCTTCAACTGTAGTCACAGCATAAGATTGGACTTGATCCCTTGGCCTTTTCTGAGGTAAGTTTCCTTGACTCTTAGGACATTCTTTTGCATAATGCCCAATTTCCCTACAATTGTAGCATTCAACATTGAGAGCCTCATTCTTTCCCTTGAAATCACGAGCCTGGTGACCCTTTTCTCCACATTTATAACAAACTCCCATTCCTTTTAGGCACGTACCAGGGTGATTCTTCCCAAAATTATCACATAATGGAAAATCCTTCTTTACCTTTTTCCCTTTATCTGTCTCTTGTTCCCCCGTTCTCTTCTTCTCTTGCTTTACTTTGTTGTCATACGACTTAGAGAATTCCTTTTCCATCTTGATAGCACAGGAGACAATATCTTCGTATGATGAGAAGGATTGTGATACTAAAGCTCGACGGAGAAATGGTTTTAACACATCAAAGAAACAATCAATCTTACTCCTTGGGTTATGTATATAATCGGCAGCATGCCTTGCTAACCTTGTAAAGTTGGCCTCATACTTTGCGACATTCTCATCCTCCTTCTGCCTCAGACTCAGAAATTGCCTTTCCATATCTGCTCGATGGTCACTAGGAAAGTATTTTTCTAAGAAAATATCTTTGAACTCCCTCCATTCCATATTCGATACGTTATCATCTTCCTTTGTGTTTTGAATCAGTGACCCCCACTGATCGGCATCTCCAGTGAGGCGGTAAACTTCCATGACAACCTTATCCCTTTCACTACTCCCCAAGGCATGGAATATTTTCCCCAAGGAATTTATCCATTTCTCAGCTACTATAGGATTTGTACTCCCATTGAAAGTTGGTGGTTGTTTCCTCATGAAGCGGTCTAACATTGATCCTCCACGTTGCGGATCAGGGTGCTCCATACGAGTAAGGTTATTATTCATAACCTGCGTGAGTTGTCCCAGTATGGAAATAAGTTGATCAGCACTAGTTGTATCTCCAGATCCACAATAATTATCTTGAGTAGGAGGGAAATCCCTACACGGAGTTCGTGCATTGATACAGTTTCCATTCCTTCCACTAGGCGCCATTTCTAAACAATGGCATAAACTAGGTTAGTTTATGAATTACAATGAATAATTTCAATCTTTTAAAATACTTAATGTAAATTGAACGGTTTATAGATATAATCCATAATCATAAGAATGTTTTCTTTGAGGAAGTATATACTCATAAACCCTACATAATGGTTTGTAAAGAAAATGAGAATTATCCTAAGCAAATCCCCCGGGAGTGTCGTAACCAAGAGTGCAGCAAGGCCCGTTGTCGTGCACCAGTTCCCGTTCGAGTCTAGCTCAAAGCGGTGTTTTCGGGTTTTACCCCTAGGTACATCTGTGCTAGAGCCGCCTCTACCTGTTCGTATCCAGACAGGAATGTATTGCTCGGAAAACTCACAAAATCACTACAATACCAAAATTTTTGGAAGTTCTTCTATACCAATCCTCAAAGTTCATCTTAGGTCTATGTGCTCTAATCAGAGTTTGTCTAAATCTAGCTTCCAAGGTAAGTACTAAACTGCCTTTGATACCAACTGTAACGCCCTGACCCCAGCTACCCAGAGTCGGTGCATTACTTCGTAACATTGGCATGATCACAAAAGATCAAGTCTCGAAATACCGATTAGTTTAGTAGCCTTGGAAACACTAGATACATTCATAAGTCTTACATTACATCATAAAGTGAAAAACTAATAACAAAGTCTTCATAGTCCACACTCATATCCTCTTCTGACTATCCCTGCAGGTCATTCATAAAATACTTCTTCACATCCTGGAAAATATTAAAACATTGAAAGGGGTGAGCTCAGATGCTCAGTAAGGATAACAATATTGCGGAAGCTTTTATAAGAAAACATAAGCATTTAAGGCAATGTATAACTAAAACAAAAGCCTTATTGAACTTGTACTTCAGCTTAATATGGCAAAAGTAAAATAAAATAATTCCATTACTTACTCTCATGGATATTCTACTAGACGAATAATCACATGAAATATCAATAACCACTTTCATAATGAGGGAATGTATAATGCCAGACATTCTGAAACACTTTGTCAAGGCCTCGTCCAAGACGTCTAAAATGATTAAGGCCTCGGCCAAAACCATAAATCAAATTGGGAAAGGGCCTCGGCCAATTCCACGTCTAGTTGTCTCATGAGACCTACCGATGCATCGAGGAGCTATAGCGGGCTCCACCCGTCACTTATTAAGTCCAATACATTCCTCATATGAATAGGTTTAAACATATAATAAACCATAACATAATCGTATCACATAAAACATGCATAAAGTAAACATAACATTTCCACATTTCAATGACAAGATATCAATACAACACATTGATATAATAAAAATGCTTTCAAAACCATTTTCAATACCAAAATAAAAGAAAGTTAAAACTTTGTATTTATTTTTCATCCAAAAAAATGATGGCTTGTAGAGGAAGCCAAAACTCAAATAATGGTCACAGCGGCGGAGAAGTAATTGTCGCCACATACGTACGACAAAAACATTCCCTTTTTTCGTTCAGTAAACGCTTCATATAAAAAATATTCTTTTTGAATAAGAGTAAAAGTCAAAGGGGTTTATACACCGTATAAAAGAAATCTGTGTATAAAACAAAGTATGCCTCAATGAAAGGAGATTGAGACGATGTCCTTAAAAAGATCATTTTTAAAATAAAATAGATATATTAGGTTTATTCACTATAGGTACACATAAATAATACAAAATAAGACATAATAATATCATGACATAATTTGAAAGTAGGAGATTAACCCAAAGAATGGAAGTTGGGTTAAGAAATTCCCTTACCTTGCGTCCTGTCCTGACTCGACGGTTCTTTAACCTCCTGAATAATAAACTAGAGTTAATTTGTATTTAATTAAGAACCTTTTTCATGTTCATTATTCCTTTTATATCCCTTATTACCATGTTATGAACATTATTTAATTATTTAAGTTAATAACGGTCGTTTTGTCGATCTTTGGTACTTGTGTCAACAATAACCTTCTTAAAATTACAAGTTGTTCATGTGGTGAAATATCCATTATATCCAGAATTATATTCATGATGTAGATATCATATATATCATATATATCCATTATATACATTCATTCATAATATTACGTAATATTTAGAGGTAAGAAATGAAATGCACCGTTCATGGACACGGTAAGCCGTACGTACGCATGAACGCTACTTTCATTTCTATTTCGTATTTAATGTAATGAAATAATAATTATATAAAGGTATAATATATTTCCAGTATAATATCATATATAATATCATTTACTTCATCCTTTATACATCCCACATATGGCATTAACGATTCACATCACTTTGAGGGGGCGGTAGTCCGCACTTCCTAAAATGAAATTATCACATTTTACCCATAATGGAAATCATAAAATATGCCATAAATGAGAAATACAGAAGCATATGTAAAACATAAACATATTATATATCATATATAAAAATAGTTACATCTTAATGGACACCTTTTAAGGTGTTATATGAGTGTTGAACAATCATTGTTTCGTGAGGCAGAAATTCGCCATCCATAGAAACCGTATGTTCTTTAACCATTAGATGTAGGTGTGTGAAAGTGTAGCTAGAATCCTTCTTATAACAACATCCTAGTATATTGAGGATACTGTTTTTGTTACAAAAGAAATTAATAAAAAGAGTTTAGGGGGTTGGAGAAGAAAAATAAAACAAAACAACATTAGAGAAGACATTACCTCAAAATCGGGTAACTCTTTTTGATTTGAGCCAAAGGCTTCCTTGGGAAGAGTTCTGCCCAAAGTGAGGATTCTAGGAGTAAGAGGGGGAAGTTGGGAGAGTATTTGGACAGATGTTGGCCGAGCCAAATGGCTTGAAAGTGTAAATGAGGTGGGAGAGGTGGGGGCCTTTTATAAGTGGAGAGGAGGGGCACTCTTGGAAAGTAAAGAAAAGTCACTTTATTATAAAATGAGTTTTGGATTTTAGAGGTCCCACACTTATATAATTCGAGGATAAGGTGATAATGGTTCGAAATATCCTCATCCAATTGGCTTTGGACAAGTGTAAGCCTTGTATTTTTCATTATCTTCCCATTTTATTTAAATCATTAAATAATGAGGTCATCGATGCATCATCATGATGTGATAAATAATTTAATTTATATAATGTCTAAAAATTATAAAAAAAATACTATGATGTATGAAATATTTTTATCTTTCTTATGAATATTTATAATCAAAATTTGGACTTGTGTAACCCCACTTAAAAACTGTTTTAGTAAAATAACTCATGTTTGTGTCAATTTAATTTTAACATTAAATAAATATATATTAATGTCATTTTCCAGCCAAAGTGGATCCATGGGGACCCCAAGTTGACCCATGGGTTTTATTGGTCGGCCATGACTCATCCAATAGGAGTAGGACAAGTGTCATGCTCATCTCATATTATTAAAACATTATTTTTACCTTAAACTACACTAATTACCTCTAATCGCGATTAAGAACTTAAAAGTTACTATTCACCAAAAATTATTTTAATCTCATTGAACCACATTTTACTTCTTAATGACAACCATGTATGTCGGATTTTTGAAAATCAAATCACAGAAGTGGTAATATTTCATTTAAATGAAAAATCAGTTATTTAACTAGCACTTAGTGGTTTCACTATTCATCAAAAATTGAAGTTTTTCAGAACAAAGCCAGAATTTCACCCTAAGCTATAATTGATATTCCGAATTCAAAAATGATGTCTATTTTACAAAATTCTAAACATATAAGTTGCATTAATTAATTTTATTATTAATTCCCGCTGTTACAACAAATAGCGTGTTTTTAAGAAACAATTTATATCAAAAGATTGGCAATTGTTTATGTCCAATTTCAATGTTAAATTAATTCTAATGACCACCATTGGATAAAATGGTAAAAATATATTCTAATTATAATTTAAAACCAATAAATAGTATAATTTATCACTATAGATTATTTTTATTAAAAAATTTGTTTTTAAGTATTTTTCACTATTCATAAAAAATTAGAAGTTCTCAGAAAAATACCAAAAATTCAACATAGGATAATTTCAATATTACGAATAAAAAAATGAAGTCCATTTTGAAATATAAAATTTCTATAATTTTAAAAAGTGGTTATTACTATGCATAACGGCTACATTGATTAGTCGCGGTGTTTTAGAACTCGAAGTTGCGTATAATGCAAGCTATTGTATTATTGAATGAGGAGGGTCTCGTGGAAGCTCGGGGTGTTACAATATCTGTTTTAATATTTTTGATATCATGTCATTGAGAACTTTGTTAATTGAATAATTACTAAATCGTAATTTTTTAATTATTGATGATAATTATTTCTTCGCTAAAAATAAAAAATAACATTACATGTTATATATATTCTATTATAGTTTGAGAATAAAAATTATAGTCACATGTATCTTCTTTTTAACTTTTTATAGAAAATATTACAGTTATTATTTATAATAGTCTAACATTTTTTCACTTTTATTTATTTTAATAATATATGTGCTATTTTGATGGGCAAGTGCCCATTAAAAAAATTAAATTTCAAAAAATAGGTTTTATGTACGAAATTAATGGCATAACAACATTTTGTAAAGTGTTAGTTTATTTATCTAACATTTGAAATATTATTTTTATCCTTAATTACATGATTTAACATTAATAGTGGTAATAAAAATTACTAAACATTCTATTCATATTGTCCAAAAACAAAAGGAACCAATTAACTAAATTTAGACATTATGATTCTAAATATGGAATAAATTTTTAAAAAAAATTAATCACAATAGTGGAAGAAATTAATTTTAAATAAACCTGACATATTGGATGTGATGATGAGTTTATAAAATATGGTTTTGGAAGAAAATCTATTTCCAACCAATGGAAAAATGGATTTGTATTTTCGTAAAAAATTATCCATTAATTTTAGTATAAATGAGTAGTAAAATGGAACTATCACATTATGTTTTCAATAATAAATATAGTTTAATAAAATAAAATGTGTTTATTGGGAAATGGTCAAATAATTCACTTTTCCTAAAATTTATTAATAAAAAATATCGATTAGAATGAGATTGTGAAATAATGATTTTAAATTACCATTATGACTAATTAAGAATTAATAAATTAATATATATATTTTCAACTCTAAATACACATAAGAATTTTCAAAATGCAACATAGTGTAACAAAAAGTAATTAAACATGTAATCATAGAATGAAATAATCAATAAAGTAGAAGATTAAATAAATGAATAAAAATGGATTAAAAAAAAATTACCTTTTGATTCTATTTGGTTTAATGTTTAAAAAAAATTATATTGATTTAAGAAATGTTTTTAATTTAAAACATAAACATATAAAAAATTTTAATACCATATATTTTATTTTTATAAAATTTTATCAATCATTTTTAGTAATCCTTCATTGGTTTTATTATTTCAGGTGTTAATTATCAGATATTCTTGTACATGTATGGTCATGGAAGGTTTTTTTGTTATTATTAAATAGTTTCATCATATAAAGATTAATAATCAAAAAAAATTATCATATTTTTAGAAAGAAATATTCATTAAATATAATTCTCGAAGGATGGTTATGAAAAATTATGTATCTTACGATCAAGGAGATGGTATGACTTACATACACAAGAGTAATGTTTTCATTTTCTATTATCATTATGGAATGGATTAAAATAATATTTTATCATTCACAAATTTTGATAATAATATATACCATTTTATTTCTTTAAATATACTTATAGATTCTGTGAATATGGGGTATTGAGGGAAAGAGTGTCACATCTGTTCTTAACTGTACTAGTAAACATAAACATGAATGATTTTATCATCTTTATGTGGTTGAAAAGGTAAGAAATTTTATTATCTATCAGTAATGATAAATATGTAATGAATATAATATTTATTTAATTTATAGGATGCATGTTTATTAACTTTATCATTATTACATTCCACGTGAAGCGTTAGTGAATTACATATCACATCGCTTCATGAGGGGTTAGTCCACTATACACTCGAGTAATGTTATTTGATAACATATGGAATAGAAATTAAAAGATGTATATTCTATAGTTTCTAAATTTTTATAATATTTTATAGATTTAATATAAATATAATTTATATCCTTCACCGTAACCAATCACGAAATGTGGTAATTAAAAAATGAAAGATATAGATTCCCCAAGTGATAGTCCACTGTAAACACCAAGGTTGATTTCATAACACATTTGATGTAATTAATGGTTTATTTAGATCATTAACATATAAAAAACATTATAGTACATTGAAGAAACTTTTCTTATTTTATCATACTATTTTAATGATAATATAAGGAGGTGGAAAAATAAATAAAATAAAGATGCTCGTTAAGGAACAATTATTCTTTTTCCAGTATCCACATAAGGTTTTCAAAAAATAATTCCAATGTATGATTTATAACCAAAAAAAATATTATAATAACATATTAGGGATTTTTTAAGTTATTTTTTATGTATTAACTGTAAAAATAGTATTCATCAGTGATGAAGAGAGGATATGTGGTGGCTTTTCATAAGTGAGGTGAGTTTAATAACTATTATTTATTGAAAATATTTAGTCACACCAACATTTGGATCATTCCAAAAGCCCCCAAAATAGACCATTCGACAAAAATTAATATTTATGATCTAAATATTTCTATATAATGGGTGTTTCAAAAGTTTTTATGTTATTTTTACAAATATATTCTTATTTTAAACCCTAATAAATCCATTTTTACCATAACCATGGTAATTATTTTTTTACTGTTTTCACACATTATTTGGGTCAAAAATTATATTTAAAAAAAAAATATAAATTATTATGATTTAAAATATATAATTAGTTTTTTAAAATTAAATTAACATATGTGAAAAAATTAATTGAAATTAATTCTTCACACACAACATGAAACCAGGCTTTAAAACAAAATATCAAAAGGTTACATTGTTTATATTAAAATATCAATAAGAAAATCATTCCAATGGGATAAATTATATTTATATATATATAATTTAATAAATTATTCTTTAAAACTAATTCTTAATATAATATAACATTCTAAACTATTTAAAAGGATATGTAATTTTTTGTTAATGTTCCAAATTTACCATTATTTATCAAAAAATGAATATTTTCTAAAAAACAAAAAAAATAAATCCTAAGGTAAATTTGTTATTATGATTTAAAAAATGATTTTTTAAAAAATATTTTAAAAAAATTTCATACATTAATATTAAATTATGTGTGAAAATCATGACTATGCATTCTTTTAGAGGAAAATATTTTTTTTATGAAAACAATTATTTTTCTATTAAATGACCCTTAATTTATTTTTCATAAATAAATAACTAAAAAATATGTAAATTAAAAAAATTTCATATGTTATTTAATCTTATGAATACCCTTCATTATAAATTATAAATGATTTATTAAATATTAATGTTAATATATATATTTTTGTAAAAATTAGTACTGCATATAACACAAAGTATGGAAGAAATTCATTGTTCTGTGAAATGAAAGATAGTCTTACTTTTTTTGAAATGAATTATATTGAATAGTCTTATTTTATTTACCAATAATTATATCATAACATCTTGGGGTGATGTATTTTACATAAATATTTGTGTTTTGTGTCAAACTCTTTATAGAATACATTGTTCTTATTTTAGAATTTGGGGTTGTCATATTCAGACCATCTTAAACAAATTATATCCTCAAAATTTAATATTTAACTCAAATATAAAGGGTTTGAAATTGTGAAACAATTTTGTTGAAGAAACACATCATAAAAGTATAAAAAAATAATCATATTAATAGAGTGAAAGGGATGTACTAAGGTCATAGGGAATAAAAAACATGTAGGTTTTCAAGACAAAATTACTAGAAATTGAAGATGTAGACATGAAAGAAATGTGTAAATAATTATACAATGTGTTTAGGGTCAATAAAAAATAAAATTTAATAATAAATTCAAGGTTATGTGATTGAGAACTATAAATTAGTGATGATTTAATAGACCACCTGATTCCTCGGATATTAAAGTGATGGGATGACATTTTTATTTCAAGATCATTTTTCTATGTTTGAGTATTCTTTTACCATATATGAATATAAGGAAATGTAATTTCATGATAAATTTCTATATCATAAGAACAATTTTATAATTTATATTTTCTTAAATAAAATAATTCATCAATTAATACATGAAAATTATCTTACATAATATTTTTTGAAATATGAAGTAAATTTTTTTTACTTCGATTGTAAGATCTATAATAGACTAATATTTATTTTTTCATGTCTCAAATATTTTCCAAAAAAATATGGTTATAATATTTTATAAAATGCAATAAATTAATACCTAAACATAAATGTAACACCAATAGTTCATTATTACTTTTTATTTTTATAATAATTTAAAAATAAAATGATATATTAACCTATACATCACATAGTCCAGTTAATGTAACTAAACCCTTACCATACTTTAGTAATTGAATCATCATGAGTGGCCTTTATGGTTAGGATGGCCTGTCACATAGCATGTTATTTTTTCTTCTTGTAAACTATATTTGTAGAAATACAAAATTTCAAAAATAAGGACATAGTATTTAATAGATTATGTTACATAAAATATTGATTTTTTCATTCATTACATGAAAATTAATTTTCATCCATTATTTCAAATAAAAATAAATTTATTTTTCAATACATGAAATAATATTTTTCTTTGAATGATTGCATTACACCCAAGATTGAAATTTGCTGAAAAACAATATATTATTATTATTATTATTATTTAACACGAAAATTATTGCCAAGATATTTCAATCAAGGGTTATAATAGTAAAAACAAATTAAATTTTATATTTAAACACGTTTATTTTCCATCTATTTATTATGTATAAAATAAAAACAATTTTAAAGAAAAAAAATTCATTATCAGATTTTTTTCTTTTCTAAAACTTGGTTTATTTCCACTTTTCATAGTAAATTTACATTTTATTTTTCCAATATTAGAAAATTTAAATTTGAAACTAAATTTAATTTTTCAAATCAAAATATTAGACTTAACTTAGAGTGAATTTTTGGGATTCTTCTGAAAAGATGTAGTTATTTTTTGAATAGTGAGAAATACAGAATTTTAATTGAAGATTATATTTTTGTTTATGTAATATATAATGTGAACATTTATTTTAAATTAATTTTGTTGTAAACATATTTAATTTTTTTATTAATTAATCCATTTTAGGATATTTTAATCATTTTTATTTTCAACTTATATATATAACATTTTAATTTTTATCAATTTATCATCAAAAACACATTTTCTCATCATAACTATGGAATTATTTCTAAATTATTTTTTTACAATTAAGGGAATTTAATTTTAAAAAAATAACTAGAAAATTGTAGTAATAATAATATATAATTAATTAAATAATAAACATAATTTTCTATAAAAATAAATATTGAAAATAGTTAAATGAAATTACCACGAATAAGGAAAAAATGGATTTTAAGAGGACAAAACAAAAAAATTAAGGGTTCAAATGACCTATACAATTGTATGAAACTATTTTCTGGCTTTACTTGTATCAAAAACCACAATGGTTTTATAAAAATCCCTTTTAGAATATTTTTTAATTAAAAATGTTGGATTACTAATGGTTTTTCAAAAATACCATGGGTGTCCTCTCCCCCATGTAAAAAGGGATCACCTATCCCCTATTATTTAATCCTAAAAAATTAATATGATTCAAAAAATACCTAAAAACCCACTTCCAAAATATTATATTATCATCTTATATGATTTGTTTTCTATAAATACAATCATGTATGAATTTACTGCAATCCTAAGAAGGATACCTGAATAAGAGGTAATGTTTTTCAATGAGTGTAATTAATTTTTTATCCCTCTCCTACAATTATTTTTACACAATTTTGATATAATAACCTCAATATCATTAGTATAATATGATTCCTTTTTTAAAAATTTTAAGAACTAAAAACATCTCAAATTATATTAAATTTGTTACAAAATCATCCTTCATGTTTATTGAAGACTACCACCCTGTAACTGATGTCATTTGTTCATTCATTACCACTATTCACAGATTGCAATGATGATGGTTATAAAGTTTATATATGATATTTATAAAAAAATTAATCCTCTATATTTAATATTTCATAAATATTTATATATTTACATTACATTCAGTAGGGGATATGATGGTGTTGCTCATGTGCACATCGGACTATCACCTTACGAAGCTATGTGATTCGTCTTTCAATAAATCATTGCATGGAATGTGATAAGGTTAAAGGTGTTGATTATATGTTATAGACATGATATAATGAAGATATTATTTACATATTTTTAATTATTAAATATAATTTACACTATTTTTATTTTTACCATTTCACATAGATAAAGATGATAACTTCTTTTGTGTACGTATAGACCACAACCTTCACGAAGAGATGTGACAGTCATTTCAACACCAAACCACATTAATGACTTAGTTAAGACTTTTAAATGTATTAATAATGTATATTTGGTATTATGATCATTCATGAATGATAATATATTACAGACCTTCTTTCCATAAAGATCTTTGAAAAATGGAAACATTTCCCATTAATATGTGCGATCTACCATCACCATGATCATAACATACATCATTTTATAATAAAATTTCATGATTGGTTTTAAAAGAATTATTGATATTAAAATATGAAAATTATTTCATGATTACTATAATTGATATTATATAACTATATAATATGTGGAAGAACCGGATCATTTACGATACAAAAATATGATAAAATAAGGGAATTAACACCCAGAATAATGGAAATAATGAATAATTATTATGGAATGATTGATAGAACACTATAAAATATCACATATGATATTATAAATATTAATATAGTGTTTTATATAATATAATAACATGTTTGTAACTACTATACATGATTATAATGATTATTGAATCAAAAGGAAGCTTGAGGTAATGTATTTCTTAACCCAATTTCCTTTCATTAGGTTAAAATTATACTTAATTGATTATATCATTTATATATTATGTGAATAAATAATATAATTTAATCATGTTTAATTTCAACTTGTTTTACTTGGATTTAAAATTTAAACTCATAATAAATTCATCAAGTTTTTTAAACTATAGTATTATGACCATTATAATGGTTTATTTCACAATCTCATTCTAATCGAGACAGTTTGTTCTAGAATTTAACTAGAAAGAAATTATTTGACCACTTCCAAATAAAAAAAAATTAATTTTCTTATCCTTTGGTTATTTAAGAAACTCTTAGGTTCTAGTACACCTTTTATTTTTATTTTACTTAAATTAATTTATAAAATGTTTTTAAGAATATCTAACTTCATTCTCTCTACTATCCGAAATCAGTTTTCTTCCAAAACCCTGTTTTATGAAAATATTATATTTTATTTTAAACATAAAAAAAGAATTATTAATGGAATTTTTAACAACATTTTACATTTAATTTTTTCCAAATAAATATAATTTAATTTTCAATATAATACTCGTTGGGATTTTTCTGAAAATTTAAATGTAATATTTTCACTGGTTTTTGAACAAGGCACATTCCTGTCCACTTTCCTATAAAAAATTAATGTTAATTTTATCATGTAAAAATTGTAAATAATTACCTCCCACAATTGAATTCATTAATTCGAATCATCCATTGAAATATTATGAGCATATTTTTAATCAAAATGTTTTCAATATAATATGGAAATTAATTGCTTTTAAAACTATATTTCAATGAAATAGATTTTAAAAATCTATTATGTTTTAAAAAGGTGATTTTGAAAATAAAAATTATATTATCCAAAGAAATGTTTCGTAATTTTTTTATGTTATTTATATTCATCTTTTAAAACAACCCATTGATATTACTCCAATGGTTATATACGATATTTATACCATCATTATTATTTCTAAAAATGTTTTATGGTCATTTTAACCATGGAATTTTAGGAAATTAAGATCCTTGATCCATTTTTTAATCATTAACTATCCATTTAATTGTTCACATTCTTTTAGAAAATAAATTTCATTAAATATATATATTATTATATTATGTATTTAATTATTTCAGAAACTATATAATATTTTTATATATTGTGTTTTAAATGAATTTTATTTGATTTACTAGGGAAATATCTATAAATTTGTATCCTTTACTCAATATGTATAGATGATGAAATGAAATATTTTTCATCAATTAAAATTATTATTCAATATAAGTGTAATTATTTTGACGTTTAATGATTGTTGGACCATAGGAATTATATAGTCCATTGGTATATCAATGTGTTTCTAGAGACATATAAGTTATCCAAATAAACCATGTCTCTATGAACATATTTAATCTATCTTGAGGATATATAATTAAAATAAAAATCATGAGGATATATCATGAATGATTAAAAATATAGTATTATAATGTCCACTATTATGAATTTTGTTATAGACATCACATTTGATTATTTGATTATTTAGAATATCCATGGAATTGTTTTCAATGTCATGTTATTATTTATATGTAATTACATGATAATAATTTATTCTTCCTATATTAGGAACCTGTTATAGATTAAATGACATTTTTTAACATATATACCCTTTCATGTTGATTACGCATATTGATTCATGATATATTCTATTGAACTGAACCGTTACTGAGAATTTTGACCTCACCCTTATTTTATTCCTTTCCTTGATATAGGAAGAATTGAAAATTTAATGAATATTTAAGGATTAAATGAATTTGATATTATTACGTATTATCATTTACATTCTTTTCCCAATTTAAATTTGATGTCATCTGTATATCTGGTTCTCCAATAACAATAAATTGATTTTTCTTTAGGATTTGACCCAATTTATCTCTTCCAATGTAATAATGTAGAAACTAACTCTGTAATAATAAGCTACCTTCTTTTCCTTTGGCATTAGGGAATGTTTAGTAGAAACATTGGAAACTAGATTATGGAAAATAATATATTTGGGATTATAACCCTATGATTGAATCTTACTATAATTATATAATATGATCGAAATTTTTCTATAAGGTATAGTTTAAGTGGTTTTCCTTGTAATACATCCATTTATGGACACTACAACTCAATTTCATTCCATCACATACATAGGGATACTATATCTGAAAAGGTTTCGTTTTTCTTGACTGTACTGGGGTATATTCATAGTATAGCTCATATTTTCATTAGAACCCATTATGAATGAATTGAAAATAATTATATCCTTAGTGAAACCATGGTTATGATTATGATATTAACTATGAATTAATTTTAAAATATATATTAAGTATGTCACTAGTTTTTGGATTATAAATTTTGTTTCATAATGATATGATGTAATATATATTATTCCATCATTTGGAAATGGAACCTAATAGAATGAATGTGAAACACAATAATATTTTTAATCTATAGAGTAAGAATTATCATTTCATTGGATAATCTTATTAAAATATTTTTAAAGATATATAGTCTCCCAAAAATTATCTTTATATGAGGACATAGTATATTGTTCTAACATTACAAGGACATAATTCTCAATGTATTATGAATTCTAATGGGATAAAGAGTGAAGATGAAAACTCGATAAAATAAGTATAATTGGAAGGAGGGAAATGATTATTTTCCACATGTGATAATTTTGGAATGAAACACACTATTACAATATTAATATGAATGTGAGTTTTCTAAAAGTATGGAGAGAAAGGCCACCATTTTTGTGCTATATTTGGGATGGATGGGTTATATCTTAACAAATCCAACATCATATTTCTGGTAAGGGGATCAATCTTCACATCCCAAATCATCCTCTAATTCTTTACATGTGTAATGAGGAATATGAATCTTTTTAGAATCATCATATAATGTGTGGTTAGTTCTATCCTATAAGAAATCATTTATTACACAAATAGTTTAGAAAAAGGAGGTGATCATTCTTGAATATATTTCCAAGGCGAGGGATTACAGTGATGTATTAAATAAAAAACTTATTAGTCCTTTACCTGACCAAGAGGTTGAGTTATCAAATGATCTTATTCATGGATATATTCTTATATGAAAGTAACCTTATAAAATTGACACATTTTAGCTGTAAGAACTAAAGATTCAGTTATAGTTGAATCTTGATAAACCTGTATACACCCATGTGTTTCACCATGGGGTGATGAAGTCCTTATTATGATAAAAAAGACAGATAAATTAATTTATTCATCGATTATCATGATCTCAATAAAATCATGCTAATTAACATGTTTCCCAGTCAGGTATAGATGACTTATTTGACCAGCTACATGCAGTCAATTATTTATCTAAGGTGGACCTTCGACCAGGATATCACCAATTAATGGTGAAGAAAGAAGATATTCCCAAGAATAAATATATAATAATGTATGGAAACAATGATTTCATAGTTATTCCCTTTTGAGTCACTATTGATGCCATAATATTCAAGGACATAATGAATAGAGTCTTTATTTATTACCTTAAAAATTTTGTGGTATTATTTTTCGATGATATTCTAATATACCCCAAGAGTTGGGAGGAACATGAGAAGCATTTTAATACTATACTAAAGTCTATTTGAGGATATATAAATATATGAAAATTTATTAAATATGAGTTCTATAAGGAAGGGTAACCACTTTTGGGTCATGTTATCACAGACAAAATAATATTATTTGAACCTTCCAAGACAAAAGAAATTGATGTGTGCCTCGTGCCAAAATCTATAAATGAGATCCATAGTTTTTTATGAAGATGGGTATTAAAGATGTTTTCAAAAGAACATATCATTATATTTAAAACCATAATACTAGATGAAACAGAAGGGAGTTAGGTTTACCTATACATAATAATGTTAGGAAAGCATTAAATAACCCAGATAGGGTCTTTTCAATATACTAGTACTTAAAATACCAAAAAGTGAAACACCTTGTGGTGTACATGGATGATTAAAGGAAAGGATTTATATTTTTACTGACATAAATTTATAATTTTATATCATATAAATTATAGCTGTAAAACATCCATGTAAAAAACTATCCTAGACATGAACTAGAGTTTTGAGTTGTGATCTTCATGTTGAACAATTTGTGGGATTATCTATATTGGGAGAAGTGTGAGATATAAGCTGATAACAAGAGTATAAAATATGTATTCACATGGAAGGATATTAGTATGCACCATAAAATATAGTTAGATATCATTAAATATTACTATTTCCCTATCCACAACCATCTTGGTTAGATAAATATTGTGGCAGATTCTCTAAGAAGAATCTATCTTGAATCATTATCAATTACAAGAACTGAGAGGGATCCAATATCCTTAGAAATTCAAAGGATTTACTTGGAAATAATTAAGGTTGGAACATCATCAATCCTTTCTCAAATTATTTCTCAACCATACTATGAACCAAAAATATAATATTGTTAAAGAAATGATTTAAAAATTCCTTAAAAGAGGGAAGATATCTGAAATGGGAAATCATCCGAGTTCAATATCAGTAAGGATATATTTGTAAGATTTGTGTCCAGTCTATGTATACCATGAAATCTAGAGATAAATAAAGAGCTTCTAAATATTTCACTTATCTCATCTTCCTCTATTCACCTAGGGAGCACAAAGATGTATCGAGATATCTGGGATAACATTTAGAGGGATAATATGAAAAAATAGATTGTTGAATATACATAAAAGTTCTTTGGATGTCGTCAAGTTACGGCTGGAAGGAAAAAGTAAAATGAGTTGATGAAATCATTACACATACCAACATGGAAATGGGAAAACATCACAATTGACCTTTTAACCATACATCCAAATAAATCAATAGGAATCAATGCTATATGGGTTATTTTGGATAGACATAAAAAGGCATCACACTTTATCACAATTCTAGAGGACTTCTCACATGATCAAATTTCATAGATATAAATCAATGAAGTGGTAAAGCTACATGGAGTACCAATATCTATTGTATTATATCAATATCTCGTATTCACCTCCAACCTCTATAAAAGTATCTAACATGATTTATGCATTGATGTGATCTTCAGTATAACCTATAAAAGTCAATCAAATTTCCAATATGAGTGGAAAATTTGACACTAGAAGACATGTTGAGAGAATTTTATATATAAATCCAAGGATGATGAAAACAAAATCATCTACTAGTTGAATTATGCTACAAAAAATAGTTTCCACTCAATTATACAAATGGTTCTACATAAATATTTTAATGGGAGAAAGTTAAATAACACTTATAGGATGGGATGAAGTAAGTGAACGTAGGCTGTATTGATCTAAAATGTTTGAAGAAATAGTGTAGAATGTAAAAACCATTCAACAGAAAATCAATGAATCCCAATTTTGAAAAAATATATATGAAAATGGTAATTTATGAGACCAGGTTTTTATGGTTTGAGACATGGTATTCCCATCAATATCTCCATGGAATAGAATCATGATATTTTTGAAGAAATGGATACTAATTCCAAATTACATCAGCACATTCGAGATCCTTGATAATGTCATTGTTATGGATTTTCAATGACCACTTTCACAAATAATGTATCAAGTACATGACAAACTCAATGTTTCCCACTCAAGGAATTACATACTGGATACTCCACATGTATTGACTTCAGTGGGTGTATAGTTGGAGAATGATATTTCTTATGAGGTGAAGCTCGTGAATTTATTGGAACATAGAGATAATATTCAATGAAACATGACTACTAATCTAGTCAAAGTAATTTGGAAGAACCAAATGTACGAATAGGAGACATGGGAACCAGAGCAAGCAATGAAAGAGATGTACTCGCATATGCTTTCAACAAAGAATGTAAATATAATCGAGGGATAAATTTCATATGGGGGGATGAATGTAAAGAACCAATGTTTTGTTGATGGAATATCCCTTATTATAATTTTTTGATGAATTATAATGACATAAAAT
Source organism: Viscum album (assembly GCA_963277665.1). Classification (NCBI taxonomy): domain Eukaryota; kingdom Viridiplantae; phylum Streptophyta; class Magnoliopsida; order Santalales; family Viscaceae; genus Viscum; species Viscum album. Next base: position 135,034,136 of record OY728127.1, read on the forward strand.
CACATTAAGAAAATTATAAAATCCTTATAATATAAGAATTATTGGAATAAAAGGCCTTTCGTGAAGTTAAGGAACATATACCAAAGGAATAGTAACTTGACCTTTGGAAAAATCACAAGAACCATATGACTAAAAAATGATATAATTATGTAGTAAAATCTCCAATGCTAGTATAAATAAAATTTATCGATATTATAATGGAAAATATGATATTTTATTATAGTATATATAAATAAATATTTTAAATATTATTAAATATGTTCTGGTATTTTTTTAAGTAATAAATATTTAATTACAATTTTATGACAAATTTATATATATAAAAGAAAAAATATATTCTTAAAATGTATTTATAAATTCGTATTTTGATTTAATATGATTATAAGGTAATTATATGAGACCTTAGTTAATTTCTTATACTCATATAAAATCCTTTATAATTTAAGATTTGTATATTTTTTGCAAATTATGATTTTAATAAAGAAATTAATTTTCCCATATTTATAAAATTATTTATATAAAATGGTGTTCATTTTTAAAGTCGGCATGTCGAAAAAATTTTATGGTGATTTTTTGGGATTTTTTCTAAAATAATTAAATTTTTAATGAATAGTAAAATTTTGTAATTGACGGTCTATAAATAATATATTTTAAATAAACTTTTATGTGAGTCATAAATGATGTACAAAAAATTAGATTGAACTCAAATTATCTAATTAAAATATTTAGACTCATGAATAAATATTATTTATTGTCACGAGAAAAATAATAAACTAATTAATTAAATAAGAGAGAAAACCCCTCACCTCCAAATTAAATACCAAAATCCCCACATATTCTCCTCACACCTCTCAAACATTATTCGATATCCATATTCTAAAAAATTCTCATCACATGTCACACCCTACATGTCTATGAGATTTGTTCTTAATGAAATACTATAATGAATCCTCTATGAAGGTTCTCAAGAGGAAGGGATCAAGAGTTAAAAACCTCTTCCTTTTCATTTATTTTCATTTCATGTACCATTATTTTTTTCACTCTCCTCACCTCCCCTAATCCAAATGTTATGATAACTCATGTACCTTTAATATACTGAATTTTTTTTGTGCTAATGGAATAATTCATCCTAATTCCATAAAACCGAATAATATATAAGACCAATTTAACCTATATAAGATGATTAATATCATATAAGATCAATTCTCGATAATTTTCCCAAACTTAATATTACCATTCATACATGTATACAATTAATCTTATCGGTAATCCAAAGAAAAACAATACTCCTAAACGGTGAAATTGAACACTACAACACATAAAAAGTACATAAGTGAACAAAATAAAATTATAATAAATCAATTACATGAATAATTTTTTTTGAAAAAAATAATTACTGAATATAATTTGATTATTATGTACATTAAGATAATGTTAAGAACACATTCATAGTTAAGGTAAGGGATTCTTCTCGAACCTCTATTATTCCATCCTTTTATTCATTCTCTTTTACTACCCGATGAAAATATATTTTATTTTTTCTTACATAATAACAATTCCTTTTATATGTTCCAAACTCAATTATCATTATATGTTCATCCATATTTCTTGGTGATATACACGTCTTTAAAATTTTCCAAGCTAAATTATTCTTGATATATAAGCCCCATTTATGGGAACTTCTTAGACTCTTAACCATGTTCAAGTGTAAATCATAATATTTTTTAGGACACAATTATTTTTCATTAAATCACTCATTTTATCATGGAAAACATTCTTGGTTCAATTGTAGATTTATTCATGAAATTATTCTTTTTCCATTTTAATGAATCTTGAATGATTTCCTTAAAACCGTACTGAAATGTTTTATTTTTAATGTTTCATAAACAATCTATTCACATCAATTTTATATATATTATCATTATATATGCATATATTCCCTTAGAAAAGTCCACATATGATTAAAATCCATCTTTCATGGACACCACTATGATATTACCTTTTGATATGCCTTTTGACATAATTATGATTTCCAATTCCATCCATCGGTAACCCTTATGTTTATGTTTGATTGAATTTGTATGATTCATTATGTGGAAAAAATGTTCATAAAAATGTTATGATGTGTGTTCCAAGATATAAATTCAATTAATTCGGTAAATTTTAGTCTCATGAGATATTATCTGTAATGGTGTTGGTGGCTTGCCTTGACCCTTGCTCATTGTGAAGTGGTTTTGGTGGTTATCCTTGACTCATGCTCCTCTATGTGCAACGAGCCTTGACTCATGATAAATTAATTTGTTATGATACTTACACATTACTATGAATCCATTATTATATGATTTCATGTTATGATTCCATATATTAAATCATGTTTAATTCTTTTTTATATCATTATGTTATGTCTCCGAACCCATGTGCCAAGATTTACTCTTATGTTTATTTCCTTACTAGGAATTTAGCTCATCCCATATTTTCTACAAATCCCTAGATTATCCCATGAATATGTAAAAGATAAAAGGAATTTAGGATCACATAATATATGATAAATAAAAAATGATTTATTTAGTATCATTTTTTTTAGTTTTAGGTACCTAGTTTTCTAAGACATATGACTATAGGATCCTTGGATTATAATTTCATGATTAGTTATGAGTAAAATCATGTAATAGTATTTATAAATGGCTAGGGTCCCAATAGTGCATATATTCATCATTTTTCATTCCATCGTCATAAATTCTTATATTGTTATCCTACGGGATTATTCAATATGATTGAATATCCATGGTTATGGTTTCAAGATTATGTGATTATTTATTAGGAATTAATTTATTATCAATAATTCCCATCATATTATACACATGTTTTTGACGAAATTGTTGGATCGAAATAATGATGTAGATGCTCAATATATAAGAGGGGGTGAATTGTACTGTTAAAAAATTCCTTTGGAACCTTTAAAGTTAGTTACGATTAACTATGTTTTCCTTAAGCAAAGGAATGATCTAAGTTTAACAAAGTTAAACTAGGAAAATTCACAACACCTCTAACACCAAATGAAAACATGGAAAGAGAAATGAATTTATAAACTTCATGTCCAATGTACATGCTTATAACTGGAAAGAGATTCTGAAAGTAGGTTCCAGAAATATGGTTCTGGAAATTGAAACTTAACAAAAGATTAAAATATGATATTATACCTTAAATATTATATAATTTAAATGAAATAGAGTACAAGTAAGGAGGAATAAGAAAGTTATACTTTCCTTATAATACAAAATGCAGCGGAAACAAACAAATAGTAAAACTACAGGTAACAAGATATAAGTCTTTTAACCCAAAGAGAAGGGTATCCAACAACCTTGGATAATGGTCCCTTGATTTATACTTTCTTGCAAGTCTATCTTACCCACACAAGGGTAAGCCCTCGATATGAAGATCAGAGTCTCTGTCTTGATATCCCCGCAATCCCTCAACTTCATGGTAGTTGGCCACCTCTGTCTTCCTCAGCAAGGAAGCCCTCAACTTAATGGTAGTCGGCACCTCTGTCTTCCTATCCCCGGAAATCCAGGAATGTAATCCCCAACATTGGGAGTCACATGAAGCTTTGAGAGTTAATAAGATCCTCTCTCTCTAGAAATCACTTCAACAACATGTATGCACAATGTAGAAGAAGTCATTTATCAGTCTCGAGCTCTTTCGAATGAGCTTCTATTAATAGGCAAGGTCGTCCTCCTTTCCAACGGCCATATTTTCCTTAAAAATCGGCGGGACCTGTACACGTGTAACATAACCAACGGTTATTTTATAACAGAATAGACGACATCGTTTTATAACAAAACAAGTGTAACAAAATGTACGACATCGTTTTAAGTTTAACACAAAAGCTCGGAGTGAAGGTTTGGAGTGTAAAAAAAATGTCAAAGAGTATAGAAATTATAAAAGTTTAAGTGAAATGAATTTTCGGAGTCTAACCAAAAATAATTTTCAGAGTCTAAAAAAAATCAGAGTGTATAAACCAAAGATGATCAGATTCTGTTTAATAAGTGAATTTGGAATGAAAATTCGAAATGAGAATTCATCATAAGAATTCGTAATGAGAATTCATATCCAGAATTCGGAGAAGAAATTTATCAGTGTTCGTATCTGGAATTCGGAATGAATCTTTATTACAGTTCTCATCTGGAATTCGTGGTGAAACTTCATTACAGTTCTCATCTGGAATTCGGAGTGAAACATTATTATAGTTTTCATCCATAATTCGGTACATAAAACAGAATTCTTCATATCAATGTTTCGAACGATTCTGAGAATATAGAAATGAATCCGAAACATATACTTAATAAATATATGAATGAAAATATGTTAAGGATAATTTCTCTTACAAAAGTGATCTTCCTTATAAAAGCGAATTTCCTTATAAAAGTGAATTTCCTTATAAAAGCAATTTTCCTTATAAAAGTGATTTTCATTAAAGAAAGGTGTTTGTGATTTTCAAAACAAGAAAGAATGGAAATGTCATAAGGAAAACCTTATTGACTCAAATCTCCCCCTTTTTGGAAAGCACAAACATCCCTATGAAAAAGAAATTCTAAGAAGAAATAAAAGATTAAGGCTTATCTCCCTTTTCTTATTTATGTTGATGAATACGAATGACTCCCCATTATGCTTTGAAACTCTAAGGATCATATTCCAGATTTCCGGAATTAAGAATAAGAAAGTCTTCTTTAATGAAAAACTACCCCTTAGATAAACTCTATTAGAGTTGGTTTTCTTTCTCACCCTTTGTTAGGAATATTTTCCCCCTTTATTAGGGTTATTTTCCTTCTCCCCCTTTTTGATTTTCAAAAATAATTTTAGGGGTTGGAAAATATAACAAAGTACCTGAAAAATTAGTAGAAACAACAAAAGAAATGAGCAAACACAATTTTCATTATGTTTGAATGCTCAACAACAACAAAAATATAGATACAACAAAAGATCGGATTTGTTTATTTTGGATCTTTTTCCTTCGCCATGAGACCCTTAAGAATAGTCTTTATCTTCTTCAAGTCATTATGGTCTTCCTCAGCTTTCTTCTCTAACACAACAATTCTTGCATTTTGAGCATCAATATTTTCTTCCTGGGCTTGAAGCTTTTCTTCCTGAGCCTGAATATTTTCTTCCTGATCCGTCAAGATTTGTTTTTGCTTTAACAACTTTTATTCAAACTCAATCTGATGATCCCTTTCATACTTCAAGTTTTGAGAAACAGAATTCGTCTTCCCATTCAGATCTCTGACTTCTTGAATCTGGAAATTCTTTTCATCTGTCATCTTTTATTCAAAGGATGAAGTAAATTCATTTATCTTCCTGTCTTCTGTCTCAAAGGCTTCCGTCACATTATCATGGAATTCATCAAAGAGTCTCTTCTCTTCTACAGTCATCCTCGACCAACTAGTCATCCTCTTGCAAGATCTTTTGTGGGCTTCATAGCGGACAAAGAATATTTTGAACTGAGCCTCTATCTCAACACATTTGTCCATAATCATGGATACAGAGTCTGTTTTCTAATTCAATGAATGTTGGAGCATCTGGCATCTTGAATCAATACATGAGGAAGTCGGAATAGTACCTACCAACTTCTTTAATGACTGAACAACAAAGTCATGCCCAAACGAAGATAAATCTGAATCCGAGACATTTCATGGAAAATTTTCTTCTTCAAAATGCTCAACCTTCTTCTTAGAAGAATCACCATCATCCCTTCTCTTTACAACCACTGAGCTCAGGGTATCAACAACAAGTTTATTTCCCTTGTCCTTTTTCGGAATGGTTTGCTGTTCTGGAGTCTTCTGTTCACTATCAGAAACTTGAAAAACATTGTCTTCATCCTCAACAACTTTTTGATTGCCATCTTCTACGTTCACCATTTGAGCAACATCATGTAGAAGTTTTTCCTCCTATACATGATAGGATACTTCTTGTTCTCCTTCCTCCTCATCCTTCCCTAGAGTAACTAAATTCGATGATTCAGCTTCTGAAGTTAGGAGCGACAAATGTTCCCAAGGTTTCCCCTTATAATCATATACTTGCAACAAAACATCTCTGGTGTCACCACGACCTTCAGCAACTGCTTCTTCTTCTTCGACTTTCTAAATCTGCTCTACTTCCTCAACATGCTTAGCAACTGCCTCTTCTGGGTGACAAAGTTTCTTCCTGGAGTCTCAGGTAGAGATTCCAAAGAAAAAGATATCAGAACGGGAATGTTCACTGAAACCATCTCATTAAACTTCAACAATGTCTGAGTTACCTCAGCTTCAGACATCTTCTTCTTATGATTCTTTTCTTTCACTTTTTTTTTCTAGCTCATCCATAGTTCTTTCCTTCAAGGCCTTAGCCTCCGAAGGATCCAAGCCAAACTATGGCTCCCCTTTCACTCTCTTCTCTTTGATTTTCCTCCATTTAGAAACTACATCATCTGGGTAAGCTTTCTTCTTCTTCAGTTTTGGAGGTGCGGAATGAACATCCTTAGATTTGGGATTCTCTGCTTCACCTTCAACTTCTTTCATCGTTCTCTTCCTCACTGGCTTAGAGGATTCATGTTCGGCAACTTTCAGAACCGTTTCTTCTTGAGCAGGTAAATCAACAAGCTGACCAGTATTCTTTTCGAAGGCTACATCCATCCTTTTGAGAGTACCGTCACTCACCAACATAATCTTGCAAACTCTTGTCTTAGACTTGCAAGCCTCCTTGAAAGACTCAAGGCACCGAACTATCAACTTTGAGAGGATTTCTGGATACATTATGATCTAAGCTCTCAGATTCCCTTTCTTAACATTCTCAAGAGTAATAAGAATGTGTTTCATCATGTTAAACTTCCTTAGATTTATCAGAAAATCTAGAATATAAATCTCACTCTTCTTAAGACTATATTTGTCACCCTTTCTCGGTACGATAAGGCCTTGTACCAATAATTCTATAATCCAGAAATTCGTAGACAGAGAAGAAATCTTCGGAGCCTTGTCATCTTCCAGTTCGAGAGTCTCAAATGAATTTTCCTTGTCGAAGCTTCCTTTTGAATCCGACTACACATGAGAGATGAACTCGACTTCTCCTTCATAGGTCATCCCTACCAAGCTTGTTGCCTTAACATACGAAAGTTTATAATTCTTGCCATAAGACTTAAACGAAAACTTTTCCCTACCATCATCCTTAATGAAGGAAATTGTCTCATAGAATTATATAAGCAAATCCGAATAAACTTCATCTTGATTTCCGGGCTTGGACACAGTAACATCTTCCCATCCTTTGATCTTAATATTCGTGGATATAAGAGAATAATACTTGTTGAAGAAATCATTATGAACCAACCTTTCTCTATATAATAACCACTTTGAAATCGTCTTATAGGAATACATGTATTGAGAAGCTACTTCCACAGGAATTCAGATCTGAAGAACTTTGAGAATTTCGGAACGGAGAAAGCTAAAGTTTGGAACGGCATTAAAACAGAGAGGTAGATCTTCGGGACGCTGGAGCGTGAAAAACGATGTGGGACAACCATTTGGTGTCCCCTTTATATAGGCAACGAGAAGACGGTTCAACTTCCTCAGTTGATCAAATTGTTGTGACAAGCTGAGATCAGATCTGACGGTTGAAAACCAATTCTCAAGAAAACCTGAATCCGATCTTTTGAGGTTTTTAGTAAAACAAAGATTTAAGAAAACTATAATCCAAAAACAAAATGTAAGAAAATTCCAGCAAGTAATGTATGACTATGAATACTTGATTAAGGAAATCATACCTTTCGGATTGGCTTTGAAGGATTATTTATAATAGGTAAAAAAACTACGAAAAATCTTTATTAAGAAAAGACATAGTTCGCAAAAATAACTACGAAAAACTCAACAAAGAAAACGAAAAAAAACATTACAAGATTTTCAGCATGAAGATTTCATTACAAGAGTTTGAAAATGAAAAACTCATTATGAATGTCTTGGTACAAAAATATCATTATGGAAATACCAGTACGAAATTTTCAATTCCGGATGTTTTCAATACGAAAATTTCCATTCCAGAATTTTTCTATACGAAAAAACGCATTCTGAAAATTTTAATTCTGGAAATTTCCATTCTGGAATTTTAGTTCCGAAAAGTATGAAAACAAACTTTGAAAAACTTGATTACTCTAACAATCAAATGTACTCCCCCTGTGAAAAGGAGTTTATTACTGTAAGGAAACTTGTTTAACAGAATGTTAATTAATAAAGATTACCTTACGATTATCATTCATAACTTCTGTTTAATGTATTCAAATCTATCATAAGGAAAAGATTTTGTGAAAATATCAGCAAGTTGATCTTGCGTTCCGATAAACTGAAGATTGATATCTCATTTTTGTGTGTGATCCCTAAGAAAGTGATGCCTAATATCTATGTGCTTTTCATGAGAGTGATGTGCAGGGTTCATACTAAGGGCAATGGAACTTGTGTTATCACACAAAATTTGAGTTTTAGTAAAACTCAAGCCATAGTCTGTGAGTGTGTGTTGCATCCATAACACTTGAGCACAACAACTTCCAGCTACTACATATTCGGCTTCAGCAGTGGAGAGTGTTACAGAATGTTGCTTCTTGCAGGACCAAGAGACTAATTAATCTCTTAAGAAATGACATGTTCTGGATGTACTCTTTCTATCTATTCCACATCCACCAATGTCAGCATCAGAAAAGCTTTTTAGAACAAAATCATTTCCAGAAGTATAAAATAATCCTAGATCCATTGTTCCCTTAAGGTAGCGAAAAATTATTTTTACTGCCTTTAAGTGAGATTCCTTAGGATTGGATTGATATCTCGAACATAAGCATACTGAGAAAATTAAGTCTAGTCAACTAGAAATTAAGTAAATTAAACTTCTTATCATACCTCTAAAAGATGTTTGATCTACTGGTTCCCCAGCTTCATCAAGATCTAAAGAGTTTGAGGTACCAATAGGAGTACTTATACTCTTAGTGTTGTCATAACAATACATTTTAAGAAGAACATTAATATACTTATGTTGAGATATGTAGGTTCCTTCTGGTTTTTGAGAAATTTGAAAACCATGAAAAAAGTTAACTCACCCATCATACTCATTTCAAACTCAGATTTCATTAGACTTGCAAAATAGTCAGTTAAAGATTGCTGAGTTGAACCAAATATGATGTCATTAACATAAATTTGAACAATAAAAACATTTTTCTTATCATTCTTTATAAAAAGGTCTGGATCTGCATTTCACTTAACATAGTTATTTTGAAGAAAAAATCCAGTGAGTCTATCATACCATTCTCGTGGGGCTTGTTTAAGACCATAAAGAGCTTTAGTAAGTCTAAAAACATAATCAGGATGTTTTGTATCTTCAAAGCTAGGAGGTTGTTCAACAAAAACTTCCACTTGAACATAACCGTTAAGAAAATCACATTTCAGATCCATTTGAAAAATTTTAAAATTAAAGAAGGCTACAAAGGAAAGTAGAATACGGATAGATTCAAGTCTAGCTACTAGAGCATAGGTTTCGTCATAGCCTATTCCCTCTTGATGATTATAGCCTTTAGCAAAAAATCTAGCTTTATTTCTTACTATGACTCCATTCTCATCACATTTGTTTCTGAAGACCCACTTTACTCCAATAACATAAGTTTCCTTAGGTCTTTCAACCAAGGTCCAGACATTATTCCTTTCAAATTCATTTAGTTCATATTGCATGGCTTTGATCCAATCACCATCACCTAAAGCATCATCAGTGATTTTAGGTTCTAATTGGGAATGAAATTCTAGATGCTCTATGATTAGTCACTAAAAGTGGCTAATATTCATTGTTAAGTTCTTAATATTAATGTGTTTAAAAGTTCATAAACATCAATTTTAGTCCAATTCAGATATAGAACTTCATTTCCCATCATTGTGCAATTCATGCTTAAAATGTCAATTTGGGCCCACTCAATAATTTGCTTGTGTAAATTACAATATTCATCAATTTAATTTGCAATTTTGGGATATGATTGATCACTTTGTTTGGAACATTTTATCTTTTAGGTCCGATGGTTGAATCCCAAAGGAAGATGGAGAATTTTGCGCCTGAAGGCAGAAACATGCTGGAAAAAGCATAATGGGCCTAAGGCCCATCAAACAAATGTGGGGCCCCGAAACCAAGCCCAATGAAGCTCAAATTTATACAGTAGAAATATAAAAATATGAGAATCATTTTATTCAACTGTGGAAGGAGCTAATTCTGATGTTATCATGATGATTAATGGATTTGAAGTTGAGATTTAAATGGTGGACATGACATTAATGCTCAAAACTCCATCCCACCATTTAGACTATAACTTCCAAAAGGCTAAGCAAAATTTCCGGACATTTATTCATCTCATATAGGACAGATGGATGAAGATATTTCTCTTCTACAGACCCTCCGGATTCGGCCTTCTTCAATTTTGAATTCACACGTCAATGTGGTGGACGAATCTGGACAGTTTTCCAGGTCAAATTCAAAACATCAATTTTTCTTTTGATTATTCACCCTCCATTTGACTCTATTAATTGTTGGGGGGTGAATTAATTGTTGGGGGATGTACCTAAGGCTCCTAATATGCCTATATAAGGGGCTAGTGGTGAAGGGAATGGGGGTGGAAAATTTTCTTATCATCTTGGATGCTTTGTTTCATTGTAATGTTTTGCTTCCAAATTTCCTTTGTAATGTTTTCCATTTCCATGTAAGTTTTTTTTTTGTATCTTTATGTTATTAATCAACTTCTTATCTTATATATTTTCCATTTAATTTATTAAAACTTTATAATAACAAATCACAGTGATATCTCTGTGTTGTTGTGAATTAGTTCACACATAGGTGTGAATTTCATTCACACACACGGAGGAGTGCTCGTTATTTCCGCGGTTTTAATTTCTTCAATCCAATTCTTGTTAGCCATCTTCTGCCCACCATTGAGAGTATACCATCAATGGAGGGCTAAAACCTTAATGGGTTTATCATAGGAGGATGAAAAGGCTGGATTGAATTGTATTTTATGAACGAATTGTTGTTAAATGGATAAATAATTTAAGACATCCATTCTTTAGTTATTTCTACTCTTCATCTTTACTGTGTTTGAGAAAAATAAATTCAATTAATAAATGACCATATACCTAAGAGAGATCATGAATTTGGTTCTCTAAGTGTATAGGGGATTAGTAATTGTGTTTAGTAAGCACCAAACCAGAAAATGATGAAGGTAGTGTTATTTTTGAAGAATGGATTCATCAAGAATTAATAAAACCAAAATTGTTTAAAGAAGTAAAATTCATTCAATCCTCCCCGAGCATAATCCTAGATCAACCCATTTTCATTAAATTGAATTCACGTAGGTGTATTAGTGTTATTTAAACCATCCAAAATCAAAACCAAAGTTGGCTACTTCATAGCCCATCCCTCACCAAATCATAGCGTCTCAAGGTTACTTCTTCGGTCCCTGTGGACTCGACCCCTACATGTACTACATCGATCGCTTTTACCCGTAGGGTAAATTTGGGCCAACCAAATTTTGGCGCCATTGCCGGGGACCATGTAAGTTACTTAGACCAAAAACCCTCTTTTCTTACCCCAATTCTTCTATTCTCATCCAAATTCTCTTATCTTTTCGCTTTCTCGCTTTTTTTTTCTTTTGGCGCATGTCCGCCTACACCCGCGATAACTCAAACAGATTAGTTAGGGTGGATACTCCTAGGGATGGGGATTTAAGCACTAAAAGAGGTCTATTTCCTTTGGATCCAAATCTTCCTAATACTCCAAATTTAGACGTTGAGTTCGATACAATGGAGAATCTCCCACAAAACCAAATCATAAACCGGGGAGGGAACCAAAATAATGGGCAGGACCCTAACGTGGGAATTGTTACAGACCCGACCATGAATGACTACCTCATACCAAACTGGGCCAATGAACCCTCATGCATTAGGAATGATAACATAGGATATTCCCAATATGTTTTCAAACCCCATGTCCTGAACCACCTTCCAACCTTTCATGGGAAGGAGTCTGAGATGCCTTACCTTCATGTTAAAGAATTTAATGACATTGTCGAAACCATGTGCCCACCAAATCAAATTGAATCTGCTAAAATGAGACTTTTCCCTTTTTCCCTTAAGGACCGAGCAAATAATTGGTTAAAAAATTTGAGACCAGCATCCATTCACTCTTGGGACCAACTTCAACGAGAATTTTATAAAAAATACTTCCCCATCACAAAACAATTGCACTTAAAAAGAGCATACAAAACTTTTTTGAATGAGAGGGAGAAACATTCTACGAAACATGGGAAAGGTTCAAGGACACATTAAACATAGTACCGCACCATGGTTTCTTAATCCCAGAACAAGTGATAATTTTCTATGAAGGGTTGGGTCCCGGAAACAAACAATTCATTGATATGATGTGTAATGGAACCTTCAAAAACAAAGCCCCAAATGATGCTTACGAGTATCTAGAAAATCTTGCTGAACAAAACCAAACATGGGGAACATCACCATACTATGAGAAGCCACCCAAATCTGGTGGAATTCACAATCTTGGAGAAGAAGAAAACCTTAGAGAAAAACTTGCTGCACTCACGAGGAAAGTTGAGGAGATTGATCTTAGGAAGGTCCACAAAACCCAAACTGTTGAGCTTGTTTGTACAATTTGTGACAAGAATGACCACAAGACTGATAATTGTCCAACCATTCCTTCCATCAGGGATGTTTTTTTAGGAGGACCACGAGAAGAAGTTAATGCAATGAACTTTCAAAATCCACAATTCACGAACACCTTCAATCCAATGTATAACGACCATCTGAGGTTTCGTTGGAAGGACAATCAACAACCAACACAACAACAATGTATCAACCCATACCCTCAACAAAACTTTCAACCTCATAATCAGTTCCAACCACAACCGGTCCAATTCCAACATCCTCATGTCCAATATCAACAACCTATCCAACAACCAAAGTATCCTCCTAGAATAAACCCACAAGCTCAAGCACCAACCCAAAATGTTCCACAAAGCCTACTAGAACAACTGTGCAAACAAATGGACAAAATGAACTCAGAATTCTCATCCATTAAAAAAGAACTTCAAACCATAAAAACTGGAAAGGCACCCATGCCCACACAGGCCATTCCACGACAAACATCAAGGGGAGAGACAAGTTTCACTCAAACAACTCACGAACAACTAAAGGCTGTGACAGTTTTAAGAAGTGGGAAATCAATTGAAAAACCTGAACAGATAAGTCAGATACCATGTAAAGCTTTAAACTCTAATGAAAATTCAAATGAACTACAAGATCAAACTGAAGAAACTGATAATAATGTGAATGAAACAACACTTCAACAAACAACTCCACAATCTTCACCATTTCCTCAACGCATGAGGGGGAAAACTAAGCCTGAATTGAGTGAAACATTGAGGGAAATCTTCTCACAAGTCAAGTGGAAAATTCCCCTTCTCGAAGCCATCCATACCATACCTTCCTACTCAAAATATCTTAAGGACTTGTGGACTTTTAAAAGAAAATTTTCACATAAAAACCAAGTCCTTTTGGCTGCTAATGTGAGTACCACCATTCAAGGGACCATTCCTCCTAAGATGAAAGACCCAGGATGCCCTTACATAAATTTTGAACTTGGAGAGAACAAAGTTGTCAAAGCCTTGTGTGATCTAGGTGCTAGTGTGAACCTCATTCCTTATGCCATTTACTGTCAGTTAGGGCTCGAAGAACTCCAACCCACATCTGTCACTCTTCAACTTATTGATCGTAGTGTTCGAGTTCCAAAGGGGATCTTAAAAGATGTTTTGGTAAAAGTCGAAAATTTCATTTACCCAGCTGACTTCATTGTTCTGGACAATCACCCATGCTTAGGTCCTAGAGAGAAAACCCCAATCATACTTGGTCGTCCCTTCCTTTCAACAATCAACTCTGTAATCCGAGTCCGAAATGGGAACATGACCATCACCTTTGGGAACATAAGTCTAACTTGAACATCTACAATGGAAACTCTCAAATTGGGGATGATGAAGAGATCCATGAGGTTAATTGGATTGGTAGTGTTGATAATGAACTCAATGAACATCAAGGAGTTACCGAAGGATGGTTAAGTCAAGAAGAGATTGATTTTCTTTATTCACATGAGGGAAATTTTCCTTCTTGGATTGAATCTATTTCAGACACCTCTATTGATGAATTTATAGAATCACCAATCAATGATACCATGGTTTCAATCAATAACATTGAGTCTATAGCCATTCATGACACTACTCTGGAAAATTTAGTGGATGAAAATTCTGTTCACAAGGAACCAATTTTGTCAAGAAATCTAAACAAAGAAACTAAGTTCAATACAAAGTCTCATCCATTCATGGAAAGTCTTGACCAATCTGATCTTGAATTTAAAGTCTTACCTTCATCACAAAAGTATTCTTTCTTAGGGGACAATCAATCCTTTCATGTTGTCATTTCTTCCTCCCTTGAATCCGATCATGAGAGGATGCTTCTAGATGTTCTTAGGAGACACAAGAAATCCATTGGATGGACCCTATCTGATATCCCTGGGATTAGCCCACTTATCGGGACTCATAGAATTATTCTTGAATCTGAGTCAAAGCCATGTCTTCAACCTCAGAGGCGACTCAACCCTAATCTCATGGAAGTAGTGAGAAAAGAACTTTTGAAATTGTTAAAAGCTGATATCATCTATCCTATAGCTGAGAGTGAGTGGGTTAGCCCAATCCATGTGGTTCCAAAGAAGGCTGGAATCACAGTAGTAACCAACAAGGATGGAGAGATGCTTCCAACAAGAGTTGGTAGTGGATGGAGAGTTTGTATTGACTATAGGAAGCTCAACTCTTGTACCAAGAAAGACCATTTCCCCTTACCCTTTATTGATCAAGTCCTCGAGCGAGTGCCGAGTCATCAATTCTATTGCTTCCTAGATGGATTCTCATGGTATAATCAAATCGAAGTCTCCTTAGAGGATCAAGGAAAAAAACCTTCACTTGTCCATTTGGAACTTTGGCCTTCAAACGCATTCCCTTTGGGTTATGTAATGCCCCTGGTACCTTCCAGCGGTGCATGATGGGAATATTCTCGGATATGGTGGGGGATTTTTTAGAGGTATTCATGGATGACTTCTCCATCTTTGGGGATAATTTTGAGGGATGACTTATAAATGTTGAAAAGGTTTTGTCAAGGTGCGAGGATAAGAATCTCATACTAAATTGGGAAAAATGCCATTTCATGGTAAGGGAAGGAGTTGTTCTAGGTCATCTAGTATCTGGTAGAGGGATTGAAGTTGATAAAGCTAAGGTTGACATCATTCGTCACCTTCCCTCTCCTAAAACTATTAAGGAAGTGAGGTCCTTCTTAGGACATGCTGGTTTTTATAGAAGGTTCATTAGGAATTTCAGCTCTATTTCTCGACCACTTTGTGCTCTATTGGTAAAAGAAGCTCCATTTTTATGGACAGAAAGCTGTGAGGAATCATTCTCTACACTCAAGTCAACTCTTATATCTCCACCTATCATGCAATCTCCAAATTGGAAACTTCCTTTTGAGCTCATGTGTGATGCAAGTGATTTCGCTGTAGGAGCAGTCTTAGGACAACGGTGTGAGAAAACTCCACATGCCATTTCTTATGCAAGAAAATCTTTAAATGATGCACAAATAAACTACACAACCACTGAGAAAGAGTTTCTTGCTGTTGTCTTTGCCTTAGAGAAATTCAGGTCTTATCTCTTAGGATCACCCATCATTGTCTTCACTAATCATTCAGCCCTAAAATACCTTTTTCATAAACAAGATTCCAAGGCTAGATTGATTAGGTGGGTCCTTCTTCTTCAAGAGTTCGATTTAACCATTAAGGATAAAAAGGGTGTTGAAAATATTGTAGTTGATCACCTCTCTAGGATGGAATTCAAAGACAACTCACACCACCTCTCTGTGTCTGATTCATTTCCCGATGAGCACCTCTATTCAGTGAGTGATTGCCCTTGGTATGCTGACATAGCAAACCATTTGGTGACGGGTGACATTCCAAAATTCATGGGGACCCAAGCTAAGAGGAAATTCCTTTTCTGATGTAAAACACTATGTTTTTGGTGATCCTTACCTCTTGAAGTTCTGTCAAGATCAAATCATCAGGAGATGTATTCCCGAGTCTGAGAAAGAGTCCATTCTAAAATTTTGTCATGGAGAGGCATGTGGAGGCCACTTTTCAACAAAGAAAACCACTGCAAAGGGCCTACAAAGTGGTTTCTACTGGCCGAACCTTACTAAGGATTCCTTCCTATTCTGTAAATGTTGTCCTCAGTGTTAGAAATTAGGATCCATTACCAAAAGGAATCAAATGCCCCCCACTCCCATTCTAGTCGTTTAAATCTTTGATTGTTGGGGAATTGATTTCATGGGGCCTTTTCCAAACTCTAAGGGATACTTCTACATCCTCTTAGCTATTGATTATGTCTCAAAATGGGTTGAAGCCATTCCCACCAAGTCCAATGACCACCATGTTGTGATCCGATTTCTAAAAGAGCATATATTTTCTCGATTTGGAATTCCTAGGGCTATAATCAGTGATCGTGGAACCCATTTCTGCAACCGCCCATTCTCTTCACTCATGTCTAAGTATGGTATTACTCATAAAGTTTCCACTGCATACCATCCTCAAACCAACGGTCAAGCTGAGTTGGCAAATAGAGAAATTAAACAAATTCTTGAAAAAACTGTCAATCCCTCTAGGAAAGATTGGACTGAGAAACTCTTAGATTCCCTTTGGGCATATCGAACTGCTTTCAAAACAATCCTAGGCATGTCACCATATAGATTGGTTTATGGAAAATCATGTCATTTAACTGTTGAAATTGAGCATAAGGCCTTTTGGGAAATAAAAAAAATGAACATTGACATTTGTTTGGCTGAAACAAAAAAGGAAATTAGATCTTAATGAACTCGAGGAACTTAGGATGGAGGCTTATGAAAATTCAAGGATCAATAAATCTAAAGTTCAAGCCTACCGATCTAGGAATCTCAAAGTCAAACACTTTGAATTGGGAAAATTTGTGCTCTTGTATAGTTCAAAACTTCATCTACACCCAGGAAATCTAAAGTCCAGATGGCCTGGTCCATACCTAGTGCATCATGTGTACCCTCATGGGGCAATAGAGATTCAGGATCCCACAAGTGGTCATGTCTTCAAAGTCAATGGTCATAGGTTAAAACCATTCATTGAATCATTCAATAAACAAGAAACCAAGGAGGAGTTAACTGAGCCAACATATGAACCAGAGAAAAATTGATAGATTTAGGGTACAAGTCGGGCTAACGACGTTAAACAAAAGCGCTACATGGGAGGCAACCCGTGGTTTTCATGTTTCCAATCACTGGGAATCATCTTTTGTTTCCTTCTGCTTAATTTTGTTACTTTTTTTATATATAGACTGTTGACCTGTTCTTCTTTTATGAGTATGGATGGGTATGAAAAGGGATCACCGTATTCATCCATGTCACGTGGTGTGATCCCTAAGTAATACCTTACCCATAAATTTAAAGAAGACAATGTATCATCAGTTTATTTTATTTATGTTTTTGTAGGTTTAAATAAAATTATTAGACTCTTGACATGTTCTTATTTTATTAGTATGGATGGGTATGAAAGGGGAGAACCGTATTTATCTGTGTCACACTGTGTGATCCCTGAGTAATACCTTACCCAGAAATTTAAAAGAATACAATGTATCATTAGTTTGATTTAAAAAAAAACATGAAAATGATGGTATTTGGAATTAAATAAATCATTGTGTTGTTTGTTTTGTCTACTTTGTCCTTATTTTTATGGTTCGGGAACTATTTTGGGTGACACATGTTCAATCAAGGAGGTGCCTACATCCCCAAAGAGATCAAAGGAGTAATTTGGAGCATCATGAACCTCAACATTAAAAACCAGGTGAATTTGTTCCATGTTTTTCATTCTCAATTTTATCTTTGAACTCCTCTCCTACCCCCTTCTAACTTTTTTTTTCATTAAACACTGGGGACAGTGTTATTCTAAGTTGGGGGGGGGATAAAAAATGATTTTTATTTTGAATAAGAACATGCATGAAAAAAAAAATTCAATTAACCATAAACATGATAAAGACACATTGCAAACTCTAAAATTGGATATCAAATAAATTTTGCATGCCTTGATTCTGATTTTAATGCAAGTTTAAGTTCATGAGCATAGTTTTTGGAAAGTGCGGTTGTCCAATGTGATTTTTCAAAGTTTACTTTTTCATCCTCTTAATAAAAATGCCACAATGCACGTCTTTTGGATTGTGGGTGTAAATTTGAGTTCTTGGGTCCCTTTCATTATAGCATAGGGTTCTGGGGTCACTTTTAGTTTAATTTGAGTATCCAAAAACAAAAAAAAACAAAAAAAAAGACCACATAGAGAAATGTTTTGTCCAAATGCGTGGCGTCCGACACTTGGGGATCGTGACTCCATAGTTGTCTTGCCCAGAGTTAGGCTTTATATCTCTATTGTAGAGCATGAAATTGACAATATGTGTGGCATACGGCACTTGGGGATCGTGACTCCATAGTTGTCTTTCCCAGATTTAGACTTTTCATATCTATTGTGGTTAAAAAAAATAAAAAATAAAGAAAATAAAAATAAAAAAAAGGGATACTCATCTTAAGGTTTAATGTGATTCCCACCTAGCGCTTCCATTTTTTCCCCTTGAACAATAAAATGGGCCCCATATCTTTTATGATGCACAACACTTTATCATGCTTAATTGGAATTGGATGAAATGTGGCAATGAATTTGAACAAAGGAATGGGCTTGGGCTTGGGATATGATTATGGACCTAGCTTGTTTTAAATGATTTTGATGGGTTCCATAGTTTTTTTGGTATGATATCTTTTGAGTGAGCAATGTGTATTTAAATGTTTTTGGAAAAGGGGATTTGGATTTCATATTTGTAATTTATTTTGCTCGGGACTAGAAAAACTCAAGTTGGGGGGTGTGATTAGTAACTAAAAGTGGCTAATATTCATTGTTATGTTCTTAATATTAATGTGTTTAAAAGTTCATAAACATCAATTTTAGTCCAATTCAGAAATTGAACTTCATTTCCCATCATTGTGCAATTCATGCTTAAAATGTCAATTTGGGCCCACTCAATAATTTGCTTGTGGAAATTACAATATTCATCATTTTAATTTGAAATTTTGGTATATTATTGATCACGTTTTTTGGAACATTTTATCTTTTAGGTCCGATGGATGAATCCCAAAGGAAGATGGATAATTTTGCGCCTGAAGGCAGAAACATGATGGAAAAAGCATAATGGGCCTAAGGCCCATCAAACAAATGTGGGGCCCCGAAACCAAGCCCAATGAAGCTCAAATTTATACAGTAGAAAGATAAAAATATGAGTAAAATTTTATTCAACTGTGGCCAGAGCTAATTCTGATGTTATCATGATGATAAATGTATCTGATGTTGAGATTTAAATGGTGGACATGACATTAATGCTCAAAAATCCGTCCCACCATTTAGACTATAACTTCCAAACGGATGAGCGACATTTCCTGAAAGTTTTGCAGCTCATAGGGGACTGATGGATGAAGATACTTCTCTTCTACAGCCCTTCCGGATTCGGCCTTCTTCAATTCCTAATTCACACGTCAATGTGGTGGACGAATCTGGACAGTTTTCCGGGTCAAATTCAAAACATCAATTTCCTTTTGATTATTCACCCTCCACTTGACTCTATTAATTTTTGGGGGGTGAATTAATTGTTGGGGGCTGTACCTAAGGCTCCTAATATGCCTATATAAGGAGCTAGTGGTGAAGGTAATGGGGGTGGAAAATTTTCTTATCATCTTGGATGCTTTGTTTCATTGTAATGTTTTGCTTCCAAATTTCCTTTGTAATGTTTTCCATTTCCATGTAATTTTTTTTGTATCTTTATGTTATTAATCAACTTCTTCTCTTATATATTTTCCATTTCATTTATTAAAATTTTATAATCACAAATCATAGTGATATCTCTGTGCTGTTGTGAATTAGTTCACACATAGGTGTGAATTTGATTCACACACACGGATGAGTGCTCGTTATTTCCGCGGTTTTAATTTCTTCAATCCAATTCTTGTTAGCCATCTTCCGCCCACCATTGAGAGTATACCATCAATGGAGGGCTAAAACCTTAATGGGTTGATCTTAGGAGGATGAAAAGGCTGGATTGAATGTTATTTTATGAACGAATTGTTGTTAAATGGATAATTAATTTAAGACATCCATTCTTCAGTTATTTCTACTCTTCATCTTTACTGTGTTTGAGAAAAATAAATTCAATTAAAAAATGACAATATACCTCGGAGAGATCATGAATTTGGTTCTCTATGTGTATAGGGGATTAGTAATTGTGTTTAGTAAGCACCAAACTAGAAAATGATGAAGGTAGTGTTATTTTTGAAGAATGGATTCATCAAGAATTAATAAAACCAAAATTGTTTAAAGAAGTAAAATTCATTCAATCCACCCCGAGCATAATCCTATATCAACCCATTTTCATTAAATTGAATTCACGTAGGTGTCTTAGTGTTATTTAAATGATCCAAAATCAAAAACAAAGTTGGCTACTTCATAGCCCATCCTTCACCAAATCATAGCGTCTCAAGGTTACTTCTTCGGTCCCTGTGGACTCGACCCCTACATGTACTACATCGATTGCTTTTACCTGTAGGGTAAATTTGGGCGCAACCACTCTACTTCATTCCTTAAGGAACTTTTTGTCCTTACAAGTTAATTTACATCACCGATGATACTATCACTTGGATGAGTCTTAAGAAACCCCTGATTTGGGTTTTGGAAAGCATGTTCATCAACATAGGGTAGAAAGTCATCCGGGATAAATGTTTCAGAAGTATCTTCTTGAACATTATCATTATTAGAAGGTTCTTCTATCAAAGGATGACAATCAGTTTTTGAAAACACATTTGAGGATGTAGGCTAGGATGGTTTAAAAACAAAAGGATCAGACTCATCAAATTTTACATGCACTGTTTCTTCAACAGTACAAGTATTTTTATTAAAAACTATATAAGCCTTAGAAGTTGTGGAATAACCTAAGAAAATTACTTCATCAGATTTTGGTGAGAATTTATGTAAGTTATAATTAGTATTCAAAATGAATACCTTGCAACCAAAAACCTTTAAGTAGGATAGTCATGGTTTTCTACCATTCCATAACTCATAAAGAGTTTTATTAAGAAAAGGTCTAATCAAACATCGATTTATATTATAGCAAGAAGAACTTACAGCTTCAGCCCAGAAATGTATAGCTATAGAATATTCACATAACATGGTTCTAGTTATCTCTTGAAGAATTCTATTTCTTCCCTCAACTACACCATTTTTTTGAGGAGTTCTAGGTGCTGAAAAATTGTGAGTAATACCTTTTCTACTACAAAAAGTTTCAAAATCAAAATTTTGAAATTCTCCTCCATGATCACTATGAATAGTTTTCAATGGAAGGTCTTTCTCATTTTTAACTTGAGTTATAAAACTTTTGAAATAAGAAAAAGTTTCATATTTCATTCCTAGAAAATAATCCCAAGTAAATCTAGTGTAGTCATCAACTAGAACAAACACATAGTATTTGCCTCCAATACTTCCAGTTTGTGTTGGACCAAAAAGATCCATGTGCACTAACTGAAATGCATCAGTTGTTGATACTTCACCGATCAATTTAAGACTAGATTTATGTTGCTTACCATATTGAAATGGATCACAAACTTTTGTAGAATCAAATCTAAGCTCCAGTATATCCTTACCTAGTTTCTTCTTAGTGAGTTTACATAGGTTTCTAAGGTTACAGTGACCTACTCTTCTATGCCATAACCAGGAATGATCTTCCATTGCACTTAGGCATGGTAAATCTTGGCTCCTGAGGTCTTATAAATTTATGGTGTAAACATTCTCATTCCTATTGTATGAGAGAATAAATTCTTCCTTGGAATTGTGAACTAAGAACTTATCATTCCTAAAATTCACAAGGTAACCTTCATCACATAACTGACTTATGCTAATGAGGTTGTGCTTAAGACCCTTAATAAAAAGAACATTTTAAATCAAAGTTTTTCCTAAAAGAAATATATTACCAATACCAACAATATCTCCCTTAGCATTGTCTCCGAATGTTACCTTTCCTCCTTTCGTTTTGATAATCTTTTCAAAATATCTTTTGTTATGAGTCATGTGTCAGGAACATCCACTATCCATGTACCATGTATTGTTGCTGGTACTCTCTTTATTTTCCTAAAATCAAGAAGAGAATTAGACTTATGAAATCCAAACTCGTTTGGATCTGAGATTTCCAGATAACAAAATTTTAGGTACCCACATCTTCATAGAGAAATAAGCTTTGTGAAATCCTAGAGATTGGGTTTTTTTTAAGGAACAGTTCTTTTCCCAGTGACCACCACATTGACACTTAGTAAAAAATGGGGCACTTTGGGGAACAAAATAATTGTTACTAGAAATTGGTTTTTCATGGGTATAACCAAATCCGGATTTTTTTCTTAATGGTCGTATTTGGGAATACATTTTATCAAAATTTTCCTTACCAAGGGTAAAGTTTAATAAACACTTCTTTAAGGAAAAAATTTTGGACTTGAGTTTTATAACCATGTTTTTATCCTCAAAATCATTAGTTTTAGAACTAGATCTAGGCCCGAAAACATTTTTCTTAGAAATTACTTTTTCTAACTCTATAGAAAGTTTGTTCTTATCAGAACGTACTTC
This sequence comes from Viscum album, assembly GCA_963277665.1. NCBI lineage: Eukaryota > Viridiplantae > Streptophyta > Magnoliopsida > Santalales > Viscaceae > Viscum > Viscum album. The sequence continues at coordinate 135,056,987 of OY728127.1, forward strand.
CTCAAGATTTTTTGAAATACTTTCAAAATCAGCATTTTTCTTATCTAGATCTTTAGAAAGATGTGATATCTCTTTTTTAAGAATATTATTCCTAGAGTTTTCCTTATCAAGTTTTTATTGAGTTTGGAATTCTCAATTTCAAGAAGTTCAGCAAACCTAGAAACTACTTCATAAGTAGGTAAAGTATTTTCTTCACCAGAAGAGGATTATTTATCAGAAGAGTTATAATACTTACTATCATTAGAATTTAAAGAAACATTGGGCAGTGATTCAGCATTTCATACCATAGCCATAAAACAATGATTATCAATAGGTAATATGGCTATAAAACCAAGATTCTTCTATCCTGAAGATTTGTAATCAGAAGATTCATCTGAAGATACACCACCACTGGTACTCCAGGTGTCATTTTCTTTCAGAATGTTCTTAGCTTTGGCTTTATAATACTTCTTTCTGTTCCTATCTGAATGATATTCTTTTATTTCTTTCTTTTTGAGCAAAGGGAAATCTAGTCTAATATGTCCAGATCTCTTGCATTCATAACATGTGACTTCTCCATTTTCCTATATTTCCTTTTCTTTTTCTTATACTTGGATTGGAAATTTCTCTGGCTAGCTATCTTGTTCATCCTTCGAGCAATATTTGGTAACTCATTTTCTGATATTTCACTTTCACTAGAATCTGATTGAACAATTATCTTCTTATACTTGGATCTGGTTACTCTCTCAGGAGTCTTAGCTTTCATATGATTTGATGTTGTTGTAAAATCAACAGTACCATTCCCATTTTTCTTTTTGACGTTTTCAGCGTCTCTCTTCATTATGGTTTCATGTTGGAGAAGAGTTCTGAATAACTCATCAAGAGAAATTTGAATGACCTTCTTGTTCTCATCTATAGCTGTTCTTTTGGATTCCCACTCATTGGGAATGATATCAATTATCTTATCCACAAGTGCATCATCATCTAACCCTTTCCCTCCCATAGACTGTAGGCTATTGACAATAGTCATAAATCTCTGTTGAACATTACAAATTTTTTCACCAAACGGAAAATTGAAGCCATGGTATTCAGCTCTAAGCATATCTCTCCTAGTTTCAATTACATTAGAAGTTCCAAAGTGTGTAACCTCTAACTTCTTCTAGATACAATTAGCTGCTTCACAAGAAGAAATTTGGCCTTATATATTTCTAGTCATTGAACAAAGTTAAGTATTGTGTACCTTCTAGTTGAGTTGATACTCTTGCTTCTCCTTTTTAGTAAATGTTCTAACTTCCTTATCAGGAATTTTATAATCCCCAGTAAGCATAATGAAGTTGTCCACTCTAGTATTGATAACAAAAGTCTTCATTCGATCTCTCCAGTACTCATAATCATTACCATCAAAGATTGGTGGTCTTGTAGGATTTAGATTATCAATGGAACCAACATTAATTCCGGTCATACTTAAAAACCTTTGGCACACAAACTTGTTAGTAGAAAAAAGTTTGTAATAACAAAGTTCAGAATGAGAAAGTGAGAAAGAAAAACTTATACGTGAGTACATGTATTTCAGAGACCTGCTCTGATACCAATTGTAGGATCGAAATAATTATATAGATGCTCAATATACAAGAGGGGGGGGGGGAATTGTACACATGAAAAATTCCTTTGGAACCTTTAATGTTAGTTATGATTAACTATGTTTTCCTTAAGAAAAGGAAAGGGCTAAGTTTAACAAAATTAAACTAAGAAAATTCACAACACCTCTAACACCAAATGATAACTTTGAAAGAGTAATGAAGTTATAAAATTCAAGTCCTATGTACTTTCTTATAACTGGAAAGAGATTCCGAAAGTAGGTTCCAGAAAAATGGTTCTGGAAATTGAAACATTACAAAAGATTACAATATGAGATTCTACCTTAAAGCGTATAGAATCAAAATGAAACAGAGTACATGTAAGGAAGTATAAGAATGTTATACTTTCCTTATAATAAATAATGCAGTGGAAACAAAAAAGTATTAAAACTACAAGTAACAAGATATAAGTCTTTTAACCCAAAGAGAAGGGTATCCAACAACCTTGGATAAATGTCCCTTGATTTATACTTTCAAGCAAGTTTGTCTTACCCACACCAGGATAAGACCTCGATACAAAGATCAGAGTCTCTATCTTGTTATCCCCACAAGCCCTCAACTTCAAGGTAGTTGGCCACCTCTGTCTTCCTCAACAAGGAAGCCCTCAACATCAAGTTAGTCGACACCTCTGTCTTCCTATCCCTGGAAGTCCTCGAATGTAATCACCAACATTCGGAGTCGCACGAAGCTTTGAGAGTTAATAAGAGACTCTCTCTCTAGAAATCACTTCAACAGAATTTATTCACAATGACGAAGAATTCATTTATCAGTCTCGAGCTCTTTCAAATGAGCTCTTATTTATAGGCAAGGCTGGCCTCCTTTCTGACAGTCATATTTTCCTTAAAAATCGGAGGGACCTGTACACGTGTAACATAACCAACAGTTAGTTTATAACAGAATAGACGATATCATTTTATAACAAAAAAAGTCTAACAGAATGCACAACATCGTTATATGTTTAACACAAATGTTCGGAGTGAAGGTTTGGAGTGTAAACAAAATGTCAAAGAGTAGAAAAATTATAAAAGTGTTAGTGAAATGAAAGTTCAGAGTCTAACCATAAATAATTATCGGAGTCTAAATTAATTCGGAATGTATAAAGCAATGATGATCAGATTCTGTTTAATAGGTGAATTCGGAATGAGAATTCAGAATGAGAATTCGTCATAAGAATTCGTATTGAGAATTCATATCCAGAATTCGGAGTATAACTTTATCAGAGTTCGTATCCGGAATTCGGAATGAAACTTCACTACTGTTCTCATCAGGAATTCGGAGTGAAACTTCATTACAGTTCTCACTTGGAATTCGGAGTGAAACTTTATTACAGTTCTCATCCAGAATTCGGTACATAAAACAAAATGCTTCATATCAAAGTTTCAAACGATTCCGAGAATATAGAAATGAATCCGAAACATATACTTAAGAAATATAAGAATGAAAATATGATAAGGATAATCTTTCTTACAAAAGAGATCTTCATTATAAAAGTGATTTTCCTTATAAAAGAGATTTTCTTTAAAGAAAGATGTTTGTGATTTTCAAAACAAGAAGGAATAGAAAAGTCATAAGGAAAACCTTATTGAATCAACAGAGATGTCATATTTTTTCAGTTACATTCCTTTCTATATTTATTTTCCTTATCGATTCATTATATATTTAGATGTACTAATCCCCTAAAAACCATTTTAACTTACCATTATTTCGTTACTTTTCCCCATGATATGAGGAAGATAACACTTAATGAATATTCAAGGATACATTTCGTTTTTTTGTTATATATTATGTTTTATTTCTAATTCCCAATGTAAAATGGGTATCATGTTTTTATTTTGTTCTATCAAACAACTTAATTGATCTCACATTCAAGAATCAACCCATTTTATGTTTGAAAATATAATAATGTCGGACACTAACTATCGGTTAATGGGCTAGGTTAATTACTATATAAATATAGTTTCTATTTTATTCTGAAATTTTTTTATGGAAATACTCGAAATAACATTATTAAATAAAAAATAAATTTATGAATTTTTTCAATAGAAATTATTTTTTTAATGATGCCTAATAGTATTTTTGTACTATTATTTCAATTTCATATGTGATCATATTAACCCTAGATTATCAATTCCTTTTGAAATTTTCTAATAAACATTAAAGGACTTATTCCTCAAATATCTTTTTCAATTAAATATATCCCTTCCATAAATTAGTCCCAAAACATTCCTTAATCTTGGAAGACTAATTAACCAATGATTTTATTCATAAATATCATACTAACGAAGTCATATAATATTAAAAAGAATAACAAAATCATTGAATATTTCATAATTCCTAAAACCAAATACCAATAGGAAAATACTTCTACACAACTACTTCATCCTTTTTATAACAACATATGTTTTTCCTTAGTCTCGAGGTTAAACTTTAGAAGAGGTCATCAACTTATGTAATTATCAGGTTCCCTATATTTAAGACAATTATCTATAAATATCTATTTAGGAAGTGATATATTACTCACCATTGTATTGTTAATTTTTCTTGGATTTTTATTTATGTATTCCATTTATATCCATTTATAAAAGATTTTATCATTCCTTTCTAAAAATTTATTTCCACTCTTTGACTCCTTAGTTTTAACCAAGGACATTAGTTATCATCATATATGAAAATACATTCTAATAGTTTATAAAAAATTGAATTGTCATAATAATATCAATTAGGATTAAAAAATTAGATGAGTAGTAAGGCCCATTATCATGCACCAGATGATAATTGGGTCAATCCAAATATTCTATTTTGGGAGTTATTACCCCTAGGTATATCTATTTTAGACCATTTCCCACATGTAGAATCCTGATAGTGATTTATTTTGAGGAAAAAACACATAATATCATACTTACCAAACACTATTAAGTTCTTCTATGATTATATTAAATGTCTATCATAGAATTATGTTCCATAATTTAGGATTTTGTGTATATATTTTCAATGTTTTCAAAAACAAAAATCTTTTAATAACTGTAGTGATCTGACCCCAATATCCTAGAGCAATTTCATTCTTTATTTCACCGACATAAGATACAAGGAATCACATTATGAAATAATGAATAGATTTTTTTTCTTGGTAAGAAGGATACACACATGAGTCATTTATTACATTTATATAAAAAAATTATAATTCATTTTTATATAATACCATTATTATCATTATAATATCATTTCAAAACAATCATATTATACTTTCTGGATTTGTAGGGAATGGAAAAAAATAAATATGATCTCAAATACTATGTAAGGTATATGTACATAGAAAGATATCCTGAATCAATATTCATAATCAACACGTAATACTAAATAACTATGAAAAAATTCTATTTAATTAACATGAATAACCTAATATGACAAGTAATTATCGACATAGAATTGTAAATCACTAAAAACAGAGATCATATAATCAAGAAAATGAAAATGAAATGCATTTTGATATTATATCAGTATGAGGATCTAAAAGATAATAATAATTGAATTTTTAATGATATAAATTATTTATTATAGTATATATTGTTTCAAGAATATGATACCTATACCATTAAGACAATTCACAAGATATTTTAAATCTTATATCTTCAAATAAATCCGATTTGGATCACTATATCTCAAATGTGAAGACCATTCACAAGATAGTATAAAACAACTCAGTAAAAACTCACAGGGTTTATCTAATAGATTAGTCATACAAGACATATCAATGTATCGATGGAATTTTAATAAACATTCCCCGCTGATTAATTCATTTCAAAAGAATTCATCATATATCTAATAATCAATTTAATTCATGAAAAATGTACCTTATCAAATAAATATGTATTGTGTAAATGATGTAGCTTTTTCAATCTTTTCCTTATCAATCAAATTACACTCAATTTAAAACACTATTTTTATAAATGATATACGGTTTATGAAATAAATATATCCATGAATAATAATATTTAAATTTACTGAACATTTAATAGACATAGAAAATTAAATATTTTAAGGGAATTTTAAGTACAAAAAATAACCAAGAAACTAAATTTCAATATTTTCCATGATCAAAACCATCATAAACCATCAATATGATGAATAAGTATGGTATAACTAAAATATATACCTATTGGAGTAAGAGTAAATTTTTTTATAATTCATTAATTGGAATTCCATAAAAAGATAATTATATATATTATTAATGAAACCTTTTTTTTTATTTTTATGATAAATTTTTAAAAAATAACATATATATTGAAAACATGGTTTTGGAAGAAAATAAATTTTTGAAGGAAGAAAAAAATTTTGTCGAATGGTCTTATAAAAAATTCCCATTTAATTTCTGTTCAAAAGAGTGTAAAATCGTAATATCACATGAATATATCATGAATAAAAAAAGGAGAATAAAATTAAATAGGTTTATTAGGAAACGGTCAAATAATTTCCATCAAATGAAATTCAAGAATAAACAATCTCGATTAGAATGAAAATATGAAATAAACCATTTAATATACCATAACATTAATTTTTAAATTTCATGATGAATTGATTATGTGAATAAACTATAAATCCATATTAAAAATTAGAATACAACATAAGGTAATCATATTCGGTAAACACATAATCATTGAATTACATAATCAAGGAAGTATAAGTTTAAACCAATGAATGAAAATTGAATTATGGAATACCTTACCTCATGCTTACATTTTCTTAATGTGCATTGAAATTATTTATAGTAGTTTAAAACGTTTTATAAACATATAAAAGATCCATAATAATATTTATAATATTATATATGATACTTATATAACATCTAATCACCCATTTTTTTAATAATCATTCATTATTTTTATTATTTTGGTTATTTATTTCCTTCATTTCTCATTCATATTTTCTAGTGATGTTTCAATAATTATGAGTATTATATAGTCTAAACATATCCACAATATTAATTATTAAATAAATATTACATTTTTATGTAAATTATTATTTTAAAAACTATAATAGAATATGTTTACAAAATATGGAAAAACTTTCAATCATGGAGACAGTTGGTCGTACGTACAAATGAGTAATGTTTCCTTTTTTCAATGATCATTATAAAAAGGAAGTAAGTAATATTTTATCTTTATATAATGATAATTATATCATATATACCATATTATTTCTCAAATTATACTTATATGTTTGATCTATGTGGTGTGGTGATGAAAATCGAGTCACATCCCTTCTTGAAGGTGGTAGTCAACACGTACAAAATCAATGTTATCAACATTATGTTAGTGAAAAATTAAGGAAAATTATTACCTTTTCAGAATAAAAAATATTTAATTAATATAAAAGCTATATCAAATATAAAAATTATATTGATTAAATTTATACATATTACATTAAATGTGAAGGGTTAATGAAAGTAAAATCATCTCCCTTCACTAGGGGGTAGTCCACCATACACATGACTGAAATTGTCATATCCCCAATGAAATTAAATGAAAGAAATGATATATTTGATATATTGAATCCCGATGAATAAATAAGTTATAAATATCATATATATATAAATATATATATATTCTTTATATCCATCACCATACCCAACCGTGAAATTTGGTAATGGAAAAAAGAAACGACATGAGTTTGAAAGGAAGTAGTCCACCATAAACATGAACAATGATTTCATAACAATTTTTATCAAGGTGGAAACAGTTAAAGATCATTTCAATATTATAAAAACATTAAAATATATGGAACCAAATTGGGGTATTATATCAAAATATTTTAATATTAATTTATGGATGTTTATACAGAACGAGAATATATATTATCCAGGAAGAACATGATGGATTTTGTCATCGATATTTTCTCATTTTCATTAACATGATAGATTATTCAAGGTTATTCGATTACATGTTTTCCATAAAAAGTATTTGTCCATTTTATTTATTATTATTTAATTATTTTTCTCATTCAATTTTCATATTATATATTCTTGGAACATTAAATTCTTTTATGAAAAACCATGAGATTATTTACAAAAATATTTTTATGATTATTATTAAATAAACAATATTTGTTTTAAACTAGAAATATTTTATTCTTGATATCATAATTTGAATATATTAAGTTGTGGAATATAATCAAACACTATTCTAACACCATACATTTTCTTTTGGGAAGTTGTATATTTTGTACTAAAAGACTCATGTAAAGGGAGTGGGATTCATTAGAATGGTGGGTTCTCTTTTAATAATTTCCTTATTAGTGGGTTGGTTTGGTAGTAATGGTTGGTTACAAGGATACATGTTGGTGTTCTCTATTAGTTCTATTTGATTGGATAATTCTTCTTGGATTTTATGTGTCTTATCTTTATTTCATTCATTTATTTATTAATCTGGTTGAGTGTTTTGGTTTTTTATATGATACTTGTTCCTTCAATCTTGTTGAACCTCACCAAATTGAATGGGGGAGACCTGCTCAAATAGTAAAACAATCCTCAAGCTATTCATAATCATACTTGGAAAAATCCCAAGGAGTCATCATCGAACAAAGATCTAACACGAAAAGAAGAAGAAAAAAAATTTGAGGGCCAACTGAATAGAAAAAGAGTACCAAACTCAAGAACCTTCCCAAACATAGGTAAATCATCTCATAGAGTCAAACATAGTGAACTGATTAAGACAACAAATCCATAATGCAATCAAGTCAGCAATAACCTAGAAAATCAGAATTATATGAAAAGCTAAAAGATCATTGAAATGAAATGTCATAAAACAGTTGCAACCGCATTCCAAGGAGACTAAAGATACATCATCGACTGAAAAGGGACAACAATGGATTCAAGGAGACTGAATAGAAATCTTCATCCTTTCATTGAAAATGAAACGTTTTATGTTGAGATATTGTTCAGTAGATATCACACCCTGTGGAAGTTCTTGATGGGGAATTTCTTATTCCCTTTACATATGATTCTTCCAATCCTGGATCTCTTGCTCTGTGAAATGAAGTGAAGAGTAATATGAAACAATGCTCGAGTCATCAATCAGAGGTTTTTCTTGTACTTTTTCAGTAGATTCCCTCTTGGAAGCATCAAATGAGTAGTGATATTTAACTACTCTACAATCTATTTAAATGAATTGATATTTGTTTTTATAATTTGTTTGCTGATTTTCTTTTTGATTTGCAGAGGAATTTGATGAGGCACTCAAAGAATGCCATCCTTTAGATTTGAGGGCGGAGGAAAGCTGGAGATGGATGGCACGCCTACTTGTTTGACAGAAGGACATGTTGTCTTCTTTTTTGGCAGTCTTTAATTCTTGAATTTGGTATGTTTGATCTACCTTCCTTTTATTCCCAATAACTCCCCACTGGTGTATGTTCCTTATACCTCGTGTTTGTAATGCAATATTTTGATTTTAATAAATTCCTCTGGGGGCATGAATTGGGAATCCAATTCATGTCACCATATTTTTTAAAAATATATATATATGTATAAGAATTTTTTTCATTAAATTTTCCTTATTATAAAACCCCTTGATATGTAGGTTCATATCTGTATTATTATTGGGGGACATACCCTCGCTCATGAAACTCAACATGGCTCACATATGCCTAGGGAATATCATCTTGGGATCTTGGTTAATACCCATTTCCACTAAATGATCCATAAAATCACGTGATACATTACAAGATATAATTAATATACATGTTTCCATTAATGATGTTTTCACCTTAAATCATCCATAATACCAGGATATTTAATCCATTAAAGAACATATTCATTCAAAATCCACAGTTAGGATGTTACTTTTATTGAAGGCCATATTTTTGTATGCCTAGTAGTAATAACATCCCATTATTTAAGAGGGTATTATTTCAAGTAAAACACATATGGTAATATCTATTTCATAATACCAACCCAATCCACTATTTCATCCCCTTTCATCAAATATATTTCCATGCCACATGATGTAAAACTACATGAAAATGTTCTTAATTAAGAATGTCCAAAAAGATAGTATGGTACCATCACATGACATATAATAATCAAACATAAATTAAGTGGGAATTTATTTCTATTAACTAGGATAAAACATATAATTAATTGTGATAAATCGCAACAACTATACATTTTTTAACTCTGCCATGTTCTACATAGAACAATTTTCTCACTGGGTTATATTTTTATTTCCCTATATCCTACATAGTCAGATATATCCCCATTATCTATACTATCAACATTTCTTATGGGTATATATTCATATGATTAAATTCAATCCCCATTGAGTGATATTCCCATTGATGTTGAGTAAAATAGTTTTCTCATGTATCCATCCCAAAGTAACTACTTATAAGATTATTTGGTCTTGTAATATGAGGTCATGGAAACATGACACTAGATTGTACCATGATTTTTTTTCACTTCACCATAAAATATAAATTATGTCACATTAAAAGGTTCCAATATATACTTGTTATAATTCCCTTCATAGATATGTGTAAGAATCACATATTAGGTTCCTGATCCCAACACCATACACCCCTCCTAAATTCTTAGAAGGAAATTAATTATATAATTCCAAATTTGGTGGTTTTACACAACAACATGATTAGGTACCCTGAGAAATATAGAGATCCTACGGTACATATAATGGTATCATCAATGGAGGGACTCTAATGAAAATATATATTAAAATTAAAATAAAACCATTACTCTATCCAGATATTAACATTGACCCATGTTAATGAATAATCTATGGAACTATAGTACCCGAACTCATGTTGTAATTTTGGATGGATTAAAAAATATAAATTAAATAAATGTTAGAGTTAATGACTATGAAATAATTACACTTAAATAAGACATATTAGAACTACATAACATAATTTCTATAGATGTTAATTCTATGAAACAATTACCAAAACACCAAGGGACCACCATCTATGGGAATGTAAATCTGTATCGGCGAAACAATACAACATATGAACATTTAAACTGGACACAAAGTGGTTAAACCAAAATTAATCCCTTATATATTAATGTTATTAATAAAGAATTCTATTTCATGTGATGATATATTTATGGGTTTTATTATTTTTGTTTTTAATCACCATTCCATTTTGAAAAATTCCATCCGTTATCCAAATTTGATAGAATCAACTGACAGTCAGATGTATGCATCGATTATTATAGAGGCTAAGGTTCTAGGAAACAATAGGGCACTACCACAAATTTAGAATCATAGGTATCATTTCATTGATACATACGGGGGATGGTTCAACCTCAACTACACCATACACAAGTTATAGGAAAAATGAAACAGTCCCTAGAGTATCAAGCCCCATAGATCACCACACTAGTTGTGTAATATTTTCGATAAGAATGATAATCCCACTACCACAGCAAATCGATTTAGTATTTAGAAATCAGAGTGTGATAACAAGTACTTATCTTACCTTAGTGATATAGAAGATGAGTTTTATCATGGACTCACTACATCCTATGAGGTTTTTATGAGGGATCCTCTTAAACAATGACACTACTGTCACCACACGACATTAACTCCTTAGTAGTATGCTGAAAATATATCCAACAATATTTTGAACATAGTTATTCATTGAAAGACATATAGAATGATATATCATTAAGGGGTATATAATATTTATGTTAGGTTGTAGTCTCATAATTTTACCCCTATGGAAGAATCTCATTATAATACTCAGCCAGAAATCAATGAGTAGACATATAAAACTAATCCCACATGTCAAGACTTCTATTATACTATACTAACATTAGGAGGTCCATGTATTTAGATCCTATTAAAAAACATGGATAAATCCTATATTATTTCACCCATAGAATATTATCATTAACATATCCCAACGGTGAATGAAGGACAACATTTTTCATGTATCAAAAATCCAATAAGAGTAAAAAAATATATTTTAATTCATATAGATAAATACAATAAGAATATCCTAAAGGTGTTCACAAGGAATTTTGATACACTATATCATGATTCGAACAACTATTATAAAATTCATGTAATGGAATAAGAATTCCATCATTTGTATATTGTGATGGCCTCTGTGGGGTGGGAGTATTTTAACACTCCCACTAAATGTATTGTAGACTATTTGAATATCATGGAAGATATATTAGAGATTTCCCATATTTCACCACCCATTTTGGATAATAAAAAATATGTTTTAAATAGGAATAGATAAATGGTCATGGATCATATTTCCTTTACAGCTATATATTTTTATCCATATTCCAATTTCCACTCAGGGTAAATCCCATATTCATTCTCAACATTATTTCAATAATGATCATTAGTATATCTCGGCATGACCAAAATGAAGTCTAGTACTTTTACCTACTATGACTATATTAACTAGTGTATTTGGGTGTTTTATAAATTACATTTCATATTATGAACCAATTTCAAGAACCTCTACTGCATATTCATATGAATTAAAAAATGTATTTTGGTGGAAAATAATTTATAAAGAACATCATCTATAGTGAATGACTCCAACTTCATGATAGTTGATATACAATAGGAAATATCACTAAGGGATGTATAAACCTATTTACTTGGATCATATCCCTTCCTTGGTCATTGATGGTTTTATTGATCCCCAACATAATCTCTTAAAAAGTACCAATAATTAATTTTCTCATCCAACAAAATATGAATGAGATCCAATTATAGAGGTCCTTCCATATGTGCTTTGATAAATAGTTTTTATAGTCCTCGATAGAGCATCCTACATGAATGTACTCTCTATATAAGTAGATAGATATATCAGAGAAACATTTCATATGGTTAATTCTATAAAAATATGCCTCAAAACTAGAATATGAATCAACAATAAATTCCTCCACATTTAATTTCATCAAGATTCATTAACAAATTGCCCTCCCTATATAAACAAGACCTTAAACACAGAATTTCCACCGAAGGGAATATATTATAATATTCCTCCCTATATCCAGAAATCATGAAATTATGGAAGTCCTCTCCATGATGTAATATATGTGGACAACCAATTTTCATTCACATATTCCCCATTTCAAATGTCCCCCCATTACGGTGTTATATCTAGGAACAAGGAACCTCCTCTTTCTTATACATAGGAAGAAACCCTTGTATGGGGAGGCACTTGATGTTTCATGTCCACTAACATTGGTAACCTCAAAAATGGTTAGGGGAATTATAACTATAATATGAAACATTCAATGATGATGGAAATCATTTACACCTCCATTGGAACATATATTTCTGACAAAATATTAGAGATTCCAGCCCTTCACTCACTTATCTATAAGTCGACTAGGAAGAGACGGCTATGATATTATTAAGTAGAGGAATATCTCTCATAATATGAAGATAATTCAAGGGATCTGAGAAATTAACTATTTAAATACAATATACCATTAATGTTCAGGACCATCACACCCTCCCAGTAATAAATTCTAAAACTGTTAAAAGAATATATATTATAAACTACTTATGTTTAAATTTTAAAAACATCTCACATTCACCTTATAATTAAATACATATATAATGGAAAGTATTCTAATCACACCAATGTGTTTAATGCAATTTGGTACCAAATTGTCATAGATACAATCTCAATTGAGTAGCACCAATAATTAGAGTCAGTGTAGATATATTTTATATGTATGCCTCGATATTTTTGAGACTATGTCCCAGATAATCACATACACCAAACATGATTTATATATCAGTGAGAGAATAGAGGTTGGATTATTTCATTTAATCTCACTCTATAGCCAGTAGAGTCCTCTGATGAAGGATTCCTCCAATGTTATTTCATTGGGTCCAATTTTAACCCTAGGTTCTACTTATTTTGAATGATAAGTGTTGTAAAATTTATCAATATCCAATGTTTATAAGTAGCGAAATCATCAGAAGAGGACCTATAAGGATACCCTAAAACAAGCCTAAAAAATGTTAAAAATTATTTTATAATGTGGAATTATAAAACATTTTATATATTAAATCCACAAATATTAATAATATTTCACTCAAAACAAGAAATATATCAAGGTATCAAAGAACTATAGAACACATTATCAAGAAGTAAGTAGTGGTTTATACCATAGTGACAATGCATGTGAAATCACATCTTATAGCCCTGAGATCATTTTCACTGCCACCAATACCCTTTGGATCATCAAATATCTTGTAGATCGAAAACACTATATTGAAAAAACTTATTCTACCCTAGCATTCCTTGAATGTGGCAATTATATCAAAAAAAATTCCTCCCAGGGGGAAATAATTCTTCTCTTGATTTGAGACAATAATAAATCATAATCCCTCACACTTCCCTCAACTATATTATACATCCATCTCATTATTTATGAATCATGTCATGGACTCTGGACAGTCTCTAGGGAAACCCATTCAAAATTATAAATTAGGGTCTAAATGAAGGGATAAAATCAATCATATAATAGGTCACATGAAAAAATGGCCCCTATATAATTAAATTCAAAAGGAGAATCATTATTTTTACCTTAGAAATAGTCATTGTGTAACCAAATCCTTAATTGTTATAAGGAAGACATTATCTTTTAAAATTATTATGAAATACATAGTCTAATAAGTATCATACCAATTGTTGAACAATATAATAATTATTATATAAAAGTGAAGGACATTGAGGATTATATCTAAAATATGATCCACATTGAGTCACATGAAGAAGGTGTGAATTTATAACACAAAACAAAGGTATATAACATGAGTGTTTCTATGACTAATCAATTATGTAATCTTCAGTATGTTTTAGAAAATTGTGAATGAGAGTGTTCACATCCCACAGAACCCCATAAGAAACTATGTACCCCGCCTTCAATGAATGATCACATAATATAAAGTTGATATGCCGGAGTTATGGTTACTTAATTTTGAATTAATCGAAAAAACTATTTCAAATTAATAGAAATTTCAGGGAGAGACCAACATTTCTTCTCTTTCTGATCATCCCCTACATAAAAATTGTTTTCAATCTATGATCATAAAATCAAATAATACAATCTAATATATACTTTAGGGACTAGAATATTTAAACCTAATTGACATAGAAAATCTGGATATCAGTCAACCGGAGTGGATGAATAAATCTTGTTCAGTGAGCCGCACCGTGTATATATATATTGAAAACAAACATTATAAAATTGAATTTAAATAATTGAAGGTTTCCACTATTTTCTTTACCCTTCTTTTTTCCTAGACGACCATTGTACCATTACAAATCAATGTCATTGAGTCCTTAGTTTCTATGATGGAATCCAAAGATGATAAATGCTCACAATTATAATAAGAAATAAATAATATCATATTTTAGATTATGTGAGTAATCCTCCGCCAAATTATTTGGAATCTATCCATTATAATATTCAATGGAGGCTAAGAAACATATAAAATTCTGAATCAATTTGTGTCTCTATGGGACCATATGACATGATCACTAAAATAAATATAATTTTTCAATATTAATTTCTCCCTAAAAGTGCTAGAGGGAATTATATTTTTCATTTATATAATCCAATAATTTTGGATTATCACATTATCGGAGAACTAATTCTACAATTCCTCTATAAATTATATAATTCATAAAGAAAATTGATGATCCTAGATTTCTCCGTCTTTAAGAATTATGAGAATGAGTATTAGAATTATTTTCATGATGCAAGGGGATTACATACTCTATTAATATGAAACTCACCCAAGATATATAAATATATTCAATATATTGAATATCTATGGAGAGATACAACTACCATTGATCCCATTGAAATCCCTTGTAAGTTTCCTAAATTATGCAGTAGTCTTAGAAATCCTATATGATTAAATTTAGTTCATAGAGGAAAAATAATGGTAGAAAGCAATATCTCATGGAATGAGGGGTGTAAATGTATAAATAAAAAATATTCCACACAACATATCTCCAAAAATATCTCTGACACCTAAACCCATTTAGTATTATAGGGTGCCACATTTGGAATGGAATATAATATAAAAATGTTCCCATCATGTTGAAAATGTACATATGAATCCACAATTTTTGGATCAGAATAGTAATGTTCAAACACTTTTTTAAAAAATATTTTTTGTATTACATCATCAATTCTATGGAAAATTACATGTTATAACTGCCCAATGCCAGAAAAAATGATGCATTCAACTTCAATTACTGACATAATTTTTTAATCATCAACTGAATATCGGGGAATAAAATCAATATGTTTTTATTTATTTATTTTTATGATTTAGAGGATGGTAAGGTATGGTAGAGTAAAATTAATCAAGCCACAAGCACAAGTATCAAAAACATATTCCATCTCAGATTAAGAATAAAGATAATGGAAATAAGTCTGATGAAAGGTCAGAAAATGTTTGATGACTTGGTGAATTTGAAATGGATCATCATTTTGCATTCCAATATAAATTAAAATCTAAATAATATTTTTCATATAATTGCTCTCTTAATGATGATTGAGCAATAATGATTAGCATCACAGTCCTCTAAAATATGGTCTTTTATTAACTGATGAAACAAACCCAACATGAATAATGTGTTAGAAGTGGAACTCATGTAAATATCTAACATAACCATTACTCAAATAGAAATACATGATCCATAATTATGAGGGAATCAATTATCCAATCAAATAGTCCAAAAAAACAATCCCACAAAATAATGAAATGGGAATTATGCCACTAAATGTTACTATCCATGGAAGGAAAATCCCGATATAGATCTACAACTGTGAATCAAATTAAAAACCCCTTATATGAAGAATAATATGAATATGATCATAGAATCACTACCCATTACCTAGGAGGTGGGTCATGTATCTATAATAGTTGAGGGTATGATGAATATTGGGTCACAAAAACTTTTATTATGATAGAAACATCTTTTTACAGGATATATATAACACTGATATCCAGAGAAATGAACTTTAATAAGCTCAAAAGGGTTACCAATCCACCATAGAGTAATATACAGTTCATTCATATTATATTTTATAAAATTGACTATATGCTTTGAACTTGTTTTTTTATAGTAGGACTGCATAAATTTTTTTTACAGAATCTTGTATCTTATTCAAATTCCGAAATTTTCTAATCAGTGGAAATAATTTTCTAAATAGGAATCTCCAATACCTATTCCTAAAAAAATGTTGTAGCCTCTTAATGTAATTTATAGACTCCTGGTAAAAAATATGATATTTTAAATAATATTCCTATCATCAGAGCCAAGTTATCAGTTCAATATTATTTTAAACCATAAATGGATACCTGAGACGAAATATTCAATAACCTTTTGGTTCTATAATATTTTTTACTATAATAGGTTATGAATATAGTGTATCTTATAGAGAATGATGATACTAAATGGAACAACTTCATGTCACTCATAGATCAAGACCGAGATGCAACCATAAAAGTACACATTAGACCCATTAATAGATCTATAAATATAGAAAAAATCATCATCAATAAAACATTAATTGAAAATTGATCTATTACCAAACTAAAAACTATTTTTATTCCATATCACTACAGCTATAGTAAGTCGTGCTCATTTTAATCCATTACAAAAATAAATGTTTGTTAAAATGGTGAGAAAAATACATTAGGAAGTATATAAATTCAAGGAAAATTTGAATATCATATCTTCAACTATGATATAATATATATATATCAAGTAATAACATTAAACAAAATTAAATAATGTTATTGGATCCATATTTATGGAATAATTCATTTATCATACCAACATTGTATAATATATAATATCATTTGTGCAGTCAAAGTGTTGGTTGGAGATAATTGTCATTTAGATTCTTATAGATCTCAATACGTAGGTGATAGATTCTTATAAAGGGAAACAAAGTATCTAGTGACAAACAATGCCACTTAATAAACTATCCAAAAACCAAAATGATGGCTCACATAAATGCATTTAATGAACTCTATAAAGTCCATGTATTTCCCATCAATCCGATTGATGTAGTAATTCCAAATTTATAGATTCATTAGGTTCTACAAATCTAGTTTGAAATTTATGAGAACATCATTAAATTCATGTTATATAAATTTTATGTTGATGAACGTAATAATTATAAATCGTAAAAAAGAAAAATGAAAACTACGCCTTTATGAGGATCAATCTCATTCTTAATAGACCGTATATGAGTGATTTACTGACCTATATTTATATCATATAGTTGATGATCCATGTATTTTTAGAATATAACCCTCATACATGGATATGATAATTTATACTGGGTATATTTTACTTAATTATCATGATATTAGTTGAATAATATAAACAAGACCATTTTGAGGTTTGGTGAAATATCAATATAGATAATACTAACCCTAAAAATAATCATGTCTAATCATATTTTAGATCAAAATATTCCCCGCATCATCCACTCAATATCGTCATATTATAACATCATCTACTATGATTATAGTAGGGAAGAATGGAAAAAAAATCCATAATTCCCATACCAACAATACCCATCAATTAAATCCTTTAAGATCCAAATACATCACCCCATTATATATATAAGATTTAAATAACATCATTATATATTTTGGATCCAAAAATACCCCTTCATATCTAATTTAAATTTATATTGAGGTAAGGGAATAAAAATATGAAGATTGTAGAGATGCTTTTCCAATATTTTAGGATGGGTTCTCTACTACTATT
Organism: Viscum album; assembly: GCA_963277665.1. Taxonomy (NCBI): domain Eukaryota; kingdom Viridiplantae; phylum Streptophyta; class Magnoliopsida; order Santalales; family Viscaceae; genus Viscum; species Viscum album. The sequence continues at coordinate 135,075,403 of OY728127.1, forward strand.
CATGTGCATAAGAAATTGATTATGAGCATGGAGGAGAATTAATTACCTCTAATTTTTTGTCTTAATGTCCCTCAAATAGTTTAATAAAAAATCATCTTCATCAAGTATCATTGAATTTATGTTTATTATAATTTAAGTGTGATTCCAGGAAGATATATTTCAATGGAAACCAATAGTTTTGTTATAACATAAGATAAGTGATGTAGAAAATAACCGTATAAGATGATGCATTTAACCCACGATTTCATGGTGGGAACCAAAGTTAGTAACATCATAAAATACAATATCATTTGATAGTTCCATGAATGAAATATTCTCAAAAATATTCTCCCTATCATATAGTAGATTTATTATATTGGAATTTTAAAACAAATTATGTATCACAATCTCAATTCTTAAAGGATGATATCCCAGTCCTATTCTCTAAACATTTTATTGATACAACATATTGTTTCAATTAACTTTATTTTAAGAGAATATCATTAGGATGAAAATGAATCTAGATAGACCATGAAGATGAATTGGACACCAATTTTAGGGAACCAAAAGTGGTAAATTATTATGGAGTGATTAATTTTGAATTAGAGTATTATTATGATACATATTAGTGTCCATGCACCATATTTTAATACCCCTCCTATGGAAGTATGTAAAATGCTATAATGATGATCGGGTGGTTATATACCAACAATATAGAAATCATATTTCTCACATTTTAATAGTTTTCAAAAAAATAAAAACATAGAAAATGAAGAATCTTTTAAAATGTGATTTTAGGATAACATCAAAGAAATTACTTATTTGGTACACCATAATAGAGTAAACCAAAGAAATTAAATGTCTAAAGTGATCCTTTACATTCAATCCCCTATAAATCTGATCAAATAAAGATGGAATATGGGATGCCTCAAATAAATCATAAACATAAAATATTAACTTATATGAAAGTGTTTTACCTTAAATAATATGATAAATAAGGGTGTTACGTATCAAAAGATAAATTATTTTTGGGAATATTACCGCAATATTATATTGTATCCCTTGATTCAATTTGTATGAATGCCACCCAAAAAAGTAATGTTACCTATTATATATATAGTATCGTTACATGTTTGGTTCCCTAAATTATTACAATTATGATAGGGGTAAAAAAACTATCTCAACCATCATAAAATAACAACGATGGATACTAAGACAACAAAATATATCAACAAAATGAATATCCATGTATTAATTTTTTTAGTTTAGAAAACGATACACTACTTGATGTATCATGAGATCCACATGGTCTTTCAAAATTATCAACCCAAATACATCCATAGTCATCCAATCTCTAATGGATGTATGTCTTGGTGGGTGATCATCCTTCAAATATAGGTCATTAAATTCATATCATAATATGTAATAAAATGGTAGGAAATTGTTAATTTCTCCCCATAACAACCTCTCATAGAGAAAAAATATTGAATATAGAGATCCTAAAATAAGTAGGTTATTTTATTCATGACACTCACTAACCATAAGAGATATATTTTTATGGTGAATCAAGAAGTAAATTTTGTATAATAATTGAAAAATAAAAATTCAATCATATTTTCCTTTTAATTTTCTTCATCTATCATAAAAAAATAGTTATATCCAACTATATATTATAGTCATATAGACACACTAATAATGATGTAATATTAATATAACCCATTATCGGCTTCTTGGTTTGATGAATTCTGTTACTGTCCTAACTAAACAATAATTGTGATTTTTATTTTCAATTTAAGTAAATTAATGGTGAATATTCCACTAAGAATGAATTGTTATTAGATATTCCTAATTATGAATGAGAGTTAATGGATTTATTACCATAGGATTTAACGTTTTCTAAACCTATGAATTTTCATAGAATATGTGTTGATGAATTGGCTATCACATCCATATAATTGGATGATGTGTAATTGGATGATATAGTAATATACTCCATAAAATATATGGTGGTTCCTCTTTTGATTTTTAATGACATTCACGTAATCAATTTGTTCAAGACTAAAGCTAATCAAGTAAGAATATAAAATTTACAAATTAATCTTTCATTGGATGGACTCCCCCATTATGTCATATTACAAATTATAAATTTTTACATCAAACAAATACAAGAAAGAACATATCTAATGATAGGTTGTTCATTTCAATGTCTTTTATTTCAGGAATTCATTGAAAATATTGTAAAAATAATAATTAATGTACTTATATTTAAATTAATTGATGGAGGAGAGACCCTTACATCATTTTTAGAAGTATATATTATATCATGTGTTGACCAACAGTTATGAATCAATCTCTCCCATCATATAAGGAGACTCAAATACATTTTTCTGTCAATAAATGAAGACTACGCAGAGTTCATGAGACTTTTATATTTTCAACTATAAGATGATTATTGATAAAGACCTATTTTAAATTATTATTATGATAACATAACATATTAATATAAATGAATTAGTGTATTGAAATTCATAAAATTAGATATTATAATGAAATAATGTTGTGAACACAAAATTCTTAAGAATTCCATTTTAGATAAAATTAGTTTTTCTTTTTATTTTAAATTTTCAATTAACAGATAAAATTATATTTGGAAAATTAGAATCTCTAAAACTTATGTCCATTTTTTATTTCAAAGTATCAGTATAATACTACGTTAATTCATTTATATTTTTATAAATAATAAATTTTATGTGCATAGTAAAAATAATGTTTTTAACAAAATGCTATCATTTTATTTATTTATGAAAGAAATAAAAATTTTATAACATTTTGTATGATCAAATATGTATTAGATAAGTAATTATATAGATTTTAAAAAAAATATCATTTTTAATTTGTAAAGCCTTGGACTATCATTTTGAAAATTTAAGTAATATTTCCTAATAAAAATTGAATTTGGTATTTTGTTTTAATTAAATTAAATTTTAGTTTAGTTTTATTTTTAAATTCATGGAGTAAAATATAATTTATTTTTCATATAATAAATCATATTATATCCCAAAATTCAAATATAGTGATAATATTACAATATAAGTAAATCTTATAATTAAAATACTTATTTTCTTAAAATATTTTTTTATACATTACATGATATTATTTTAAAACAAATTTTTCCTACACAGGTAAATTTTATATGATAAAAGTTATTTAATATTTTCCATCATTGTTACTGAATTATTTAATATTTTAAATTTTATTTATATTTGATTAAAAATATGTACAAACATGTTATCATGATAAAACCAATATGGGTAAAATAAGAATTCATTGACTAAAGGAAAAAAAACATGTATAAAAATGTATGTTTTATGGATTAAAAAATTTATCACTTCCAAAAAACTATTAGGATCCATTTTGGGGTTTTTTTACATATAAATCATGTTCTCTCTAATATTAAGATGAAATGTTTACCAAAAACACCATTCTCCCCACATATAAAATGGGCCTCTCACAATCCCTTCAATACCTCTCCCAAAATTCTTATTCCACCTAAAAATTTAAAAAAATACATCATTTATAATCCCATTATTATTTTTTGATTCTCACATAACAAAAAATTAACTTAAATATCCATTTTTAGAATCTACTAAAGTAACCACAAATATTTCAATGTGATTTATCAATTTTTCTTCCAAATTTATTTTCTTTTATATTATATTTTATGAAATATAAAAATAAAAATCCTATATAATGGCACCATTATTTATTTTTATTCAAAATATCATCATACTATGTGAATAACTATTACCCACTTTCCCCCATTTCTATTAATATATATAGAACTATTATTCAAGAATTGTGAAGAGAAATGACTCCCTTAAGTGTTATCATTGGTTGTTTCACCATCATCTGTATTTTTAATTATATTGGAGAAATTTAAGAAAAAATTTGGTATATATAAAAAAATTATGTGGTTAAAATTTATAATAAACTGAATTCTGCACTCATCTTCAATAATTGAAAACTATAACATAATGTTGGGTCGAATACCACCTCAATAATGTAATATTTCTTGGTTTTTATCTAATGTCATTCTCATTTGTTAAAATATATTAAAATATAATTTAAAACAATAAAATAATATAAATTATTTCATTATATTTATATAATAATGATATTACCACAGAATAAACCACTTTCTTAATTATATTAATCAATTACTTATTGTGTCTTCTAGTTTGGGTCAGTCTAACCACCAACATGAGAATTGCTATAATATAATATAATGTATGACTTTGAAAACTTAATTAATGATAATTTATGACATTAATATATTAATAATAATTTTATTTTATCCGGTAGTTGTAATTTTTTTTATTAAAATCAATAATTAGATGATAAACATAATTCAATAAAAAACACTAAAACATGCCCATCGTCTCTTTCATCTTTTGTTATCATGACCTGAACTCCCATGGAATGAAATTATGAACATATAAATATTTATTAATCTAACATTATAGTATTTTATATATCATAAAATGATGATATTTTGTATAAAAATGAATAAAATCACCTCAATTATGAAGCTAATTGAAACTGATAATGAATAATCACATCCAGTATTGAATGTAGAAAACAACTAACTAATATACATGTGGAGGAAAACTATTAAAAATTTAATGAATAATTTTATATATTAATAAGTATTGAAATATTTTATTGATATATTTTTTCTTACTTAGGGGATTCATGTTATTTCATGTAATTAATGACTTAAGTTATGTATTGTGTGACTCTTATTTTAATAAAATGAGTTATCATCATCATCATAAATTATTTATTTATATAAAATACGGTACAAGAATAGGAAAAACCAAAAGGAGCCAAAGTTCCAAAGGTCTCCAGAGATAATAAATATTGAGGTCTAAAATAGTGTTACCATATAGCATCCCCTCTTTCCAGATTCACCCCTTAGAAAACATAGAGACAATATCCAGAGAACAAATGGTACACTTCCCATGGGTCGATAAGGAAGAAAGATTGTCCAAAACCTTATTTACCTTTCACATGTATGGAAAATTTAGGTGTTGGTATACATGGGCCATGAGTCATATTTCATATTAAACAATATGTATTCTTAATATTGGTACATCTAACACTGAATGAATTAAATTAATTATATTATTTTAACTCAAGAACATTGATGATTCACATCATGTTATCTCTTTATAAGTGTTTTTAGTAAAAAAATTAAAAATTTTTACAACTATATTCTATATTTCAACTCTCACTATTAATTTATAATTATTTCTCTTGATTACCTTTTTTATAAGATTGGTTTCTTCCACCATAAGATTTTATTTTATGGTTTATTCTATTTCTATATGGTATAATGTGACCATTAAATTTTGATAATTTATGATGAAATTTTTAATCCCACATATTATCTCATTCTTGAAATTAATTCACATACTATTTCATTATTATAATATTTTATTTCTCTTAAAAATTCCCATAAAAATTTACTAATAGGTTTATAAAACAAATTCCAAACAACTTTATGGGTTTCAGATACCTGTTTCCCCTCCTTGTCCATCATTGTTTCCCTCAAATAGAATACTTAAATAATTAGAAACCTAATTATGTGTCATATCATGTGACCACTATATTTTTATTCTCATATTTTATAAATAAATTTTTATTACTCTTTTTAGATCTGTGATCTCATCTATGATATATCAAAACATTAAAAAAAATTGTATGTTTTTAAATAAAATGTTTTATCTCCCATTCAAATTTTTTTATGATAACATTTATATATTCTCATGTAACTATTATGGAATTTTATTTTTAAAATGTAAATTTTTTTCACATATTTCAATATACCTTTTAGAAAATAATTGGTTAATCTTACTTGTAAAATTTATTTTTTTTCAATTGTCTTCTAAACTCTTTTTTTATCATTTTTAAATGTGAATATATCTTTTTTCTACAATTTATTTAATTTTAATATTTATCTTGATATTTACATGGTTTATAAAATATATTAATTTTATATAAAATTGTTAAAATATTTCAGTTAAAATTATTTTAAATTTTTAATAAAATTTCATATCTCAGAATTGAGGTTTATAAACATCATACAATATATTTCTAAAATAATTCATTATTATGTGAAATATATTCTTTATTGGTCATGGATTTTAATTTAAGGTTTCAATTATTTTTTATTCCAATGTAAGGGTTATATAATTTTATTTTCTATAAAAGATATGATATATCACTATCGTTTTCTTGCCTATCCATCCACAATGAATATGAAGTAATTTTATTTTAAATTTTTTTGAATACCTAGTTTTACATTTCATTGATAGATCAACTTTCACATAGATACCATGTATTTATTGACCAGGGAAATTAATGAATTAAATATATACAATATATTTATATTAATTAATTACTATATGTTTTTTCTAAAATATTGTAATGTATTCTCTAATATTGTTTCTGAATATCATTTGATACACCTTTAATTTCAATGGGTGTATCATCTATTTTTTATTGATGGAATTCTAAATTATATCTTTTTGTACATACATTTGTAAATATCATGATACCTATTTTCATTCAATAGGTTTTATGGGATGTGAGTAAAAAATCCCATTTTTCATCAAATGGGTTCTTTAGGATGTGATGAATGATTCAATTAATTTAGCATCCATTATTATAGATGAATGATGGGTGGGATAATATATCACCATTAAATGAATTTGTAAATGGTTTAAATCTCATGATATAATTAATATGGATTATTTATTAGATTATCATAATTATGGGAACTAATGGTTTTTATCATGAATGTAATGTGTTTGTATACTTATGTTTGTTCGATAGATGAATACTTTCACAATTTTATAATAATTCTCATTATTATGTTATAATCCCATGAATTTGTTTAGTGAATCTTGTTTGAACATTGATATAATTATTTTATAATATTATACAAATCCATATGACATTATTTGGGATCTATGATTTTTTTGGTATACGTTTCTATGGTTTGAATATTATACACACAAGGAAACCTTATTCTTACTATTGATATTAAATTTTCACAACTTATGTTTTTTGTTACTGATCAACTAAGATCCCCTTATAATTATTTTTCCATTTTCAGATTTTATGGAGATGAGTGTAAAAAAGAGTAGTCTTGAAAGAATTTAGTGAGTCTTAATTATGGTGAAATTTTCACAACTATTTTAAAAAATTGGTTGTATAGCTAGTCCTCAGAGACACTAAACCCGCTGTTCATGGGATTGAGAGATTATTTTGTGAGATATAATGGTTTTTTTATGGAAATAACATAAAATAATGATATTTTATTCATGGTTCTCTATACATCCACTGAATTTTATTTTTGAATGGATAGATAAATGGTTTTAACATGGTTTCTCAAAATTACCATAGATAATGGAGGATGTATAAAAAATTTATTATCATGAATTTTTTTTACGATTTATGTGATTATTACAATATATAACATAAATCCACCCATAATATGATATATTTTTTTATATATGGATAGTTATAGTTTTCTTTTCTAGGATCATCAACCATCAATTTTTGTTTCTAATTAAAAATAAATTTCTTGAGATTAATTACCTTAGAATGTACTGGATGAGGTGGAAATGATTGATGTGAATTGGTTTCAAAAATTTAATAAATAGGAAAATAAAAATCACTATAATATATAATATCGCACTAATATTTTATTTATACCCTAATTTTATAATAAGTACTTTTATTGGATCTATAAATATGATGATACTTGGGAGGGAACCTCTAAAACATGAACCAAAATGGGAAGGATATTACTTCATCAGAAAGGTCTAATTTAATGGAGCATACTAACAAGTCTTGATTAATATATAAAAATTCATTCTATCAAACAATTCATGTTTTTAAACCTCAAAACCATAAATTAAGTAAATTATGCTCGATAGCATTCATGCCATGAAACACGTATCTTAAATTCCCCGTGAAATATATTATTCATATAAAACCATTATTTTCTATAAATAGAATGGATGGATAAAAATTTGATTAAAGGAATTTGAATATATATATATATATAAGGTTTATAATAGTTAAAAACTAATTAATTAATTATTAGAAAATAAGAATAGATTTTTTAGTAAACTCTTTTCCTAGTTTAGAAATATGTTTTACATAAATGTATGAGACATTTATCACATAATGGACTAAACCAGAACATAAAACATTGTATTTGATGTAGTATGAAAACAAGATCTTAAAATAGGATAAAATTTAAATAATTCTATTTGTTTGATATCATTATTTACTCCCAAAACCAAATATAAAAAAATTGATATATATTTAGATAAATTAAAAATTTTGAAGTATAAATATTTTAATATAGATGTTAACTAAGAATGAATGAATATGAGTAACTTCAATTTGTAATTTTTATAGAAATAAAATAATGGGAAAACTAAATATAAATGAAAATATAATATTAGCACTATAATGACTAATATGATGTTCTTAAACATTGAAATATCAATTTTATAAATATTTCCTTTTTCTGTGATATCAAATTATAGTTTACAAATCATGGTATTACTGATAATGAAATATATTATATATGAATTATTGGTCTATTAATATTTTGATAAGTAAATTATAATAAATATTAATGCATATGGTTAATATTAAATAAGGTTTTTGTCCTGTAAAAAATAGTTGTTCATTATATGTCATATTTTAATTAAAATGATAAATCAATAAATTTTAGAATTTTAATATTAAAAAAATAAATTTTTAGACTTATCATATTAATATTTGTTGAAGACTTATTTTTTTGAGTGTTCTAAATCAATTATTTATTAGGTAAATAGAGAAAAATATCATTTTTACAAATATCATAGATTTTATAACATTTTAAGTAAATAATTATGAAATATAATTTAATGAAACATTTTATTCAGAGATATTTCATCTTTTATATATGAATTGATAATTTATAAAATTTTAGTCATAATTTAAAAACATATATTTGAAAATTTTTAATTTATTTTATATTTTTTTAAAAAAATATTTTAAATAGTTTATACCTTTAGTATTATAATATAAATTGTAATATCTTATAGAAAATTTAATTAATAAAATATAGTTTATATTTTTATTAATTATCTCTAATAAATTTAAAAAGTAACATTTAATTTTATATATAATCGATGAATAACATCATTAACAAATATACTATAGTATGAGTAAATTGTGGTCAAAAGGGTTAATCCTTGTTTAAAATGATAAAAAATGTTAATACATGTATTATTTTTATTTTTTATGTCCTTGGTCTACCTTAACTCATCTCTATTGCAATATTTCTAAATTCTTTGCTACTCCCCTTGATTTTGACATCATATTATTGATATTTTTTGTGAATGTAACTGAATTTCATCCATTTTGACAAATAAAAATTTCACTACCCCCCCCCCTTAATACGCTTTAACCAAAAAATATTACTCCGAATATAATACAAAAATAACTATCCTCAACATTCATATCTACCATTAGGATGTTTGGGTCTTTTGACAAATCAGTAACTGAAAGGATTAATCACCTTTGGAAAGTAGATAATCTAAGAGAGGTATAAATTTACCAAATATCATTTATCATTTTAATTTCTTTATGTGCACATATTAATCATAAAATTACATTATACCATATTAAAGTGATATCATCAGTACAATTATTATTCTGTTATGTTATGAAAATTATAGTGTAAGAATTAACCAATTTTCATTATTTAAATTATGATAAATGAAACATTTTTTCAGATGTTGTACAGACAACCACCTATATGATTAAGAATGTTTCATTTTACAAAACCAACATAAGATGATGGTCTTACTATATAATTTAAAATATTTGTCATATATGAATAAAATATTTCATATTTTTATATGCGGAACCATACTACTTTTTTTCTCCATTCTATAGAAAATAAAATATGAATTTATATGTATATATAGATTACTCATCCATAGAATGATTGATTTCCATTTTTATTTTATTAAAATCCATTCATGGTAAGAGATGGGAAATATTTTAGTTTATATTTTTGATAGTTATGAAATTATTAATAATATTTAATGATAAATAGTAAATTTTATTAATTATAATAATAGTAAACAATCACGGTATATCAAATATATATATATATATGAACATTCTGTGAGGAAAAAATGATTTCATTATACTATGAAATACCATAATATAGGTCATTATATATTAAAAATTGTTTAAAAAAATTAATATATCATACTAATGAACACTAATTAATATCATTATATTTCTTATATAACAATATTACTGCTAAATGACTTCATAATCATCCATTAATTATGGAATGTTCTTGTCTGGGTAGATTTTAAAGTATAAATGAATATTTATATAAATTTTTATCATAAATAAATATGGGAATTTAATTTGTATTAAAGTATTAATTAAAAAATAAATTTTTAGTATTATTATTTTTTCTATTTTTAAAATTACTTTTATACTCTTTAATTATGATACAACATTCATTTATTAAGAATCAATGAAACACGATTCTCGTCGATCTCATCAAAATTTAATGTAGTAAAATATTTCATTGATTGAAATTATATGAATATAAAAGTAATTTAACATATATTCATATGCATTTTATGTTCGTGGAATGATTAAATTTATTGAATGAATTATTTCCAATTATATTTTTATAAAAATTGTTCTAAATGGTCATGATTACATACAGACACTCTTGAGAATATGTTAAGATCGCTATAATTAATATAGTGAATAAAAAATATGATGAGTACAAATTAAAATATATTTGATTATGGTTATTAAATCAGTTATTTATATTTATATGTTTACATTACATGTGGTTAATGTTGGTTCATAGAATTTAATATAATAGGTAATTATCTTCTTATTATAAATTTAGATTCTTGGAAACAATTTTAATGTTATTTACCACGTTTATATGGTATAGGGTTATATTTATTAATTATTGAAAGACTATTCAATAAGTTATTCCTTTTTATATCATGGGTTATAATAAAAATTCATGTTTTTACTTCAATTTTTTTGGTTCATGTTTTACCTACTCATAAGATTTTTTGATAATACTATATTTATTCACTGATTTATAATTATTTATATGATAATATTTCATATATGTTGGGTAAATTCTCTTTTTTATTTTATTATGTGTTATTTTATCAATTTAAACATTTTTACCACGTAAACCACATTTAAAATATTTCATTCTTCTTCTATTATGTTCCCTCTATGTTATATGGATATCTAAAATATCTTTTTCTAAGTTATAATGGTTTATATTGAACAATGTTATTCAATTATTTTTTTCATCCACCCTCATATTTTTTAATATATTAATTTATATTTCACTATGTTAAAATTATTATTATTTTAAATATAATTTAATTACTTTTTTATCATATGGGTTTTCAACAACGATGATTTTAATGTATTTAAATGGTTTATTTCATTTCCTTATCAAATGTTTTTCCATTTTATCAACATATTTTAATGAAATATTTATATCACATTCAAAGGTAAATTTTTGAGAATTTCGATAAAAGTAATATTTATTCAAAACCTTCCATTTCACCTCATTAAAATTAACTTTTGAATGTGACATTTATGTTTCTATTTTCCATCGATGTTAAAAAAATTCTACAAAAATTTCACCTCCATTTTCCTTTTTCTATATATAAGTATTTAAAATCATGTGACTTTCTACATTAATTATCCTCTAACAAAAATATTTATATTTTTTGGGATTGAAATTTTATTTTCATATGATTCAATTCATAATCCCTTATATAGATATATCATTTAACGTTTTTTCAATGATGTTTTTCATCTATGTAAATATCCTTCAATGTTTATTATATTTCAAGGGGGATATCTTATTTTATAACATTATAAATTCATTTTCTATCATTATAATTTAATGTTATTATATATGTCAGATATTATCCATTACAACCTTTCTTCTTTCCTAAACATAAATAAATAATAGGCATAAAGTTTCTCCAATTTCCATTTATTTTTGAATAAAATATTTATTTATTCAATTGATTGAGGATTTTTATATAATATTCTATACATGGATTAATTATGGAAATTATTAAATTGACCACATACCATTATTCCATATTTTTTCGTTATAGATTCTCGCATTAAAAAATATTATATTTTTGGTTGGGGAATTTTCTACATTACTTAAATTTTTTGTTCTGAAAAGAATGTCAATTTATTACTTAATAATGATGACTCTGTATTTTTTAATAATCATCCTTTAATTTGTGGATGGGTTATGATCATTGTATACCATTTATTATTATGGGGAAAGGTATTTTCTTTCTATATGTTTTTATTTAAATTTGAGTTATTATTAAAGAATTTATTTATGTATTTTTTACTCAATATTTTATATGATAAATTCATTGGATATAAACAAGAGAAAAGTGGGTCATGGAATTATATATCCCCTTGATGAATCAATAGGTCACATGTTACAAACATGTATGTGAATTCATAGTATGTCTACTCTATTTATCATGATTTCATGATTTTTTTCTTTATATAATGAATTATGTCTTTTTTGTGGCATTGATGACAAGTTCGAGATTTATAGACTTATGTATTCTGATACCACACATTAATTTATTATTATTCATGTCGTATATTTATTGTTAATTCACTTATTGATATATTATAATATTTATTTACTTAATTATTTCATTATTGTTATTAATTATTCCTTCTAAAATATTTATACCATGTATATGATATGATATATTTAGTTGTATGTTTTCTATTATTACGCATTTGAACTCACTCTTTCCCATTTTTCAATTTCCCTATGTTATAAAGATAGTTATCAAACATATATTACTAGAAGAATATAATGTGTTGGAAAATTATAGGACATGTGGATAACTTGTTATATATTTACTAATTTCTTATTTAGTAAATATTTAACATTATTTGAGAAACATATGGTCCTTATTTGTTTATTATATTTCTATGGTCTATAATTAATTAAACCTAAAATGTATTTTGAATGAATAGAATGAAATATTTTCATTTACTCATGTAATTATGGGATAAATTTTATCTATAAATATATATTTAGTATCAGATGTAATATATAAATTATGTTTTTATGGAACTGGATATGGGAGGAAGGGTCTGGGGCATCACATATAGAATTAATGTAGAGTTTAGAAAATATTAGATGTTATGATGTTAGTTGAGTAAAATGTAACGGCTGATAAGTTAATGTTGATCAAAATTTCAAGGGTATGGATAAATATTTTTTTTATTTGAAGTAATATTAAAATTTTTAGATATTCGGTTAAGTGAAATTTAGTGAAAAACCTAGTGAAAAATATAAATGATATGTCTATGTATAATATTACATCAAAAAATAGTAATTTAGAGATTTTATAGTTTTCCTATAAAAAACAAATTTTCTAGATTCTAAAAGTTAATACAATCTATGGAAAGGATATACATTGGGGTAAACCCCCAGAAAATGGTTTGTCATTTGTTGACTCAATAATCAACTAATTAATGAATAAAAGACCTATCCTCACTCTTGGTTTGACACTCCTTGGGGATATAAGATAGTTAATCACTTTATATTTCCAAAAAAATTATCATTTATGGATTATGTTATATAATTTGGTCAGATATCGTAATAAGAAAAATGTTCGTATATGATAAATGAAAACAAACATGTTCATAGGTTGAACCGAATGTATAATATTTTAACTAATGAAGGTGTCCACAGAGAAGACATATTCAGATTTATGTTTTCATGTTTATGTTTTTTATATTTCCATAACCAATTTTGTTTTATTATTTCATTGATTATATATCCTTAAGATAAATTAGAGAATGGTATGTATATGTAAACCACAATGTATTATACTATAATAATAGAAAATAAATGGATGGTTGAGATTTTTAATATATGATTATTATGATGAAAATTTGAGATTTCATGTCATACCCAAGGTAGTAAAAATAATATTTTAATATAAATTAAATATTGATATATTTACCCAATTACATTTTTTTCTTGATATTTATTGATGATATTCTATTATATTTTAAATTTTCTGAGGATTATGTGAAACATATAAGTATTTATCTTAGTTGACCAACAATAAAGGATTGTAAAAATATAATAAATGGTATTACTAACCAGGAAAAGTTATTTTATGAAAAGTATATATTTTAATAGATAAATATTTGGAAACACACGATTTGGGGATGGATATATAATTAGTTTTCAAATTTTTTTATTTTTGAGTTAATAAAAAGTTGAATGATTATGAGAAATGTGAGTTGGATATTATTGAAAGCATTATAATTTATTATTGATCTAATGAGAAAGGTATAATTATATATTGGTGATTTTTATATACTTTGTGGTATTATGATATATATTGTCTATTATGTAACCTCATTAATGAGTAGATAATAAAATTTCATTATTAACTATAGTGTTAATTTGTCTTAGAATATATAGTTTCATTATGGTTTAATGTCATAGCAATTTATATGGTTTTGGGAAAGCTATATTATAGTGAATATATGACTGGGGTATATAAATACATGAGTATATAATTACATGAATGATTAAATATATTTTATGAAAGATAAGTAACATCATCTGTACTAAGAGAGTACGAGAGAATTCATATTAGAAGTTATATGCCTAACGATAAAAATGACGAGAATACACTCATATACTTTATTCAACTAGTGATAATTAAAATTGTGAGGATAAAATTTATTTAATCGGGAGAACATGGAACCCTAATATTTTAATATATGATTATATTTATATAATTCATTGTGTTTGGAATCCATATCTACACGAAACACTTAACATATACAAAAACAAGATATATTTAGATGAAATATGAGTATTCAAGTATAACCATAAGAACATATCTGTTGAATTAAAAGAAATAGATAAAACTGATAAATTTATTAAAAAATTTTAGAATTAAATAAAATTTAATATTTAATATCAATGAAATTCAATTTTTATGTATAAAAATACTACACTTATGATATTAATCTTATAAATTTAGGTCAAAAATATTTTCTTTTAATTAAAAATATTGTTAAATATTATGAAACAGTTGATGAATTATGATAAATAAATTTCATATCAATAACTGATTTTTCATAGTTAAATTTTTAAAATAAAAAATTTATGATTTATAATGATTGAAATTTTAAAAATAAAAATTTTCCTATAAAAACAGGTTTTCATTATATTGCATCCTTTTATTTGTAAGTTAAATTTTAAATTTCCAAAATTTTAATTTCTAAAAAATAATATTTATTTATCTATTTATCATAGTAATAATTTATTTACATGAAATTTAGTTATTTTAATAAAAATATTTTATTTTGGTGAATAGTGAAAAAATACCATTTTAAAAAACAATATGAAATATCTAAAATTATTATATAAAAATGTTTTTAAATAACGAAAACCATTTTATATGACAAAATATTAATTTTAATATTTAATATTTAATTTTAGTTTTATTATTTATAAAATCATTTTTTACATTTTTTAATATAGGAAAAATATTTGAAAAAAAAATTAATTTTAATAAAATTTTACATTTAGTTTTTTAAAATTAATTTTTACACTTTATGGAATTTATATAATAATATAGATTTAAAATTTGGAATCATTATATCCAAATTATGAAAAAATTTCATTTAATTTTTAAACAAAAATGATTAATTAAAAAGGTAAAATTTGTTGTTGTTGTAAGAGTAAATTAGGGTAAAAAGGGTTAATCATAGTGAAAAAAAAGAGAATTTTTTTAAAAAATAGTTGTGTTAATGTGTGTTTGAGGTATTTATATAAATTATATCTTACCAAATAAATTATTTAATGATTTTAGAGATATTTTTTTCAGGGAGACTTCCCATTATTGAAATATTTCTAGTATTTACAAAAATTTCATTCATTTCTCCTTATAAAGGGGTCACACTTCTACTCGCGTGACCTTACACTAAATCCTACATTATATGTCCAAAAATTTGAACAAAATTTTTTTAAAAAATTTTATTCACCTTTAATTGTATCTAGTTATCTCACGATATCATCCCATAAAGGATTATTCCCATTTGTAAAGGATATAATCAAAGAAGTGAATGTATAAATTTATAAGCAGCCCTTTCTCATTTAAATTTCATTATATGAGATTATTTTTCCTAAAATTCCACTACACCATCCATAAATGATAAGATCAGGACTATTACTATAATTTTATGCTATTATAATGATGTTACAAGAATTGATCACCATTCCCATTTCTATTAAGAAAAACAAAACCTTTATTTGTGTGTGGTGAAGGCTATCGCCTCCATGGAACAACATGTTTTATTTTACATCGTAATCAAACAATGTTAAAACTAATAGAAAATTTACTAAATATAAATGAAATTTAGGATTTAAATTATATTATTAAATGATAAACCATAATATTATTTTCCCCAATTGATGAAAACAAAATCCTCATTCATGTGTTCATGTTCACTACCGCCTCTATGGAATGATTGATTTACATTTTTATTTCCTTCACTACCATTTAAGATCATAAAATCAAGATATGTAAAAAATAAGAGCGGGATGAATCAATTATTTATACTTTCTATATCAATTATATATTTTTATCCTTATACCTTTTAGAACTACTATGTTCTTTATTCTCCTGCTATATCTTCACTATCACAGGCAAGTATATGAAACCATGTAATTAATGAAACCTTATATTTTTTACAAGGATATATACTATATTAGAGTAGGTGGTACTAGAATTGTATAGTGATGAAAAGAATATGGATTCTCCATGATAATGAGATACAATTAATAGTTTTTTGTCTTATAAATAATACTAAAACTATGAGTGGCACCCAACCCTTTTAGTGTGAGGATATAAACAATCCCAACTCCCTAGACTAATTAATTCCTAATCAAACTAAATCTCCTTGTACAATAATTATACTATATTTTTAGAAAATCATCAATTATTTCATTAGATACATTAGAATATCATGAAAATATTCCACTGGTGTGACTTTTATTGAATGTTGTAGTGTTTCGTTATTCTTCTTCATCTTCAATTACTTTTACAAAATCATACAACAAATCATTCTTCTTCTAATAATATTTTTAAATTTAAACAAACAAAACTCTTCCTCTTCATAACATAATCTTTATCAATACGTTTTATACAATAGTTTCAATAATTCATCTTCACCTATTCCACTTCTCCACAGAAGCAAACATAAATATACTCTTTCTTTCTCTTCATCCTCCATTATATACCTTCAATTCTTATTCTCAACTTCTCAATCCATTACATGATAATCTAACCCTTATTTTTAAAATATTTTCACGATACTATTCATCCAATGGTGTTATTTTGATATTAATTCACCTGATATCATTTCAATTGATCACTTATTCTACTCTCTATCCCTTCACTTATCATATCATGCAATATATCTCTGTTGAGTTCTTTAACTCTATCTGGTAACACCTAAATTTTCCAGTGCTTCTTATCAATCTACATACCCTTAGCACTTCTCGTTCCACTTCATCTAAAACATTTGTCTACATTATAATTACTACCAATCTTGATATCTAGAACATGAATGTTTAATTGGTGACAATACCTCATCATTATGATCAATTAGTAGCATAAATTTAATATATCACCAAATAAGTTTTTAGTCATCCTACTCCACATTATATTGGAATAGATTAACAGATTACTCGAGGAGAAGTGAAAACTCAAGAATCAATTTTCAACTTTAAAATTTGAATATCCTTCTTATTTATTTATTTTTTTGACTTCCTCCAAACTTCTTAAAAAATAGGATTCAATAAACATCAGTGTAAATATTCTTATATCTAGATATAAATAATCTTCATTAATAAACATGTAATTGTGGATAGAATCATTATTTATCCATTCTATAATATTAGATCATTTATTTTCTATACCAACATCATAACAATGACTATTTTCTCAAAAGAATTGTAAATAACATTGAAACTTCATCAAGTAATTCTTCATAGGAATTTTATTGATCAATTCTTATTCATAAGAGTTCCATCATCCAATATTACTATTTTTGTGTCCCTCCATAATTATCATATTCATCTTTAATATATTTTCTATGGACTATGACTTATCTACCATATAAATACATTCTATAATACTAAATAATGTATCTTACTCAATCTAATGGGTTCATAATTTTTTTATAAATTTTACTTCATCTGATAAACACTCTAATATGAATTATTAATTATTATTTAATATAAAGTCATTTAACACAAACTTATGAATTTAAAAAATTCCATATTTGTTAATTCATAAAAATATATCTGATTTATTTATAATAATTATTTTTGATAATATTGCTCAGAGAATTTTTTCTGATTCCATTTCATGGAATCATCATTGTTATGAATGACACTCAGAGACATCCTTGGGTTACCATTTCTTAGTAAATTCTTTCTAATTCTTCGTTAAGATTATATAATATCAACATTATCCAAATCCACATAATAATTCAATGATATTATCATGTTTCCACTATTATATTTCGTTGATAGTAAACCATTGTCCAATCATTTAGAAACCTTTGACCAATCACATCATTTGGAAGCCAGGATCTGATTCCATTCAATCATTCCTTTTATCTAATGAACTCAAATATATATATATATATATAGATAAATTAATTTTATACATATTTATTTATAATATAATTTGATATTAAACCTCTATTATTCTTTTGATATAAATTATTTTGGATTAATTCAATAAGGAACTCCCATGAAACAAATCTCTACCAATTCATACAAATTTAATCCTTCAAACATCTATAAATAGAATGATTTGTACCTTTATAAATACATTAGGTTTAGTAAGTTGGGGATTAAAAAACTTTTTAATGGTTTTCTTCTATTTTATTTAGTCTTTTAATCTTCTTAACATCATATTTGAGTCAAAATCGTACGGAATTTGGATGTTCTACCAATGAGGAATATATCACCAATCATTTTTGGATACTATAATGCCTAAAACCCTCATTATGATGCTCTATTTATGATATAACATTGAATACCATTCAAAAACATTATATTCCATCCATACAATATCCTCAGTTAATTTTATTTCTTTTTCCTATCACCTTAGTATGATCCAACCTCAATATGCTAGCCTTAGTCTATAAACCTTTATCCACTAGCCTTGGTCTGCTAGCCACTATCATGTTTGACTTAATTTGAATATCAATGTCATTTATCACATTCTTTCCCAATTTATTAATCCTTTTCGGTTATACCCATTCATCTATTTAAAACACATTCTATATAGAAACATCAAAAGGTAACTATGTTATGCTGTTATAAAATGATATCCTCCAAACATTAGGGTGCATAATTGTAGACATTACTGTAAACTCACCAATCCTCTTAAGATAATTTCAAATATTTAGATAATACATCACATTAATGAAGATAATATATTAGTTAATGAACGTACTCAAAATCTCCAGAATCAAATAACACAACAAATCATCTTCCATTATAAAAAAATGTGGGAACATAATTTCATTCCCAAATAAGCACAAACACATTCTACAAGGCCTATATTGATGTAGTTTTTTCATTACAACTTCTTTAACATATCAATGTCAGTTAGATATGTATAATTCAATGATAACCCTTAAAAACACTAATAATGAATCATATAAAAACTATTTAGTATATTTAAAATCCCTTTTGTAGTTATTGATATTACCTTAAATTAGTATCTAATTATATTAGATATTATCTTCTTTCTCCCCCCTCTTTCTCTTCAAATATACATTTCAATTTCTCTACCCCTTATTGAACAGAAATATAATGTTCTTTCAAAAAAGTTATCAATTGATTGTTAAGAATTTTTCCAACAATTATATACGTCAATGTCTATCTGATCCATGTTTTATATATAAAACAACATTACATAATTTATACAACATAGAAATATATTTCTTACTAAACATGATGCAACATGAAATGAGAACACACCATCTTTTATTTAAGTGGTATCCATATATATTTAGGATGATGAAACCAATTATTTTCTAAATAAGTTATTTAACAAAACGAGATGAAAATATATTACCCATATAAATAAATAGTTTAAAAATATTCAATTTCAAAGATTATGATAACCATCCTTAGAATACTTTCATTTTCCTGTATTCATATATCTTTTTTTATTTATTGTTATCCCCCTTTGCGATAAGATCTTTATTATTAATAACCAATGATTTGATATTAAGAAAGACATAAACTTTTGAATAACTCCCCTTAAAAGATATATTTCTCATGATCTACATGATAATGAGTCATGTTAGGATATATGCTTTTAGATATCTTTATTAAGAGTGGACCAAATTTGATCATAATCTTTTGGATTTATATATTTCATAAACTCTATAAAATATACAATAGAGTTCTTCCTAAATATATTCCTTTGTAATTATATATCTAATATCAATCAAATATTGTATTTTATTCAGTTATATATATAAATTTAATAACAACCACTTCCTTCAATATTTATTAAATTTGATTTATTCCTATATTTTTCAATGTATTAATATTGGCATCATTATAGAATTATTACATATTTTTCTACTCCATCCAATTATTTAAGACAATAATCTAACTCATGTTTTCCCCTGATTACATGCCTCTCCCTTAGTCTCCTGTATTTTTAGATCAAATTCAATATATAAATAATGAAGGAATAAAGTGATTCTTCAATGATTATCAGCGTAAAGAACAAGGATAATGTAGTTTTCTCATGCACTTTTCTCCATCTCATCTAGTCATTATGATACCACTTTTATTTTTCAACATTCATTATTTTGTAGCATGATCTTAAAACATTATATTCTACATTATGTGAAGAAAAATTATTCTTAACAATTGTAATAGATAATGTCATATTTATTTTTTGTAAAGCTTATTATTATTATAGAATAATAATTAAAAACCTTTTTAATTAAATCAAACAATCATAAATGTATTCTAGGTAAATTATATAATACATACGTTTTATTTTTTATAACTCCCCAATGAATTTTAGCTTCCTATTTTTGAGTATTTTCAATTACTTTTACAGAATCCTTTACATTTAAATCATTAATTTTCATTTCATTCAATAAGTATTCTATCAATATTACTATAATTGTTTTATATACATCGCAAGAAACATTTGGTTTTCCACATGGATTTAGAGGTGTTATTTTACTCTTACTATTTCCTATTTATTATAAAGAAATAATTTATATTTTATATTTATAATCAAAGTACTTTTAGCCTTTAATTACTGTTATCGTTTTGGGAGAATTCATTTTTGTTACATTATTCTACTTACTTCATAATATTTCTATATCTTTGTTACTAATATATTTTCTTCTCTATTTAATATAACTTTGTTGTATGTTGTAATTATCACGAACTAAGATTCTAGAAAAAATTATTAAGAACATCATTTTAATTTACAACCATTAGAAATTTGATTAAAATATAAAAATACTTCATATTTGGTAAAAGTTTTATCATTGTCTCTAGATGGATTCTGAAAACATGAGAATTCCATTTTAATTTCAATATTTAGGTGTATAAAAAATCTATTTCACAATTCTAGAATCAATTTTATCACTTGTGTTAACTAAAACCCATGATATTGTTGTATATAATGCATGTGATCAAGAGCTGAAAAATGGAATTTTTTGGGTATTCTACAAAATGTGTTGGGATATTCAGTAGAAATCACCTTCAATAATTATTATTAAATACAAAATATACATATTATTATGTTTATCATCACCCATACTCATCCATACTTGATAAATATTTTTTTATAATTATTCTTTTCATGAAACCAGGTTCATATCAAACATTATAAGTTTGTATGGATGGATCCTCTTTCTTCACAACTACATTAGATAGATTACTAAGGGATGATTTTATAATCATTTCACATTATAATGTTGTGGTAAAATCATAATAATATATTGAGTATTGATTAGAAGAAAAAAATTTAAATTTATTTTATGAAGAATCAATATGTTTGTTTTCTAGATTGGCCATATTAATTTTCAACACAAGGAATTTAAAATTGAGTGGTTTTTATGATATTGTTTCATCATTACCTTTTATTCAAAATATTTCTTCATTATACCCAAAACATCCTCATGGATCTTCACCTTTTCTTCTAACAGTGATTCATGTTCCTTGATTTTATTATATGTCACCTCCAATTGTAATTACATAACATAAATTATAATTTTCAACATTTCATCAACAACATAGATCATATAATAATGAATTTTTAAAATAATATTTTTCTCTTAACCTTCTTTGAGTCACTTTTTTTTAAAATGTGAAATTATATTAAGTCCCCACTATTTTTGTTTAATATGATCAAACCTACATGTATATATTTATATATTCTACTATATTTTCATGTAAATACTTCCCTATTTTATCTTCTTCTTCATCAATCTACGTTATCTATTAGTCCTTGATTTGAAATCTCCACAATAATATTATACTAAACCACACTTTTTGTTCATAAATATTATATCTTATTAGATTGATATTCAATATGTAATATAAAAATCCAACTAAGAATCATATAATATTAGTATCTTTGAATGGTTGGTCACATTAAAAATTTATCCATAAGTGAACTAACTTATTGGCCACTATTTTCTACATAAATTGAACCCTTCATAGACAATGATATGTAATACATTTCCACATAACATGGGGAAGGGAAACCTAATACAGGGTTAGATAAAACTCTCAAAAGGGTAAAAAGGTAGATATCAAGGATCACATTAAAATAATATGAGAATAATGGTATGAGAACAAGATAATAACATTTTAAAACTAGAAGCTACATAATATATTTCATAATCTCTAGTCATGGAATATATTTTTGTGTTGTTCCTATGACATGAATCATAGAGTAATTATTGAATAAAATCCATTAAATATTTTCTTTTTGATAATACCATAATTTTTGGCGTACATGTATTATATATAATTATTTCATTAGTAGTGAAGGGTCATTACCAAAACTATCATAGGGGAATGAATTCACTCTTCAACCCGTCATATAATTGACGGTTCACTCCCAATAATATCATAGTGGACAAATCCTCTAATTAAACTGGGATCAATCCCCATTTGAATATTTTTTCTCGTGAGATATACATTCATAACCAATAAATTGGTGATCAATTTATTTCTAAGACCACCTGTCACATAATGAAAATCATATAGATTTGTTACACAATATCATTTAAAATCATCATATCAACAAATGTGAAAAGGAATAGGTTTCATATTAATTTCATAATGTCATAACAATTGGAAAAGTTATGGATTTCATACACATTTCATCATTTCATCAATGACTTACCCAAGTAAATGGAATGACATTTTTAAATTTATTATCATCATAATCATAAAAAATATATAGAATTAATATGGATGGTTTCATTTTATCAAATCCTTAGTATGGATTATGTAACATAAAAATATGTCATCTTAGATGAGATATTATTTTAAAAGACCACATTGAATAATTCTTGATAAAAATATCCTTTCTACTTTGAAATCACTTATTTTACATCTAATGAATTTATTAATATTAATGAAAACATTTTTCTAATAAAAATTTAAATATAAAAACTTATCATCAAATCTATTAGTCGTCATAATGGTTGTAAATTCCATTCATTCCATACAGGTTAAAAAAATATTATCTTAATATTTTCAGTAAATAGTCTAAAGAATCCAAATAAAAAAATAATAATAAACATTTTAACCGATATTTAAAAAATAAAAATACAGTTACAATTAATTTAAAAACCCATTATTTAATAGTAAAAACATTAATGAAATAAATTTTAGAACAAAAATATAGATTAGACAAAATTGATTTTCCACAAAATATAGAAATATTATTAGTTTTACATATAAATATTCTTTTGGACACTGGAGTACATAAAGAAAAGAAAATGAAAAGAAAACATATAATTTAAAATAATTACCATAGGTGAAAAAAATTCATGAGTTTCTCAAGAGATAGTTCATATTATCACATCAGTAAAAACTTAATCATAAAAAATCATGATAAACACTTGGAATGTAACATAAAACAATTACCACATTATAAATTTTGAATTATAGTCCCCATGAAATAAAGAACCGTATATATATAGTTAAATCCATATGGTTTTCATAATATTCATTGTATAATACATTCATTCAATGTGTATACACCACATAAAATAAACAATTTGTGAATATGGAATGTGTCCCATAGAAATCAATGTGAGATGGTAATCCCTTACCACAATTAGAAAAATTATTCAAAAATAACATAAAATATTTCTTAATATATATAAGTTGATTATAAATAAATATTTGAACCATAATAAAATATATAATACCAAATTTTATTTACATCTAACATTTTATCACATATTTATTAATAATTATAAGTTAAAATCATTGTTTTAGGAAAAATATTATTTGTTTTAAATGTATGTTTTAGTTCAATAATTTTTTTAATTTTATTTTTATTATGGATAACATTAATCAAGAAAAATAAAATGGATATAAACATAATATATATTAAATAAATATATATATAGAGTAAATTTTTATAGATGGAGAGAGGAAATGAATTACACCATTCCGAAAGACGATAGGTTGTATTTATGCCTGAATGGGGTTTTCATTTTTTTGAAGGATGAAACCAAAGAAAGGAAAATCATAATTCAATATTATATAATGATTATTATATAATAAAACTTAAATTTTCATGAGTCATAAGATATCAGCATTCTATTCATCATGTAAATGCATCCCAATCACTTTTTTGATATATGACTAATGATTAATAACCTAATTCCACAATAGGTTAATGAAAAAAATTGTTCACTATCAAAACTTTTCATTAGGTCCATTAAATCCTACTCATATTCATCTATCAAAAGGAACTTGGATCAATTTTGACAAAACTTAGTTATTTTATTTTAAAATAATTTAAATCTATCCACAAACCTTCAATTATATCCAACCAAAGATAGGCTAATTTATATATCAATAGTTGTGGTTGGTATAATCCAATTTTCGATAATTTTTTCCTTGATGGACCAAATAACAATCCATTTCTGGACATTTTATAACCTAATAAATGAGTACATTTGTAGAAAAAATTCAAACAAGGTAAATATTGAATACAACTTATCATTCCTCAAGGTATTCATAATTATTATAATGTTAAATTATTTCCCTTAACTTATATTTCAATGTATATTAATAACTTCTATGAATACTACCATATATGAATCAGTGTAATATCTAAATGAACTATTTATTAAAACTGTGATGATAGATGGGGGATTGGTATGACAAAATAGAATCATTCAATAGCCATAGTGCCCATACACTATAAAATATTTTTCCATGGTTGTATCCTCCATTTCAACACTCAAATTATGATATACATAATGAAATTAAATCTTGTAAAATTATTTTACTCCAGTATTTTTGAAAAACAATTCATCTGTACATTGTAGGGGGTATAGGTTCATGATAGTGATATTGATTAGATCTTAAAAATAAATGAAGATTCACATTGATCTATCATTGTTTTTAAGAAAATACCTGAATACCCTAGAGGAACACACCTAGCCAAATTAATCCCTTGTCATGGTCCTCTTTAAGTTTCTTTTACAGCTCTAATTCCTTAATTTGTTCCATTTTATATAGAGTATTTTAAAAATGTTCTTTATCAGGTATACGTTATATTGTAAAAAGAAAATTAAGTTTACGAGTAAGACTCAAAAACATTTCTATAAAGACTTCAAAAAATATCATGCAATATTCATATAATCGATGTTCAGTTTCCACTAATACATTAATAATAATCACCCATTTTGAATGGAAATCAAGACCCCTACAATGGATATAATTTCTATAGGAATTTAATATTTATTTTTCACTATTAAATGATCATAGGTTGGATATAATATCACTTAGGACTATAATTACATGTGAATTAATGTTGGATTTATATAGAGAATGACAATACATGGCTAATATAACTTCAAATTCAACCGATGGGAGAATTACCAGATTTTGTAGAAGCAAATTCCAAAAAATTTTGAATAGAATATGATTTATAGAATTGAGATGTGATCATCATACCATTATTGGATTTCAATACAAATTTAACTTATAATCATGATAGTTGTATTTTTACACGCTTAAAAATACATCATATATAAATGAGTGGGTTGATATAGAATAAAATTAAACATTAACAAATATAGAGTTGTTGGTAATTATACTATTCACCACATTTTTAATGGAATTCATTTTTCTATATATTACTTTAAAATAATTTAGGGAATATTTTAGGTTCTATGAAATGAAATTATGTGAGATTACAAGCCATTGTGAGCCCATAATTAATTTTTAATATATATTAAATTAATTAAATATCATGTATAAACAATTTTTTAGAAAAAATGAGACAAATCATAAAAGGATATAGAGATTAGAAATATTTTTCCATTATTTCGTTTAGGTTGTTTGTATCACTTTATAAATAACATAACATTCAAGGGTGTTTGATTTTTTTGTTGTGTGTAATCGTGGGAAAATATATAAAAAATATTAATTGATAAAATATTTTATTAATTAAAATTACCATGTCTTGAAATTTTCCTATAAAAATAAATCTATGATGAAATATCTGGGTTATATACATAACCTTGGAGAAGTTGGAGAGAATTTTATAGGATCGTTATCAAGAAAAAACAACCAAATCATGGGTAATCGATCGGTGTGTAATAATATTTAAGGATCTCGCCAATGATAGTGACACTGGTTCCTTCCTCGTCTAGGATTGATCCATATCTAGGATAAAAATTGTTTTAATTGGATTTATACCAATTCTAAATCTTTTATAAATAACATGATTCAATAAACTAACAAAATTGTTCACAGATCAGGTGTATTGTTGGTAGGAGTCATAATTATCATGTATTTGGGGTTTATATTATATATTTTATAATATTTCATCATTTATTACTCTAATTCCAAAAAATTGAGTCCAATATGAACATTTTTTGATCTATATTCCTCATATTTGTGTTTTTTATTTCTTCCCTCATTCATCACACATTTATAATGGGTAATTATTTTTGCCTATAATTCTATGAATAATCGATATTTTATTTATGTGAGATCATTCTTTAGTGGAATGAGTCTGTACCCAGAGGTAAGTCTTGTATTGGAGGTTTGTACCAAATAAAGTTGAACAATATAAGTCTAAAAAGCTATTATTCCATATGTGCATGAAAAAGTGATGAGTCATGACAACAATCAAATATTGAGCGAATCAAATGGAAATATTCAATCATGATTCTAATGTGAGGCTTGGTTAGACCATGTCATCTATACTAGGGCATGATCAGTGGTGGAACCAAATACGATGGTGGATTGGTAATGTGTGGATAAGTAAACGTAATTTCTAAAAATCCTAGGTTAGAAAATGTGTAATACATAATTATAAATCATCTCAAACACCCTAAGGATCAGCTATTGTTTATTCATTGAGATGGAGATCACACGATGTTTTGCCCTTTCCCTGAATTTTATATCCCAAGTCCACCAACTCTCCATGTATATCATATACACGCAGATGAATCTAGATAGAATTATCCACCATGTACACCTAGGTAGGAGGATCAACATGTATGGGTGGTACACTCCTAGGAGATCTTGTGGCTTCACATGCCATAGGGAATCCTATATATTGATTACTTGGGCACAGACATGGCCACGATCAATGATATAGTGGTTGAACCCATTTCTGAAGAGAAACACCATTAATGGATTGTTCAATACTTTTACCTCTTTATGGATTTCCTAGAGCCTATTTCCTCTTCATATTGGGCATTTTTTGTTAGGGTGAATTCCCTTTATCAATTCCCCATGCATTTTGTTATGGATTCACATTAATTCATAGGATGGGGATCCCATATGAGGAACATAAATCATCAATAGAGTTGGTGAAATACCAATATGAGGCATGGAGGGAGATCCTCAATCAATAAGATTTCCCTGTGTTGGGTTCTTTATATTTTCTTGAACAACACTATACAGGCATCAATCCCCAAAATTGAGGGTTAATCGTTATTGTATTGTTCGTATTCCCCATGAGCTTTGGTGTGATAACCATATTTTTATCGGCCTCTTTATCCATTAATGATGTACTTTTAATGGTGATACTTGAAAATAATTATGTTTCAGATAGATTTCATTATTTATTTCTTACCCATGTAGTGTGTTCTCATGGAAGATTGTTATATGTATCCTTTGACCAAGAATCCATATTTTTTTATAGGCATGACCTGAACTTGAGATTGTGTGTCTACTATGAGTATATTTAAATATTCTTATTAGGTATGATGTTAACTTATCCCTTTGATGTGATGACTGTTATTATTGATCTAATATGCTTAGTTATTTTAGGGAGTCATGTTTAGTATTATTATACTCACCCCAAAATGGGATTTTCCTACATGTGTCATGTCTTATGCAGAAGACTAACCATTTGATGGAGTTATATAGGGAATAAGGCCTCTAAGATCATAGTGAGCCTGGAATATTAAGTTCTGTTCTGTTGGATCCATTTATAATAGTCCTCTCCTACATTAAAAGTTGGACATATTTCAATTTCATTTGGGTGGTCTTGTTTTTATCCATTTCATTCATGTACTTTGTTTTCATACTATTCTGGTATAATTATATATTTTTTAATTCATGGTTATCATATGTCTTACATTTTATCATTTTATCATCTTAGAGATGTCTTTGTGTGTGTGTGAGTGTATTTATATACTAATATTTGTCGTCACATATGTGTGATATTAGTACTTAGTTCAATTTTCCATATCCTTGCCTATTGGAGGAGGTATTAGGGTATTCAGAACTTGTACTCCCTTATACTTGGTCATGATAGAGTTGTATTGATGTTACGGGTTAAACCATTTGAAAAAATTATATTATATTAGAGTTGTTGATAAAGGAAAACTATTCAGTTTTTTGAGATAAGATCTTTGGCATGGTACTTCACTATTTGTGCGGCAGCCAATCTATCCATTCACCAGGAAACTAATCACCGAACATTAAACTCAGTACATGTAGACATGGGTTCTAAGGAAAACATTGGTATATTTATCCTAAAGGATTGGGTTATGGGTTCCATGACTTTTTTTATTCAAATCTCCTTATATACTCATTTATTGTGTTATATGTTTCCTATTTCCGGATTTCATCATGATGGTTTCCATCTACCTTCATCATTATGATATTATGGATGATCCCCTCTGGAATAAGGATTTAATCAAAGGACATGTTCTAGAGGTGTTACCTCTATACGGTTCACTAATCTTACCACCACCGGTTTAGAAAAATATGTTAATGTTAAAACCTGTCGAGGTGGTGAATAGGATGAGTGTGCTTCATGAGTTTCAGCGATAGTGACTCGTCAGGTTCTGAGGATAGTTGGTCCCCCAGGTCGAAGATGAATATATTGAGGTGGTGATGTAATTATTTCTACTTGATAGGAAACATGATGACCATATGTTGGTCCTAAGAGCGAGCCTTCTTCATGGCTCTACAAGATGACAACGTGGCTTAGTGACATAGTCATACAATGAGTAAACTCTTACATTTTTAGTGTTTGAAATATTTATTAGACATGAATTTTCTAAATATATGATGAGGGTTGTTCACATCTATTAGCTTCTATATATTCATAAGGGAAGTATAACTATATTTGACTATTTATCGAGGTTCACTAACCTCTCGAGATACATCATGAATATGGTGCAAGATTATTTATTTCTAGCCCAAAACATTGAGAAATGAATAAATAGATACATACTAGGTAGTTTTACAAATATATAAATTCCTACTTATTTGGGGGTGATGGAACGTTCTTTGGTGGTTGAGAGTTTCTTGGTAAAGTAGATGCATACATTTGGTACTAGTACTGAGAAAATGGGAGATGTGATTTCAAATGAAGGTATCCTATGGAATAAATATGTGCCTGGACATGCGATAAATCTTAGGGTTTAATCCCATGATTGATATTTTATGGCTCCAGGATCATAGGATGGATATCTTCATCTTATAGATAGGTGGTTCTAATCTCATGATATTCGGGTATATCATGAACAATATTTTCTAACACTACATGAGGATAACAGGGAGATAGTGGACAGGAAACCTTTACATCGGTAGTTACTGGATCATGTATATAAACAGGTCAACTGATGTGGAAGAGGAGTTGGGAGTGTAGCTAGAGTTGGTATATGTCTTGAATTGTTATCACCACCATCACCATGTGGTTTGCATCATACTCAGGGAGCCTGGGTACTGGGGAAAGGGAAACATTAGGCATTCGACTCTTATGAACTGGAGGCTCCACAAATGATAGAAGGTATGATCTTGTATTCTCTAATTTAGAATCATTATTGGTAGACATGGGTGTATTCCAATACATTCATTCCACTAATCTTGTTCGAGACAAAGAAATACAGGTTGTTCATTTTTCTTTACCAATTTGCTTATAGACTCATATTGTTGGTGACTTAGGGATAGCAAACATCGGCCGATGGTGAGATCTATATTTTGGAGGTCAGGTTTTCTTTTGGGATCTCTTTGTAGCAGTGATGAGGCCATACTACATCATCTTAGGTATGGACTGATTATCAATACTTCATGCCCAGATAGATTATTTTAGGTGGAGTATGTTCTGTGTCCATAGTTTTGGGATATGGGATTCCATTATAAGTGAAAATAGGGCCTAGATAGATCCATATGGTCTCATTAATAGGAGATTTTTTCCAATTACATTCATGCTAGCTAGAATTACCCATGGTATAGTAGACACTGTGAGTTATTAGTTTATTACAATGGTGCTAGAGAATGATAATGACTTATTATGGAAATTTATGGGTAACCTATCCATAAATAAATAGGATTCCATATTTATCTTTATCCTAGGATGACCTAGATGTATTTTATAGCATATCCTATGGATCCAACTGTGATTCGTGAGTGGAGGATGTAGTTGGAGGGTTTCAGAAGAAGGGCTTTATCAGGAATATTGTTTCACAATCAATATCCCTGATATTGTTTTCCATGAAGGAATATTAGAGATTGAGGTTTTTCGTGAATTATCATTTCTTAAACATGGTGAATTTAATGAAAAAGTATCCAATATCTAGGATCAATGTCATCTTTTATTGGTTTAGAGGGGCATGATGGTTCTCCATGATTTAACTCAGGTTAAGCTATCTCAAGTTGTAGGTTCTGGATGATGATATACCAATGAAGAAATTTTTTTATACTGTTACGATCACTATAAGTAATTTTTGATACTCATCACCCAAAATAATTCCACATATGTGTTCATAGGACTCATTAACCAAATCAATTTTCCTTTATCATAGCAGTTTGCGGTAGTCTTCATTGATGATATCCTTGTGTACTCGGTGTCCAAGGAGGATCACATTAGAAACTTGAGGATGGATATGGATGTAATCTAATGGAAAAATCGTTATAAAAATATCTAAATGTTATATTTATGGTCTCATTGTGTAACCATTAATAGAAATTTTATCTGAGAAAATAGTTTATTAGTGGTCATAGCGAAGATTAAAAAAGTGTTAGTTATTGATCGACCCACGAGTGAGACAGGGTTGTGGTGTTTCCTAGAGTTGGCGGGCTACTATTAGAGATATTTACCTTATTACTTATGGATATAAACTCCCTTAAAATATTTGACCAGTAATGGACAATAATTTCAGTTTTTGGAGTGGTTTTATCATACATTATAGGTGTTGTGGTAGTTTTTAATTAGCCCTCCCATATTTAGATTTCCATAGGATAATTTCATGTTCATAGTGTTCCGTGATTCATCTGGGGCTAGTCTGGGTTTTGTTTTAATGTTGAGGAATGTAATGGTCACCTGTGATTTTTGATTGTTTATACCACATGAGTAGAATTGCATGGACCTATCTCTTGAGTTTGTAGTGGTAGTCTTAAAACTAATGATTTGGTGACAATACCTTTTTTGGTGATAGATTTATCATCTATAATGACCATAATAGTCTCAAGTTTATCTTCTCTCATATGGATATTATCTTTTGATATAGGATATGATTAGAGTTATAGCATGAGTATTAGTTAGATATTATCCATACACCTAGAAAGGGGATTGTGCTTTCACATTTCCCCATAAGAGATCATGTTCAGAGCTATTGAGCAAGGAGCCAGAGCAGTTGGATTCATTGTTGATATCCTTTTTTGATAGGAACAAAGATTCTCAACTCAAGTTGTTGGTTGTTACCCATATATTTTTACAAATATTTTGGGAGGAATTAATTTGGAATACTAACTGTAAGACATTTTGTACTCATATACCCAATGAAAAATATCTAGAATGTTTTTTTAATGTGGAAAGCATGTTGATATTTTTAGTAGAAAGACAATATTACCCATTATACATAGAGAGGTCATTTTGAAGGATTTTAAAACAACACCCATAGCAGTACATATAGGTATGGATAATATGTACTAGGAAATTTATTGGGAGATGTAGATTATCATGAAAAAATAGTGAGTTTTCGAGATTTCCTCTCAATGGATTACTTATCATAAAGTAATGGTTTAGAAACAGGTTCTAATGGGTTAATCTAAACCCCTTGGAGTCCCATAATTGAAGTGGGATAGGACATACATGGACATCATGATGTGGTTACCATGAATTTCTAGAGGGAACGATGTTCTCTAGTTGACTATATACCAACTAATCAAGCCATCCCACTTCCAAGATATATGATATAAGATTTTAGCTAATATATTGGAATTCCATTATATGTATGAGGTACTCTGACTCCATATAGTTTGCATAACGATCTTTTATAAAAATGATTCTCACATCACATCTCAATTATGGTTGGTTTTATAATAGGTCTTTGGGAAATAATTATGTTTGATCATGTAATTTTACCCCTAGATGAAAGGTTCGACTGACCATACCATTATCATCAGTAAGGACATGCTACATGATTTATGTTCAAGCTCTAGATTTAGTTGGGAACATCACATACCATTAGTTGAGTTTGAATAAAAAATTGCTGCCATTACACGATTGATATGTCTCCCTTCCTTGACATATAAAGGTGACCCTATAGGTCACCACTATGCCAAAAAGTTTATGGAGACTCAAAAAATATTGGCCTATACATGGTTCATTCCATGATATATATGGTTAAAATCAAGAATGATAATCAGAGGATTACACGGATCTATCATAAGTGTTATCCAGACTGACCGTGGAGGCCCTTGGAGATTTAGGATAGAGACCTTTTTTCTTAAATGACTCTCCTCAATTTTTGTTCTGTAGATTTTTCTGGGGTGGAATGTTATTTCAATAATTCATTGTTCATTTATAGATATAATGTAGATTTAGTGAGGTTGTGTGCTTCTTGGATTGACCCCCATATTTGAACTGGGTACATAACATCTTCAATATGTTTTAGTAGAGTAGGTATGCGGATGACCCATTGAATTTTATCAACTGGGGTGATCTGGGCATCTTGTATGGTGATTCCTTTTAAAATTACCTGGTAGAGATTGAGGATTGGTAGTAGAGGTTACCCCATGTATGTGTGATTCCTTTATTTCTTATTCGGTGGCATCATGAGAATCTATAATAGAGAACCTAGGTTTGAAATACCCATATGCATACTTAGTACCTACATGTCTTTTTGTATACAGTTTTTTAAATTTTCTTGATGTAAATCCATATGTTAAGGATAATTTAATGACTCTAATTTTCCATGTATCATATTAAAACTTTTAGAAGATGTCTTTCAGAGATAAAAACAAAGAATAAATTAGATTACATGGATCAGTGATAAAAGATTTATTTTTTGAAATATATTAAATTTATAAAATATCAATCACGAACATTTATCTAGTAAATGTTGAATAATGTGTGAACACATTTTTAGATAAGAAATATGAGGAAGTGGTTAATTTTTGAGCATGGGTTTTAACATAAGAGAGACATAACCGGGGATCATGTTGGGCATTTGGGATGGGCATGTTCATGGCTAGATATTTATATGAATTCAGTGATTAAAATAATTTAGGTAAATTAACCTCCATGAAGAATTCTATTCGTATAAATATATGGATATTAGGATATTTTATGGTTATCCTCACAACCATGTAGCTATTGTAGATAACATTGGAAGATTGTTCTTTATTAAACTATAACCTAGTCATGGATCATGGACTAGTGTGGTATGGGATTCAAGGATCATTTCAAAAATAATGATCCGAGTTCGTTCTTTATCAGCAATTGACCCATGTCTATGTAGTATTTTTTTATTTGGATTTATAACCATTTTTTTCTTATAGGTATGACATGACTAAATAAACTAATGAATTGAATCCTGTATTTTCTATTATGTGGGTATAGGTTCAATAAATCAAGGATTGAGGATTTATAATATTTATTCTATCATAACTTATAGTTCTTTTTTTCAATACAAAAATAATTTATGCCAACATAATCATTTTCTATGGTCAATTAATAAATATTTTTTGGAATTTCTTGCCACATTCATTACATTTTCACCATGTGCAATTCCATTGGCCCATGGTTCGAAGAACACCTACTATTATATTGATGTGAAATTTTTATTTGTAATAACTTTCCCACATCATGGTTATGAATTGTGATGGAAGTGAATACCAATGATAGTTGATCAATATTTTCTAATGATACTAATTCATTCTATATGGGTGTGCGATGGTTACATGTCCCGACGAAAAATAATTATCATGCACATCAGATATAAAATTCCTGATAGCAGCATGTTTATGTCTCGGTTGGACTAAATACAGAATCACAGGGTGATATTCATGGTGGTATCAATAGAAAAGTCAGTGCTGGTGGACAAGAAGGAGGTACCTCAATTTATGGAAAATCATGGGATGCAAGGAATCTATTGTTGAATTAAATGTCATGTGGGACTCCTATGTTGTGGAAAGGGTTTATGTGCAGAGGTAATTATCACACACTATGTGGTCTTTATTATACGTCATATGACCCCTGATTACTAGTTTGGTGTGCACACGGTACACATGACCTAGAATCCATGTGGAGTCAAACACATTTTTAGCCATGCCAAATGTCTTTTACACTGTAAGAGGTAGATCCCTATTTATATGTGGTGAACACCGATGATACTATTTGGAACCACTAACCTTGTGTTATCCTACATGTTGTATTGTCGTATATGAAGTCATACACGAGTCATGACGTATATATGGAACCTAGGGCCAATGTGACATTTCATGTTCTTCTAGTACACACTATGTACTTCTTCAATTATATAATGGATTCATTTTCCACATCATCTTGGTCATGTTTTATTAGACTGTTCTCACGTGATCCACACCATTGGGGTTTTTTATAGAGTCATGTCATATATATGGGATTGTGATCCCCTACGAGGAACATTAGTGTTGGACATAGTTGTAGGATTCCTTCCATGAGTCTCATAGTGAGATCATATATCATCGCCATTTCAAAAGGTGGGGTTTTTAGAATCATTTTCAACAACACTATGTCGGTGATGATCTCCTACATAAAAATTTATTCCATATTAGATTATTTTTATTATTCATGGTCGTGGGGGTAATCCCCATCTATTTCTCAATTCCTTTTGACTTCCATCATGCACTTCTTATGAAAATATATGGCGAGTACACCACCCTAGATGGATGTAATCAGCGGTATCTTGAAAATGGAGTGTTTTCTCTAAGATGATTGTTATATAGAATCTTTTAATAGGAATACTATGATTTATTTATATTTATGACCTCAACAATAGACATTGTGTCTACTATGAGTATATGTTGATATTATTATTATGTATGTTGTGGGAATATCTTTATGAGGGGGTGGAGACTATTCTTGATTTTATATTATTATATATTTCATGGTGTCCTACTATGTATTTTTATAATCACCCATTCATGGGATCATACCACACATGTCATGTATTATGGAATGGAATATCCTTTTACTTGTGTTTTAGAGGGACAAGTACCAGGCTAAACATAGTGAGCAAGACAAACCCAGGTGTGGTCTAGTGGAATTATTAATAGTAGTCCTCTCATATGTTATAGGGAGTATGTGATCCGATTTATATTGGATGGTCTTGAATTCTACCCATTATTTCAATTAGATTATAATCATTGTTTTATTGATTCAATTCAAGTGTAAGCATGGGTAGTAATTAGCTATTTTAAAAATCAACTTTTTATGGGCTTAGAGATGTGTGTGTGTGTACTTGTACATTTGGATATGTCCTTTAATGATTGTGATATAACTAAATGACACTGGTCTCTATACCTTGGCATATTACAGGCTGACATGGGTAATTTGTAACTCATGCCCCACTGGACCAGTTCATGACAATGTAGTAATAATACCACTCATCAGAGACTATGATCATCTAAGATTTCACATTCTCCCTTCATTAAAAGGATTATAATGTACATTATTTTCTCTAACCATTTTATTTTAGTATTGTTTATCATAATTTCTATAATAATTTCATTGGAAACACTATAGTGTGGGTGGAACATTATGTGGACAATTCTTTCTATTCACAAAAATAACTAATTTATTCCCATAACATTGGAATTTTATTACCCTATGATTATCCATTCTATAATTAAAAAATTCTATATTTCCCTTATGAAAATTTCCTGCACTTTTCCTTCAACCCATTGAGCCTGATGGATATATCATCTTCTTCACTGTGTGGATTTTTTTATTTACCATTAATTATATCTATATTTTCATAACAAAATCATGCGATTAATTTTTAAATTTTATATCTATTTCCACCTTGATAACTCATATAATTATATCTTCATACTAATTAAATTATGTTACATATAGAATCATTATATGACAGGGTTTCAAATCATTGAACAATAAATCTACCTTACAATCTTGTTAGGTGATAATACCATATGTATAAATCATAAGTCATAAAAGATTCCTCATATGTACCAATAATTTCATCATCTTTATTCATTATAACAAAGAATTAATTCTCTATTTTCATATGATGAATATAATGAAAATAATTATTGAAAAATAAACACATAAATTCATCAAACCTCATGGATTAAATTTTATGCAATTGACCTATATTATAAATAAGATTCCACCGCTGACCTTATTAACTATCCCAGTGAATGTCAACCAAAATTACATACTCTGATTCTAAATATTGGAGTATAGAAAATATAATTCTAATGGAACTGAACCATTTCTCTAAAAATAGTGGATTAGTAAAACCACTAAAATAATGTGGTTGTTTCCACATAAAGTATTAAATTGATCATTGTTCCCTCAATTTTTTTGGGATGTTTGGAAAGATTAATATCTTGATATTTTTTTGCAAGAAAATCATCAATATTTTACATTCCATATCCCATAAAATTTGGATTCTAAGGGGGGGGATAATTCAATTTTCCATCACATTTAGAATTAACATGATTAATTGAGGCTCCGACCATTGACTAAATAATATATTGTATTTTTTGATGAAAAATAATCATAGTGGGAAACCAAAAAATCATGTATAATAATTCATATGACTTCTAAATATTGAATCATTCTTTTTTAATTGATGATATATTCGATTTAATAATTTTTATTTCATAGTCACTACTAATTAAAATCATAAATGATGGTTCATAAAGAGTTTGTGAATTTCCAAAACATATCCCCCTAGAGTGTCAAAGTAGGTGTCAAGTCAAGCCAATTTTCATGCACAAGGTGTTGTTTGAGAAAAACCCTAATCACCATTTTTAATGTTATTACCTCATAGTAAAAATATTCCAAATTATCATCCAATTTTATTATCTATAAAGGTATATAACTTCAACAAACCACACTCTCTATCCTTAAAAATAGATTGAAGACATTTTTTATACTTTTATTTGTCATTAGTGTTGTCACTATGGATTTCGAATCATAGTTTATAAAAGATAACTAAATAATTATTTGATATAAACTACAGTGAATCACACATTTTATATGTAGTTATTACATATAAATAGATGAGTATTCATTAAATAACATAACAATCCAATATAGGATTGTACATTTCTCTTATATTTGGAAACATAGAGTCAAAAAAATATTTAATAAGATATCTACATCATCTACCAGTTTGTAATTCTTAATTATAACCCTTCATAGGCATATCATTCATAATACCTTTCTTATTATCCCTTGAAAAGATTAAACTTGAATAGGTGATCTCAGATTACCATTAAGTGTAAAATGGGATATATCAATGATAACAAAAATATGAAATGAGAAAAAAGGTGTTAGAATAGGATAATAAAATTTGAAAACCATATAAATCATATCATAGGTCATAATCATAAATCATGTTATAAATCATGGAAATTCATAAGTCAATAATCATAATGGAATCAAATAATATAAGTAATGATGACATACCGTTTGCATAAGATTTAGATTTATGGCTTATACATATGAATAGAAAATCTATTCCGTATAAGTCAAGGATCTATTCTAAAATTGTTATTGTATAATGGGATTACACCCCAAAACGTTATAGTATACAAGCTCCACTCCCAATAATATCATTATGAACAATGTTTCTTACTATTTGGATTCACTTTACATTTTTTTTCAATTTATATCTTGAGATATTCTTCTCTACCCATTAAATTACAAGGATATACAATTTAGGTTCCACCAATCACATTATGAAAATCCAAAATGTGTTCCAAAATATCATAAAATATTTATAATATCATAATCAATGAATTTGAAAAGGTTTCACAAGAAATCCATCATGGAATAACCCATATAAAATTAACTAGTTTCATTAACATTTCATCAACTCGTCATTGATTAACGTGTGTAAAGGTAATAGGTTTCAAAAAAATCGCCAGATCGTAATAAAATATCATAAAGATAAATCATAAGTATGGATTAATTAGATAATATCCCAAATAAGGATTAGGTTACATTCATTTATGACATATTATATGTAAAAATGATTTTAAAACACCATTTGTAACATTTCATGAGAAAAATATCCTTTCTAATTTTAAAACACATATTTAATTTATAATATTCTCCTCAATATTAATTAAAAATATTCCATTAAAATATGATTGGTAACATATAGTGTAATATTTAAATTAGTGAGTGGTCCTAGTGGTGGAAAATAATGTTTATGTCATACACACCAAAAAACGAATCATTTATAATTTTTGGTAAATAGTCAAAAGCACCTCATACTGAAAATGAATAGATCATTTATTTTAGATTGTTTTTTAAAAAATCATACAGGTGTAAAAGTGACATTCAATACCCATTGGAGAACAATAGAAATAATCTTATAAACATTTTTAGAAAATCATTGACATTGAAGCTAAATTATATCTGACCCAAAAGAGAAAATAAGTCAAAATTCCATTATTTTTTTGGATTCATATGGTGACATAATATTATCATACATGGATATTTAATCTTTTTAGATGAAAATCAGAAACATCACACAATCCCATGCCCGAAAACAAAAATAGTTTAGTGCCATTGTAAACATGGAAAAAATCATCTATGTTGTTGAAAGTTGTTCTATATTTCTAAAAACGATCCACCCAATTCATATTCTTAATATACATACCATACATAAGACCTTTAATCATAACCTATGGAAAGGAAACAAACGAAATGTTTTTATCAAATTATTGATAAGGGTATATATGTGAGATATATAATCATTACATAAAAATAATGGCATGAGAATATGAGTGTGACATATAAAACCCATATTGTGCATACCAAATATCATAATATTGTGTCATGGATTTTTTTTAAGTTCATAAAACATGAATAATAAGAAATAATAGATCATGGTTTATGAATGAATATATTTAAAATAATACATAGAATTATGTCATACATGTAAGCCTAGAAAATAATTGTCATAGTAGTCAAGGCTCATTTACATAATGTAGAAGGGAACTCCAGAGGTGGAAAACCCACCTTAGCAAGACTCACTACTATCCCTAGTGGTAGACCATTACTCATACTAGAATGGGATCACTCCACAAACCATTATGGTTTTAAATATCACACCAAAGATCATCATAGTGGTAATATACCCTAATGAAACTAAGATAAAAACTCATTCCAGTGATGTCTTACTAAACCTGGCTCACTATCCATTAATAGACTTTCTTACTAAACGGGGTTTATGTTCCATCCTATTCTCATATATCTCATGAGATATGAATGTTTACCTAATTAATGGGTGGAGATATATGCCCCACCAATCATTTTTAAAACCAAACCACCATTCATGGTTATAATGTATCCACTGTCTCATAATTAAAATCACATAAATTAGTTCCAAAATATCATAAAATGTTTATCATATAATACCCCATGAAAAGAAATGGGTTTCCTAAACATTTAATTATAAAATAATCTGTATAAAATAAATAGGATTCATAATTATTTAATCATTCATCATGAGAAATCCATGGAAAATGAATTATCTTTCTTATTATTTTTATCATGTTATAACCCATGATATACAAATGATTTTAATTGACATAAATTCATAACCCATTAAAGGAAATAAGAAGAATTGTATCCTTATTTCATATCCCCATTAATGAATAACAAACAATCAATGCATTTCATCATAGATGTAAAATTATTTTTAAAGATTACATGTTGTGGTTCTTGATGAATGAAACATTTTCACTTTGAGAACACATTATTTTTCAATTAAATCATTTAAAAAATTCCTTTTATTTAATATTACATTTTAATCTTATACAGTAATCTTTAAAACCCATTTAAATTTATTTCATTTCAAAAAATACTTTCCTCAATGAAAAAATCGTTTTTAGAACATAAAATACTCATAAATCATATTCATTGATAATAAATATGAAAAATATAAGGGAATCATTAAAGAAATTATTGGTCATGATGTTGAATAATTTTTTTCATGTCATACATGCTAAAATTTGGATTCCATTTACATAATCAATAAAATCCAAAGGATCATTTTTTTAGATGACAAGATGGTTACTTCTAAAAAAATTATAAAAAAATATTGTTTAAATTATTCTTTTTAAAATAATTAAAACTATTTTTAAATCATTTTATAAAAAAAAATTGGAAGAGAATGGATTTCTGACCAAATAGAGAAATAAAATCAAATTTTCATAAAATAATTTTCTAAAATATTATTAGTACGAAAGACGATAAATATATTTGTCATACATTTAAATATAATTAATAAAAAGAGTAAAAGAAAATTCATTTTTTATTTGATAGATTTGTCATATGATTTTATCATTGGAGTAATAATCATAAACAATCTCGATAAATGATGAGATTGTTGCATAATACTTTAACAACATTGGTAATGTTGAATCATAAACCCCATAAATGGATAAAATCAATTCAAATTATAATAAATTGAAAATATTTATATTCATATTATAATATGTAAAAGGGATTGTATGTAATTCATGTTGAAGAAGATACATTCATAACAAAGTATATTTCCCTAAAAATGAAAATTAAGACAAAAACCCCTTACAGATTTGTAAAAACTTTAACCATAAACCCAATGAAATAAATATACTAAAATGTATATGTAAATTGCCAAAATTTTAATTAGAATCATCGTTAAATTAATTCATGGTATAATGTACCCCACAACAAAAGAAGTGGTAAATTTCACATGTGTTTCATAGAAGTAAGTTGTGAGACAGAAATACCTTACCATAAGTCTCGACATCATTCAAACTTGAAAGATTATTACTTATAATATATATAGTTTTATAATAACTATATTAAATAACCAAATATACATATATCATACAATTTATTATTTTCTTTTGTCCTATAATCACCCATTTATTATCAATTCCATGTTCAGTTCATGTTTTGGGCAATAACAAATTTTTCACATATATTTCGACTTGTTATTTTATTATACAATAACATTGATCATATATTAATAGTATCTAAAAATTAAACCATTATTTAAATATTTTATAAATTTTATATATATATGTACTTATTATAATCCATAAAATTTGTTTTGGGAAATGATATCCACTATTCACGTAGATGGAATGACATACGTTTTCATGAATGCTATTTCTATTTTCATATAAAATTTATTGAAAAAAGTATGTGATATATATTATCATTAAATAATGAATTTTATTCCATATATATCACACATTTTTATTAAATACATCCTTAACAAATTCCATTTAATGCATGAATGAATTATATCACTTCATGAAGAGGTAGCCAACCATATAGTGGAATGGCGTTATTGTATTACCGCAAAATGGTGATTTCAAAGGTATGTGTAATATAATAATCCAAATATCATAATAAAATAATAAATATCATACATATAAAATATAATAATATTATATCCTTCATTATTTCAATCTTCTAGGGATAGTAATGGATAAGGGAATGATATCAGTTCCCAAGGCGCTAGTTCTCCCAACACACGAAGGATGATTTCATAACCCTTCTGATAAAAGAGGATGTGGATTTATTTCATGAACATATCATAAAAATAATATTATATTTTATATACTAATGATGCTAAATTCTAATTGACTAATAATAATTAAAGGGATTGAGGAAGAAGAAAAATAAAAAATACTCATTGATGAACGTAATCTTTTCTTCTTGTATTCACCATAGATTTTCACCAAATACATTCTTGGTTAAATTAATATCCAAATATATGTTATATGATTATATTGTGGATTTTTTGAGTTTATTGGTGGTTTTGTATAGAGAAAAATCATTGATATGTGTGTATAATTGATGTGAGTTAGTACCCTTTTATTGTTGATGTTGAGTGAATTTTTTGTAAACACCCAAAATTATTCAATATATAAAGGTAAATAAAACCCAATGTGACACAAAAATTTATAATTTATTGGGATTGAGGAATTATATATTTGATCAAATCCTCAAACACTAAATAAAACCCATGTTTTAATCATGTTTTCTCTCCACATTTATGTTTCCTTATTTTGGTTTTTTATAATAGTAATTTTTCATTCTAGACTAGGAAATTTATACAATACATGTAAATTCCATGATTTTCCATGTAATTGTTTTAATTATACAGAATTATTATGAGTCTACAAACATTGACGGTGTGTGATTCCGAGACCCAGTGTGCCCGGAATGAATTTTTTAACATTTTTGAAGTACGTTCAATAAATGTGTGAGTGGTGTTTTTCGTCTATTGAACCAGTTCTCGGATTAAAAATCTGAGGTCACCATTGAATCAACATCATCAAGATTCACTAAAGGGAGGCTTCACTTTAACAG
The DNA here is from genome assembly GCA_963277665.1 of Viscum album. Lineage (NCBI taxonomy): Eukaryota > Viridiplantae > Streptophyta > Magnoliopsida > Santalales > Viscaceae > Viscum > Viscum album. Next base: position 135,119,208 of record OY728127.1, read on the forward strand.
CAGTAGGTCTAGAGAAAAAGCCTTGTTTTGGGACTTTTTAATGAATAATAATTATAACTTCATTAAGTTTTATTTTTCTCTCTTTCCCCCAATAGACAAGTGACAATGTGGGACCAACAATGTTTCAATCCAATTAATGTCTTGACCTTTAATTTCTATGTAACTTCCCCATTGGGTAATTATGAAGGTTTCTAATTGTTGGGCCTCCATTAATTCCATGAATGTTGCACATCAACCCCCTCTTTTATTTATATATAACTTGGGGAGAGGGGTCAACACTACTTCTCCAAGCAACGAAGTGCTGACCAAGTGACGATCTGTCAAACCCTTGGAGGATGGAGTCGGATCCGGAGAGTGGTGATGAGCAACACTGAAACCCCAAACCTAAGATTGACGATTGAGATATGTCATTGGAGGCTAGTTGCGGGGGACAAAGAATAACAACCCACATCCATGAACGCACTCTCACCATTGTTCTTGAGGTAGGGGTTCGATCCTTTTTTAAAATTTAAGTGACTTTCTTTGACCCTTTAGTCCTCTCTCATGATTACGAGCTAATGCGGAGGGAATGAGACCAACGAACCCAGCCCGAAACCTTGGCTACTTTGCTACTCTTGCGCCCTCTATGGAAGACCGTCGGCGCGACAACGCCAACTGGCTATAAAGGAGGCGGTGTGTTGATGCACACTGCAAGAGGATGTCACGAAACTAAGCTGCATTGGTCATCGGAGCGTCCAGCACAGACAAACTGTCGATGAGGTGTGTTGCACTATAGCGCACCGCCAGTGAGCAAGGGATTGCGGCTCATCAGTCGCGGCATTCAGAGTAGGAGTCCGACACACCGGCCTGCTGCAGAAGAAGTGGGAAGCACGGCCAGCGCGCCTTCGGAGGAAGCAGTCAAAGACTCATCAGTCATGGAAGTCCTGTGGAGGGAGTCCAGTAAATCGGCCGACTATGGGTGGCGAAGTGTCGTGTCGTTGCGCGCCGCTGGAGAAGTCGATCAACATACCGGTAGGGCATGATGAATTGTTAGTAACCACTCTAGTGTGTCCCAAAAGCCACCTGGCAGTGCCACATGGCGCCGCCGCTAAGGAGGAGCTGAATGGACTCTGGGCTGTTCGAAAGATTGGGGGGTCTCTCCCCCCATGCAAACTAGGGTGAGACCTAGCCAATGAGGTTGTCGTACTAACCGAATGGCTTAGGCCATACTGGAAATGGAGGGAGCCACTCCCCAGTGCCACTTAGTGTGAGCCCCCAGCGGGCCATGATCCATTGTGGCAGGGCCGATTTCCCACAAGGGTGGGCCACCTCCCTAGTGATTTTCACCCCCTTATGTGCTAGGCCAAACCCCCTTGCAGGTCGGGCCACCTTCTCAGTGGTTCATGCCCCATTTTAGGTCGGGCTGGACCGCGGCCCAACGGGCCAAGCAAACCATAGCCCAGCCCAGCTTGGTCGAATTTAGAACGGGTCGGCTCCACCCATAACATGTTGGGTCGGCCTCGACCGGATTGGGGCAGGTCAGTCCGACCGGGTCGGACTGGAACTGGGCCCCACTGGGCCCCATAACACTTATACGACCATATCTTGAGAACCAGATGTCTGTTTGACGAACTCTCTACAATGTTAGGAACCTTAGATCGAGACGGTCCTTTTGGTGTACTCTACATTAGATTCGAAAAATTTTGGAGTACGAACAGGTGGGATCAAACCTGAATCTAAGCGGGCCCTCAGAACTAAAATTCTTATAAATCACAGACCATGCATCTGATTGATGCCCCATCTGTCATGTTGGAACATTATGGTACGATGGGACTTTTGGTTACTCCTTTGTGGAGCTTAGTGGTTATTGTGGTACAACTGATATCTCTAGGGGAGGATTCTACGAAACTCATGTTCTGCAGGTACAATGAGTCTTGTGGTATGATGTAACCTGGAGAATGAACATCAATCATGTGTGGGTAAACATCTATCAACCCTATGTGGGTCAGATCAAACCGAATCTATGTGGGTATGATCCTTTTTAGGTTAGTGGGAGTTAGCTACCTATTGATCATGTGTGGGTCAGAAGCAGTGATACTTAACAGAATAAGTTGATCTAGCTTTCGAATAATCATTTGTACTTATGTATATAAGATATAACTGGTGTCAGCTGAGTCTTTTACCTTCATCGAGTTACCTGTGTGGTACTTCGATCATCGTGGTATTTCCAGTGTTGTACATCCAACTTCACTGTGTTACCTATGTGGTACTTCTATCTTTGTGGTGTTACCTTTGTGGTATTCTTCCCCCATGTATGAGATAGGTATGACTTGATAACTTGGGTATATGTATGGGAATTTTCCTAATTAGAGTTGATGTCTATTGATTATTGGTTTTAGATTGAAGTCTTTATTTGTGGTATTCCATTTATGGAACATTAGGAGACCTATGTGGGTCTAGGGGTACCTACCGAGTATCGTTATACTGACCCCTACACGGGCTATGCCTACACATTATTTTGTCTTGTGCTGATGAGAGACATCATTTATCAAGGCTGAGAGATCCTGGACAGAACGGTACTCAGAGGTTGACCATTTGGCATGATGAGACGCAGGGATAACTAATCGTGAGTTGTACCTACCCTTTAGGTAGGATCCTCGGTAGATGATGCATGAGCTGTTTTTGTAATTTTCAGTTGTACTTATACTTTTTAGTTGAGATTGTATTCCGGCCCCTTTACTTTCAGCTCAGATTTACAACAGTAGTTTACTTCATGGGTGATTCTTGTTGTGTTTTCGGACTATGTTTCTGTAATTGTTAAAAATGAAATGCCTTCCCATTTTAGGGATACACCTTTCCGGGGGTAGTCGCCAGCCCCTAGCCTATGGATGGTGGGATTGGTGTTGTCACTACACGGGCCCCGGGGGAGGGGTTGTGACCTTACAACTAAATTGAAAATATCCATGTTAGGTAATTTCTACACACATATTATAAATATTAAATCCAATTTATAAAATAGATTCCCTCTATGTGTTTAAAATTAATTTTAACACTAACGCATGTAACGTACAAAAACACTAATTTATCCATGCCCACAGTAACATAATTTTTACTATTCAGTTATTAGTATAGTAATTATAAAATAAAATTTTTCCATTATTGGATAATAGTCGATATTTATTTTCAGTTAATAATATATTGAATGAATATATAATTTTTAGTAATTTTCAATCATTTAATAATATATAACTTATCATAAAATAACATTAATTTTAAATTTCATGTTATTTATTTAAATTTAAATTTATAAATATATATATAATTTTGTAATTAGAATATATTATTTTCATAAGTATGTAACATGATATATTCATCGAAATATATAACAGAAGACAATAATTCACTCAATTTACTTTAATTTTATTATTTTTTGTATCATTTCTTTTATTAAATTGTTAAAAAAATAATTTTTTTATTAGAACATTTGATTCATTTAATGTAATTATATCAACTCCCAAAAATTAAAATAAATCACTATGATTAAATAAATTTTCCATTACATTAGTATTTTTAACTTAACATATCATGTTTTTATCTCTATCCAAAATATTTATAATTATTATAAGAAAAGGTGTATTTTTGTTTATTCATTTCATAGCATATTTGTAGGGAACATTCCTAGAAATGTGTCCCAAAAACACATGAAATATATCATAATGACATAAGGGTATAAAAATGTTCATCCAATTGGTTTTTTAAAAAAATATTTCCTTTTAACACTTATTTTTTATTTTAACCCCAATTAATCTTATTTTTACGTTAGTCATGGTAATTAATTTTTAATTAGTTCAGTTTTCATTTTAAAAAAATGATTTTGTTTTACATATTAAAAAATAAATATTACTATAACTAAAAATATGTAATACAATTTTAAGTATTAAAATAATATAATTTAATCTATTTAATTTGAAATTATTCTAGTTGACTAATGGGAAATTGAGTTTTTTAACAGACAATTTTCAATTGTTTACAATGTGTTTTGGAATTATTTCATTAAACTGTTGTATAAACGATGTACTCGAAATAAATAAGGATTGTACTGCATGACTATTTCATTGAATATTTGAGATTTTATTGTACAATGAAAAGTGACTCTACAACAAGATAACCTTTTTGGAAATTACATGGTTGATGGAAAGATAAACCTTAATATGGTCCTAATATTTAGGTACTGATTTTGGAAAAAGATATGGTTGATTTGGTAAATTATATGGGATATTCTTTATTGCCTTGAAACTGATTTATGATTTGTATATTCCATTATTGTTGGAGTTTACAACATTTTTGGATGGATGAAGTATATCCAGTATTCTATATGGAATGAGGGATCATGAATGTAATCAATAAGGTTTCATGGTAATCAAAGATGTTTCAGTATTTTAAAAGAAAGCATGATGAAAGTATTCACATGCTATTACAGGGTAAAAATGATCGTCATTTTGTTTACCTTGCTTATAAATTTTTTACTGTGAGTTTGGACAGAAGTATTTTGGATAATTCTAGATTGAGATTATTTATGGAATTCCATAAAAGGACAATACGGAGGTCGGGAGGCAACCTTTCGCATCCGGCAGGGCTGCGAGACATGAACCCACAACCGAAGGGGGACAAGGGTGTATCACCTACCACTGGCCCAAGTATTGTCTTTGATTGAATAATGTAGTTTTTTTTATGTTTTTATAGATGAATTATAAATTTATTTTTTGGAACCCGATACGGTTAGGATAAATAGAATATTTTTGAGTTCTATTACCTTTTTTCGTGAAAATGGGTATGTGGTAAAAATTTAGTAAGGAATGAATGTATACATGACTAGTAAGTATATTTCTTTATGTTCTTATTAAATCTTATAAATATATTCTTCTACTTTATGAAAGATAACTTAAAACAAAAACGTTTTCAGTTAACTTTTCCTACTTGGGAATCAAAACACTGTTTAACCCATCACAAGTTTGTGACCTTCTTGTAGTTAACTTTCTCCTAATAATGTTTTCTACAACTCCACATCAGACCTTGATTGTTTGTTTATCCTCAATATCCTTGTTTTAATAGAATTCGAATATGGGATATCTCGGGTGACAATTGTACTTCTCTTTCATTCTTTTAAAGTTATATTTTTATTAACCCTATTTCCAATGTGGGTTTTCCAAAAAGGTATTTTCTAATTTAAACCTTTTATTTTGAAAGAAAATTTTCAAATTGAAAGGATAAAATTTATTGAAGTATGGGAGAATGTAACACACCAAGCTTCCATGGTACGCTTCTCTTTGAATAATACAATAGCATGTGTTGTATGCAACACTGAGTTCATGCGCTCCACGACTTACCAAACTAGCCGTTCAAAATCAGTAATGAAGAGTATTAAAAAAATTTTAAATTTTATAATATCCTTATCATTTTAGAATCTATATTATGAGTTTCTAAGACATAATTTAAGAACAAATACATTTTTTCAGATAAATGAAGTGCTTTTCAAGAAATGCAATTTTACCGTCGTTTAATGATGAAGCGTTTTTGAATCCAATATTCGAATATTTTATATATTAAATATGGAAAAATGAACTTCTTTATTTTGAATAGGGATATAAGAATTTAGTTTCAATAATGTTTTGGTGTTTTTCTAATAAACTTTCATATTTTTGTGAATAGTGAAAAATACTATATTTTAACTGAAAACAACTTTTTTAATAAAAATAATTTATATTGTTAAATTATACATTTTAATGGTTTGGAAGTATAAATAGATTATATTTTTACCATTTAATCCAATTAAGTTCATTTTAAGTAATTTCACTTTTAAATTTGACATAAACAAATGTCAAATTTTTGATAGTTATTATTTCATAAAAATACACCTTTTAGATTTAACAGCGGAAATTAATATTAAAATAATAAATGAAACTTTTATGTTTTTAATTTGGTAAAATAGACATCATATTTGTATTCGGAATATTTAAATTAACTTAGGGTTAATGTTTGGTACTTTTCTAATAACTTTAAATTTTTTATAATAGTGAAAAAACACTGAGTTATAGTTTAAAACCGAATTTTTATTTAAATAATTATTTATTTTATTTAAATTTCTTTTAGGTCAAAATAGATACATAATACCTATATAAGTTCAATGAAATTCATTGGAGCTAGTTTATAATAATTTTAGACATATAAAAATTTTATTGAACTTTTCACCGACTTTTACCTATCTCCTAGGAGAATTTGGAAATTCACATAAAACATAATTTTACCACTTCTATGAGTGGAATTTCTAAAATCCGAGAGACATGGTAAATATAAAGGAGTCAAATGTGGTTTAATGAGATGAATTTTGTTTGGTGAATAGTAACTTTTTACTTTTATTTACCACGGTTAAAAGTAAATTGTGTAATTAAGGGTAAAAATGTTATTAATATTACCCTAACACATGTTATAATTCTATTGGACATGTGTATCTCGCCCAAAAACAATCTTAGGAATAAAATATTATCATTTACGTCCTCTTGGATTATATTTGAACATTAAATATTATTTAATTCATAGAATTGTTAAAAGAGTTAAAATCAATGTTTAATATCTAAATCATTTTTAATATAAAGTTATGCATAAGATAAATTCTATTATAAATATTCATTAGAAAGGTAAAACTATTTTCTACATAATGGTATTATATTTATAATTTTTATACCTTAAATAATTTAATTTATTTATGACATAATGGTATTGGAGTAATTACATAATTAATGAAATATTAAAATAATTGATATTGTAAATATCCAAATAAATGTAATTTGAGACTTTTTATGAATTAGATTAACTTTATAGGTTAATATGACATGTTATTATTGATTTAATTATGGTTTTTTGAAGTAATAATGCTGTTATGATTTTCACAAAAATAAAATACCAAATAGTGTCAAAATTGACATAAAAGAGTTTTTAAAATGAATATTATATTATTAATTGATATTAAATTCCTAAAAATCTATGGTTTGTCCAAAAGACTAATATCATGAAATTTTTATCATTAGTGGATCACTTGGGGGTCTCTTGGATGTATATAGTATGTTTATTAACTATATAATATAAAAATACAAAGTGACATGGGTAGTGTCAAACTAATTAACTAAGAGTTAAAACTAAAAGATAATGTTAATAATGAGACCAAAAACTATCTAAAACCTATTTTTTGAGTTTCTTCATACCTATCCCCACCATAGAATTTTAATAATACACTTTTGAGCCATTATAATTCGAATATGAATTTATTATAAAATAATACTTTAATTTTTTTCCAAAGAGCCCCCCCTCCCCCATATAAAAGGACATCACTTCTAACCAATTCTTCACACCTTCAAAGACTTTTCGTTCGGCCGAAAACTACCCAAATATCAGCTCGACTTCCCTCAATTCAACCTAGAGGCCTTATTTTGATCATAAATACAACCAATGGATCCCTTTTGATCAAATCAAAAGGAAAAACCCGAAGAAGAGGTAATGTTTTCACCACCCTTATTCAAGTCATTTCTTCATAAACTTCTTCGTTCTTTGTTATTCCCATTCTAAAATAATAAATACAGTATCTTATATATACTATTATGTTATTATAAATATGGTACAACCATATTCAGTATTCTATCCATCCTTTGAATGACATCTCACCATCTGTGCGTACGTACAGATTACCGTCCCCACGTCATGGTGTAATTGTTATTCAATAAAATATTATTTGGATGGGTATAATAATGATGTTTAATTCATGTAAATAATAAACAAAACATGATAATTATTCTCTATATATGATATACTATCAAATTATGTATTATTTTAATTTCAAAAAAGTGATATTGTCGCTCGTGCGTACGTACAGACTACCATCTCCACGAACGCGGTGAGATTAATTCCCCATCGTATCCATTAAAGTATAATTCTCATTTGATGATTAAAAATAATTTTTATGGACTTGATATCATTATGGATATGAATAATATACATCTTATCCATAACAAACATGACTTATGTAACAAAACATATAAAAGAAAACTAGTAAGTTAACACCCGAAACGAAGATAATGATAAAATATTATTAACACAGCATTATTAGAAGATCATATATGATATAATAAGTATGTATATGGTTCTTGTATAACTTAATAACACTGTTTTAATGATTATACCATCGACTAAGGAAAAGTACAAGGTAAGGGGTTTTTCATTTCACTCCTTATTTCCGTGAGATTCATGCTATATTGCCACTATTACCTTTTATGTGGTGTATGTACTGACCATAAATATATTATTTGTGTAATGAAATTTAATTTATGTGTATTTACATATTCTTTGTATGATACCTCATTCATGGGTTATATGTTTCGTAAGTTACCAAATTAGTATGGGTAAATTTCACAATCTCTTTATTATCCGAGGTTGTTTTTACATAAGTATCTACTAGGAAAAATTTATTATCCATGTCCATGTTTTATGAAAGAGTTTTAAAAGGGTTTATTTTAAGGTTATTTTTACTAAAACATCATTTCAAATGTTTTAAATATTTATTCTTATAAATCTATCTCATTAATGTCCATGTCTTCAAAATGGTTTTTAAGGATTTATTTATATGGACATGAATGTTTTAAAATGTTAATTCCTTTCAAAAGTTTAAAAGTGGCTTGGGACACTTTGATTCAAAAATGTATTTCAATGATTTATTTTCTAAATTATGTGACTTTTAATTGTTTTCTTGAAAAAGGGGAATTTATCTCAAAGAGTTTTTCAAATCATTTTCATCTATGTCAACATCCTTTGATAAATTTTACACTTGTTTGATGTTGATTTATTATGATACAAATCATCCATATTGTATTTATGATTTTGAGACATGTTTGACTATTGATGAGTTATTTTTATGCCATTAATGATTTATGATTAATTTTATGGCATTTCGTATGATAGTTTTAATATGAATTTTTATGTTATATTTCATCCTCTTCTTAATATGAATGTGTTGGACTAGTATGTTCTGGGTTGGGGACCGGTAAAAGTAATCCCTCTAGGTTGGGTTTCGGTTAAAGCAGACCCTTCGTGTTGGTGTCCGGTTACTAGAGGCACTCTGGGTTTGTGTTCGGTTATTAGAGGCACTCCGGGTTAGTGTCCGGTTATTAGAGGCACTCTGGGTTGTTGTCCGGTCATTAAAGGAACTCCGAGTTGGAGTCCGGTTATATAGGCTCTTAGGGTTGGGTTCCAGTTACAGTTATCCCATAGGTCATGGAACAAGGCCTTGACACAGAAATTAAAGATCAACATTATGCATTCCATCATTATGAAAGTGGTTATTGTTTTTGCATGTGATTATTAGACTAGTAAAATATATATGTGAATAAGTAAATGGAATTATTATATTTTTTTCTATCCCATATAATGATGAAGTTCATGTTTGGAAGGATTTTGTTTTAGTTATACATTTCCTTAAATTTTTATTTTTATTTATGAAATATTCCGCTATATTTTTATCCTTACTGAGCATCTGAGGTCACCCATTTCTGTGTTTTATTTTTCCCAAGATGTGAAGAAATATTTTATGACTGACCAGCAGGTATAGTCTGAAGGGGATATGAGTGTGGACTAGGGAGACTATATTATTGTAGTTTTTCACTTTATGATGTAATGTAAAACTTATGAATGTATATAGTGATTCCAAGGCTACTAAACTAATTGGTCTTTCAAGACTAGATCTTTTGTGATCATGCAAATGTTATGTAATAATGCACTGAATCTGGGTAACTGGGGTTAGGGCATTATAGTTATTATCAGATGATGTTTAGTACAAAACTTAGAAGCTAGATTTAGACAAAATCTGATTAGATCACATGGACCTAAGATGGAATTTGAGGATTAGTATAGAATAACATCCTATAATTTTGGTATTCTAGAGATTTTGTGAGTTTTCCAATCAATACATCCCTATCTAGATACAAGCTGGTAGAGGTGGCTCTGGCACAGATGTACCTAGGGGTAAAACCCGAAAACACCTCTTTGAGCTAGACTCGAATGGGAACTGGTGCATGACAACGAGCCTTGCTGCACTCTAGGTTACGACACTCCCGTGGGATATGCTTAGGATAATTCTCACTTTTTTTACAAACCATTTTGAAGGGTTTATGAGTATATACATCCTCAAAGAAAACAATTTTATGATTATGGATTCTATCCATAAACTGTTTAGTTTGTGTTAAGTGTTTTACAAGTTTGGGTTTAGGTATTTCCCTTCATAAACTAATCAAGTGTATACCATTGTTTAGAAATGGTGCACAGTAGAAGGAATGAGAACTCCAACAATACACATGATCCATAGAGTAAGAAGGATCATATCTTTCATGGTCTCAAGCAATAATTTAGAAGAGAAATAGTATCCCATGTATTATCATCATATGAAGAAATAATATCATGTGGTTATAAGATAAGTAATGAATTCTTGGAGTCCTATGGCTATGAAGGGATGTTAGAGAAGGAAAGGATGGTAGAGATAAGGACGGATAAAGGGAAGAATGTAAAGAAGGATTTTCCCATATGTGATAACTGTGGAAAGAATCACCTTGGAAAATGCTTGAAGGGAATGGGGTTATGTTATAAGTGTGGAGAAAATGGACACCAAGTATGTGACTGCAAGGGTGAGAAAAAGGTTTCAAATGTACAATGCTTTATCTGAAAGGAGTTTGGACACTACGCGGACCAATGTCCCTATCATCAGACTATGCCGCAAATGATTCTATTGGATAATAATCATGTTATGATACTACCAATGATTAAGAGGAATAACTGGTGTTCTTATGTTGTTGTTTTGGAATTATTTCATTAAATTGTTGTATCAATGATGTACTGGAAATAAATAAGGATATTACTATAGGACTATTTCATTGAGGATTTGAGATTTTATGGTACTAAGAAAAGTGACTCTACAGCAAGATATGCTTTTTGGAAATTACACGGTTGAAGGAATGATAAACCTTAATATGGTCCTAATATTGAGTACTTATTTTGGAATATGATATGGTTGATTTGGTAAATTATATTGGATATTCTTGAATGCCTTGAAACTGATTAAAGATTTGTATATTCCATCATTGTTGGACTTTACAAAATTTTTGGATGGATGAAATATATCAAGTATTCTATAAGGAATGAGGGAGCATGAATATAATCAATAAGGTTTTATAGTAATTCAGGATATTTTAGTATTTTAAAAGAAAACATGATGAAAGTATTCACATGCTATTACGGGGTAAAAATGATCTTCATTGTGTTTACCTTCCTTATAAATTTTGGACTGTGAGTTTGGACAGAAGTATTTTGGATAATTCTAGTTTGAGATTATTTTTGGATTTCCATAAAAGGACAACCCGGAGGTTGGGCGACAACTTGTCACATCCGGCAATGCTGCGAGACACGAACCCACAATCGAAGGGAGACAAGGGTTAATCACCTACCACTGGCCCACGTAATGTCCTGGATTGAATAATGTAGTTTTTTTTATGTTTTGATAGATGAATTATAAATTTATTTTTGGAACCCCATATGGTTAGGATAAATATAATATTTTTTATTTCTAATACCTTTTTGCGTGAAAATGGGTATGTGGTAAAGATTTAGAAAGGAATGAATGTATACATTACTAGTAAGTATATTTTCTTTATTTTGTTATTAAATCTCATAAATAAATTCTTCAAATTTATGAAAGCTAACATAAAACAAAAATGTTGTCGATTAACTTTTCCAAATTTGGAATCAAAGACTGTTTAACCAATCACAAGTTTGCGATTTTCTTGTAGTTAACATTCTCCTAATCATGTTTTCTATAACTCCCCATCAGACCTTGATGGTTTGTTCCTCCTCCAAATCCATGTTTTAATATAATATTAGTATGGTCTATCTCTGGTGACCTTTGTACATCTCTTTCATTCTTTTAAAGTTATATTTTTATTAACCCTATTTCTGATGTGGGTTTTCCAAAAATGTATTTTCTATTTTGAAACATTTATTTTCAAAGAAAAATTTCAAATTTCAAGGACGAAATTTATTAATGGAGGGGAGAATGTAACCCCCCAAGCTTCCACAGTACGCTTCTCTTTGAATAATACAATAACGTGTGTTGTACGCAACACTGAGTTCAAGCGCACCATGACTTACCAAAATAGGCATTCAAAAGCGGTTATGAATAGTATTCACTGAATTTTAAATTTTATATTATCGTTATTATTTTAGATTCTATATTATGAGTTTCTACGACATGATTTACGAACAAATTCATATTTTCATATAAAAGAAGTATTTTTCAAAAAAAAAGCAATTTTACCTCCTTTTAATGACGAAGCCTTTTTAAATCCAATATTTGATTCTTTTATACATTAAATTTGACAAAATAAACATCTTATTTAGCATTGGGACATAAGAATTTAGTTTCAATAATGTTTTTGTGTTTTTCTAATAAAATTTCATATTTTGGTGAATAATGAAAAATACTATATTTTAACTGAAAACAACTTTTTTAATCAAAAAAATGTATATTTTTTAATTATAAATATTAATGGTTTGGAAGTATAAATAGATTATATTTTTACCATTTAATCCAATGATGTTAGTTTTAAGTAATTTTACTTTGATATTGAACATAAACAATTGTCAAAATTTTGATAGTTATTTTTTCATAAAAATATGCCTTTTGGTTTTAATAGTGGAAATTAATTTTAAATTAATAAATGAAACTTATATGTTTTGAATTTGGTAAAGTAGACATCATTTTTGGATTCAAAATATCGAAATTAGCTTAGGGTGAAATTTTGGCACTTTTCTGAAAACTTTCAATTTTTGATGAGAATTGAAATAACACTGAGTACTAGTTTAAAATTGAAATTTTATTTAAATAATTTTTTATTTTATTTAAATTTATTTTAGGTAAAAATAGATACATAATACCTATATAAGTTCAATGTAATTTATTGGAGTCAGTTTATAATAATTTTAGATATATAAAAATTTTATTGAACTTTTCACCGTCTTTTACCCATCTCTTAGGAGAATTTGGAAATTCACATAAAATGTATTTTTTCCACTTCTATGAGTGGAATTTCTTAAATCCAAGAGACACGATTAATATGAAGGAGTAAAATTTGGTTCAATGAGATGAATTGTTTTGTTGAATAGTAACTTTTTACTTTTATTTACCACGGTTAAAAGTAAATATGGAAATTAAGGGTAAAAATGATATTAATATTATCCTAACACATGTCCTAATTCTATGGGACAAGTTTATATTGACAAAAAACAACCTTAGGAATAAAATATTATCATTTAGGTCCACTTGGATTAGATTAGAACAGTAATTATTATTTAACACAAAGAATAGTTAAAAGAGTTAAAATCAATGTTTAATAACTAAAACATTTTTAATATAAGGTTATGAATAGGATAAATTCGATTATAAATATTAATTATAAAGTTAAAGGGATTTCATACATAATGGTATTTTATTTATAATTTTTAGATTTTAAATAATTTAATTTATTTATGAGACAATGGTATTGCAGTAATTACCTAATTAATGAAATATTAAAATAATTGATATTATAAATATCCAAATAAATTTAATTTGTGACTTTATATGAATTAAACTAATTTTATAGGTTAATATGAAATGTTATTATATATTTAATTATGCTTTTTGGATGTAATAATTATGTTATGTGTTTCACAAAAATCAAATACCAAGTAGTGTCAAAACTGACAGAAAATAGGTTTTAAAAAAAATATTATATTATTAATTGATATTAAATTCCTAAAAATCTATGGATCGTCCAAAAGACTTATATCATGATATTTGTATCATTAGTAGATCACTTCGGGGTCTCTTGGATGTATATAGTACGTTTATTAACCATATAATATAATAATACAAAGTGACATGGTTAGTGTCAAACTAATTAACTAAAAGTTAAAACTAATGTATAAGGTTAATAATGAGACTCAAACCTATCTAAAACCTATTGGTTGAGATTTTTTATGACCTATACCCACCTTATAAATTAAATAATTCACTTTGGATCCATTATAAATTGAATATGAATTTATTATAAAATAATACATTAAGTTTTTTCCAAAGAGCCCCACCTCCCCCTTATAAAAGGACACCACTTATAACCAATTATTCACACCTTCAAAGACTTTTGGTTGGGCAAAAACCTGCAAAAATATCCTCTCAACATCCCTCACTTCAACCTAGAGGCCTTATTTTGATCTTAAAGCCCACCTATATAGCCCTTTTGATCAAATCAAAAGTAAAAACCCGAAAAAGAGGTAATGTTTTCACCACCCTCTTTCAAGTTCCTTTCTTATTCAACATCTTATTTCATTGGTATTCCCTTTATAAAATAATATATATGGTATCTTCTATATACTGTGATGTTATTATAAATATGTTACAACTATATTCAGTATTCTTTCAATCCTTTGAATTACATGTCACCATACGTGCATACGTACGGCTTACCGTCTCCACGTCATGGTGTAATTGTTATTAAAAAATTGTTATTTGGATGGGTATAATAATGATGTTTAATTCATGTAAATAATAAATATAACATGATAAAGATTATCTATATATTATATACTATCCAATTATAAATTATTTTAATATGAAAATAGTGATATTGTCGATCGTGCGTACGTACGGACTACCGTCTCCACAAACGCGATGAGATTCATTCCCGATCGTATCAATTCAAGCCTAATTATCATTTTAGGATTAAAAATAATGTTTAAGTACTTGATATCATTCTAGATATGAATAAGATACAACCTATCCATAACAAACACGGCTTATGTAACAAAACATATAAAATAAAAAGAGTAAGTTAACACCTGAAACAAAGATAATGATAAAATATTGTTAACAAATCATTATTAGAAGATCATATATGATATCGTAATTATGTATATGGTTCTTTTATAACATAATAACAATGTTTTAACTATTATACAGGAGGATAACATACCATCTACAAAGGAAAAGTACAATGTAAGGGGTTTTTCATCTCACTCTTTATTCTCGTGAGATTCATGCCATATTGCCAGTATTACCTTTTGTGTGGTGTATCTACTGACCACAATTGTATTATTTGTGTAATAAACTCTAATTTATGTTTATTTACATATTCATTGTATGATACCTCTTTCATGGGTTGTTTGTTTCGTACGTTACCAAATTAGTAAGGGAAATTTTCATAATCTCTTTATTATCCGAGGCTGTTTTTACGTAAGTATCTAAATGGAAATATTTATTATACAAGACCATGTTTTATGAAAGGGTTTTAAAAGGGTTTATTTTAAAGTTATTTTTACTAAAACTTCATTTCAAATGTTTTAAATATTATTTCTTATAAATATTTCTCATTAATGTCCTTGTCTTTAAAATGGTTTTTATGTATTTAGTTAAATGGACATGAATGTTTTAAAATGTTAATTCCTTTCAAAAGTTTCAAAGTGGTTTGGGAAAAATTGATTCAAAATTGTCTTTAAATGACTTATTTTTTAAATTGTGTGACATTTAAATGTTTTCACGAAAAGTGGTATTTCTCTCAAAGAGATTTAAAAATCATTTTCATCTATGTCAACATCCTTTGATAAATTTTACACTTGTTTTAAGTGGATTTATTATGATACAGATCATCAATAACGTCTTTATGGTTTTGAGATTTGTTTTACTATGGATGAGTTATTTTTTTACCATTAATGGTTTATGATTAATGTATTTGCATTCGTATGATAGTTTTAATATAATTGTTTATGTTATAATTCATCCTCTTATTAAGATGAATGTGTTGGACTACTATGTTCCGGGTTGTGGACCGGTAATAGTAAGCCCTCTGGGTTGGGGTCCGGCTACAGAAGACCCTCCGGGTTGGTGTCTGGTTACTAGAGGCACTCCGGGTTGGTGTACGGTTATTAGAGGCACTCCGGGTTTGTGTCTGGTTATTGTAGGCACTCCATGTTGGTGTCTGGGTATTAGAGGCACTCTGGGTTAGAGTGCGGTTACAGAGGCTCTCTGGGTTGGTTTCCGGTTACAGTTATCCCTTAGGTCATGGCACGAGGCCTTGAAATAGAAATTAAATTTCAACATTATTCATTCCATCATTATGAAATTCATTATTGTTTTTTCATGTGATTATTCGACTAGTATAATATCCATGTAAATAAATAAATGGAATTATTTCATATTTTTCATTGCCATATAATGCTGATGTTAGAGTTTAGAAGGCTTTTGTTTTAGTTTTACATTTCCTTAAATGTTTATGTTTATTTATGAAAGATTCTGCTATATTGTTATCCTTACTGAGCATCTGAGCTCACCCCTTTCTATGTTTTATTTTTCCCAGGATGTGAAGAAATATTTTATGACGGACCTACAGGTATAGTCTGAAGGGGATACGAGTTTGGACTATGGAGACTATATTATTGTAGTTTTTCACTTTATGATGTAATGTAAACCTTATGAATGTATCTAGTGATTCCAAGGCTACTAAACGAATGGGTCTTTCGAGACTGGATCTTTTGTGATCATGTCAATGTTATGTAATAATGTAACGACTCTAGGTAACAAGGGTTGGGGCGTTACAGTTGGTATCATAGGAAGTTTAGTACAATCCTTCTAAGCTAGATTTAGACAAACTCTGATTAGATCACATGGACCTAAGATAGAATTTGATGATTATTATAGATGAACATCATAGAATTTTGGTATTGTATATAATTTGTGAGTTCTCCAAGCAATACATCCTTGTCTAGATACGAGCAGGTAATGGTAGCTCTGGCACAGATGTACCTAGGGGTAAAACCCGAAAACACCGCTTTGAGCTAGACTCGAACGGGAACTGGTGCACGACAATGGTCCTTTCCGCACCCTTGGTTACGAAACTCCCGGGGGATATGCTTAGGGTAATTCTCATTTTCTTTACAAACCATTATGAAGGATTTATGAGTATATACATCCTCAATGAATTTTTTTTATGATTATAGATTATATCCATAAATTTTTTAATTTATGTTAACTTTTTTTACAATTTTGGGATTAGGTATTTCCCTTCATAAACTAATCTAGTCTATTCCATTGTTTAGAAATGGCGCCCAGTAAAAGGAATGAGAACTCCAACAATATGCATGATCCATATATTAAGAAAGATCATATATTTCATGGTCTTAAGCTATAATTTATAAGGGAAATAGTCTCCCATGTATTATCATCATATGATGAAATAGTATCATGTGTTGATAAGATACGTAAAGAATTATCGAATTCCTATAGATTTGAAGGGAATCCCGAGAAGGAAAGGATGGTAGAGAGAATGACATATAAAGGGAAAATGGTGAAGAAGTATTTTCCCATATGTGATAACTGTGGAAAGAATCACAATGGAAAATTCTTGAAGGGAATGGGGGTATGTTATAATTGTGGAGAAAAAGGACACCAATTACGTGACTGCAAGGGTAAGAAAAAGGTTTCAAATGTACAATGCTTCATCTGCAAGGAGTTTGGACACTACGCGACCCAATGTCCCAGTCATCAGACTATGCCGCAAATGATGTTATTGGATAATAATCAAGTTTTGATACTACCAAATATGAAGATGAATGACTAGTGTTCTTATGTTGTTGTTTTTGAATTATTTCAATATATTGTTGTATCAATGATATACTGGAAATAAATAAGGATTGTACTGTAGGACTATTTCAGTGAGGATTTGAGATTTTATGGTACTAAGAAAAGTGACTCTACAGCGAGATAAACTTTTTGGAAATTACATGGTTGAAGGAAAGATAAACCTTAATATGGTCCTAATAATGAGGTCCTGAATTTGGAATATGATATGGTTGATTTGGTAAATTATATTGGATATTCTTGACTTCCTTGAAACTGATTAAAGATTTGTATATTCCATCATTGTTGGAGATTACAACATTTTTGGATGGATGAGATGTATCTATTATTCTATATGGAATGAGGGAGCATGAATGTAATCAATACGATTTTATGGTAATTCAGGATGTTTCAGTATTTTAAAAGAATACATGATGAAAGTATTCACATGCTATTACGGGGTGAAAATGATCTTAATTCTGTTTACCTCCCTTATAAATATTGAAATGTGAGTTTGGATAGATGTATTTTGGATAATTCTAGTTTGAGATTATTTTTTTATTTCTATAAAAGGACAACCCGGAGGTCGTGCGGCAACCTGTTGCGTCTGGCAAGGCTATGAGACTTGAACCCGCAACCGAAGGGAGAAAAGGGTGTATCACATACCACTGGCCCACGTAATGTCCTGGATTGAATAATGTAGTTTTTTTATGTTTTGATATATTAATTATAAATTTATTTTTGGAACCCTGTACGGTTAAGATAAATAGAATATTTTTGAGTTCTATTACCTTTTGGCGTGAAAATGGGTATGTGGTAAAAATTTAGAATGGAATGAATGTATACATGACTAATTAGTATATTTTCTTATGTTCTTATTAAATATCATAAATAAATTCTCCAACATTATGAAAGCTAACTTAAAACTAAAATGTTGTCGGTTAACTTTCCAACTTGGGAATCAAAGACTGTTTAACCAATCACACATTTGTGATTTTCTTGTAGTTAACTTTCTCCTAATCCTGTTTTCTACAACTCCCAATCCGACCTTGATGGTTTTTTTCTCCTCCATATCCATTTTTAATAGAATCCTAGTATGGGCTATCTCTGGTGACCTCTGTACTTCTCTTTAATTCTTTTAAAGTTATATTTTTATTGACCCTATTTCCGATATGGGTTTTCCAAAAAAGTATTTTCTATTTTCAACCTTTTATTTTCAAATAAAAATTTCAAATTGGGAGGATTAAATTTATTTAAGGAGTGGAGAATTTAACACCCCAATATTCCATGGTACTATTCTCTTTGAATAATAAAATAGTGTGTGTTGTACGCAACACTGAGTTCAAGCGCACCACGACTTACCAAACTAGCCGTTCAAAAGCGGTTATGAATAGTATTAACGGAATTTTAAATTTTATATTATCATTATAATTTTAGAATCTATATTATGAGTTTCTAAGACATAATTTAAGAACAAATTCAATTTTTTAGATAAAAGAAGTATTTTTCAAAAAACGAAATGTTACCGCCTTTTAATGACGAAGCCTTTTTAAATCCCATATTTGAATCTTCTAGATATTCTATTTGACAAAATGAACTTCTTATTTAGAATCAGGACATAAAAATTTAGTTTCAATAATGTTTTGGTGTTTTTCTAATAAACTTTCATATTTGGGTGAATATTGAAAAATATTATACTTTAATTGAAAAAAACTTTTTTAATAAAAATAATTTATATTGATAAATTATACATTTTAATGGTTTGGAAGTACATATTGATTATATTTTTACCATTTAATCCAATTATGGTCATTGTATGTAATTTCATTTGGAAATTGGACATAAACAAGTGTCAAACTTTTGATAGTTATTAATTTTTAAAAATACGCCTTTTGGTTTTAACAGCGGAAATTTATTTTAAATTAATAAATGAATCTTTTTTGTTTTAAATTTGGTAAAATAAACTTCATTTTTGGATTCGGAATATCGAAATTAACTTAGGGTGTAAATTTGGTACTTTTCTGAAAACTTTCAATTTTTGATGAATAGTGAAAAAACACTGAGTTATAGTTTAAAACCGAATTTTTTTTAAATAATTATTTATTTTATTTAAATTTATTTTAGGTAAAAATATATACATAATACCTATATAAGTTCAATTTAATTCTTTGGAGTTTGTTTATAATAATTTTAGACATATAAAAATTTTATTGAACTTTTCACCGTCTTCTTCCCATCTCCTAGGATAATTTGGAAATTCACATAAAACATAATTTTATGGATTCTGTGAGTGGAACATTTAAAATATGAGAGACACGGTTAATATCAAGTAGTAAAATGTGGTTCAATGAGATGAAAATAATTTTTGTTGAATAGTATCTTTTTACTTTTTTTACCACAGTTAAAATTAAATAGGGTAATTAAGAGTAAAAAAGTTATTAATATTGCCCTAACACATGTCCTAATTATATTGAACAAGTGTATATCGACCAAATACAATATTAGGAATAAAATATTATCATTTAGGTCCACATGGATTAGATTAGGACATTAATTATTATTTAATTCAAAGAATAGTTAAAAGATTTGAAATCAAAGTCTAACAACTAAAACATTTTTATTATAGAGATATACATAAGATAAATTCGATTATAAATATTCATTAGAAATATAAAAATATTCCCTACATAATGGTATTTTATTTATAATTTTTAGACATTAAATAATTTTATTTATTTATGGCCCAATGGTATTGCAGTAATTACATAATATATGAAATATTAAAATAATTGATATTATAAATACCCAAATAAATTTAATTTGAGACTTTTTATGAATTACCCTAGTTTTATAGGTTAATATTACATGTTATTATTTATTTAAATATGTATTTTCGAAGTAATCAGGCTGTTATGATTTTCAAAAAAATCAAATACCAAATAGTGCCAAAATTGACATAAAAGAATTTTTAAAACAAATATTATATTATTAATTGATATTAAGTTCCTAAAAATATAAGGTTCATCCAAAGGACTTATATAATGATAGGTGTATCATTATTGGACCACTTGGGTGTATCTTGGATGTATATAGTTTGTTTATTAACTATATAATATAAAAATACAAAGTGACATGGTAAGTGTCAAACTAATTAACTAAGAGTTGGAACTAAAGGATAAGGTTAATACTATGACCCAAACCTGTCTAAAACCTATTGGTTTACTTGTTTCCGACCTATCCCCACCTTATAATTTTAATAAACCACTTTGGAGCCATTAAAAATCAAATATGAATTTATTATAAAATAATACTTTATGTTTTTTTCAAAAGAGCCCATCCTCACCCTTATAAAAGAACTCCACTTCTAACCAATTATTCACACCATCAAAGTCTTTTGGGTCGGCCAATTCCTGACCCAATATCCTCTACACTTCCCTCACTTAAACCTAGAGGCCTTATTTGGATCATAAAGCCAACCTAACGAGCTATTTTGATCAAATCAAAAGGAAGAACCCGAAGAAGATGTAATGTTTTCACCACCCTCTTTCAAGTTCCATTCTTCTTCAACTTCTTCTTTCTTTGTTATTAACATTATAAAATAATAACTACAGTATCTTCTCTATATTGTGTCGTTATTATAAATATGGGAAAAACATATTCAGTATTCTATCCATCCTTTGAATGACATGTCACCATACGTGCATATGTACGGCTTACCGTCTACACGTCGTGATGTAATTATTATTCAAACAATTATTATTTTGATGGGTATAATAATGACGTGAAATTCAGGTAAATAATAAATATAACATGATAATGATTCTGTATATATGATTTAATATCCAATTATATATTATTTTAATATCAAAAGAGTGATATTGTCGCTCGTGCGTACGTACGGACTACCGTCTCCACGAATGTGATGAGATTCATTCCCCATCATATCCATTCAAGTATAATTCTCATTTGATGATTAAAAATAATGTTTAAGGACCTGATATCATTCTGGATATGAATAAGATACAACCTATCCATCAAAAACACAGCTTATGTAACAAATCATATAAAATAAAACGAGTATGTTAACACCCGAAACGACAATAATGATAAAATATTATTAACAAAGAATTATTAGAAGAACATATATGATATAATAATTATGTATATGGTTCTAGTATAATTTTATAACATTTTTTTAACTATTATACATGAGTTTAACATACCATCGAGTACGAAAAAGTACAAGGTAATGGGGTTTTCATCTCACTCCTTCTTCCCGTGAAATTCATGCCATATTGCCACTATTACCCTTTGTGTGGTGTATGTACTGACCATAATTGTATTCTTTGTGTCATAAAATTTAATTTATGTGTATTTAAATATTCATTGTATGATACCACTTTCATAGGTTTTATGTTTCGTAATTTACCAAATTAGTAAGGGTTAATTTCTTAATCTCTTTATTATCCGAGATTGATTTTACGTAAGTATCTACTGGGACATATTTATTATCCATGTCCATGTTTTATGAAATAGTTTCCAAAGGGTTTATTTTATGGTAATTTTTACTAAAACATCATTTAAAATGTTTTAAATATTTATTCATATAAATATTTCTCATTAATATCCATGTCGTTAAAATTGTTTTTAAGGATTTATTTATATGGACATGAATGTTTTAAAATGTTAATTCCTTTCAAAAGTTTCGAAGTGGTTTGGGACACATTGATTCAAAAATTTATTTAAATGACTTCTTTTCTGAATTATGTGACTTTTAAATGTTTTCATGAAAAAGGGGTATTTCTCTCAAAGAGTTTTACAAATCATTTTCATCTATTTCAACATCCTTTAATAAATTTTACACCTGTTTGAAGTTGATTTATTACGATACAAATCATCCATATTGTTTTTATGGTTTTGTGATATATTTGAATATAGATGAGAAATTTTTATGCAATTAATGGTTTATGATTAATGATTTAGCATTTCCTATGCTAGTTTTAAAACTAATTTTTATGTTATATTTCATCCTCTTCTTAAGATGAATGTCTTGGACTAGTTTGTTCTAGGTTGGGGACCGGTAAAAGTAAGCCCTCCGAGTTGGGGTCTGGTTACAGTAGACACTCTGGATTGGTGTCCGGTTATTAAAGGCACTACGGGTTGGTGTCTGGTTATTAGAGGCACTCCGGGTCGTTGTCTGGTTATTAGAGGCACTCTGGGTTTGTGTCTGGTCATTAGAGGCACATTGGGATGGTGTCCGGTTATTAGAGGAACTCCAGGTTAGAGTCTGGTTATAGAGGATCTCTGGGTTGGGTTCCGGTTATAGTTATCCCTTAGGTCTTGGCATGAGGCCTTTACAGAGAAATTACTGTTCATCATTATGCATCCCATCATTATGAAAGTGGTTATTGTTTTTGCATGTGATTATTCGACTAGTAGAATATACATGTCAATAAGTAAATGTAATTATTTCATTTTACCCGTGCCATATTATGCTGAAGTTCAAGTTTGAAAGGATTTTTTTTAGTTATACAATGCCTTAATTTTTTATGTTTAGTTATGAATGTTTTCACTATATTGTTATCCTTACTGAGCATCTGAGCTCACCTATTTCTATATTTTATTTTTCCCAGGATGTGAAAAAATATTTTATGACTGACCTGTAGGGATAGTCTGAAGGGGATATGAGTGTGGACTATGGAGACTATATTATTGTAGTTTTTATTTTATTATGCAATGTAAACCTTATGAATGTATCTAGTGAATCCAATTCAACTAAACTAATTTTTCATTCAAGACTTGATCTTTTGTGATCATTCCAATGTTATGTAATAATTCACCGACTTTGGGTAACTGGGGTCGGGGTGCTACAAAGGGGAACGCAAAGCCTGAGAAACGGGTGAAAGCATGTCTCGGAAGAATCTTACATTCCAGGTGCTAAACAAGAGTACCCTTGGGCACATTGGTGAATCACTGAAGAGGATCATGGGGCTCAACTTGAGAGTGCCCAACATGAAAATACGATTATAGAACATGGGTATGGAGAACTCTCATGAGAAGTAGGTCAATGGAATGGTCATTACAAACACAACGTGAATGAGGACATAGTCCCACACCACACCACATACTCCTCTCCCTGGGAAAGGGTAGGCCAAGGGGCCTAGATAACATGGAGATCTCTATGATATGGGATGGTCATGATGTTTAGATGTTCGGGTGGTCCAATGTATCCCATAAGGATGGGAATCATGCCACATGTAGTTCTTGAAGATGGTAATGCACAACATACCGTCATTCCGTAAGGACGCAAATGGGTAAAATACCCCAAACAAGGGAGGTGTATGACGCGACAAGTAAACTAACATGAATGAGTACATAATATCATTATACACCATATAATCCTAATTGAGAACTTCGGTAGGGGCCCAAAAAGACCATGGAGCCTGAGCCTGGGCCTCAGACAGAACGTCTCGTCCAGTTTGTAGTTTAATGTCTTGCAATGAGGGAGAGTATGGATAAGGTATCTAATCTAGGGATGTGTATGGCACGATGAGTATCCTAGAGTGAATGAGAACCTAATCTTATACCACACCATAAATTTTGAAGTTAGAACATCGGTCGGGGGATAGAAAAGGAAATGGGGCCTGAGGTTGGGCCTCGGAAAAAAAAATTCTGCCATTTTGTATTTTAACATCTTGCAATGAGGACGAAGAAATCGGTATGTTACCCCAAACAAGCGAGGTGTACGGCACGGAGAGTTACCTAACGTGAGTGGGGACATAATCACATACCACACCCTACAATCCTGAAAGATTTAAGACTTGGTCTGGGGGCATGAGATTAAGACATAAATAGATTGTTGTGGCCAGATTGCAGTTTAACGTCTTCCAGTGAGGATGAAGGTGATCACAATTTAGGGTCATAGAGCTCAGACTGTATATGCCTAGTTTAATTTCATATGTGTGGGGCATAAAGTGAGAACCATCATTCTCATGGAATACCTCCAAGAGGCAATGATGATTGAAGACAACTGTTGAACAGGTTCACAACACACTATCTACCCTCATGTGACCAGAGTTTAGGGCTACCAATTAATCATTGACCATTAACTATATTCTCAACATGGGAATTGTATCAATTTTTTTCCCACAATCCTCGACGACATTATCCTGTTATGGTAGGAAATCCATTGGGCCAAGCGTCCATTCCATTCGGGGGCCCTTCTAGATATAGAGGATGATGTAAACCCAAATGATGGGTCATGTCGAGCATGGAAGGGCATGTGCTCACAGAATTGTTGATAAATGAATGAAGGTACATCTCAAGGGGATATGTGTGGCATTGGGAAATATCCTGACATGAATGAGGACACATAGTCTACACCACATCCTACAATTCCATATGAGAACTCGGTCCAGGGGCCCAAAAAGGGCAAGGCACCTAAGGTTCGGCCAAAGATGGAATGTTCCATCCTGTTTTTAGTTTATTGTCATGTAGGAAAAATACTGAGTAGTTTTATGTTCTTCATTTCGTAAGGATCACATAGGTTAATGTCATTTGATATAGACTATTGTGATCTTAGTTTAAGGTCATAGACTTCAGGCCATTTTGTAGTTTATTGTCATGCGGGATGATAATGAGCATTTTAACGTCATTATGGATGATGATGCACTTTAACGTCATGCAGTACAATGATGTAGTTTGATGTCATGAAGGACAATCATGGGTAGTTTTATATCATGATAGGAAAATATGAATAGTTTAATGTCATGCAGGACAATGATTCATTTTAAATTCATGTCGGATGATAATGAGCAGTTTAACGTCATGATAGACAAAGATGAATAGTTTAACATCATGCCAGACGATGATGCAGTTTAAAGTTATGCAGGACGATAATGAGTAGATTAAAGTTATGACGGATGAAGATGAATAGTTTAACATCATGCATGACGATGATGAACCTTTTAACGTCATGCAGGATGATGATGTAGTTTAAATTCATGAAGGACAATAATGAGTTGTTTAACAGCATGACAGATGAAGACGAATAGTTTAACATCATGGAGGACGATGATGTAGAATAAAGTCATGCATGATGATAATGGGCAGTTTAACATAATGATGGATGAAGATTAAATGTTTAACGTCATGCGTGATGATGATGAACAATTTAACATCATTAAGGACGATGATGCAGTTTAATGTCATGCAGGATGATAATGACCAGTTTCACATCACGACTGATTGAGATGAAGAGTTCAACATCATGCAATATTATGACGCAGTTTATAGTCATGCAAGATAATAATGAGTAGTTTAACGTCATGGCAGATGAAGATGAACAGTTTAACGTCATGTAGGATGATGATGTAGTTTTAATTCATGTAGGAAGATTATGAGCATTTTAACATCATGACAGATGAAGATGAACAGTTTAAAGTCATGCAGGACAATGATGATGTTTAAAGTCATGCCGGACGATAATGATCGGTTTAACATGAAGACGGATGAATATGAAGAGTTTAACATCATGCATGATGATGATGTAGTTTAAAGTCATGAAAGACCATAATGAGTAGTTAAACGTCCTGACAGATAAATACGAATAGTTTAACATCATGAAGGATGATAATGTGTAGTTTAACATCATGACGGATGATGATTAGCAGTTTAACGTCATGTAGGACGATGATGTAGTTTAATGTCATGCAAGATGATAATGAGCAGCATAACGTCATGACAGAAAAAGATGAACAGTTTAACATCATGCGGGATGATAATGATGTTTAAAGTCATCCAGGATGATAATTAATAGTTTAACATCTTGACAGACGAAATGAATAGTTTAATGTCATGTAGGACGATGATCCCATTTAAAATCATGCAAGATGATAATGAGCAGTTTAATGTCATGGCGAACAAACATGAACAGTTTAATGTCATGCAGGATGATGATGCAGTTGAAAGTCGTGTAAGATGATAATGATCAGTTTAACATCATGGCGGATGAAGATGAACAGTTTAATGTCATTCTGGGCGACGACTAACTTTAAAGTAATACAGGAATATAATGAGCAGTTTAACCTCATGAAGGACTAAGATAAAAAATTTAATGTCATGCAGGATGATGATGTATTTTAATGTCATGTATGATGATACTGAGTAGGTTAACACCATGACGAATGAAGATGAACAGTTTAACATTGTGCAGGATGAAGATGCAGTTTAAAGTCAGGAAGGATGATAATGAGCAGTTTAACGTCATGATGGACTAATATTGTTATGCAGTTTAACATCATGCAACTAGGACATGGTTATCACATGATTTTTCATCATGCAACTAGGGCGTGAAACAATAAGGATTGTGTCTGTAGAGGTATGGAAATATCTATCCCATTCAAGTGGGTTGGGATGATGGGGGAATCTATATGATGGTATTTCCATAAAATTACCCAATCATTCACATGGATGTTCCGCATGTGTGAGCTATGATACCTCACAGTGAACCATCCACATGCTGGTTTCAAGGCCACAGGGAGGAACTATGTGGTTGATGCAAGTTGGTAGTTGGGAAGACACATAGTGTCGTAAGCGTAGTAGGGATGACTACATTCCCTCGGTTTAGAGGGGAGATGAAGCAAGGATTGTGGGTACATCGGGGTGATGAAGCCTTGAAGGTGTGGAAGCCTGGAACGTCAGGACATTGGGGTGATGATGCCAGGAAGGTGTGGAAGCCCAAAGCATCGGTACAATGATGGCGATAAAGCCAAGAAAGCATGGAAGCCTGGACATCGGTACGACGAGGAGATGGAGCCCTGAAGGCACAAATGCCAGGAGAGTCATCTCACATGGTAGGGAAACTTTTTTAATGCAACGGGGTTACCTTCACTATGGTAGATGTTGGGGATGGGGAGAACCTTCGTGCAGAATGGAAGCTATGCAGATAGCACCTCTACAGTGGCTGTTGGTACTATTGGAGATGCACCATTGGATTAGGGATGGTTTTCACCTAGGAAATCCATGAGGGTAGAGAAGTCGGAGAGAAGCCTATGGAGTTGGTAAAGGATTCCCCATGCACGGCCTCTTGAGGTAGTGGAGTCAGCGAGGAGCTGATGGAGATAGGGGGTGGATACCCCCTATGGGCCTCTTGAGGTGGGGGAGTCGGCGAGGAGCCGAAGGAGTTTGGTGGTGGATGCCAACTGAACGACCTCTTGAGGCGTCAGAGTTAGTGAGGAGATGATGCAGTCGGGGGAGGATGCCCCCTGCACGGCATCTTGAGGCGGCGGAGTCAGGGAGGAGCCGATGGAGTCGGGTGGTGGATGCCACATGCGCAGCCTCTTGAGGCGGCAGATTCTTCGAGGAGCTGATTTAGTTGGGTGGTAGATGCCACCTGTGTGACCTCTTGATGCGGCGGAGTCAGCGACATGCCGATGGAGTTGAGGGCAGATGCCCCCTGTGCGGCCTCTTGAGGCAGCAAAGTCAGCGAGGAGCTGATGGAGTAGTGGGAGGATGCCCCAGCGCGGCCTTTTCAGGTGCCGAGATCGGCGAGGAGACGATGGATTTGTGAGCAGATCCCCCTATGTGGCTTCTTAATGAGGAGGGTTCGGTGAAGAGCTGAAGTAGTCAGGTGGCAGAAGCCACCTGGGCGGCCTCTTAAGGTGGTGGGATCATCGATGATCCGATGGTGTCGGGTGGCGGATCCCACCTCCGCGGCCTCTTGAGGTGGCTGAGTCAGCGAGGTGTAGATGGAGTCAAGTGGCAGATGCCACCTGCGAGGCCTCTTGAGGCGGCAGAGTCGCCAAGGTGCTGATGGAGTCGGGTGGAAAATTCCACTTGTGCGGCCTCTAAGGTAGTGGGATCACCGAGGAGCCGGTGGAGTGGTGTGGCGAATTTCACCTGTGAAACCTCTTTAGGCGGTTGGGTAGGTGAGGAGCTAATGGAGTGGGGTGGCGGATTCCACCTGCACGGCCTCTTGAGGTGGAAGAGTCGGTGAGGAGCCGATGGAGTCAGGAGGTGGATGCCACCAGCACAACCTCTTGAGGTTGTGGGGTCGGCGAGGAGATGATGGAGTCGGGAGACGATTCCCCCTGCGTGACCTCTTGTGGTTGCAGAGTCATCCAAGAGCTGATGGAGTCTGGTGGCGGATGCCACTTGCATGGCCTCTTGAGGTGGAGGAGTTGGCGAGGAGCCGAAGGAGTCTGGGGCGGATGCCCCCTGCGTAGCCTCTTGAGGTGGTAGAGACAGCGAGTAGCTGATGGATTCGGATGGCGGATTCCACCTACAAGGCCTCTTGAGGCGACGTAGTCGGAGAAGAGACGATGGAGTCAGGGGTGAATACCCCCTACACGGATTCTTGAGGTGGTAGAGTTGGTGAGGAGCTGATGGATTTGGGTGGCTGATGCCACCTCCACAACCTCTTGAGGTAGTGGTGTCGGTGAGGAGTTGATGGAGTCGAGGGCGGATGCCCCATAGGTGGCCTATTTAGGCGGTAGAGTCGGCCAGGAGCCCATGGAGTCAGGTGGAGGATGCCACCAGTGCGGCCTCTAGAGGCGGCGTAGTCGGCTAAGTGCCGATGGAGTCGGGGGAAGATGCCCCCTGCATGACCCCTTGAGGCGGCGGAGTCGGTGAGGATCCGATGGAGTCGTGTGGTAGATGCCTCTTATGAGGCCTCCTGAGGTGGTGGACTCGGTGAGGAGCCAATGGAGTCGGGGGAGAATGCCCCTTGTGTGACCTCTTGAGGCGGCGATGTCAGCGAGGAGCTGATGGAGTCGGGTGTGAGATTCCACTTGTGCGGCCTCTTGAGGTGGTGAGGAGTCGATGGAGTCGAGTGCAGATGCCCCCTGCACGACCTCTTAAGGCGTCGGAGTGAGTGAGGAGCTGATGGAGTCGGATGGTGGATGCCACCTGCGCAGCCTCTTGAGGAGGTAGTGTAACGCCCCGACCCCGGTGACCCAGAGTCGGTGCATTATTTTAATACATTGGCATGATTACAAAGAATCAACTCCCAAAGGACCTATCAGCTTAGGAGTCTTGGAAAATAGATTACATACATTAATGTTACATTACACTTCATAACATACAAAACAACATAAATAATCCTTTATGAATGCCATTATTCCCTTGTCTTAACCCTGCATATCAATCAAAATATAGTTCTTGGAATCCTGGGAAAAATAAAACATAGAATGATGTGAGCTCAAATGCTCCGTAAGGGTAAGCAATACAGTGGAAACTTTCATAAATATGCATAAACATTTAAGGCAATGTATAACTAAAACAAAATTCATTTAAACTTAAACTTCAACATAGTATGGAAAAAATAAAATGAAATAATTCCATTTAATTATTCACATGGATATTCTACTAATCGAATAATCACATTCAATGTCAATAACTACTTTCATAATGAAGGAATGCATAATGCCAGACTATCATAACCACATAGACAAGGCCTCGTGCCAGGACTACAAATAAGATTTTGTCAAGGCCTTGTACCAAGACACTAGTTTGTCTAATGAGACCTACTGATGCATCGAGGAGCTATAGTGGGATCCACCCGTCACTTACTAAGTCCAGTGCATTCCCATATGAAAAGGTTTAAGTATAACATAAACATTCTTATTAAAACTAGCATACTAATGTCAATACTTTCTCTATAAACCATTGATGGTAGAAAAATAACACATCCACATTAAAACATATCACAAAACCTTCAATAAAATACAAAAGTCTTGTATCATAATAAATCAACATCAAATAAGCTTAAAATCCAACAAAAGATTTTGACATAGATGAAATCCAAACTATTTGAGAGAAATATCTCTTTTCTCGAAATCATTGAAAAGTTACACATTTATAAAGGAAGTAATTTAAAATATATTATTGAATCAATGTGTCCCATAACACTTTGAAACTTTTTAAAAGAAATATCATTTCAAAACATTCATTTCCATAGAAATAAATCCTAAAAATCATTTTGAAAACTTTTACATTAATTAAAATGATTTAGAAAGATAAATATTTAAAACATTTAAAATTGTGATCTTGATAAAGAGTACCTTTCACAAATTCTTAAAATATTCATTTTGAAATCATTTAAAAGTCACATAACTATAAAATAAAACATTTACTTTGAAAATAATCTTATAAGCTTGTAAGGGAAGCTTCGACGGTAAATAGCCGCACCTGCCGTATAAGTTAAAAAAACATTCTTACCTTAATTCTGACGAAAAGGTTAAAAACGACCTTGTTTGGAAAATGACGGAAATATTCCTTTATAAAATTATTATAAAAATTCAAACAAGGGTATAAATGACTTTACCCCATATTCTGTAAAATATTAAGTATGTTTTGAAATACATTTTTAAGAAACATGGATGTGGATGATAAAGAGATCCCAGTAGATGATTACGTATAAACAACCTCAGATAATGAAGAGATTGCGAAATAAACCCTTAACTTGTACTTTTACTTGGTTGGGGGTAGGTTAACCTGCTGTATAATGGTGAAATAATTGTTATTAAATTATACAAGAACCATATACATTAATATGATATCATATATGATCTTTTAACATAGATTTGTTAATAATATCTTAGTATTATTGTTGTTTCGGGTGTTAACTTACTCGTTTTCTTTTATATGTTTTTTTATATAAGTCATGTTTATCATGGATAGTTTGTATCTTAATAATATAAAGAATTATATCAAGTCCTTAGATACTATTATTAATCATCAAATTAGATTTAGACCTGAATGAATACGATGGAGAATGAATCTCATCGCGTTCGTGGAGACGGTAGTCCGTACGTACGCACGAGTGACAATATTATTATTTTGATATTAAAATAATATATAATTGGATGGTATATCATATATAAAGAATCATTATCATGTTATATTTATTATTTACATGAATTACACATCATTATTATACCCATACAAATAATAAATTATTGAATAACAATTACACCACAACGTGGAGACGGTAAGCCGTATGTACGCACGTATGGTGACATGTTATTCAAAGGATGGATAGAATACTGAAATATGGTTGTAAAATGTTTATAATAACATCAAAGTATATATAATATACCTGATTTATTATTTTATAATGTTGATAACAAAGAAAAAAGAAGTTGAAGAAGAAAGGAACTTGAAAAGGGGTGGTGAAATCATTACCTCTTCTTTGGGTTCTTCCTTTTGATTTGATATAAAGGGCTCCTTAAGTTGGCTTTATGACTAAAGTAAGGCCTATAGGATAAAGTGAGGGAAGTTGAGAGAGTATTTGGGTAGAGGTTTTCTGAACCAAAAGGCTTTGAAGGTGTGAGTTAATGAGAAGGGAGAGTACCATTTTATAAAAGGGGTGAGAGGCACCTTTGGAAAAGCTAGAAATATTATTTTATAATAAATTCATATTCGGTTTCTAATGGCTCCATAGTGGATTATTTAAAGCTTAAGACTTGGATCGGTCGATACGCACTCAACCAATAGAATTTAGATAGGTTTGGGTCACTATATTAACCTTATCTTTAACTATTAACTCATAGTTAATTAGTTTCACTTTTACAATGTCACTTTGTATTTTTATATTATATGGTTAATAAACATACTATATTCATCCAAGAGACCCCCGAGTGGTCCATTAATGATACAGATATCATGATATAAGTCTCTTGGATGATCCTTAGATTTTTAGGAATTTAATATCAATTAATAATATAATATTTTTTTAAGAACTCTTTTATGTCAACTTTTGACAATATTCAATAATTGATTTTTGTAAAAATCATAACAGAATTATTTCTTCTAAAAAAGTTAATTAAATAAATTATAACATTTCATATTAACTTATAAAATTATATTAATTCATAAAAAGTCTCAAATTATATTTATTTGGGTATTTATAATATCAATTATTCTAATTTTTCATAAATTAGTTAATTACTGCATCATCATTGTGTCATAGATAAATTAAATTATTTAATGTATAAAAATAATAAATAAATTATCATTATGTAGGAAATATGTTTATCTTTCTAATGAATATTTATAGTTGAAAATAAAACATATATAACCCTATGTAAAAATTGTTTTTCAAAAACATATATGCTTGTGTCATTTTTGTATTTAATTAAACTTAATTAAAATAAAGTGTCTCTATCACTTACAAGTGGCTCCATGGGGTCCCAAAATCGACCCAAAGATTCCCATTGTCGGAAATGTATCAACCAATAAGTGTAGGACATGTTTTAGGGTAATTTGTTATTATTATAATAAATTTTTAACCCCTATTTACCTGATTTACCCTTAACCATGGTAAATATAATATTTGTCGAAGTAATTATTCAAAATGTCTAAAAATAAAAGTTACCTATTTACAAAATTTGAACATACTGATTCCAAATATGGAATCCATTTTTCCAAATTCAAAACACATAAGTGGGAGAAATTAATTTAAAATTAATTTCCGTTGTTAAAACAAAAAGCGTGTTTTTAAGAGATAATAACTATCAAAAGATTGACACTTTTTTATGACCGGTTTAATTGTAAAATTATGTACAATGACCAAAATTGTATTAAATTATAAAAATATATTCTAAATATACATTAAAATCACTCAAATTCATAATTTATCAATTTAAATTATTTCGATTAAAAATGTTGTTTTTAATTAAAATTTAGTAATTTTCACTATTCATCAAAATATAAATGTTATCTGAAAAGTTCCAAAATTTCACCCTAGGATAAATTCGATATTTAAAATAAAAAAATGAAGTCCATTTTGAGAGATAAAATTTATAAAAATTTAAAAAGTAGGTGTTACTATTGATTATGTCTAGTTTGATTGGTTGTAGTGTGTATTAGAACTCGAAGTTGCGTACAACACACGCTACTGTATTATTCAAAGAGAAGCTTACCATGGAATCTTGGGGTGTTAAATTGTAAATTTTTTTATGTCCTCATTATAAAGAATAAATTTATTTAGTCAAATTGAATATATAAAAGTTTTAAATATTGGATTTAAAAAGGGTTCACTATTAAAGTTGGTAAAAGTGCATTTTTGAAAAATACATCTTTTATCTAATAAAGAGGAATTTATTCTTACCTTATGTCTAAGAAACTCATAATATGGATTATAAAATTATAAGGATTATATAAAGTTTAAAATTTAGTTAGTACTATTCATAACCTCTTTTGAAGGGCTTGTTTGGTAACTCATGGTGCGCTTGAACTTGGTGTTGCGTGTAGTGCAAGTTAGTGAATTATTTTGAAAAAATAACACACTATGAAACCTTGGGGTGTTACATTCTCCCCTCCTTCAATAAATTGCATCCTCGCAATTTTAAATTGTTCTTAGAAAATAAAAGGTTGAAAATAGAAAATATCTTTGTGGAAAAAACCCACATCGGAAATTGGGTTACTAAAATTTAGTCTTAATATGAGGAAAAGAGAAATGAAAGGGTCACCAACAAATTATGATCTCGATTAGGAGAACATTGGTGGTAATTAGAGACATATAATTGGAAGAAAAATGTAAATATTTATAGGTAGTGATTGAGGTCATCAATCAGAAACAAGTGTAAAATTGAGGTCCTTAAATTCATCAATCTATGATGATTTGAAATACCATCGGTTCAAAAAAAACATAGGGTATCAGGATAACACATTTTTGGTTTTAGGATTCCTTAAATAAAGTATAATAATTAATTTCTTCATAGAATAAGAGAAGAAGAAAAATATATTCTTGACAAGTAGAGTTCCATCCTTTAACTAATTTCTACCACAAACTCATATTTCACTCTAAAAGATAATGGAACGTAAAAAAATATTCTATTTATCGTATTAGTATAGGGTTCCAAAAAATAATTTATAATTCATCTACTAGATATTTTAAAAAAACTACATTATTTAATCCAGGACATCACGTGGGCTAGCGGTAGGTGATACACCCTTGTCGCCCTTCGGTTGTGGGTTCAAGTCTCGTGGCCTTGCCGGACGCGACAGGTTGCCGCCCGACCTCTAGGTTGTCCTTTAATGGCAATCCAAAAATAATCCAAACTAGAACTATCCAAAATACGATAGTCCAAAATTTATAAGTAAGGTAAACAAAATGAAGATCCTTTTTTCCATTTAATAACATGTGGACACCTTCATCATGTATTCTTTTAAAACACTAAAACATCTTGAATTACCAAAAAACCTTATTGATTACATTCATGATCCCTTATTCCTTAAATAATAATGGATATACTCCTTCAATCCAAAAATGTAGTAAACCCACAACAATGATAGAATATACAAATCATTAATCAGTTTAAAGGTAGTCAATAATATCCAATATAATTTATCCATATAAATC
Organism: Viscum album; assembly: GCA_963277665.1. NCBI lineage: Eukaryota > Viridiplantae > Streptophyta > Magnoliopsida > Santalales > Viscaceae > Viscum > Viscum album. Next base: position 135,154,289 of record OY728127.1, read on the forward strand.
ATGTATTATTCTAAAATCACTACCTCGGTATCAGAACCATATTATGGTTTATCATTCTCTCATCCTTATATTTTCCAAAAATTTAACCTACTATTGAGTCACTTTTCATTGTCCCACATAATTCCAAGTCCTTAATGAAATAATACTTCTGTAAAATCCTTATATACTCCATAATTATTATAACAAGTACATTGTTGATACAACACTCAAATTAGATATTCAACATAAGAACTATAATCATTCATCCTCATCTATGGTAGTATCATAACTTGCTTATTATCCAATAGCATCATTTAGGGCATAGTCTGATGACTGGGACATAGGTTCGCGTAGTGTCCAAACTCCTTGCAAATGAAGCATTGTACATTTGAAACCATTTTCATACCCTTGCAGTCACGTACTTGGTGCCCTTTTCCTCCACACTTATAACAAACTCCCATTCCTTTCAGGAAAGTACCATGGTGTTTCTTCCCACAGTTATCACATATGGGAAAATTCTTCTTTTCCCTCTTCCCTTTATCCATCTTTCTCTCTTCCATCCTTTTCTTCTCTTGCTTCCCATCGAATCCATAGGACTCATTAAACTATTTACTTATCTTATCAACACATGATATTATTTCTTCATATGATGATAATACATGGGAGACTATTTCTCTTATAAATTCTATCTTAAGACCATGAATGATATGATCCTTATTTCTCTATAGATCATGTACATTGCTGGAGTTCTCATTCTTTCTACTGGGCGCCATTTCTAAACAATGACATACACTAGATTAGTTTATGAATAACAATACCTAATCCCAAACATGTAAAACACATAACATAAATTAAATAGTTTATGGATATAATCTATAATAAAAATGTCTCCTTTGAGGAAGTATATACTCATAAACCCTTCATAATGGTTTGTAATGAAAATGAGAATTATCCTAAGCATATCCCCCAGGAGTGCCATAACCAAGAGTGCAGAAAGGCCCATTGTCGTGCACCAATTCCCGTTCGAGTCTAGATCAAAGCGGTGTTTTCGGGTTTTACCCCTAGGTAAATCTGTGCCAGAGCTGCCTCTACCTGCTCGTATCCATACAGGGATGTATTGCTCAGAAAACTAAAAAAATATCTACAATACCAAAATTCTAGGAATTTCTTCTATACTAATCCTCAAAGTCTATCTTAGGGTTGTGTGCTCTAATCAGAGTTTATCTAAATCTAGTTTCCAAGGTTATTTCTAAACTTCCTCTGATACCAACTGTAACGCCCCGACCCCAGTGACCCAGAGTCGGTGCATTATTTTAATACATTCACATGATTACAAAGAATAATGTCCCAAAGGACCGATGAGTTTAGCAGTCTTGGAAAATATATTACATACATGAATGTTACATTACACTTCATAACATACAAAACAACATAAATAATCCTTTATGAATGCCATTTTTTTTGCCTTAACCCTGCATATCAATCACAATATAGTTCTGGGAATCTTGGGAAAAATAAAACATAGAAAGGGGTGAGCTCAAATGCTTCGTAAGGGCATGAAATACAGCAAAAACATTCATAAAGAAGCATAAACATTTAAGGCAATGTAAAACTAAAACAAATGCCTTTTAAACATAAACTTCAACATAGAATGGAAAAAATAAAATGAAATAATTCCATTTACTTATTCACATTGATATTGTACTAATAGAATAATCACATGCAATATCAATAACCACTTTCATAATGATGGAATGCATAATGCCATACTATCATAACCACATATCCAAGGCATCGTGCCAAGACTACAAATAAGATTTTGTCAAGGCCTTGTGCCAATACACTAGTTTGTCTCATGAGACCTACCGATGCATTGAGGAGCTATAGCGGGCTCCACCCGTCACTTACTAAGTCCAATGCATTCCCATATGAAATGGATTAAACATAACATAAACATTCTTATTAAAACTATCATACTAAATTTCAATACTTTCTTCACAAACCATTAATGGTATAAAAATAACACATCCACAGTAAAACATATCACAAAACCTTCAATACAATAAAAATGTTTGGTATCATAATAAATCAACATTAAATAAGCCTAAATCCATCGAAGGATGTGGGCATAGATGAAATCAAAACTATTTGAGGGAAATATCTCTTTTCTCGAAATCATTTAAAAGTCACACATTTATAAAAGAAGTAATTTAAAAGTGATTTTTGAATCAAAGTGTCCCATACCACTTTGAAACTTTTGAAAATAAATATCATTTCAAAACATTCATGTCCATATAAATTAATCCTTAAAATCATTTTGAAAACATGGGCATTAATTAAAAATATTTAGAAAGATAAATCATTAAAACATTTAAAATTATGATCTTGACAAAGAGTACCTTTCACAAATTCATAAAATATTCATTTTGAAATCATTTAAAAGTCACATAATTATAAAATAAAACATTTACTTTGAAAATATTCTTATAAGCTTCTAAGGTATGCTTTGACGGAAAATAGTTGCACCCACCGTATATGTTAAAAAACATTCTTACCTTAATTCTGTCGAAAAGGTTAAAAAGGACCTTGTTTGGAAAATGACGAAAAGATTCCTTTATAAACTTCTTATAAAAATTCAAACAAGGGTATAAATGACTTTAACCCATATTCTGTAAAACAGTAATAATGTTTTGAAATACATTTTTAAGAAACATGTATGTGGATGATAAAGAGATCCTAGTAGATTATTACGTATAAACAACCTCGGATAATGAAGAGATTGGGAAATAAACCATTAAATTGTACTTTTACTTGGTTTTTGGTAGGTTAACCTCTCGTATAATGGTTAAATAATTGTTATTAAATTATAAAAGAATCATATACATTAATATGATATCATATATGATCTTTTAACGTTTATTTGTTTATAATATCTTAGTATTATCGTTGTTTATGGGGTTAACTTACTCATTTTCTTTTATATGTTTTGTTTTGAAAGTCGTGTTTGTCATGGATAGGTTGTATCTTAATCATATCCAGAATGATATCATGTCCTTATATACTATTATTAATCATCAAATGACATTTATACTTTAATGGATATGATGAAGAATGAATCTCATCGTGTTCATGGAGACGGTAGTCCGTACGTACGCACGAGTGACAATATCATTCTTTTGATATTAAAATAATATAAAATTAGATGGTATATCATATATACAGAATCATTATCATGTTATATTTATTATTTACATTAATTACACATCATTATTATACCCATCCAAATAACAATTTATTGAATAACAATTACACCACGACGTGGAGACGGTAAGTCGTACGTACGCATGTATTGTGACATGTTATTCAAAGGATGGATAGAATACTGAAATATGGTTGTATAATGTTTATAAAAACATCAAAGTACATATAATATACTGGATTTATTATTTTATAATGGTAATAACAAAGAAATAAGAAGTGGAAGAAGAAAAGAACTTGAAAAAGGGTGGTGAAATCATTACTTCTTTTCGGGTTCTTCCTTTTGATTTGATCAAAAGGGATCCTTAAGTTTTCATTATGAGTAAAGTAAGGCCTCTAGGATGAATTTAGGGAAGTTGATAGAGTATTTGGGCAGAGGTTTGCCGAACCAAAAGGCTTTGAAGGTGTGAGTTAATGATAAGGGATAATGCCCTTTTATAAGAGGGGTGAGAGGCACCTTTGGAAAAGTTAGAAATATTATTTTATAATAAATTTATATTCGGTTTCTAATGGCTCCAAAGTTGATTATTTGATGTTTAATATGAGTATGGGAGAAACTCACTCAACAAATAGAATTTATACTGGTTTGGGTCACTATATTAACCTTATCTTTAAGTATTAACTCGTAGTTAATTAGTTTCACTTTTACAATGTGTCTTTGTATTTTTATATTATATGGTTAATAAAATTACTATATACATAATAGAGACCCCCAAGTGGTCCATTAATTATACACTTATCATGATATAAGTCTCTTGGAAGAACCTTAGATTTTTATGAATTTAATATCAATTAATAATATAATATTTTTTTAAAAAACACTTTTATGTCAATTTTGACAGTATTCAATAATTGATTTTTGTAAAAATCATAACAGAATGATTTATTCGAATAACGTTAATTACATAAGTCCCAACATGTCATATTAACCTATAAAATTAGTGTAATTCATAAAAAGTCTCAAATTATATTTATTTGTGTATTTATAATATCAATTATTCTAATTTTTCATTAATTAGGTAATTACTTCATAATCATTGTGTCATATATAAATTAAATTATTTAATGTCTAAAAATTATAAATAAATTATCATTACGTAGGAAATATTTTTATATTTCTAATGAATATTTATAGTTGAAAATCCAACATATACAACCCTATGTAGAAATTGTTTTGCTAAAAGATATATGCTTGTGTCATTTTTGTATTTATTTTAACTTAAATAAAATAAAGTGTCCCTATCACTTACAAGTGGATCCATGGGGTCCCTGAATCAACCCAAAGATTCCCATGGTCGTACATGTATCAACCAATAAGGTTAGGACACGTTTTAGGGTAATTTTGTATTATTATAATATTTTTTTAACCCTTATTTTCCGGATTTATCCTAAACCGTGGTAAATAAAATATTTACCGAAGTAATTATTCAAAATGTCTAAAAATAAATGTTACCTATTTAAACAATTTGATAATCCTGATTCCAAATATGGAATACATTTTTTCAAATTCAAAACACAAAAGTGGAAAAAATTAAATTAAAATTAATTCCCGTTGTTAAAACAAAAAACGTGTTTTTAAGAGATAATAACTATCAAAAGATTGAAACTTGTTTATGTCCGGTTTAATTGTAAAATTATGTAAAATGACCAAAATTATATTAAATGGTAAAAATATATTCTAAATATACTTTAAAACCACTAAAATTCATAATTTATCAATATAAATTATTTCGATTAAAAAAGTTTTTTTAATTAAAATTTAGTAATTTTCACTATTCATCAAAATATAAATTTTATCCGAGAAGTTCCAAAATTTCCCCCTAGGCTAAATTCGATATTTTGAATCCAAAAATGAAGTCCATTTTGAGAGATAAAATTTATAAAATTTTAAAAAGTAGGTATTACTATTCATTACGGCTAGTTTGATTGGTTGTAGTGTGTGTTAGAACTCGTAGTTGCGTACAACACACGCTACTGTATTATTCAAAGAGAAGTGTACCGTGGAAGTTTGGGGTGTTACATTGTAAATTTTTTTATTTCCCCATTCTAAAGAATAGATTTCTTTAGTCAAATTGAATATATAAAATTTTAAAATATTGGATTTAAAAAGGGTTCACTATTAAAGTTGGTAAAAGTGTATTTTTGAGAAATACTTCTTTTATCTAAAAAAAGGAATTTGTTCTTACATTTTGTCTAAGAAACTCATAATATGGATTCTAAAATTATAAGGATTATATAAAGTTTAAAATTTATTTAATACTATTCATAACCTCTTTTGAACGACTTGTTTGGTATGTCATGGTGCTCTTGAACTCAGTGTTGTGTGTAGTGCAAGTTATTGAATTATTTTGAAGAAAATTACACACTATGAAATATTGGGGTGTTACAGGAAGAGTCAGTGAGGAGAAGATGGGGTCAGGGGAAGAGTCCCCCTACTCGGTCTCCCAAGGCAGCAGAGTCGGTGAGGAGCCGATGGAGTCAGGGGAGGTTGCCCCCTGCGTGGCCTCTTGAGGAGGCGGAATCAGTGAGGAGCCGATGGATTGGGGTGGTGGATGCCACCTATGTGGCCTCATAAGTCATAGGGTTCGGTAAGGAGAAGATGGAGTCTATAGGAAGATGCCACATGCATGGCCTCTTGAGGGGGCTGGGTTGGTGATGAGTCGATGGAGTCAGGAGGTTGATGCCACCAGCTCGACCTCTTGATGCATAGGAGTCAGGGAGGAGCCGATGGAGTCGGTTGTCGGATGCCACCTGCACGACCTCTGGAGGTGGTAGAGTCGACAAGGAGCCGATGGAGTCGGGGAGGATGCCCCCTGTGCGGCCTCTTGTGGTGGCGTTGTCAGTAAGAAGTTGATGGAGTTGGGTGGTGGGTGCCACTTGCGTGGCCTCTTGAGGCGGTGGAGTTGGTGAGGAGACAATGATGCCGGAGGGTGGATACCCCCTCTAATTCCTCTTTAGGAAGTGGAGTCGGCAAGGAGCCGATGGAGTTGGTTGTCGAATGCCACCTGCGGGGCCTCATGAGGTGGTGGAGTCGATGACGAGCTGATGGATTTGGGGGTGGATGCCCCCTGGGCGGCCTCTTGAGGCGGGGGAGTCAGCGAGGAGCCGATGGAGTTGATTCGTGGATTCCACCTGCGCGCCCTCTTGACGCGGCAGAGTCGGAGAGGACCCAATGGAGTTGGGGGGGGATGCCCCCTGCATGGCCTTTTAAGGTGGCAGAGTCAGCGAGGAGCAGATGGAGTCGTGTGTTGGATGCCACCTACGTGACCTCTTTAGGTGGCAGAGTCGGTGGGGAGCTGATGGAGTCAGGGGCGGATGCCCCATGGCCAGCCTCTTGAGGCGGCGGAGTTGGTGAGGAGATGATGGAGTCGGGTGGCAGATGCCACCTACGCAACCACTTGACGCAGCGTGGTCGGTGAGGATATGATGGATCGTAACCTTCACACACCCGATGGTACTCATACTCTCACATATGAAAAAGATGGGATTCACATGGGTGATGCCTCGATTTTCCGGAAATATTTAGTCCACTTGCTATTGAAGGAGAAGCGATTAACGTCGGGTTCACCATTTCGGTTTCTGATGCATTCTGTGGGGAGCACGCTTCCGTCTTATTGAGGACACATATTTGTTTCCCTGCATTCCCTCTTTCCAAAGGCGGGCAACATCCATTACTTATTTAGGGAAGTTTTCTCCTTGATCAAAACAGGATTATCGAACGTCGGTTCTTTCTACCATGGATTATTCCTTCGAACTCGTCTCCTAGTCTGGGTCTCCCTTAAAGATTAATTCGTGTTTCAAGAATCTCGTTCGTGGTGCCATATCCTTGTGGACTCAGATTAATTACGTTACTTCTGTCAGTACATTCCATGGGGTCTTGAGATGGTAGAAACCTTTGGTATGAGTAGATGACAACATGAGGCACGTCAGGGTAGCTCTGGATGTGTGGACCTAAGGGAACATGTACTCTTTCGCATAAGAGGACATCTCAAGTGGATATAACCTGATGCAACCCACGTCAGTAGCAGGGTATGTTGTTCTGGAGGCATATCTATAATGTTTTCCTCAGCATCCATGTTTAACAAGGTCTATGTCGTGAGTTTAACATCGTGCAGAGATGGTTACACCAAAGGCATGTCTTCCGAGGTTTTCCTCAGGCATCTCATGTTTAACATGAGGAAGGCTATGAGTTTACCATCATTCATAGATGGAATGAGGGTGATAAGAACATCCCATATAGACGGATCACATTGGTAAGTTCCTAGGAGGGAGCTCCAAGACAGTTTATTGGGTGGATGGATAAGAACACTCGATAAGAGAAGACCCAAGATGGTGTGTCCCATAAAGGGCAGATGTCACACCGTGAAGGATGATCTGGACACCACAGAGGGTGGATTAAGGAGAGTGCACCCCATAATGGGGGAACACCATGGTTTACCATTAACTGGGATTGATCCTCTAGGATAATTCTTACATACCATGTGTAGATGACACAGATCAAAACCCAAGTAGTTCGAAGGGGTTATTAATTGGGGTGTTCACAAAGGACAACGACCTGGAGACATTCTTGGGATTACGCGTGAATTGCGGCCCATTTACTGCTTGGTGCAGCGAGGGGGTGGATGAAATGATCCCACAGGGATGTGGTGGCCCCTTGTGAGAATGAGGATATATGATAGAGAGTTGAATGGGGTGGAGTGGGGAATGAGATGGGACCGCCGTGAAAGTGATGGTAGTGTTGGTCTTGAGCCTTGAAAAGACTTCCTAGGTATACCCATGGGAGGGAATCAATGTTTATGATATTTTGGTGGTGTTTAGGTCTTATACTCCATGCAGCCCAGGGTGTTGGTGAAGCGATGTGAAGATGGTAGGAATGAATGGGGTGGTGGGATTGAACCTCATGGAGGCTTCCTACATACCCTAACTAGGCAAGGATCAATGTCCTCAGAGTTCGGGTGGTGTTTGGGGCTTACACTATAGGCTGCCCAGGGTGTTGGTGAACCGACGTGAAGGAGGTCGGAACGACCAGTGTGGTGGGATTCAACCTCATGGAGGCTTCTTATGTACCCTACCTTGCAAGGATAAAATTCCTTGTTGTTCAGTTTGGTGATTAGGGATTAAACTCTAGGCTACCCAAGGTGTTGGTGAACTGACGTGAAGGAGGTCGGAATGACAGAGGTTGTGGGATTGAACATTCTGGAGGCTTCTTACATACACTACCTTGGCAAGGATCAATGTCCTCAAATTTTAAGATGGGTTTGGTGAACTAAAGTGAAGGGGGGCCGGAACGACCGGGTTTTAGGCTTGAACCTCAGGGAGGCTTCCTATGTACCATGCCTTGGTAAGTTTCAAAGACCACATTGATCAGGGTGGGTGTGGTGAACCGACGTGATGGAGGTCAGAATGGCCGTGGTGGTGGGCTTGAACCTCATGGAGTCTTCCTACGTACTATGCCTTGGCAAGGATCAAAGTCCTTGTAGTTGAGGTTATTGTTTGGGGTATACACTCAAGGCTGCCCAAGGTGTTGGTGAATCGATGTGAAGGAGGTCGGAACGAGCGGGTGGTGGGATTGAACATCGTGGAGGCTTCCTACGTACGCTTCCTTGGAAATGATAAAAGTCCTAGTAGTTCAGGATGGGTTTGGTGATCCGACGTGAAGGGGGGTTGGAACGACCGGGTCTTGTGAATGAACCTCTGGAAGGCTTCCAAAGTACCCTTCCATGTTAAGGGTCAAAGACCATGTAGTTCAGGTTTGGTGTGGTGAACCAACTTGAAGGAGGTCCGAACTACCAGGGTGGTGGGCTTGAACCGGATGGAGGCTTCCTATGTGCCCTACCTTGGCATGGATCAAAGTCCTCATAGTTCAGGTTGGGTGTGGGGCTTACAGTATTGTCTACCCATAAAGGATGTCATGGTCAATGCTTACTACTCTAAGCCCACGTGAGTCATGCTCGGTATGAGAAACCAGATGCCAGAAGGACCTGACGATCACAATTCATAGGTGCATCCATGAAGGGTGGGGAATGTGGCTTACACAAGGAAGCTAACCGGGTGCCGCTATAGAGCGAAAATGGTGCAAGGTGCATGTGCAAGTAATTTGACAGGGTGCCACTGTGGAGCGGCAATGGTGGATGGGTCTTATGCAAGGAAGCAGCCCGAGTGCCACATTGGAGTGGAAATGGTGTATCGGGCTTACACAAGGATGATGCACAGGTGCCACTATAGAGTGAAAATGGTGGATGGGGCTTACGTAGGGAAGCTGCCCGAGTGCCACTATGGAGCGACGATTGTTTATGGGTATTACGTAAGGATTCATCCAATATAAAGACACATAAATTTAAAGGAAAATTTTTCATAAATTCTTTGATATTTTAAGAGTACGCAGTTTCTGACAGCACCTGATTCTGAGGCCCGAAGTGCCGAGAATCAATTTTTGACGTTTAGCTCGGGTACATTCAGTGAAAAAACAAGCGGGTTTTTCTATCTTTTAACCGGTGCATGGAATTGAAATATGAGGGAACCTATGAACTCACATTGCCGGTATTTTCTTAAGATGACTTTTACCGTTGATGTGTTTTCTCGGGAGAAGAAGTTAAATTTTGGGGTTTATGTGATAAGTAAATAAAATTGTGTACAATTTTATTTTATTATCCTTGGAAGTTAAACTCTTTCATGGGAAGTTGTTTGTGGGGCCCACAGCCAACCAACTTCCCATGTGTGGTGATGAGGGAGGTGGGGACCTCACGGGCACCCATCTTTTCATTTTCAATAACCCTTAACCCCTTTGAAATCAAATGATAAATACATGGAAACTCCCCAATAAATTATGGGATCCTTTAATTATGTAACTCACCACTCTCTCCTCTTTAATCATGCCAACACACTTAATCAATTAAGTGAGATATGTGTTTGAATTTTAAAAATTGAAAGACATGTCTTGAAGTAATAAAATAAGATAATTCTTATTTTATTTTGGGGGTTAGTTGTTGTGTGAAGATATGGGGGAGAGAGAGCTCTAGTTCCTTCCGTGAAGAACATCATCCTCTTCGTCGAAGAACGCCAAATCCACGAATGACCACAACACGCCTCATTTTATTTTCTTCATGACAAAAAGGGGAGACATCGTTCTATCCTAAGACGCTATCCATCGACGTCTACAAAACCTCACCCCGCGATGCCATTTTCCATGACACCCGTCGTTCGACAACTTTTGTTGAGGTAGGGGTTATCCTCGTTCATGTATAATTTAACATTCCTCGTTGATTAATTTGGCCGCTTGTTATCAACATAACGAGAGAAGATCAGACCGCACAAACACAACCGATCCTCCTCCCCTTTTATTTGTTGATCCTCATTGAAATTTTCAGTGAAGACAGCACAGTGTCATTGCACCGCGCGGAAAAGAAAAGGGTCACGACTGAAGAGAACTGCGGAGAAGGTGCGCGGCCTCGTCCCGTCGTGCCAGTGAGGTTAAAATAAGCTGCGGCCAGGAAAGGGTTGTGGCAGTGGGGTGCGGTGCCGTTACACGAAACTGGTCGTATTGGAGTCGCGGCCAACGGCCGCGGAGGACTTCAATGAGGCGGCTGGCTGAGCCGGCAACCAATGCCACCTGGAGGCAGGACCCCCTTAGGTCCCGCGGATTGTACAAGGCCAGCCATTAAGGCGTGCCGTCTTAGAAATAGGGGGCGCCCCCCCCCCCCCACTTCGCACCATGCTTGGCCGTGAGCCGAGCTGCGGCCGGCTTCTGAGCCGGGCCGCACCCATGTGGGTCGGACCCGGACCCGGGTCTGGTCGCCCCGGTTCGGGCCGACCTAGGGGGTTTTGGGTCGGGTCGGACCGGTCCCAATCCCCCTATTTTCAGATAGATTCGTTCAAATGCCCATATCATGGGATAAAAACCTTCGATTGATGCACCGTCAGTTGCGTTGGAATCCTTGGATCGATACGGTCGTTTCGGTATATTACACTCAAGCCTTCGGTAAATTTTGGGTATGGTCGGGTTGGTTCGAACCCAAAACCAACTGGGCCCTTAGAGCGGAAACACTTATAAGTTAAAGACCAGACATCTGAATGACGTGTTTTCGATCATGTTGAATTCCTCTTAGTGAGACAGTTCTTCTGTCTTACTCCGGATGAGGTTTGGACAGAGATGGAGTATGTTTGGGTTGGTTTTAACTGAAAAACCAACTGGGCCCCTGGGACGAAAAAGCCAATAACTCTCAGACCGGGCGTCCGATTGATGCACCGTCTGTCGCGTTGAGTTCCTATTGACGAGGAGGAACTTTGTGATAAATAAAATCTGGACTTCGCGAATGTTGATGAATCGACCCCCTTGGCTCGTGGAGCAGACCCTCCCGGAATTGAGCATGATGTGTGCGACAACCCTAGATCTGGTTGTGACTGTGACGACGATGGCGACAGTACTTGGATCCTACGTGAGTTCGGTAGCGAGGCCGACATTACATGGATCCTACGTGGTTTTGGAAATGAGGACGACTGTACTTGGATCCTTTGTGGGTTCGGCAGCGATGACGACTGTACTTGGATCCTACATGGGTTCGACAACGATGGTTACTGAACTTGGATCCTACGTGGGTTCGGCAGTGACGACTTCTGTACTTGGATCCTACATGGGTTCGGCAGAGGAGATGATTCAGAGGCTACACCTAATCATCTCCACCCCTCTTCATGAATAGTATACCTGTGTGAGTTGAGTCCTGACATTCAATCATTATCATCGATGTGGTTGTCATTCTTTCCTGTGTGGATAGGGTTGTGCTTTCCTGTGTGGATTGGGTTATGATTTCCTGTGTGGACTGGGTTGTACTTGGGCTTGTGTGTTGGTGCCGAGCTGGAATTGATGACTTAGGTATATGTGTGGGCAATACCAAAGTAGAGTTGGTTGATACTCTATGTTTTCATCTCTCCATTGTGGATTATCATTTTTGGATTCTTGGAGGCCTTCGGGGGTCTCGGGGTCCCTAGTGAGTGTCGTATACTCACCCCTGCACAGGCTATGCTCACACTACGTTGTGTTGGTTGCAGACGACGGACATCGCTGATCGTGGTTGAGGCTTGTGGAGAGGGACTGTACCCGGAGGTGGACTATCAGGCGGGACGTACAAGGAGTGGACGGATGAACCCAAGGAGCTGACAAGACTATCTATACCCACCCTTCAGGTGGGAATTCCGAAGGGTGACTTGGTGGTTGCTGCTTTACTTTTCAGCTATTGTACTTTCTTTTCTTAGTTATACTGTAATTTCCGTTGGGTTTGTATTTTGGCCCATTTAATTTTCAGCACATACTTTTGTACTCAGTTTACTTAGTGTTTACTTCATCTTGCATACTCTGTTGTGTTGTTTACTTGTATAAAGGCTATACCTTCCCTTTTTATCGAGATTTACACCTTTGGTGCTAGTCGCCAGCCCCTGGCCTATGGAAGGCGGGCTTGGGATAGTCACGACACGGGCCTCAAAGACGGGTCGTGAAAAATTTGTATCAGAGGAGTTCAGTTCTACCCCATAACTCAAGAATATGACAATTTATTCTATATGAAGCAATAATGTTTAGAGTATTGAGTGTGGTTATCAGTCCGAGAGTCCAGTGTTGGTGCGGCGACCGACGTATCCATACAGCAGGACCCTGACTTCTAATTTCCCACTTAATGCACGAAAACAATGATTTCATGTGTGTTTCAATAGTTTTCTTTGTAATTACTTTATGTCAACTCACCAGGTATACTATATTAACCGTGGCGCACCTGTTTTTCTCAGGATGGCCCCACGACAACAACCAGCTAGGGTTCCGAGCTTTGTGCGAGATGGCAGCCAACCGAGCGACGAGGCCTCGGTGTAGGGCCCTATTCAAGCAGAGGCATTGGTGGTAACATTACCCACCGAGCCACCGATGCCACCAGCCCCAACAACTGAGAGTGCATGTCGCCTGAATGGACTACACGAGTTTCAGCATCAGAGGTCACCCAGGTTCCGCGGGGAGATGGACCCTCAAGCAGCCGAGGACTGGCTATAGATTGTTGTTCGAGTCTTCCGATTAGTAGGGACACCAGTTGACCTCATGGTGATCCCTACGGCGATTCTACTGCACGCAGCTGTAGGTTGATGGTGGATCATGATGCTCCAGATGCACGACAAGGCATCTCTACTCTGGACGGACTTCAAGGGTCCCTTCCGCACGGAATTCGTTCCATCCACCCTCCGTGCGGTGCACATTTAAGAGTTGCTACAGATGCGGTATGTAAACATGATAGTAGCCCAATACTCGGTGAGGTTTATCGATCTCTCGTGCTACTCCATGGACATGGTACGAGACCCATTCTTCTGGGGCCAAACCTTCGAGTAGGGACTGAGGCATGAGATCAGGGCATTGATGATATCCCTCAGTATTTTGATGCAAGAAGGAGTACTGGAGACTACCATTCATGAGCAGAGATTTCTTGATGAGCCTTCACCAGCAGCGAGACCTACCGTAGGGCGGCACGTAGCAGAGTCATCTACAGCCGATAGCAGACAGACATCGCAGAGGTCTATGCAGACTAGACTATCAGGTGGATGACCTCAGGATACAAGTATTGAGGTGCGGGGAACACACAGTAGATCCATTCATTCGAGAGGAAGATAGTGCTATGCATGTGTCGGGTAGGGCCACATGGCTCGTGACTGCCCGAACCGCCATGCAGAGGAGCAGTAGTCAGTTGAGGGACCACCCAGGCAGAGGCAGAGGTTCAAATGTGGCAGTCCGCAGGGAGCAGGCAGACGAGGCAGAGGAGTTGGCCGAGCAGTAGGTGGTAGACGACCCTTCGAGGCTCTACCACCACTACCACCAGGAGGTCCACCCCGATCACATGGAGCTGGGGGGAAAAGACAGGCTCAGCTTTAGGTAGTGGAGGCCTACGACCATGGCATACCTGAGAAGATTTGAGGTACTATCTATGTTTATTCCACCCTTGATGCAGTTCTTATAGACACAAGAGCGAGTCGTTATTTCATTTCTGCTACCCTTGTTCGGAGATCGGAGATTCCAACGGAGCTGTTGGCTCGATCCTTACTGCTAGAGACTCCTACGGGAGCAGACTCGATGATTACGCACTGGTGCTGGCAGTGTGAGCGTACTCTAGGAGGCGAGAGATTCGACAGGGATCTTCATATAGTGGCGTCGTGGCCTTACGATGTCATCTTGGGCATGGATTTGTTATCTACGGTTCATGCTCAAATCGACTGTATTATGTGCAAAGTGCGGTGTGTCCGAACGGATGGGAGCAGGTTCATCTTCACCAGCGAGAATGGAGCCTTTGCAACACAGGATGGACTTATGTAGAGGAGAGGACATCCAATCACTCATCAGTTGGCTAGTCTCATCCTAGGAGCAGTTGATATGCAGAGTCCGAGTTTTCCTGTTGTGGTGGATCAGTATGCGGACATTTTCCTTGACAACGTTTTGGGACTACCTCCTCTTAGAGTGGTAGGATTCTATATTTACATGTACCCCAAGACATCCCCGATCTATAATCAAACATATAGGATGGCTCTCGCTGAGCTTCGAGATCTATGGGTACAACTAGAGGACTTGCAGGGCCAGAGATTCATCCGACCCAGTGTTTCATACTGGGCTTCCACGATTTTGTTTGCCAAGAAGGCGGATGGGAGCATGAGACTCTGTGTCGATTACCGTCGCTTGAATCAGGTGACCGTAAAGAACATGTATCCACATCTGAGGATGGACGACCTCTTCGATCAGCTCAAGGGAGCACGCTGTTTCTCGACGATAGACCTCAGGTCGGGATATCATCAGCTCAGAGTTCAACATGAGGATGTGTAGAAGATGACCTTCAGGTGTCGGTTTGACCACTATGAGTTCTTGGTTATGCCTTTCGGTGTAACTAGTTCTCCATCAGTGTTCATGAGTCTCATGAACAGGATCTTCCAGCCTTACCTCGATCTAATTGTAATAGTCTTCATCGACGACATATTGATATACTCGACCACTGAAGAGGAGAACGCCTACCACTTGCAAGTTGTACTGGACACACTCCGAGAGAACCAGCTATATGGTATGCTCTCAAAGTGTTAGTTATGGATATGAGAGGTCCACTTCTTGGGTCATGTCATCTCTGAGGCGGGAGTTGCGGTGGATCTTGTGATGATCGAGGTAGGGCTAGCTTGGGAGCCACCCAGGAGCATGATGGAGGTGCAGTGTTTCCTAGGTCTGGTTGGGTACTATCAGAGATTTTTGCCAGATTTCTCTAGAGTTGTAGCACCACTTTCAGCTTTGATAAATAAGGGGAAACCCTTTTTGTGGTCAGATAGATGCCAGCCGAGCTTCTAGGAGCGTAGAAAGAGATTGACTAGTGATCCCATCTTGAGGCTACCAGAGGAAGGAGTAGGGTACGTAATTTACTTCGATGCATCAGGGACCGGACTCAGGTGAGTGCGGATGCAGGAGTGGGTAGTGATCACCTATGGTTCATGACAGTTGAGGCAGCATGAGCATAACTACTCTACCCCTGACTTAGAGTTAGCAGCAGTGGTCTTCGCCTTGAAGATGTGGCAACACTATCTGATGGGCGAGTGCTTTACAGTTTACTCTTACCACCAGAGTCTCAGGTACATCTTCTCATAGAAGGACCTGAACCTGAGATAGTGATGATGGCTCAAGTTCCTCTAGGACTATTACTTTGAGATAGTCTATACTCCCGAGAAAGGTAACGCAGTAGCTATTGCTCTCAACAGGAGGTCGGGCATCCAGCTACTTGGAGTGGCGACAGAGTAGCTAACCATGTTGCAGATATCCTTTTTGGATAGAGATGGGGAAGCCTTTATACAGTCCCTAAAAGTGACTCCTACACTACTTTAGTGGGTCAGAGAGGCACAGCGTGGGGACATTGACTGCGATATGTGACGTGAATAGATATCCTCAGGACAGGCACCTGATGGATTCTCTGTTGAAGGAGAGGACGTCATCCTTTTCAGAAAACGTACCATGGTACCAGTTTCATTACAGGAGGAGGTGATGAGGGAGTTTCACACTTCCCCATTGGAGGTACATCCAGGATTGGCGGAGATGTACGAGAATCTCAGATGACAGCATTGGTGGCCAGGTATGAAGTAGGTTGTGGTAGAGTTCATTTCACGATGGATCACCTTCCAACAGGTGAAGGCGGAGCACCATGTACCAGCAAGATTGGTACACTCCCTAGAGGCCCCAGAGTGGAAGTGGGACAAGATATCTTTGGATTTCATGACAGGGATTCCACATAATTCTAGAGGACATGACTCCACCTGGGTGATCGTAGAACGAATCACCAAGTCGGCCCACTTCTTACCCATCATTGAGCAGGGCTCAGTGGAGATCTTGGGATGCCTCTACGTTCATGAGATTGTACGGATTCATGGTGTAAAATTATCTATCATCTCTGATCGAGACACTCACTATACTTCCCGGCTTTGGAATGGGTTTCAAGAGGCATTCAGGATGTAGCTACGCTTGAGCGCCACCTTTCACCCTCAAATTGATGGCCAGACGGAGAGGACCATTCAGACTCTTGAGGACATGATCCGTGCATGTGTCCTTGACGTTGGTTATAGCTGGTAGGATCATCTACCTTTGGTGGAGTTTTCATACAGCAACAAATATCACTCCACGATCGGGATGGCACCATACGAGGAATTGTACGGATGACCTTGCAGATCAGCTCTGTGATGTACAGCCGCTGGGGAGTAAGCACTTGTAGGACCAAAGATGGTCTAGGACACGACGGAGAAGGTTCAGATCATCCAGAAGTAGATGAGGACTTCCTAGAGACGATAGAAGTCCTATGTTTATAGCATGCGGAGACCACTAGAGTTCGAGGATGGAGACCATGTTTTCTTATGGGTCTCACCTCGATGTGGATTACGAAGATTTGGCTGGGGCAGCTAGTTATCTCCACACTTCATCAGACCATTCCAGGTTCACAGCAGGATAGGTGAGGTGGCTTATCACCTGGCTCTTCCACCTCAGTTGCACTGGGTGCACGACGTCTTTCACGTATATCAGCTGAGGAGATACATGCACGACCCGATGGATATCATTGATCATGGGGAGCTAGACATCGATGATGGGGTGACTTTTGTGGAGGTATCGGTGGAGATCAAGGATGAAAAGAGTGGGTCCTATGTGGATGGTTGATTCCTCATGTTCACATTAGGTGGCAGGATGATATCCTCCAGTAGAGTACTTGGGAGAGGGAGGCACAGATGCATGCACAATACCCACATTTGTTTCCCTAGATTGTGATATATATTTACGGGGATGTAAATCCCTAAGGTGAGAGTAATGTAATGACCCATAAATTTCAAGGAAATTTTTTTCATAAATTCTTCGGGATTTTACGAGTACGCAATTTCTGATGACACATGATTCTAAGGCCCGGAGTGCCCAGAATCAATTTCTAAAGTTTTTCTCAGGTGCTTTCAGTGAACGAATGAGCGGGTTTTTCTATCTTTTGAACCGGTTCTTGGAATTGAAATATGATGGCACTGATGAACTCACAACACTGGTATCTTCTTAAGATGACTTTTACAATTGATGTGTTTTCTCGGGGGAAGAATTTAAATTTTGTGGTTTATGTGAGAAGTAAATAAAATTGTGTAAAATTTTATTTTATTATCCTTGGAAGTTAAGCTCTTTCATGGGAAGTTGTTGGTGGGTCCCACAATCACCCAACATCCCATGTGTGGTTATGAGGGCGGTGGGGCCCACAAGAGCACCCATCTTTTCATTTTCCATAACCCTTAACCCTGTTTAACTCCGATGATAAATACATGGAAACTCCCCAATAAATTTTGGGATCCTTTAATTGTTTAACTCTCCCCTCTCTCCTCTTTAATCATGCCAACACATATAATGAATTATGTGAGATATGTGTTTGAATTTTAAAAATTGTAATACATGTCTTGATGTAATAAAATAATATAAGTCTTATTTTATTTTGGGGGTTAGTTATTGTGTGGTGATATGGGGGAGAGAGAGCTCTAGTTCCTTCTACAAAGAACATCTTCCTCATCGTCGAAGAATGCCAAATCCATGAAGTATGATAACGCGCCTCATTTTCTTTTCTCCGTGACAAAAAAGGGAGACACCACTCTCTCCTCGGATGCTCTCTGTCGACATCTACAGAGCCTCACCCCGCGCCGCCTTTTTCCGCGACGCCCATCGTTTGAAAACTTTTGTTGAGGTAGGGGTTATCCTCGTTCAAGTTTAATTTAACGTTCCTCATTGATTAATTAGGCTGCATGATATCAATATAGCGGGAGAAGATCGTACCGCACAAACACGGACGATCCACCTCCCCTTTTATTTGTTGATCCTCATTGAACATTGTGGCAATGACGGCCCGGTGTCGTTGCACCGTGCAAAAACGAAAAGTGCCGCTGACGAAGCGAGGAACGAAGATAGTGTGCGGCACCGTCACACCACGCTGGGGAGGCCCAAGGAGTCTGCAGCCAGGGGTGGCCCGCGGTGGAGGGGTGGGACGCCGTCGGGCCATGCCGGTCAGACAAGAGCCGCGGCCAAGGGGCGCGGCGGTCATCAAAGGGTCGGCCGGCTGAGCCGGCCGCCAGCTCCACCTGGATGCGGGATCCCCTCGGGTCCTGCGGATTGCACAAGGCAGACCATTTCATAAACAGGGGACGACACCCCCCCCCCCTTCGCACCCCGCTAGGCCGCGAGTTTAGTCGCGACCGGCTTCCGAGCCAGGCCACAGGCCGCGCCCAGCCGTGGTCCGGGCTGCGCCCAGGCGAGTCGGGCCGCGCCCCGCTGCGGGCCGGGCCTCTCCCGAGTGGGCCGGACCCAGACTCGTGTCGGGTCGACCCGGTTCGGGCTGACCCAGGGGGTTTTGGGCGGGGTTAGACCGGGCCCAATCCCCCTAATTTTGGACAGTTTCTTTCAAACTCCTATATCTTGGGCTACAGACCTCTGATCTATGCATCATCAGTTGCATTGGGATTCTTGTTATGAGACTATCATTTCGTTATATTACACTCATGCTTTCGGTATATTTTTTGTATGGCTGGGGTGGTTCGAACCTGAAACCAACCGGGCCCTTGTAGCAGAAACGCTTATAACATAACGACGAGACGTCTGAATGAAGTTTTTTCAATCACGTTGAATTCCTCTTAGTGAAATGATTCTTTTGGATTACTCCGCTTGAGGTTTGGATGCAGCTGGAGTACGGTTGGGTATGTTTTAACATAAAAATCAATCGGGCCCCTCAGACAAAAAAGCCAATAACTCTCAGACCGGGCGTCTGATTGATGCACCATCTGTCACGTTGAGTTAGAATTGAAGAGACAGAACTTTGTGATACATAAACTATGGACTTCATGATAGTTGATGTATCTTCCCCCTTTTCTCTTGGAGCGGACCCTCCCGGAATCGAACATGCTATGTGCGGGAACCCTAGAGTTGGCTGCGACTACGACGACGATGGCGACTGTACTTTGATCCTACGTGGGTTCAGCAGCGAGGATGACTGAACATGGATCCTACCTGGGTTCGGCAGTGAGGACGATTGTACATAGATCCTCCTTGGGTTCGGCAGCGATGACGACTGTACTTGGATCCTACATGGGATCGACAGCAACTGTTACGGTACTTGGATCCTACATGGGTTCGACAGTGACGACTTATGTACTTGGATCCTACGTGGGATCGGTAGAGGAGATGATTGAGAGGCTACATCTAATCATCTCCACCCCTCTTCGTGAATAGTTTACCTGTGTGAGCTGAGTCTTGACATTCAATCCTTATCATCGATGTGGTTTTCATGCTTTCTTGTGTGGATAGGGTTGTGATTTCCTACGTGGATTGGGTTATGCTTTCCTGTGTGGACTTGGTTGTACTTGAGCTCGTGTGTTGAAGCCGAGATGGAATTGATGACATAGGTATATTTATGGGCATATACCTAAGTAGTGTTGGTTGATACTCCGTGTTTTCATCTCTCCTTTGTGGATTATCCTTTGTGGATTCTAGGAGGCCTTTGGGGGTCTCGGGGTCCCTACTGAGTATCATATACTCACCCCTGCACGGTTTATCCCTCACTACATTGTGTTGGTTGTAGACGACAGAAAACACTGATCGTGGTTGAGGCTTGTGGAGTGGGATGGTACCCAGAGGTGGACTATCAGGCGTGACGTACACAGAGTGGACAGACGGACCCAAGGATCCGATGAGACTATATGTAGCCACCCTTCAGGTGGGAATTCCAGAGGATGACTTGGTGGTTGCTGCTTTACTTTTCAACTGTTGTACATTCTTTTCATAGTTGTACTGTACTTTCTGTTTGGATTGTATTTTGGCCCATTTACTTTTCAGCACATACTTTTGTACTCAGTTTACATAGTGTTTACTTCATCTTGTGTACTCTATTATGTTCTTTACATGTATAAAGGCAATGCCTTCCCTTTTTATCAAGATTTACGTCATTGGTGCTAGTCGCCAGCCCGTGGCCTATGGAAGGCGGGCTTGGGGTAGTCACGACATGGGCCCCGATGACGGGTCGTGAAAGCCCATGTGTCTTCCTCATGTCTGGCCATGAGGGCATCCCAACCCCACTATTGGGTTGAGGCCTTCCCCATTGCGCTAGTGCACAAGAGGGATAATGCCAAGGGTGTTGGAATTAGTCCGAACAAAGGGAGGTGAAAAGTTTGAATCACAGGCTCGATATTCAGAACGCGGTGAGGGTGGCATGGCGATGGAGGATAACTGTTTACCGTCTTCGAAACACATCAAACATATCATGTTAACCTAAAATCGGGACAAATAAATGATGGTCGACTGTTGACCATGCTCGAAACAGAAGACCTGACTAGAAGTGTTTTCCAAAGACTTACGGGGCATTTACCCATGATGGTAGGTGAGTTGATGCAGCATGGGATCAGGCCATCAGCAGGTCCATTCAAACATGGAAGGGGATGAAGATCCGAATTAAGGACACATAATGCATGTGGTGGAGAGATGGAATGGTTGAATGGATTCCAACACACTTGGAATTACACCACTGAAATCATAGAATTATGAATCTTATGCTTGGAGTATCAGGCATCTCTTGTTTGGAGCAAGAGGCATCCTATGATTGGAAAATTTGGTGTACATCAGTTTATTGTCATGTATATAGGACTATTGGAATATCATTCTCGGATCATAAGTTATCTCTCATATAGAGCAAGATTAATCCTATGTTTGGCACATATGGTGTACTACAGTTTATATTTATGAAGAGAGGACTATTGGAATCTCATGCTTAGAGCATAAGGCATCTCTTGATTGGAGCAAGAGGCATCCTGTGTTTGGAACTTAGGGCACACTTCAGTTTATAGTCACGTTGGAAGGACTATTAGGAATAAGGTGCCTAACAATGGTTGGTGTTGGGTCTTACATAAGGGAGGAACTTTCGAGTTCAACATGGCATAGGATTTATGTGATGGGGTTTCGGTGAGTTTCTTGAGAAATGGTTCAACTCAAGGTACTCGGGGGGGAATTGATGATGAGAATCTCAACTCACGACATTGGAAATAGACCAAGAAGAATATGCTGACTCAAGGGGTTTCATGGTGTGTGGAGGAGTATATCACGTCCTGGTATTCCATAGGTGGAAGGTGGGTGTGCATAAGGGTGCAATGGAAAATTCCAGCACCCTCACCCAAAAAGTTTGCAGTACGACTCTACATTTTTCATGGGGGTCTGTGATGGTAGCAAAGGGACCAACCCGAAGGGCCATCACGGTATCCCCCATGGTATGAAATAGTGGGTGTGAACGTAGGATCCTAGAAAAGGATAGGTCTTCATGAAGTAGCTTCACGGATCAAACAGGGTTGTGGGGCTTGCGGTATCATATTGCATCTTCACAAAGGAAATGTGCTCATAGAGCATGGACTCGTAGAGACATTTTGCGAAGGAAAGATGCTCAGGGAGCATGGACTCGCGGAGCAGCTACGTCAGGGAAGCTGCTCGTGGAGCTTGGAAACGGGGATCAGCTTCGTGAATGAAGATTCTTGCGGAGCATGGGCTCGTAGAGATGCTTCACCAATGAAACCGGAGCTCCGCGAAGTGGGAGATCGGTCATCCAAGGGGCAGAGTGGCCCCCTAGAAAAAGGGGTTGAGCTGGGTATTTATATTCAAGGGGTCCTACGAAGCAGAGGTCACTCACCGCAAATATATGAAGCTTGCTCCATGGCAGGTTTGCGAACGTCAAAGGGATTCACGGAGCCGTCTTGCCTCCATGCATCGTGGCGGTTCGTGAGTGTCAGACGGGCTCAAAGAGCTTTCCCGCCTACTTCCTTCGCGGCACGTCGCGAACATCAAAGGGGATCATGGAGTTGTCCCGCATTCTTGCTTCGCGAAAGGTCTTTGCTGTGGGTCAAAAATGTCAAAGGGGCTTAGGGAGCGTCCCGCCTCCTAGCTTCATGGCGGGGCTCAGCGATCACGGAGGGGGGCTTCACGATCCAATTTTCCAACCCAAAATCAAATGTCCATAACTCCTCATCTGTAACTTTTTTTGGGCCCTAAGACCTACCAAATCGAAGATTGAGAAATGGGCTATGATCTAGGATCATGTATGGAAGCTTTTGGAAAAAATTTGGGACACGTTTTCAGGTGAAAAAAATGGCCAGGAATATTCTAATATTATTTTTACATGAACACTAAATATGACGGTCTCTATCTGATTTTGCTGTGAATATCATTCAATAATCATTTTCTTTTTCCTCCATCCAAACTCATCATTCCATTCGACATCAATCAATGAAAAAATTATTCTTCTCATACAAAATTATATTATCCTTGATCGTATGGTATTTATAAAATAAACCCTACATGCGATCATATTTCTAGTTTTCCTTTACTTGGTTATCATTGTCTATTTTAATTATGTTTCTCCTTCTGTCTGTCTCTGTCTGTTGGACCCATTCATCTCCATCACACATATTGTATCTAAAAAATTCATTAGGAAACATCATTATGTTGTCACAGAATGAGATTCATAAAATATATTTTAACACTATTTTATAGATAAATACTATCTCACTAATCATCATATGTAAATACAAAAACATAAAAAACATCTATTTCCTTTAAGCTGTGAATATATCAAGTAAGGATTAAACTCAAAAATTAATTAACTAATAGAACATTATATATTATTACAAGATAACAATAAGTAGAAAATTATTTTCTTTTCCAACAATAATGGATGCATCAACAATAACAAAATTTGTTTGTTTTTCTCTTAACTCCCTCTTAATCTTATTAACATCAATGAAATACTTCTAATCTATTTATAAAAATTTACCACCATTGAAAAAAAAATATATAAAATATGTGATATTATTTAATATTGATGGTCACAATAATGGGTTTAGTGGATAAATATGATTTTTATGAAAATATTAAATTTTTATAAGTGCCATTTAACCTATAAATAATATTTAATGTAGTGAAATGTGGTAAATTCAATTGTCCAAAAGAGCTTTCTAAGAGAAAAAATGATTCTTTATACAATAGAAAAAAAAATATAGGACATATCATTATTCTAATTCATTAAAATTATTATATATCATACTATTTAATATTATATAATATCATTATTCTTATTTTATATATATATTAATACAAAATCACTTCATAATCAGCTATAAATTATGGTATGTTATTTTTTTTTGGTTTGTTAAACAACATATATAAGATATGATACAAATTTATATCTTGGATGAACATTAGAATTTAATTTTTATATATATGTTATAAATATATATATTATGTGTTTTTCTACATAATGGTATCATTATTATTAAAATCAAAGACTAATAAAACCCTTTTTCATTACGATTCACTGAAACCTGATCGTCGTCAATTTCATCTTGATGTTTTGTAACCAAAAGTTCCATGAAATGAAATTATACCTTTATAACTATCTTTTAACAACTATGTTTTATTTTTAATTACCATGTAATGTATTATGTATAACTATGAAGTATAATAATTTTAATTTTATGAAACCTATTCAAAACGATCAAGATTAATTACAAATGATATTGAAAATAGGATAAAACTAATATTAATTAACGAAGAGAATGACTAAATATAATGATTATAAATGAAAACGGTTTTAGGTTATGTATTTAAATTTTTTATTAACATAGATAAATTTGTGATAACTTATTTTAAAATACATTTGAGGAAGTCAATATAAATGTTTAGGTTTTTTAACATCTCAATTATTATTCTTAGAGATGTGTTACATTTTATGGATCATATTTCATTTTTTATTTTATATTTATTTACAATAAATTTATTTTTTTATAAATTAACTTTTTTATTAATTTATATTCTAATTTGAAACAATTATATGTATTCAAATTTTTTATATTTTGTATTACACTAGTTGTATGATTTTTTGGTATTTAAATTTTCATTTGTTGTGTAATTTTGATTTTCTGGAACATATTCAAAATAATTTTGAAATTTTTTTCCATTTTATTGTATTATATTTTAGTATATCATTTTTTTACCATAGAAACCTATTGTTAAATATTTCATGCTTCGTGGATAATGTTTCTAATAAGGTATATTGGTAACAAAGATATCATGTAATTGAGTTATAAGGTATTTTTTGAACATTGTTCTTCCATGGCTGGGTTCTTCCATCCTCAAATTTTATTATGTAGTATTTTATATTTCACTTTTGGGAACATATATTTTTGAAAGGTTTATTACTCTTTCTATATTGTGATTTTTAACCAATAGAAATTTTAATGTAATAATAATGCATTGTTCCTTACATTTTAAAATGTTATATCTTTTGATCCACATATACTATTGAAATCATTATTTAATTTTTAAGGATGTATTATTGTTGGTTATTTAAAAAGAAGTTTTTTTATAACATTTCACTTCATGTTTTCAAACTTTAATTTTGAAATCCGTATATAACTTTTTATATTATTTTAATGATAAAAAAATAAACCATTTTCCAATCATTATAGTTTCTATATTAAAAAGGCTATATAATCATCTAATTTATGTTGAATTATTTATTCTCTCCTAGATATATATATATATATATAATTTGGTGGATTGAGCCCATAACATTAAGTAATTTCACTCATGTTCTCTTCTTGAATGATACCATTCAAAGCATTAAATATGATGGATTTTTTTCAAATATGTTAGAATCATTTTATGTTTAATTTTTTATAATATGGATATGTTTTTTGGAACATTCCATTATCATTCTCTGCCTGATTAGGTAATGTTATTTTCTATTAAATATTTGATCCATCGCTGCCTTTATCTTTCCAAACCATCCACAATGAATATAAATAATGTTTTTTCTAATGCCTTTAATTTTGAAATAATATATTCCCAATTCCTTTGATTAAGGGGTTTTCACCTAGATTCTATAAAGAAATTCACTAGGGATATTATTTAATTATATATATACAATTTATCCAAATAATTTATTCTTTCTGGAAGCTTATATATGAGGTTATTCCATTTTTTTGTTAGTGAACTATTGAAAATCCTTCATTTGGTTATTTCATTATAGATTTTTATTAATTACTTAGGAAATATCATTATTTATTTTATGTCCATCCCCCATTGTTATTTTTATAGTTTATTATCATGTTATGTATTTAATTTAAAAGGGGTAAATTATTTTATTTTGAATGTTGTTATTCTGAAATTGATGACTGTTACAAAAGTATATTATTTTTTTAATTATTATGTAATATGATGAATGAATTGAATTTTATTAAGTAATGGAAATTAAACAAAATTATATAGAAAATTGATTAATTAAAAGGTCTCATGAGAAAAAAACGTTTGGTCATTAGGTGCATTATAACATAATTAAGCAAGATGTCTTGATAGTAGCCTTCTTTAAAAGAATGATGTATTATATGAGGACTCAATGGTAAGATCATGATTTCTAGAAATATGAATTATATGCCGATGAATTTACTTATTATATTCCATGTGACCCATTTATTTTAATTTCTACCCATGTAAATACTATTCTACCAATTTTAACTAATTGTGTAATTATAAGGGTTACTTATTCCTATATTAATATTATTTCTATGTTTATTTCATGATTTCCTTTATTTTATGTTTTCCAATATTGATCATTGGAGATCACCCATTATTTTGTTTAAATTTATGGAGGATTTAAAGAATGGAAATAAATATAACTTGACTTTACAAATATCTTATAGGGGAAATTTTAGGTGATTTTAGATACTTATTTTAGATTATGTAGTTTTTATAGTGATTTTTTTTCAATTATCTAAGAATGAAATGTGATACATTAGTTTATATTTTGTCCTAAAAATATAAAAATTTAATCCCAAAAGGTCTTGAGAATGTATACAACTCAATATTTTCTCTAACAAATATAATTATGGGATAATTATGTCTAATATTCTACTGTATGTATTGAATCCATTTGGTAATTTATGTTTTTGTTTCACCATACTTGGTAGTGTGGGTATAGGGAATCATAGAAGGAGGGAGCATTACATGATTCAATTTATTATTAATAGTTGGATTTTGTTGATCTAGAACTACTATTATGTAAGCATATTCCACCCCCATAGAGTTCAACATCTCATTAGAAAAATCATTATATTTTGAATATCAATTGTTTTTAGAATGGTTCCCCCTATTTTACATCATTAAATAAAATAATTATAAATTGTGAATGAAAATACTTAAAGTAATATGCATATAAAAAGTGAATCTATAATCATATATGTAATAACTTATAAATGTCAAGTGTATAAAAAAAACTATGTCTTTAATTTTTTAATCAATGAAAATTAATGAGGGGTTACTATAAATACCAATAAACAAATTACTACATCAAACCAGGATGAGAGTATCAAAATAATATTCATCATCATCCAAAAAACTGACACCAATGTTAGGATGATCAAAAAACATATTATTTCAAATCTAAAAATTATACACCCCGTTCCAAAATAGATTACATGATCTTATTATTTGATCTCAACATACTTCTATTACCACACTTATTCTGGGAACAATTCACTACCGTAGGATAAAGGATTACATATAAATTGTGGGAAATCATCTTCTCTTAACTGTATTTTCGTCAAAATC
This sequence comes from Viscum album, assembly GCA_963277665.1. NCBI lineage: Eukaryota > Viridiplantae > Streptophyta > Magnoliopsida > Santalales > Viscaceae > Viscum > Viscum album. The sequence goes on from OY728127.1 coordinate 135,181,704, forward strand.
CATTAAATATGGTTCTATAATTCATCTACTATTCTTGAATAGAAGATGTACTGTAAACACTTTTCGGATGTGGTTTTTAGAAAGAGTGTGTCAATATTAATGTTATTTTCCTATGAGTATGATACAATACTAATCAGGATGCATATATTATAAATTTTAATCATAGCCATCACACTTTCTATCATATCAGTTGTCACTCCAACTATGGTAATTTTTCCCCACTTCGATTTTTCACAATTATCTACATCTTTACCAGCAAGGAAAGAACACTTTGTTTCAATCTAGGATATCCTTGTTAATTTAACAATTTGTTAATAAGATAAAAATAATATTAAGTACTTCTTAATGGTTGATTTTTTTTAATTTACTAATGAATATCCCTATATAGTGAGAATCTAGGTGTGCATTAATGCCTCTTTATCTTGGACCCGTTTTAGGTCATGTTAATACCTAATGATCCCTTTTAAGATTATTATCTCTTAGTATATCTATTTTAGAGACACATCAACTTAAATAATTTAGAAAATTATTAAATTTATTGGAATCCACTCAGTTTATACTTTAAAAAATTACATAATGTCTGCTTATATATAGACTTATGCCTCTGATTCTTAATAATTTATTCATTTCTAAATCCCTAAAAATCAAAAACATTATAAATCATCAAAATTTGTTTCCTAAATAAAAAACCATTTATATAATTATTATTGTGTTTGGGAATGTTTGGGTAATGTCTTGAGGGTTTTTAGAAGCATATGGTGATTCAAAATGTGTTTTTTGAAATCGTCCTTCCAAAATAAGGGAGCTACACAATGACATATATGGTTTCACCGAAGATCTTCTTTTTAGATAGGTTTACCAAAAATCATAAGGATTTTTATCTTAGTATGTATTTTAAAGGAGGTTGTGTTGTGTCCCTCATTGTGGGGGGTTGGTTTGTTAGAAGATATATTGTATAACCCTGTACCTTGTCATGTAGTTATTTACACAACAATTATGAATGTATGGTCCTGATGTTGATGTATGAGAGATAAAAACATTAATAGTTTGTCATGATCTTGAATTCATGGAACTTGTTTTATTATTGATGAGGGTGTTTAACTATTACATTGAAAACATATTTATTTTATATGAAACATTGAAATGACTAATCATCTTCTTATACTAAACATTCATCGGGGATTCAATTTATCCATAGAAATATAGATAGAACTTCAAGATGTATACCTTGACCATGCACCGTAATAGTACATGACCTTGTCTGGTTCCAAGCTTCAACAACCTATCCTGCACTATGGGGGATGAATCAACAAACACAAGATCCTCATTTACACTATGGTGGGAAATGAATCATTTTTCACTATTCTTACTATGCTCTAGGTATTTTTCTAATAGAGACCTTGCCACAACCACTCAATTTGAGTTGTGGTGGTCCCTCCAAATACAGACATTCATTATGGTAATTAATAATACACCACGATGATATTTCAAAGAACCTCTATGATGCATAACATTTCAAGAACAATAGAGACTCCCATTCTTCTTGGAAAAAAATGTGGATTATTTTTATGATGATAGTCCTTAGGTATGAATCTGTTCTACCCATTTTATTTTTGTCATCAACCCTCACTTTAGAAAGATTATTTTTTGATTTGAATAGTCTCTAGGAAACCTTGAAGGTTGATCATGTTCAAGTTGTCTTGTGAATTGGATTTAGTTATTAACATCCTTAATGGACCATGATGTTTATGTCAACGACTCAAGGTGGGAATTTCTTCACTTTTTTTCTCTTTTGACACATGTTGTCATATTATGATTTTATTTTCATAATTGCTGACCATTGTTAATTTGGTTTTCTTATGGATAAGTGTCTATCATGTGAGCCCCATTATGATATATTTTCATTGAACCTTGTCAAATTTTATATATTTCATTTTTGATATTGATTCACTTTTTTAAATAATGCTTGTATTTATCTCTTGATGCCATATTTTTGACCATGTGTTACCAAATGATGATTTTTACTATTTACTTATTGGTTGTGATTTTTAATTTAGATAGGTGGACCGTCTGGTGATGGGTATCCCATATATAGGGAGGGATCTTGAATTGTTACTCCGGTGATGTGGGAGATATACATAGGACAGTGGAATGAGGATGTCATGGTGAATGAGTTGTGCATGAACTCGAGGTATCCAAGCATGCATTATGTTATATGTTATCAATGTATCCAGGTGGATAACTGGAGGAAACCTAGTATCATGATGAAATAGATAGTGATGGGATGTCATGTAGAATGTACACATGACACCATGATGTTTTCATGCTTCTGATTGACCAGTATATGGATATTTTTAGTACTATCGACCCATCTCTTTATAATTTTACCATGGAGATGAACCAGGTATAATTAAGTGTTTTGGGACACCTTGTTGAAAATGACTGTTCAGTTTCAAATTTTCTGTTTTGGTTAGTTATAGATTTACCATTATTATGAAATATTACTATTATACATCAACACACTAGGATGATAATTCATTTTTGGTGTCCTACTGAGTCTTGTCTTCACAGCCTACTCATACATTTTTGTGTGTTTTTAGATTTCATGAATGCTCTGAAGAGAGGAATAGTCTCTATAGTGGACAGTTGAGCTGATGTGCACATAGTAAGTGGCAGACCAGAATAGAATCTAGAGGATCCCATCTCTTTATTTTTTTCATTTATTTACATGTTCCTTATTAGAATTTATGGGATTTATCCATTTAGAGAAACATTTATTTATTTGGAATTTATGTTTTTTATTAGTTTATGCATGTTTAATGTAACTATTTATTATGTTTTTTATTGTTTATTATCTACTAAAAGTCCGGATATTGATTTTATTGTATCCAAAATAATTATCTTATACCCTCGCTGCTACTTGGCATCCTCATGCCTATGTAGAGCTGCTCATTAGGTCCTATGTCCCTCTAGTTCGAGCCCAGTGGTTTGGGTTGGGATGTTACAAAATGGAATTATATCCCAATACTTACTAACATGTTATTAAAATTTTCTTTATTTGGGATAGGGAAGATATGAGGTAAAATGTTTTGGACATAGGTAATTGAAATATGACAGTGCCTAAATACCTCTATATAGTGGTCTTCCATTTTACCATAACGGGGAAAATTATGATTTTCTTCTAATATTGATTAAATTCACCATGGGTGATTTACATGATATTTGTATATAATTTATGAAATTGTTTGGAGAATTTATTCATCATGAATATGAAAATAGTTTTATATTCAATATATATATAAATTATCACTGTTATGATGAAAAAAGTTCTATAATTAATGTCCATGAATTTTTCTATATGTTTGAGATAGTTTCTCATATTGTTATATTTCTATGTCATCATCATATTGTGGTATATGTTTATTGATGTTAATTAGTTTAATTGAACATGTTGTTGTGTTAGTATATTTTATATTCCGATGACTAATGTTCAACGGTGGATATTGTGATGTCCTAGACCCGATATCCGCTTAAAGGATTCCCTGAGCTCTAAAATCCACATGGCCTCAAGCGTATCTTCATGAACTCTAGATATTTCCGATGAGAAGCAAGGGCCTAGGGTGAGTTTGTGGGGATATTATTCACTCATTACTAATGTTCATCCATCAGATGAATACAAATAACAGGTAAATAAAAGAATCAATATGAGTAAACATAAGTGAAAAAGAAAAAATGGAAACATTAGTAACAATAACAAGAACAAATGGAATAGAATTCAACAAATGATGATAATTATTGTCCCTAGAAAACTAGAGAATCTTGACCAAATATAGATGGAATAATATGTTCCACAAAATTATAAATGATGTCAAAATACTATCCCATGTGTCCTCATATTTGACTTGGTCATATACTATCATTCTCAAAACATAACAACAAGAAATCAAGTGTTTGAACATGTATGCTTCCCTCTGTCAACACCTACAACCATATAATCTACCCTGGGTAACAAACTACTCCTAGAGAGGTTGTGAGATAAATGTTAGTGGGCCAGCAATAAGGGTTTCTCTAACATCTTTCCCATGTAATGGAAATGTAATAGTGTGTAGACATGAATATATAAATTAAATCATTAAAATGGAACTGAATACCCATGTACATACTTCAGCCCCTAGATGGTTTCTAAACATGTAAACTATTCATTGCTTTATTATTACTAGTTTATAAACAACTCACAATTCTTCAATTTCAAATGATCCAAGTTGTAACAAGAAAATCTATAATTATATTTAATAGTTATATACCCTGGTAACGACTAAGGATACATACACCTCAAGGATCAGAAACCCAGTTATAACATTAGCCTCGCATGGGGTAATTGTGAAATCCAAGGAGAATAGTCTAAGGCATTCTATAATAAGGCACCTACTGATTCTAAGGAGTTCATCCACTGTAAAATGGTGATAATAATTTACTGGGCTCGATATGATTTAACCATGCACCGGTATTTCTATATTGGAACCAAGATGTATATCCATGGAATCCTTTAATTATAATGAAGCATTTCTACAATGTCATACTATGAATCCAATGAATACAGAAGGTTCAGGATCAATATGGGTCTCATCCAAAGCATGTTGAATCCTTAAATTTGAATGGGGTTCCCAAGTGCACATGGCATTCTCCAATTAGAAAGAAACATGATCTAATGTTTGGACACATCTCTTTTATATTGAAGTCACATAATATTTCATTTGGGTCAATCCTTTCCTTTCGTATGGGTTATAAGTTCATGTATCACACAACCTTTTAGTCAAGTCATAAATAATCAATAAGTCCATTTGGCCCCAGACATTCCTTTAATTACTGTGATAGGTCAAGGTATCTAGCAACATTAATTAATTCCATTTATGGAATATTTAATAATTAATGTTCATTCCACTACCTTCCATTAACGTGGAAAGGGGTGTTATAGACATTCCACCTATTAATCATTCATATTTAATCCGGCCCAAACACATACATAGTATACATTCAAATTTCCATGTAACATTTAATTATCAATTGAAGCACTTATCTTAGGTGGGTAATGTGGGGATCATACATGGAACTTTAAATTATTATCTTCACAATATAAATCAATCCATTTAATATACAAAATATTACTCTTAGAATGGTCAATCCAAGGAACACCCAAACAATGGTTCAAACGAGTCAAAATACTAAACAAAAAATTATTGAATAATCTTCAACATGGAAAATATAGAGTTGTGGGTGTAACCACCATATATTAGTCATATATTTTTAAGGAGAATAACCATATGGTTCTAGTGATTTTAAACATGGAATATAAATTCCTTAAATGTAACCTGATGAAATACGTCGGCCCCACACGATAATTCAAAAATCAATGAACTTGAGGGGTGGGTGATAGAACACCCACTTTCGGATTGTATGATTATATTCTACCGGTATTGGCCCTTTATTTGGCTTGGATCAAATTAGATATAATAAATATAGAAAAACTCTCATACCATGATAACATGGTAGAGAGAAAGAGAGGAGATGAAATGATTAAACGAACTCCAGATTTACTATTGCACATCCAATGTGATGAGAAGAAGAATGAACAGATCTCGTATGAAGGATATCAATTTACTCTAGATTTGGCCTTCACTATGCTCAAAAATGAGATCCAAAGAGGAAACCCTATATAAACTAAGATTATTGAAGAAGGAGGTGGATAATTGGATCATTAATGTAAAATTTATAAAATTTCCCAAAAAATGGAATAAACAATGTTTGTATACATGGTCTAACAAACCATGTGAAAAACATGAATGATTACCTGGTAAGGAGTGAAAATGAATGGTTAGGATGCACAACCCTGAGCAAATCGTGCAATGTAGATCTATTCGAAAAATACCATCGACAGGGTTAGGAGAACTACACGCCAACCATGTGGCATAGCTAGTTTTTTCAAAATAAAAGTGTTTTTGACATCTAATATTCCTAAAACAACACTTATATCATTACCAAACCATTATTAATCCATATCCAGACGAAATTAATGGTTTAGACCAAATAATAAAGGATCCATACCTGGGTGAAATCCAGGTAATTATAATCACCCCCGTTAAAAGAACTCTATTGGGATGACTTTTGGGTATAAGTTGTATTTTTTGTCAATATTTTTTAAGAATAGTAAAAATGTTGAAGGACAAAATGTAAATATATCACTAATGTTAATGGAGGTGATCATTCAAGAAATAAATAATAATGATTAAATTGTTTTCGAATTCATGTTTCAAATAGAATTAAATAAGTAAAAAAATAAAAATTGGGGAAGATACATGGAGTTCTAAGTAATGAGGTGACCATGCATGAGATTGGAGTTTTATGGTGGCCATGCACTCATATTGAAATTCACACTTGGCTTTTAAACTAAGCATTTTTGTGTGTCTTACATCAAAATGGCCAAACCATTGAGCTAGTCTAGCTACCTCAACCCTAGGAATATTTGGGACACTGGATCAAACGTACCTTTAAGAGGCTAGGTAGGCCAAATCGTGAGTGGAACATCCGTGTGTAGGCCTGTAAGAGCACACAAGGAAAGATTTTGAAGAGATTGGACAATAGCCTATGCATAAGATGTGCATAGAGAAAACCCAATGAGAACGTGGTACTAGGCGGTACTGTGAATGGAGAGAGAGTAATTTGGTTGTATGCTATAGTTGATATATATTTAAAGGAAGACTTCCCAACGTGTTCTATTTGATAAGGTATAAAAATATTGGATTACTTTTCATTATTTATAAAAACACACCTATGTGATCTTGAATGTCCATCTTATATGTTCCAATCATCTAATCACTGATGGTAATCTCATCCACATCTCATCCACACCCCATGTGTTTGATCTAGACTCATCTGATGCTCCCACGACATTTGGAGAACCTCACACCATCATATTCTTCCTCCAACAACTAATTATGCCTCTTCTACTCACCAGTGAAGAGGCCGAACCACCATGGATGTCCTCGGGCATTCAAAAAACATCATTTGGAAAATATGAAGGTCATAGGATCATAACAAGACCATGCATTCAATCTTCATCTTGCATGCATGGGTAAAACTCAAAGAATAAGTTTGGATGAAGAAAGTGCATATAAAAGTTTACATGGAAGAATCTGTGCTTGATTTTAACATAATATTTCATGCAATATTGAAAGAATTCATTTGATATAAAAGGTATATCTCCATGTGTATGAAATGAAAAAGACTAAGAATCTTGGTGTATCTCGTATCCGAAGTATAATGATTTTAAAAACAAAAGATTTCATGAATTACAAGGGAAGACATTATGGAATATCTTGAGTTATTTGAATAAATAAAATTATGTATTACTCATCTATAAAAGGAGAGGCACCAAGATGAGTAATGATGCAGTTATCACTACCTGAGGGCTCTTGTTTAAAAAACCAAGCATCTATGATCTTTTGTTTCATGAAGGACAAGCAATGGATCTTTATTCCATTGATGATTTGAAAAGAGGGGAGTCCCACAAGCTTTAATCTAGTTCAATATAAACTTCAAGCATCTTGTGGTGAATAATAACGACACCATCCATGTGAATAGGAACCACGAACATGCGACAGGTTCATCCAAACCCTAGTTGTGTTTCATGAAGGATATATCACAAGTAACACAACAGGTGCATGATCACCATTTTTGTTCCATGGTAAGACACCTGATCCCTGAACCATCCTTGTTGAATAAAGAATAAACACACATCTGCTGTGAAGAGGATCCATGGATCTCTCTTCTCTCATGAAGGTGAACACCCTCTTGTTTTAATGCAAATACTATAATCATTGTAGATGTTTTTTTCTTATAAAGAAGGAGATTGCATGAGGGTTGGATAATTAATTAATACATTCACTCATCCAAGAGAATAATAAAGTAATTTTGTTCACAAAAGATCACACCCATTCGGGTTTGAATAAGAACACATATAAAACCAAAAGACACTGGATCAATGTGAAAGGAAAAATAATAGAATGATAAGTGGAGACAAGGTAGTGTGTGACTGTGTGTGAAAAGACATATACACATTATGTTTTTTCACATAGGATAGAATAGATGTACAGTTCACACACTCTTACATGCAGATGAATCTGTGGAAAAATTAAAGAAGATAACCTAAATAGTGGGTGCACATGTATAAAGACAGGGAATAAGAGAAGTGAATTTAAATTTTACAAGAATGACCTCATGCATAAATGAAAATAAGAAAGGATCAGAAGTTGAATTTGATTATTCCCTATAATATAATCCTCATTATTTTAACAATGACATTGTTTCTAATGATTCTATAAATTGCGAGAAGATGTTCTAGTGTATTAGTTTTTTTTTTCTAAAGAATACTATTGAATATAAGTTGACCAATTTGGGACATTGATGCAAGACATGTCTTGTGCAGGAGAGAGACAAATAATACCATTACTATTTTTTAAGATACCTTCAATTTGATAAACTGGGTGATACATTTCCCATGGTAGTCAGCTAGGGGGAGTCAACCGAAGTGATCCATGGAATGTAGTGAGCTACCCCTAAACTTTTGTAAATGATGTGTTCCTATTATAAAGGTATTTTCCCACACCTTTATAATCCATAGATACTAATGATCATTGGACTTTAGTATGGCCGGAATCCTATCAGTGTTTTCTCCTTGGATGTATCCCTTAGTTGTGAACCAAGTAAAAGTATTGAGTTATCCTTATACATGCGAATGTTTTAATTATTACACACTGACAACATATAGGTTTAAAAATGTTCTTAATATTGTGGGAACAATATCCATCATTTTGTGAGAATGGAATGATACCCTGATTACCCTCCCTCTCACAAGGTGGTTTGAGGTCCTACAGGTGGTCTCAGGGGGAAAGGTTCACATATATTGGATAATCTATATTAATTCTATTCTGTGGAGAATTTGAGTTTTCATTCTTAAGACATCATTGAAGTTATTTTTTTATAACGATTCAGTTATATTTGATCAGAATTCTGTATCTAGAAAGACCTTGAATAATAGGTAAATAAAAGAGAATATATAGTTAAATAATTCCCTGTTATCTAAATAAAGATTTAGTATCTGGTTCTTATTGCCTTTCTAATAATTATTTTTTATCAGGCTTTGATGGTTTAGAGAAGTTGGCTTAGGTTTCCAAAAATGAGATAATGAAACATCTACCAAATTTTATGTGATCATAAAAAGTTAGGAACAAATTTACATGATATTTCAGAAGATCTAGTTGCTGTAATTTGTAGACTATGTCATTTTTTTCATGTTGAGATTGGCAGATTGGAAGGTGAAGTTAATAATAAAGAAAATGGATTATAAGGAAAAGTTGATTAATTCTTAAATCTCACCATAAAGATTGAAGGATTTTAATAAAGCCAGAGGAAACATAAAATGAGGTAAATCAATTCCCCAATAAACCAGAAGAGTCAAATAGAGTCAAAAATCCTATTTAAGATAGCATCCATGTGCTTGAAGACCAATTGAAAAATATCACTGATATCAAGGACATACAGTTTCATGTCGTATCCATGAAGATAAAGAAACTTGAATCATTTATTCATATTAAAGTGATGTTTCTTGAAAAATAAGTCATTATAATAAAGAAGTGTTGTGATGAAATGATTATTATTATTGAACATAAAATAATCATCCTCAATATGAAATGCCTAGATTTGGAAGCTTATTTTTTCAATTTTATGAATACACTTATAGATATTTCAAAAGTGAAATAAAACATTTTGTTTCTACTCAATTATAATTGGAGGATCTTAAAGAATAATGACCTCCAAAATGTGATAAGAAGATCATGTAATTCTTAGATGATTCATCACAAGAATTTGGGAAGAATAAGGTACCATCAAAACCATCTTGTACATATGTTTCTAAATATGTTTCCACAAGCAGTGTTGTTTGGAAGATAAACTCAAAAAAATTATGGATAATGAAATGTGATGAGACACCTATCACAATGTCTATGGGGGATAAAAGAATATTGTGGAAGGTGATTCTCCACAAAGAGAACAAAAAATCAAGGAGAAGGCCCGAAAATTAATAAAAAATATATTAAGAAATTGATATTTTTTGTGTCAATGTTGGTACCATAATAGATATGGGCCTTGTGAATTTATTTTTTGGTACAATACCTAAAATGAGAAAGGAGAAAGTAATCCCATCGTAAGGGGGAGCAAGAAAGAGAGTAAATAGCAACACCCACATATCCAAAAGCATCTATATACTATAAACAAATTTGGAATTCTTTATAACATCTATGATGTATAAAATGGTATTGGTCACAATGTTTTTGAATCTACATATCAACATTCAACTAATGTTGATATAAATAGGAGATAATAAAACCTATCCATGAATGAAGATGTTTTATTAGGATGTAATCAAACAAATGTTGTAAATACAAATTCTCCCAAGAAGACTTCATGAAGGAAAAATTCATAAGAGCTTGGATCATAAATCCATGAAGTTGAAGGATGAAACTCAAAAGAATCCATGAGGAAGATCTGAACATTATTCCATAGTTCCATGTGACATATTTTGTATCTAGCCATATGTTATGTAATTAGTGGTAAAAATTGAAAATGTTCAATCCAAAGAAAGAGAATCAATTCAAGGTAAGATTTCACATGAAGAAAAATTAGCTCTCTGTGTGTAGTGAAACAAGGCTGGTCACATTATTAAAAATTGGATTGCAATTATTCCATCATATGAAAAATTCCTTAAGATGTTTGATATTTAACATGGGGAAAATAATTCATTCATGAACTTGAATAAATGAGGCTCACACGAAACGAAATGGAAGAAGTAATAAGATCCACACAACTGACGTTAGAATTGAATATCAAATGTGCATGTGTGAGGAGTGGGGAAAATTGAGAATGATGGTTGATAATTCAATCTCATACTTATTTTTCACATTAAAAATGGATGAAGGATCCACCTCATTCCCTTATATCTTGGTTTATTGTATTTATTCTGATAATACAAGTAATTATAGATTAAGAAAGCTCTCAGGGGGAGAACCTGAGAAGTAGTGAGTGCTATATGCATATGATAGAAAAGATGATGAAGTTTCCTTCCATGGAAGATTATTAAATTGATAATAAAATATTTATATGATTAAGGATCATCTTTTTAAAAGATAATGAATAGTGTTTCCCTATAGGGGAGACAAAATAAAGAAGCCTCCAGAATCATTATTTCAATGGGTATCAAATTATTGGGAAATATCATGAATATCATGTCATTGGAATTGGTATTCCATTTCATATTCTCTCATCCATTGTTACTCTAAAAAAAGACCATTTTATAAAGGGAGAGTAACAAGATTAATAAGTGACATAATATGAGTGGAATATCCCCAAGGTCACTTATTATTCTTATTTCACTTGAATGTTTTCGATCCATTTGTTGAGGTGAGTGAAGGAGTTTTAGGATTATTGATCATAAAATGATTTCATATCACATTAAAAATATTCATCCTAAAATGAATTTCAAATGACCCTTGAATAAAAGTATATGAGTAATCATCTCAAAAGGTGTCATATAATTGGGTAATGGACAAATTGTTTATCAAAGTAAAATCTGGTTGTTTTCTAAACTAATTATAGCTCAAATTGACATTGACAAAAATGATGGATGGCACATTGCATTGGTGTGGACTAATACCCTGACTTCTATGAACAATTTTTTTTTCAATAAGTGTATATAAAGTTCAATGCATGTTTCAAAAGTGGAAGGGGGAGAAAGAAACCATGATTCACATTATGATATTGGCACAATCATTTAAGAGGTAACTTTTAGGTATTAACAATAAATAAAACGAGGATATTTATGGGACCACATTTTGTAGTAGTTGTATTTCTTGTTAAAAATTGTCAATGCTAGTCAAAATGTAGAGTGAGAATATGTAGCAGGATCTATAAAGTTAATGGTGGTAATCGAACTAAAATAAATAAGAATGATTGATGTGTTTTGGAATTAATTTTCTGAAACGAATTTATGAATGGGAAAAGAAAAAAAGAGGAAGGGAACATGAGTTTTAAATTATAAGGTGTCCATACATTACATTTTAGTTATATGTTAGAAATACACTCATATTTTATTAAATACTTGGTTTTGGAACTATGTTTTTTATACAGATTCATTAAAAACTCCAAAACAACTTACCTAGTCCAGCTGCCTCAACCCTATGAATATATAGGAAATAGGTTCAACCATAACTACAAGAGGCCATCCAAGCCAGCTTGTGAGATTTAGGGCAATGTGTAGGCCCCCATGAGAAGAAATGGTGAGACTATGTAGATATTTGGTCAAAATTCTTGATGAGGGTAGGTGCATAGCATGCCTACAGAGAACACAGTACTGGGAAGTACAATAAAGGAAGAGTGGCTGATATATCCATATGCTAGAGTGGATTGATATCTAAACCACATATCCCCCATGTGTTGGTATAGATGTGTGAGAAAAGATCACATGAACTATTTATCGTTTAAAAAAACAACAATGTAATCTCAGTCTTCCATCTCTTCCACGTATGCGATTTAATCTTCTCCATTCATATCATCATTCCATCACGTCTTTGAACCAGAACTATCCAATTCATTCATTGCATTTGAAGAACATTGTATTTTTGTCTTCTTCATCTAGTTCCCAACACTTCTGTAGTTACTCACCACAGATGAGACCGAACCCCCATGGATGTTCTCAGGATTTCAATGTATTATCATTTTGATGTAGTGAAGGTAATATGAGTATACTGAGACCATGCATGCAATATTTGACTTGCATGTATGCATAAAACTCGAAGAAGATTCTCAGATAAAGAATACTAAGCTATGAGGCAACGTGGAATGATTCGTGCTTGATTTAAAATAATTATTGCATAAAATATTGAATGAATGTATGTGTTAAAAAAGGGATAAGGTCGGGCTCATGAAAAGGAGACAACCAGAAATCTCATTGTATCCTGTATCCACAGTATGAATTTTTTAAACTCTTATTATTTAAAGAATTCTAAGGGAATATTTCATGGCATATATTTAATTATTTAAACTCGGAAAAGGATGTATTCCCCATTTATAAAAGGGGAGGCCCGAGCCAAAGAATGATGCTTCCATCACTACTAGAGAACTCTTATTTAAAAATCAAAGCCTCCTTGAGCTTGTATTTTGTGAAGGACTTTTAGTGGATCAACAAGTTTTGAAGGCATTACAAAGAGGGGATTCATGCATTCATTCACCATGTTTAATGCACTGTTGAATATTCTTGTAAAGAATAAGAAAAACACACTTAATGAGAAGAAGAAACTGTAAAGACACAACAAGTTAATCCAAACACTTTTTTTGTGAACGAGATCCCCTGGGTAACACAGTCGGTGCATGCTCACCATTTTCATGATTTTCAAAAAAAACCTGAACCACGAACAATCCTGGTTTGTGATGAAGAAATGCTCATCCAGTGTGAAGAATATTCATGGATCTCTCTCCTCTCATGAAGTTGAACACCCTCTTATATTCACAAGAAACTATACTATTTTAAGGGATTTGTTTTTGATGAATAATGAGACCCGATGAGGGAAGGTTGGTTGATTAATACATACACTAATATGATTGAAGAAATGAGTAAATCTGTGAAAAAATGAGTACACCCCATCGGGTTTCAAGAAGAACACATATAAAACCTAAGTACACCCGAACAAAATGCAAGGAAAGGAATAGAAATATAAGAGGATAAGAGGTAACGTGTGTCAAAATATTTATACCCATTAGGTTTTTCACACAATGTAGAAGAAGTTAATAATTGATGAACTTTTACATTAACATGAATTTGTGGAAGTATTTAAAGACGGTAACCAAATCAGTGGGTGCATGTGTGTAATGATAATTATGAAGAGAAGTTCGTTTAAATGATACATGAAATATATCATGCATACATGAAAATAATAATGGAGATGATGTTGATTATGAGGACTCCCAGCAAGTTTATCCTCTTTGTTTGAACAATCATATAGGTTATTGTGATTTTAAACAAAGTAAGAAGATGTTTTTGTTCATTCAACTATTGTACTAAAGAAGAAGATTGAATATAAGTGAACAAGTTTGTAACTTTGATGCAAGTGCTGTCACATGATGGGGAGAGACAAATAATTCCATTCCTACCTATTGAAATGTCCATAAAGTTGATAAATTGAGTGAGAATTCACCCAGTGCAGTGATCTAGGAGAGTCAATAGTGGTGATCTTGGAGATGTTGTGATCTACCCCTAAAATTTTTTAAAGGATGCGTTCCTAGCACAGAGTGACATTTCCTAAACCCTTATAATCCAAAAATTGTGAAGATTAGTGTACATTGGTATGATAGACAACCTATTAGTGTATGTTCCTAGGACATATCCCTTAGTGGTGAACTAATTAAAAGTGTTCTGTTATCTTTCTGCATGTGAATGAATTAATTACTACATATATCCATCATACGTGTTTAAACATGTTCAAACCAAAACGGGAACAAGATCCATATTTTTTTAATTAAATGGAGACATCCCGATTCCCCGCCCCCTCTTAGTGTGGTATGGGGCCCTAAAAACACTTCCCCAATTTCACCTTCCAAGGGTGTAGAAAAACTGTATGAGAACAAATCTGGATATTATGCATTTACGCAATCTTTCCTCTCACATTTCTCATCCTATACTCAGTTGTGCTGCCATAGCACCCACACTAGAGGGAAAGGCAGGCCTCAGACAGACATCATGATTAGTTCAATGATGCTTACTAGATACTTCTCAAATAGATTATCAACATCTAACTAAACCTCTTCTGTATAATGGGTATGAGAGAGATCAGTATTATACTAGAAATGTTGGGACACATGAAAGACACCACTCATGGAACGATACCTCTGAGGTAATATAAACTAATAGGATACTATAGACTCTCTCTAAAATTTAAAAATCACTACATAATGAGTTTATAGTATTCTTACATTTGTAACAATCTATGGTTAATCCAATGAGTTAACTGAAGGAAAACATGTCCTCTGACCTCGTACTCTAGATGTTATTGATGGTGATTGGCATATGTTTTTTTTTTCATGACTGATCAGTAGTCATAATCATTCTAATTATCTAAAACAACTCTTAATCATCCTAAATGATATGAGGATCATGTGGTGATACCTCAATTTCCACTATCCAATATAGGGGTGAACAGGATAGCTTACCATATAATGCCTCAAAATGAGCCATCACGATATTCACGTTGAAGATGTTATTATAGGATAACTAAATTAGAGGGATATTATACTCCCAATATCCTCCAAATCAAGAACACATTCTTGGACAATATCTTCTAGAACATTTATTTTCTGTTCTAATTTTCTATCGGTCCGTGGGTAAAAAAAATTGTTCTTAGAAGAACGTTTATTCCCATATACATTTGGAATTCCTTCTAGAACAATGATATTAAATGAGAATCCTTGTCCGAAATGATAGTATATAGAACCCCATGTAGTATTATGATCTCACAGACATACAATTTTATCATATCAATAATAGAAAAAGTCTCTAGAAAAGGAATGATGTGGGATGATTTTTTTAGTTTGTTAATGATTACCCAAATAGAATCTCTAATCCTTGGTGACCATGGTTAACCAACTAAAAAATACATTGAAATGTCTTCCCTTTTCAATTCCTATAATGTATGTGGTTGTATGATTCCAACAATCCTCTAGGGCTCTGCCTTCACCTACTGATAGGTGGAACACCTAGTGAAAAAACATGTTATCTGACATTTCATCCTAGGTTCCCATTACTGGTTTCCCATTCCCGAAACATCTTGGTGACTCATATATGAACTACGCAATGAGAAGCATGGGACAGATTCATATAATCCTCTCTAATATTGGTAGGAACCCAGATACATCCTTGTATAAGTAGGATGTTGTCTCAATCAATAGACTAATTTTGATGTGAGTTATCCCTTGATATACTCACATGGAGAACCAATCCTTCAGTATAAGAAAACAATCTAAACATAACATTATCGAGGAGGGAATAGGTAACTGTCAAGGATGAGAGGTAAGACTTCTCTTGATTATCCTTAAACTCTAGATGACGTTAAATAAATAGGTCCATTAACTTACATTCATCCCTGGCTTCCAATACAGCATGTGTTTGTTTTATCAGACTCACGGAATATGTAACTAAATTTCCCTTCCCATGCATATATGCAAGAAATTATAAAAGGATTGTAGATATTCATCACATCTCTACTATATGAGGTTTATGTCATGATAATAAAAGACATATTTGAGGCCCTTGTGGTCCATGTACACTGCAATGTTATCACACAATAGATAATTTCTTAAGTAATGTAATGGATGAAAAACTGCTACAATCTCAAGGTCACACTTCTGGTAATTTATCTTGTGATGTATCAACGACTATAATGACCCACCAATTCTCATTGGCCTGAGATTACAACGAGTCATTACTAGGCCTTAAGCGAAATCCCCAAGTCTTCAAAGGCTGGCAATAAATGCCGAAGGGTTTCAAGTACAAGTGGGGGACGATTTAAACTTTATGAATAAAACACATAAACCAACATAAACAAACATTCATTATATGATTCATGAAAAAATGAAAGACCAATAAACAACTTCATTAATATCAAACCACATCAATGTACACAACATCCGAAGACCAAACTAAGCATCAATGTACATAGTGGATGAATAACTCAAGACTCTCAAAAAAAATAAAACTCCATGCTCCACATGATCCAAGCTCCACAAAATCTCCCAAGAATTACCACAAACAACTAGAAATAAGATGATTCACCTTTACCAGTGTCTCAGAATATGTCATCTGCAAAAGCACCAACGTGCCAAATCAGAAGTGAGTATAGAACTCATTTTGTTTTCCCCAATGACTTCCCTACTCACACCACTTGGATAGATGAGTTAGCCACATTAATATAAAAAAAATTATATATAACATTTTCTCAAAATCAGTTTATGACTAAATATAAACAAGTTTCCAAAACCATTCAAAACTAAAGACATTCCAAGAGGAATTGAGATGAATTTTCCAGCAAGTTATTTTTCCAGTAAAAATAACCAAACAAGCTTAAGAACCATTTGACAAACATTAATTTTTGGCATACCCAACCATTTCTCAACCAATGCTACCAACTATGCATATTTCGTTATGACAGTTCCATACTCATGTGTGGTCTCTCGTCGATATACCAATTCGTCATAATATAATTGTTTCCCATGTACCATTACACCTTTGGCACTAAGAAAAAGGTCATATTTCAACCAAACCTCGTACATATAGTTACCATTGTGCCATTAAATGTTTGGCACTGAGCACAAGGTCATATTTAAACCAAGTCTTGTACATGCAACATGACCACACGCCACATATTCCCAATGGTCATGCCAAAACACCTGTTTAATAAAACCACTTTTTTATTGAAAACCATTTCCATCAAAACCATTTCAATTCCAAAACATTTCAGAAAAACTTCATTTTTATTGAAAACCAAATCCATCAAAGTCAGGTCAATCTCAAAACATTTCAAAAAAAATCCTTTTTTATTTAATACCCATTTTTTCATCAAACCATTTACAATTTCAGCAATCATAATTTAAAATCAACATTTTAAATTCAAGAAGCCAAATCACTTTGCAGAAGAAATCACTAGGACTTCACAATTACATCAAAACCATAAATCATCACTAAAGAAGAATAATTACATTCATTTAACAATCAAAACCATTCAAATAAAAAAAATTGAAACTATGCCAATCAATTATAACAAGAGGAGTCAAGAGTGATGCCTCCTACCTAATAGGTTTTTACAAAAACCACAATGGTTGAAGAACGCTCAAGAAACTCAGGTCGATTCTCCAAAAACCCACCTTAGATCTCCTATCCTAGCAATATTAAGACCAAATATCATTATATGTGGCATACACACACATTGATAAACCCATAAAGGGAATAGATCTAGTAATCCAAGAGAAGAGGAGAAGTAGATCTAAGTAGATCTAAGAACCAATCAAGAACGATGAAGAATGATCACATACCTCAAGAATCCGACATCGATTCACCAAGAGAAGCCTTCAGATCCCCTCCAAAACAATGGATGAACCTTCTCTGACCTTAGGGGAAGAAAAATCCCAAGATAGGGATTCATAGGAGCTTAAAAGATCCATTTAGTGGCAAAATGAGTGTGATACACAATTTAAGGCTCTCATTTAAGTGTCCACACAGTTAATTCACAATGTATGAAAAACTGTGTGCTAATTATGCATTAGCTACAACCTGGGCCACCCTTCTTGCATGGTTTGGCCACACGGTTAGACAACCTGTGTGTCACCCATACGGATTCTACTGCCTCTAAGACCAACTACATATGGTTTGGCCGCACAGTTTTGACAAACCGTGTGCCGCCCTTGCAACGTTCCCTTTGCCTAAAAACATCATTTAATGTTATCCTGACTCTAATATTTGCACCCTTAACTTTAAAATCATGAAAAGCATCATGAAAGGGTTACATACCTAAAACTGGGGCTACTACATTCTCCCCACCATTGGTCATTCCTTTCTCAAAAAGTAGAAAACCTTCACCCAACTGAAAGTGTTACGACCACTGCTCTTTCATTTCCTTTTCACATTCCCAAGTCTCTTCCTGAATCTGACAATGCTGCCATAAAACCTGCAATAGACCAATTCTATTTCCACACAAGACTTTCTATTTCCTCTCCACAATCTGTATTGGGATTTGTATCAATGTAGAATCCATCTCTAGGTCAATGTGATCCCATCTGATCACATGGTCAGGATCAGGCTCATAGTTTTTGAACTGAGATACATGGAAAAGATTTTTCACCGAACTAAACAATGGTGGTAATTCCAACAAATATTCCACATCTCCATCTCATTCCAGTATCTCAAAAGGGACAATGTATCTATGGTATAAATTTCCATTTTTCCCAAAACGACGATGTCCAAGTCATGGAGAGATCATCAAGAGAACATGATCACCCACAATGAATGAAAACGGCATTCGACGGTGATCTGCATAAGATTTCTGACGACTCTGAGCCGTCTCCATCTTCTTTCTAATCAACTAGATCTTCTCTGTTGTCTCTTGGAAAAGGCATGGTCTGACTTATGATGTTTCACCCATTTCCACCCAACATAGTGGAGAACAACAAGGACACCCATGTAAAGCTTCAAACGGAGCCATGCGTATCAGGTATCGATAAATGTTATAGTATGAGACCTCCACTAAGGGTTTATGCTCCTCAAATGAGCCACAAATTTCCATTATACAATCCTGCAACATTTCTTCCGATGTTTGTATCATCCGCTCAGATTTCCCATCTGTCTGGGGATAATACGTTATGCTCAAATTCAACTGAGTTCCAAGGGCTTGCTCTAATGATTTCAAGAAACGATATATGAACCTTGGATCTCTATCTGAGACTATAGACACTAGTACACCATGCCTCTTTACCACTTCTATGATATATAATTTTTAATTATATTCCACCATATGGGTTTCACGAATAGGGATTAAATGGGCCGACATGGTTATACAATCCACTATCATCCAAATGGAATCATGTTTCCGGACCATTATTGAAAGACCTGTAACAAAATACATTTCTATATGATCCCATTTCCACACCGGGATAGGTAAATATTATAACATACCATCTGGTCTCTGTTGTATTATTTAACCAGCTAACAAGTTAAGCATCACGAGACGAACTCGGCCACCTTCATTTTCACACCACTCGACCAAAACCGTGCCTTCAACGCCTTATAAATATTCTGTGTACCTGGATGTAGAGATCATCATGAATGGTGGTAAGCATGATGTAGTATGTCCTGAAAAAACATAGGTAATACCATCTGATCTCTGAAATAGAAAAATGAACCCCCATCAAGTTTCTAGCTATCAATGGTCTCCCAACCATTGAGTTTTGAACTTACAACCAGAGATTCTGAATCAGATGTTTGTGATTATTTGATCAAATTTATTAAATCAATAACAACTGTAGCTGAAAATAAAACAACAACATCACCTCAGTCTTCACATTCCAGATGCATGTCGGCTATGACCGACATCAACTGCCATTCATTTGAAGCTTCTTTTGCTAACTGAGCATTTGATTTTCTACTCAATGCATCCACCAGCGAATTTCATTTCCCAAGTGTGTACATCAAGTCAAATTCAAACATTTGTAGATACTCCATCCACATCCATTTCCTCAAGTTCAAGTCTCGCTGTGGGAAAATGTGTTTCAAGATTTTGTGATCCATAAACATTTTAATTTTCTCACCAAATAGATAATGTCTCCATGTTTTCAATGCATGGACGACTGCAGCTAACTCCACATAATGTGTTGGGTAATTATTCTCACGCACCCTCAAATGCCTTGAGCCATAAGCAACCACATGATCTATTTTCATGAGAACACAACCCAACCATGATCCCAAAGCATCAAAATACACCACATAGATCTGTCCTGATTCTGGCAAGATCAAGATATGTGTTGATGTTATATGAACTTTCAGTTCCTAAAAGGATTTATGACATTCTGTCGTCCATTGGAAGAGATAATTCTTTTTATTTAGAGCTGTCATTGGCGAAGCTAATCCGGATAAATCATGCAAAAACCATTGGTAGTAACCATCTAGACCAAGAAAACTGTGTATCTCGAACACATTCTTTGGTGGTTTCCAGGAGATAGTGGTTTCTATCATTTCAGGATCAAGAAAAACGCCTTTCTAAAAATGACATGGCAAAGGAAATGTACTTCTCGTATCCAATAATTACACTATGATAATTTTTCATACAAAAAATGATCTTTCATGATTTGGAACACTGTTTCTAGGTGCACCTCATGATTGGCCCTTTTCATTGAATATACCAAAATATCGTCCACAAACACCACAACAAAAGAATCCAGATATCGCTGAAATATCCAATTCATAAAAGCCATGAAGATCATTGGTGCATTCATTAGATCGAAAGGCATGAATACATATTCATAATCGATCTATCTACTTTTGAATTATTTGTTTGGAATATCCTCCTTCCGAACCAGTAATTGGTGATATCCTGATCGCAGTTCAATCTTGGAGAACCACTGATCTCCCCATAATTGATTGAACAAATCATCAATGCGTGGAATAGGATATCTATTCTTTTTCATAACTTGGTTATGATTACTATAATCAACACATAGGTGAAGAGTTCCATCTGATTTCGTCACAGACAACACTGGTGATGCCTTTGGGGAAGTACTCGGTCGAATGAAACCCTTGATTTCTAGCTCTTCTAACTGCACTTTCAATTCTTGTAACTTTGTTGATTTCATCCTATAAGATGGAAGGGAAATAGGACTGGTCCCCAGAAAGAGATCAATCATAAAATCCACTTCCCTTGGAGATGGTAACCATAAAAATTTATTGAGAAAGACATCTGGGAATTGATCCACAATAGATGGAAAACTATTTTCCTCAATCTCTTCCATTGATTCCAAATTCAACACTGCCAGTTGGTTAGAGATCATTCCCACCATTGGTTCCAACAAGCTCTTTGCACATTTCTTTACCATCCACTCTCCTCTGAAGAGATGTTTGGTGTCATCCTCAGTCGTGGTACTAACCATTATCCTATAACAGACAATGTGATCCTTAAATAATGTCAACTGATCCATACCCAGGATTACATCATAGAAATCCATGTCCAACATCGAGAAGTCCCATTTTAACTCACCTCCATAAACAATTATAGAACATGATCTACAAAAAAATGCTTGACGTTTTCTTTCACCAAGAGGAGTTTTCAGTATCAAAATAGAAGGCATCTTTTCCTGTTTTAAACATAGCAAGTCAACAGCACGAGAATCAATGAAGGAATGTCATTCTCTAGTTTCAACAAATACATGCACAAGGGTATAATTCATAATAATCATAACTCTCACTATAGATGGTCATGCCTGATCATCAATAATCATCTTCTTAGCTACATACAATTTCTTTGTCGCTGCAATGTTCACCTTATTTACTTGCTGAGATTTCCCTGGTTGTGGACTCATGGTATTTCGCGACTCACCATGGCTAGCTCTGTTAGGTTGGCAAGACTGATTCTGCTATCCACTACTTGTCGAAGCATATGATGCTTACGACTCCTGAGGGGTGTCACGTGCACTTGACCTTATAGAATTACTACAATAGTGATGTAGATGCCCCATTTTCTTGAAATTGTGATATGCTCTAGGTTGCGCCATACAATCTCGCCTTTTGTTGTCAAGTGAACCACATTGAAAATAACCTGCTTTGCTCTGGGGTCATGGGGAAGGTTCACTGATCCTGCCATATGTTTCTAATTAGAACTCACATCGTGGAAATACGTATCCCTTTTAGTCTTCTTACTAGCCGTTGAGTTCCCCCCATTTCACATAGGTATCATCATTCATCCTCCTATCGATCCTGAGATATCATGTTCCGAAATAGCTGATCTGTTCACCATCTCTATATAATCCGTAATACAGAGCACCAAAATCATTGATTGAATCTATTTCCATATCCCCGATTCTAAGATGCCTGCATTCAATGAAACACATGTTGCAACCTCTGGTAAAAAACAGACTAAATTCATGAATTTATCCACATACTCTGTGACAGAGAGAGTATCTTGTTTCAGGATAAAGAAGTATGTCATTTTCTGTATCTTGAACGTGTGAGGATAGAATTTTTTGTTGAAATTTTTTTCAAAATCCTCCCATGTGAGTCCTTCATCCAATTTTTCTTGCACCGCTAAATCCCACCACTGACATGCAAGATCCTCGAGCATATACATCGCCAAAATTACTTTAAGCTCTACTGGTGTGTTGATGAAATCGAAGATACAATTCATCCTACATAGCCACACCTCCACCTTCTCGGGTTCAGCATCAACCCGAAATTTCAGTGGATCTTGCATCATGAACTGGATGGTATGATCCACATTCCTTGGTTCATTCCTCCGGTTCCCCGTATCCACATCTTGAAAAGCCTGGACAAAACATTGAACCATATCTTGGTTCACACATGGTTCTGGTGAAACCACATTCTCTGCCACTTCTTCAGGTTGGTACCGAAGATGCCTACCAGGGGCCATTTTCTAAACCAACAACAACCTCCATCAATCTCACTCTCTAGCAACTGATGACTTATTATATCAAATTCTATCACATCATCTATCCCAAAATTGTTTTCAAAATGACCTTTTTCTAATGTTCAAACATTTTTGAAAACCTTCCTCATGCCTTTTGAAAATAACCTCATTTTCAAAATGAACCAAATACCTTGTTTTCAAAATATTTTACTTGAAAACAATTTCTGCATTTTTCAAAAAAAATCACACCTTACACAAAATCCATACTCATTCCTAACAATGAGATATGAAATCCTAGTGGGAAGTCATTCCTCTATAATTCTTATGATGCTCTTCTCATTGGCTAAACCCATGACTATGATATTTCAAACATTCTAATAGTGTATCAAAAACACTTATGTACCCAACACCATGGTAACTTGAAGTTAAGCATAAATAAGTTAGCTGTCTCCTTTTATACTATACATTTCATGTTCCGACAATCCTACTCTTGTCTAAGATTTCGACACCAGGAATAGACAAGAATGAATTTCTACTCCATGACCCAGAACATCGATGACTACTTGTTAGGCAAGGACCGAATAAGCTGATACCATTTGTAATGACCCACCAATTCTCATTAGATTGAGTGTACAACGAGTCATTACTAGGCCATAAGAGACATCCCTAAGCTTCCAAAGGCTGGAAATAAATGCCGAAGGGTTTCAAGTACATGTGGTGGAAGATTTACCCTATAAGAATAAATCACATAAACCAACCATAAACATACATTCACTATATGATGCAAGGACAAATGAAATACCAATAAACTACTTCATTATTATCAAACCACATCAAAGTACACAACAGTAGAAGACTAAACTAAGCATCAAAGCTCACTGTGGATAAAAACCTCAAGACTCTCAATAGACCCTACAAGTCCATGCTCCATAAGATCCAAGCTCCACAACATCTCACAAGCATCACCACAAGACACTAGCAATAAGATGCTTTACCTTTACCTGTGTCCTAGAATACGACATCTAAAAAAGCACCAACGTGCCAAAGCAGGGGTGAGTATAAAACTCAATAGGTTTTCCCCAATGACATTCCTACTCATGCCACTAGGATAGAAGAGTAAGCCACATTTATATAAAAACAATTTATATAAATTTTTTTATCAAAATCATTTTATAACTAAATATAAACATGTTTCCAAAACCATTCATAATCAAAAACATTCCAAGAGAAATTGTAACCAATTTTACAACAAGTTATTTTTCTAGACCAAATAACCAAACATGTTTACAAACCATTTCACAAACATTACTTTTTGGCATACCCAACCATTTCCCAACCATTGATGCTTCCTTATGACAGTTCCATACTCTTGAGTGGTCTCTCATCGATCTACCAAGTAGCCACAAGGTAATTATTTCCCATATTCCATTACACCTTTTTCACCGAGTACAAGGACATTTTTCAACCAAGCCTCATACATATAGTTATCATTGTGCCATTAAAAGTTTGGCAGAAAGTACAACATCATATTTTAACCAAGCCTCGTACATGAAAAATGAACACACACCACATATTCCCAACGTTCATTCCAAAACACCCTTTCAATAAAAACACTTTTTTATTGAAAACCATTTCCATCAAAACCATTTCAATTCCAAACTATTTCAATAAAATTCCATTTTTCCTGAAAACCAAATCTGTCAATGAAATTTCAATGTCAAAAATTTTCAATAAAACACCCTTTTTATTCAAAACACTTATTTTCATCATACCATTTACAATTTCATAAATCCTAATTTAAAATCAACATTTTAAATTCAATATGCCAAATCACTTTTCACAACAATTAACCAAGATTTTACAATTACATCAAAACCATAAATCATCACTAAATAAGATTTATTACATGATTTTCACAATTAAAACCATTAAAATAATCCAATTTAAAACCAATACAATCAATTATAACAAGAGGTGTCGAGAGTGAAGCCTACTACCTCAATGGTTTTGATGAAAACCACAACGGTCGAAGAATGCTCAAGAAACCAGAGTCAATTCTTCAAAAACTCACCTTAGATCTCTTCTCCTAGAAAGATCAATACCAAATCTCATCATATTTGGCATCCACACACATAGATCTACCAATAAAGGGGTAGATCTAAGAAACCGAGAGAAGAGGAGATGTAGATCAAAGTAGATCTAAGAAAAGGATCAAGAACGGGGAAGAACAATCACATACCTCATGATTCCGACTTCAATTCGCCAAGAGAAGCCTTCAGATCACCTCCAAAATGATGGGAAAATCTTTTTTGACCTTAGGGGAATCAAAATCCCGAGTTAGGGCTACTTAGGAGCATAAACGATCCATTTAGAGGCAAAACGAGTGAGATCCACAATTTAAGGATCTTATTTAAGTGCCTGCATGGTTTGTTCACATAGTTTGACAAACTGTGCGCTAACTGTGCATTAGATACTACCTCAGCCACCCTTCTTGCTTGGTCTAGCCACAAATTTAGGAAAATAGGGCATCAACTATGTGGAAGCTACTACCTCCAAGTCCAACTACACACTTTTTGGTCGCACGGTTTAGACAACCCGTGCGACGCCCGTGCAACTTCTCCTTTGCCTCAAAACATCATTTAAAGTTCTCCTAAATCTCACATTCGTCACCCGTAAATTTTAAACCATGAAAATCATCAAGAAAGGTTTACATACCACAAACTGGGGGTACTATAATGACTAAGATCCATATGCAATTACTTTTTCACCCAGAATTAGCACTACTCCTAGGCCTATTTATGATGCAATGTAGAAGGAATTATAACCCATACATGGCTTTAGAAGAGTCATAATAGTTTTTGATACAAGCCCCCCTTTCAGCGATTGAAAATATTATCACATTTTTCTGACCATATAATATTTAAATTCTTCTATGTAAGACTAGAAAGAGGTAAAGAAAGACTTAAAAAGTATTTTTCTAAATGCCTATAATATCTAACCATCCACAATCAGTTGTTTATGTTAAACATGTTCTTTGGGTGCTCGCAAGCAACTAAAACTGTAACATTTGTTGGGTCATCATATACTCCTTATTCTGATATTATAGGTCCCAATAATTTAACATTGTCAATCCAAAAGTGGCACATAAAAATCTGGGTGTAATGATAATTCCTTCTCAGTATACTTTGAACGACCTCGTGATTTTTGTCATGGTCACTATGAGTTTGAGAATACACTAAGATGTCATCTGTAATTACTATTAAAAAATTGTCCAAAATTGGTGCAATACTAATTTATTTGAGATATAAAAATTTCTGTTGTGTTCGAAAGAATGAAATACCTAAAAAGATACTCATACAGACCATACCTAATATGGAAACTTCTATGAGTAATTTCAGATGTCCGAACAAGTATCAGATGATAACCTGTTCTCAGGTCAATCTTCAAGAATACCTTTTCTCCATAGAGGTGGTCAAACATGTCATCTAATCGAGAAAGTGGATATCGATTATTGAATGTAATTAGGTTCAAACATCTATAATCCACACATTTTTGTAAGATTATTTTATCCCTCTTGGAAAAAAGAATGGGAAAACCCCATGAGGATGTAATGGGCCATATAATTACTTTGGAAACCAAATCCTCTAATTTTACTTGATATCTTGATGCTTTGTTGGTTCCATCCTGTAATGAGGAATGGACACTATAGATTCTCCGGGAACAAGATCGTTATTAAATTTTACCTCTCTCTGAAGAGTTAATCTAGAAAAAAAATATGAGGAAATACATCCCAAAAACCATCCACTATTAGAGGGTAATTATCTTTTCATGGATGTTGATCCTCTATGAAGGGAATCACAATATGGGCGGTCACTCCACCTATCCCATGATGCTTTGGTCTAGCTCTACCATCCTGGACATCCCAATCACCCTTATGTAGATAACTTTTAACCTCATGTTATGTAAAAAATTCCATGTGGTGATATATTTCTAAAAAATCAGGATAGTGAACCACCCAGTCCATCCCAAGTATGAAATCGAAGCAAAACATCTCGAGAACAAAGAAGTTCCATAAGAAAGGGTAATTTCCTACCTTATGTGGACAGTCCATACAACAACATATACCATTTTTTCGTACCCATAACAGTGTATCTAGTATCATTACACCCTACTTATGATGTATCTTCAATCCAACACATTCCATGATAGATACAGATATAAAACAATTCAAATCACTTTTATAAAATAAAGCAGATGATATGGAAGATAACATAAATATAATACCACATACTGTAGATGTAGCTTCATCCATAGGTATCAACTATAGTGCATTCAACTAGCCAATACAAATCCCTATTAAATAGATAGACAACCACGATAGTGACTACTCTTCTAGTGCTTCTAGTGGTCAGGGTTTTGGCTACCATGATTATGACCTCCTCCTATGCCAAACTGACTACTTTTATTCCAAATCCCCACCTGGAAAGGTTTAAAATGCATCCCTTATGAAGGTGGTGTGGTGGGGAACCTTTTCCACTAGAGGTTAGTTGAATGGTCTTGCAAAAAACTTTAGAGATTCCCCATATGGTGAGAAGCCAGACACTCAAGTGGGTCTCTATCACACTGATTTATCAAATTCCCATATCTTCCACAATGATTAAAACATTAGAATTATCAAAATAGGAAATATGGTAGTCACTATCCTGATGGGGAACATCGATGGAATGTTTCCTACCACTAGAAGAATTAATGGTCTGTCACGGTACATATCCTCTATACCTAGCACTATTTTCTTACCTTAGGTTTGGCTCATTGATAAGATCCATATTGACTAACTCAGAAAAATTAGGAAGGTGAAATTCATTCCCCAACGTATGGATGGAATACAGGAGCTTATCCTCAAACCATCTAGAACGAGAAATCTCATCACCGGCTAGAAGCGGCGAAAAAAACTATAACTATATGAACCATTCTGAATAATCCATGAATGACATAGAACCATTCTCGAGATGGATGAACTATCATCACTTATCTGCTCTCAGTGTTTTTGGAATGAACTGATCATAGAAGGAAATATAGGAATCAACGAATAACCTTCCTTGATGGCGATTGGTCGTGGAATTTACATCTCACCAATTCCTAGATGAATCATGAGGAATCTATATGGAAAACAAGACTCTTTGCACTGAGTATTTTTTCCAGATTCTCATTGATCTGTTGGATGGATATTGGAAAGGACTCATCAATATATGGAACTCTGTCCCCTGAGAATGTAAGAGGATACCGCTACTGGAACTCACAATTCAGATTATCCATTATATGTGCAATCTGTGGAGAACCATTTTCAGACTGCATCAAATGTTGGAAACTATCACAAACATGGGCATTAGTGACCAATTCAGGTACAGAAGGAGGTTCCTCTTATAAATCTCACAGAGGTATGACTTGAAGCTTAGGGCCCACCACTTCTTTTGCATGGTTGTCTCCACCTTCTGGGCATACAATACAAGTATTTCATGGTTGCATTGTTTTACAATATCAAAGTATGCGCCTCAAAACAAGATTAAGTAAAATGATAGAATCACTAATGAAAGCTAAATGTAGTAAAACTCACTAACCATGGAATACTTCCCCAACTACCCACATAGATGGACAGGTATATGTAAGTCATCAAGTATAGTTTTCATATCATTTGACATTTAATTAACATGTTTACTTCATTATATACTATAAACGTTAAATTTCGGGAAAACGACGTGTAACCAATTCATTTTAGAATTGATATTTCACATTATAATGGATAGTCATTCCTAGTGAATTAGTGAGAATACACCTATTAGTAGAAAAAAATCCCATTTATATATATCAAAATGGCACAACATGGAAAATTATTCGTCCCTACCAATGAGGTCCCATAGACCTAATTAATTGATTTTATAAACCACTAAATCACTACCAAGAGTATAAAAAAAGATAACTATCAAAAAATCACTCAATAATCATAGGAATATCGGGTAATGAAAAATACTGAAATGAACCTATATAGCCTGAAAATATGAATGAAATGATAATTCTAGGTTCCTATAACAATTCTTGTAACCGTGATCCTTTCCCTCATTTCATTGGTCCTAGGATGAATGAAAATCCAAAAACATTTTATTAATCAATAACATTACCCAACATGTGTGTCACCTAATGGTGAAATAATACCAAATATAATAGGGAAAACTAGAAAACCAATTATAATTTAGACATCTTGGTTTTTATCCGAAGCATAGGTTCGCGACACCCATGCACAACTTATGAAAAATTCCCAAAAGCTTTTAATCCCCAATATACTATTCACAAATAGCAGAGGAAGAAAGGAATCTTCTTTAACACCTATTTGTGACATCCTCGACTAGATTCCATTTAACAAGTTCCACGATCCCAGTAGGAAACATGGCCTCAAGCGCATCTCCCTAAATTCCAGAGGTAGGTGACTAATAGAGAGGGACTAGAGCGTGTCTGTGGGGAGAATATACCCTCATTAATAATGTGCAGTTCATTTGATGAATACCAACATTTGGTAAATAGGGAAGGAAATATAATAAAATAGAATTCACATAAGAAAAATAGAGGCCATAGTAACAATAAATGAAACAACTAGAATAATATTCAACATCTGATGATATGTTATTTCACCAAAAAACAACAAAACATAGATACAAGACAACATACATAACATGTTCCAAAACAGTATAAAGGAAATCAAAAGACTATCCCAAGAATCCCAATCTCCAACTCAGTCATCTAATATCGTGTTTCATACTAAACAAAATGAAATCATGTCTTTGAAGATGTATTCTTCCCTTTTTCATCACTTTCAACCATGTGATCTACTCTGGGCACCATACGACGCTCGAAGAGGGTGTGAGATAAAACTTAGTGGGCCACCACCAACGTTGTCTGTGACATCTAGCCTATGTAATGGAAATGTAACTGTGTTCAGACGTGAATATATAATTTGAAGCTTCACAATGTCACTTAATCCCCATGTACTTCCATCAACCCTTAGCTAGTGTCTTAACAAGTAAACAATTCATTATTTGATTGTTACTAGTTTATAAACATGTCAGAAGTTAAAAATTACAAAGGATCCATGTCGTAACAAGGAAACCTGTAATGATTTTTAATAATGATTCCCTAATGTAATATCCAAGGTGACGTAGAACTCAAGGGTTTCCAACTTAGTAATAACTATATCTGTAAATAGGGAAAGTGTTTAGTCGAACAATAATAGTCCAAGGTAGTTCAAAATGAGGCTATTACTGGGTCCATGTAGTTCTTCTATAGTAAAACTTGGCAAGGAAATGTTTGGGCCTAAAGGGAATTAAACATTGAACATACTTTTCAATGTTATATCCAAGGAGTGTATCCAAGGAATCATGTTATGATATTAAAGGGACCATATGGTGTAATATCGGGCATCCAAAAAAAGAAAAAGATCAGTATCTAGGTGGGTCTCAACCTATGTTAGCTGTATACATGAATTAGAATGTGTTCCCTATTGATCATGTAATTCTCTGATATAAATCCAATGTGAGCTCCAGTCAGGACACTTTTTTTATATTGAAGTCATGTAATATTTCGTTTGGTTCAAGCCTTTCCATTCTTTACTATGATAAGTTCATGTAGTCAGAAACCTCAAAATCAAGTCCTTGTTAATCAATATGTCTATTTAGTCCAACCCTTGAATTTCATTAGTGTGACAAGGCCATGTAGCAAGAAACATTTATTAATTATCTTTTAATGCATATTAAAAAATTCAGGTTCATTACTCTACCTTCCTTTTATATGGTAAGGTATTCTGTGGAAATGAAGCCAATTAAAAATTCACAATTAATTCGGTCAAGTCATATACTTAGTATAGTTTCCAATTTCCATTTCACATTTAATTAGCAGGAGAAGCATTTTCCTTAAAAGGTCAAGTGGTGAGAACACATTGTACATTTAATTATGAAATTCATAATATAAATCAAGAAATTTATTGTAGAAAATCTTATCCATATAATGTTCAAGCTAAGGCACACCCGAAAGGTGTTACAAACGTTTCATAACACTAAACAAAAAATTATGGCATAACTGTTTTCATAGAAAGGATGGAGTTATTGGTTTAACCACCAACAAATTATTAATATATATGGAAAGGGAATAAAAATATGTTTCTACTGAAAATATCTATGTCATATAAATTCTAGAAGCTGCACCTGATGAAATAGGTGGGCCACACCCGATAATTCCAAAATCAGCAAACATGAGGGATTAGGTATATACCACCCATCATAGGGATGTATAGTACTCCTAGTAAAATATTTTATAATAAATATTCATGGTTTCATGTAGATCTATGAAAAAGTGAAAAAATTTCTTAACCTGATATCTAGGCTGAGAGCAAGGGAGAAGATTAAAGGATTAAACACACTAGAGTACATACTGTTTCACATCCAATACGCCAAGCAGAATCTCAAACGGATCCAGGATGAAATAGATATCTTGACCCTAGATTTTTCCTTCAAAAAGCTAAAAAATGAGATACACTATCTCATGTCCCACATAAACTCTGATTAGGGAACAAGGTGGTGGATAATTAGATCATTAATAGAAATTTTTTAAAATTACCCCAAAAAATGGAATGTGCATTGTATGTCTTAACAATTTGACAAACCCTACACAAACCGTACAGAGTTACCTTGTAATAAGGGAACATATATATTTAGGCTACATAGTTGTGTGAAAACCATGTGAGGTGAAACTTTCCCGAAAAACACAATCCTCTTGGCTAGGAACAATGTGCGCCAATAGTCTACCAATCATGTGACTTGGCTATTTTTCCCAAAAAGATGGGTTGTGGGCTTTGAACATGCCCCAAACATCTGTGAGACCATCAATAAACAATTAGGCAGAAATTTTAAGTCAAAATTAATTATTTAGACATAAATTTAAAGGATCCCTACATTAGTGAAACCCAAGTGCTTATAGATAGCGATTTTAATTCATAGAAAGGTATACCTTGGGTTATTGGTACAATCCTAGGAAAAACAATTTAGAAACACATAGAATGGTTAGTAAATCAAATATTCTTATTATTCTTTTTGTTTTAAAATTTTTCACCTTGATGTTGGTCGGTGGGATTGGTATATGAGTTTGGTACTCTTGATCCTAGTCTCGTACCTTCCCAAGTGGTGTATGTAGAGACCCTAAGCTTGATGTACATAGACATTACATTACTTTTGCGGAATACTTAGTACATAACAAAAAACAGACACCCGAGGACCGTAATAGTTTAGTGTCTTTGGAAACATTGAACGTAATCTTCTAATCGGGGTGAAAGATCTTCAACATCTCCCATAAATATCTTCCCATTTTTTTGTTTCCTTACCTAAAATATTTCTTTTAATCCTGGGGGAAAATAAAACATAAAAAGGGTGAGCTCAAATGCTCAGTAAGGGTAAGCATGGATAAAATAAAATATACCATATACATTTGAACTTAAAAAACATGAACATTAAAAATCTTGAGCAACGAAATAAAAATGGATGTACATAAGGAATAGATCATAATGGAACATAAATCATGAGAAAATAGCATGGGAATAAAACATGTAATTGTGGATACCATTAATCACATGATATGATTTCCATAGTATCCAAGGCATTGCTGCCAAGACCATCTTAGTGGACAAAGTCCCTTTCTGAATCGAGTTCACTCCTCGTTCAAGTCCTGTATTACTAGACCGGTTTAACTTGTCGTTCCGGCCATGTCTATCTCATGTGATATAAATCTTTACCCAATTAATTGGAGGGAGATATAGGTCCCACCCATCTCATAATGAAATCATTCTTTCGTGTGCCACAAGATCATAAATCATACATCATAGCATAACCCATGTAATAGAATGAGATTATTAAACATCATGCCATCATAACATAATCCATATAAAAAATGGATATCATTTCATAATAAGAAAAATTTTACCATGTAAATCATAGAGACATGATACTTGAAACATACACATGTGAAATAATGTCATCTTATATGAAAGTGGTTTTGATAAAACACTTGAAATGAATTCTTGAGGAAAATATCCTTTTTTCTTCAAAATCCTTTTCTTTTCACAAAATGTCATGAAATTTTAAAAGAAAAGGATTTTGTTGAAAATAATCATGAAATATTTTTGAGGAAGATTCCTGAAAATAAGGCTTTATAAAACCGTAAAAATCCTTTCATGCCATATATGTTAAAAAAAATTCTTCTTGTACTTTTGTCGAAAAAGTCAAAAAAGTACCTTGTAGGGTAATTAAAGGAAATATTCCATCCATAACATTGGGTAAAAGTCAAAATGGGTAAAAGGACTTTAAACCTACCTGAAATAACATTTAGGAAACATGGAAATGGATGATGACAATAAACCCAGAAATTACTTACGAGTAAACAATATTGGATAAGAACGAGATTGGAATAGTTATCCCTTACATTAGGTATGATATGCTTCATACGTATCCAAACCTCCTGTATAATGATTTAAATAATGTCATTGAATTATTAAAGAATCATATTCATTGTTATTATATCATATATGGTTCACTTATGACTTTATATTAGCCGTTCTTTTGTAAAATCATGTTAAAGTAGCGTTTTGGGTAAAATCATCTCATTTGTCGTTCGTGTTTTAACTTGTAATAATTCATATGATCACTTAGGTCATTATTACATACATCCAGAATGTAAAACATGATTTATAAATAATATATATTCATAATTTACATATATATAATGGATCGATAAATGGAATGAAATACATCATTCATGGAGACGGTAGGACGTACGTACGCATTAACGCCGTTTTCGTTTCCTTATTGAATTGAATGGAATTAATTAGATGAAATAAATATATATATACATAAATCTAGTAGAATTATTATGTCATATATTTCATGATTACTTATTATATATACTTTATAATTATTCTTGAATGGTAATCATGGAGAGTGAATCTCATCGCGTCGTAGAGACAGTATTCCGTACGTACACACGAGCGATGATATCATTTCCATGATCGTCGAATTGAATTAATGATTATGTATAATATTACATAAAAAAATAACTTTAGAATAATCATATGTATTCATTACTTTCACCATTATACCCATCCACGTAAGGTGATGGTGGAAAATAGATTACACCAAGGCGTGGAGACGGTATTCCGTACGTACGCACGCGCGGTGATTTCATTTTCCATAGGAAGGATAGATGGTGAAATATGGTTGTTTCATACTTATAATTACATATTAATATATGAGTGATACTTATGTTATTACTTCATAATGAAAAAACTAAAGAAGAAGAAGTTTAAGAAGAATGAAAATTGAAAGAATCGGTAACAGATATTACCTCTTCTTTGACACGCCTCTTTGAATCCTTCTCTTAGGGTACTAAAATTTGTCTTTGAAGAATACCAGGACCTCTAGGATGTTTCTAGGGAAGTTGAGAAGGGAAATGTCCAGGGTTTTTCCGAGCTTAAAGGCTCATATTTGTGTGAGGAAGAGAGGGAGGAGGTGCCCTTTTATAAGGGAGGAGAGGGGTACCTTTGGAAATCTTAAAAATATTAATTTATAATAAATCTAACCCTACATAAAAACCTCCAAAAATAACTCATATTCAAATATTATATGAGATATGGTTGTAATATCATCATACAATAAAATTTAGACATGTTAGGAATTTATTTTAATCATTATCAACTTGATTTATCATTATTTAATCAATTTAATTTTATTTGTGGTAATAACATTCTAAATTTTAAATTATAACAAATAATTCCCTATTTGTTGTGAATTTTCTATAATTTGATACTTGATAACATTTTATACCTTATAAATTTAAATTTATAATTTCTAAATATTTTTATGATTTTAAAAAAAAATTTATAATATGTTATTTTTATAAAATAACAATAGTGTCAATTTTGACACTATTCATTTATTTGAATTTAAATAAAATATATACAGAATATATGTTCGAACTAAAAGATTTAATAGATTCATAAAAGGTAATATATATCTAGAAAATTAGTGGATCACAATAAATAGTTCATATAATAATTATTTTATTATTTTGAAAACCATTTATTTGGTTTATCTCTTAATAAAATAATTACTACATTATTTTTGTATAATTATTTAATATAAATATATGTTTCATAAAATTAAAAATAAAATACTATGATGAAGATAAATCTATTACCTTTCATAATAATACTTTTAATCGAATTTATCATCTTAAAATAACAATATTTAAATTGTTATATTTATTAAATTATGAAGGTGACAACTTTGGCATCATTTAAAAAAAATATAAGTGTCATTATCGATTTTATAAGCCTCCAAATGGTCCAATATTCGACCATTGAATGATTATGTTATAAATGTACAGGAAAAATAAGTTTTGGTCAGGGTTTTGGTCATTTTATGGTTACTATTAGTTTAATAAAAACAATATTCTTGATTTTTCACTAGATAAACAATTTCTACATCACTATTGTGTTACAATCAATGATACTTATTTAATCCCTAAAAATTATAAATAAATTCATATGATATATATAATTTCATTAGATTTATGTATACTATTCATGTTCAAAGTTTCATGAAGTTTATCACTAAATTAAAATTAATATACTTATAAGATTTAAGAGAGTGACATGTTGTCACATTCTTTGGTTTTAATATTAATTAACTTATTTTTAGGGGAAAAAGTCTATTAAATGAATCTAATCATACCCTTAGATGATATGGGTCGACCTTTAGTCATCCAATAGGATTTTGGCAGGTGTTAGCGTAATTTTATAATCTAATATTTACCCTTAATTTCCCGATTTACCTTTAACTACGGTAAATAAAATTTACCGTAGATACTATTCATAATGCCCAAAAATAAAAATTAGTCTATTAATATAATTTGGACCCAATGATTTTAAATACGGAATCCATTTTTACAAATTCAATACACAGAAGTTATAGAAATTAAATTAATATTAATCCTGTTGTCGAAAGAAAACCGGTTTTTGTTTAAAACATTACAAAAGATTGAATTGATTTAACCTACGAATTCAAAGTAAAATCAATGTTAAAGACATAAATTATATTAAATGGTAAAAATATAAT
Source organism: Viscum album (assembly GCA_963277665.1). NCBI lineage: Eukaryota > Viridiplantae > Streptophyta > Magnoliopsida > Santalales > Viscaceae > Viscum > Viscum album. The sequence continues at coordinate 135,218,188 of OY728127.1, forward strand.
ATATTTATACTTTAATACCATTAAATATTAAAATTTAACCACATAAATTATTACGATGAAAAAGTTGTTTTTAATTAAAATATAATGTGTTTTTACAATTCATTAAAATATGAAAGTTATCAGAATAAATGAAAATTTTATCCATGGTTAAATTTTACATCCTTATTCCAAAGAATAACTTTATTTTGTAAAATGGAACTTAAAAACTTATCAAAAACTAGATTTAATGTGGGTGCGCCCTCAAAATGCGGAAAAACTTAATTTTTTTTAAAAATACTTATTTTACCCAAAATATTGATTTTATTCACATAAAATGTTTTAGAAAATTTATAATATGAATAATAATGTTATAAAATTCAAAATTTGGTTAATTCTATTCATAACGGCTAGTTCGTGATAATATTATAACCATATATCATTGTTTAGTGAAACCCGGTATTGCGTACAACACAGGCTATTGAGGAAGGTCGTGATTGCGTGTAATGAATGTCAAGTCAGGGTTGCGTGTAGTTCAAGACTCATTTGTTGTTTCGTATAAAAAATACAACCATATTTCATTTATACATTTAATATATATATATATATACACTCAATGTTATGTAGAATAACTTCTATCAAATGAACATGAAATTGTGTGTAACACGATCCATGAATTGTGTTGGTATACTGTAAGCTAATACGGTGTTCCGTATAGAACAAGATAATCATGGTGTAGCATAAAACACATGACATCAAATAAATTAAAAATAATACTTATCATAAAATCTTGGGGTGTTACATTCTACCCTCTTAAAAGGAATTTCGCCCTCAAAATTCGTCGGGGTTATAAATGGGTTACTACTCGAATGATTCTTTAATAGAAACCCACATTGTAAAAATTAATAACAAAACTTGGCTTTAAAAAATAATGTATGAAACATAAAAGTTACCCAAATTAACTCATCACTGTGTTTTCACGAAGAATAACATAGGTGAAAATATGAATATGGAAGAAAAATATAACCATCATGTTCTGATGGATAGCGGTAGATAACATGGCTATGAAAAAGCCAATAATCACAATGCCATAGATTTGTGATGATATAAGGTACCATCTGATTCTTCGGATATAAGAGATCTTGGGAAAAAAATTTGGTTTTCAATATCATTTCCCTAAAGATGAAAATTTTGAATTAGAAGAAATACTTTCTTGATTTTGGTACAATCTCACTGTTGTTCGTGATTTGAACAATTTCCACTTAATCTCTTAAAGAAATGAAGTTGAATTTTTTATTCGTGAAGTGTTAAAAGGTCATGTGATAGAATGATGGGTCATTCCATCTGTTTCAAACAAAGGATTGCAAAAATTATCAAATATACATAAAGTCCATCTATGGTGAGGTTAATCATATACGATTCCAAAAATGAAATTATAATTAATATATCATACCTCTTAATAGAATATAACTAGTTTATCCAAACCAGGGACTTCCTGTAGGACATTGGTATGCGATAAAGACCAGTCGCACTTCAGTTGTGGGTTCGATTCCCATAGCATTGTCCGACGCGATGGGTTGTCACCCGTCCTGCAGGTTGTCCTTTTTCTAAAACTACATTACTATAACTTCCCATCAATAATATCGAAAAAAATTATATCCTTAAACAATACTAACTTATGTCCAACATAATCCATTCCAATCTTTAGGCTTATCTAAAATACATCGGTCCACGCTCATAGTATAAAGAAAATGATTACTTGAAATGTCACATAAAAATCACGTTAATTCAATCATTTATCCCCCATATATCATAAGATGTATTTTTTTGGTCAAATTAAAAACATGTGAATACCTTAATCATGTATTCTCTTGAAGAATGAATACCCATTTAACCTTAGTGAAAACACGAATGCAGTTAAAAGTTAACACTGTCCACATACCAAAATCCTCAAAATTATATATACTCAAACCATGATATCACTTAGTCCTTATATCAATCATGAGCTGAAGAATACAATCAAACACCTCATTACCTTCTTATCCATTCATTATGCGCATATCATCTTCTTTCCAAAATATTTGAATCACTTTTCATGGATACCAGTACCATAAAATTATTGAAAACAACAATAGACTAATACAAAAATATTTAAATACACCATAAAGTACCTCAACAACATTATTCTTGAATACCAATACATAAACACTTCAATCCATCCTATTTAATGATTTTCCTATAATATGTCCTTCCTTAATTTAAAAGTAACTTTTTAGGTCAGGGCATTGAGTTGGGTAATGCCCATGTTCTCCACAAATAAGACATTGAACTCCATAATAGTCTGTCACTCTATGACCCTTCAATCCAAATAGAAAATATCTTCCCCTCCATTTGAGGTATTCCTCAAGGTTCTTCTTCCCTTATTTAGAAATCTAAATCTTCCATTCTTTGTGATCCTCAACATCCGAACATGCATAAAAGTCTATCTTCCTCTTATTTGATGAATTAGGAATACCACTAAATTTCACCTTGTTAATCATATATTGTGATGAATTATTCGGCATAATCAAAATATCATTCTCTCTAGGAATTACACAATTTCGTTTCTCATAGTCACCAATTTTTCCATTGGATTCAATGTTAACCGAATTCCTTCTAGTTCCCTCCATTGACTAAAACACAAAAATAATTCTGTGAGAGGAAAAAATCATGCTAGGGAAAACAACATAGTAAAGGGGGAGTACCCTCAATATCTATCATCTTATGTTAAATTCTAAGATTGTAACCTTAGTTCTAGGACTATATCCTATATGTATACTTATCCATAGGGACATCCCTAGACATACCTTAGAAATATCTCTAGGGATATCACTAACATTTTTGCAACCTAGTTTCCAAAGGTTGACTAAAACTTTCCTCTGATACCAACTTTATAGACCCTAATCTTGACGTACATAGACATTACATTACTTTTGAGGAATACTTAATACATAACAAAAAGTGACACACAAGGACCGTAATAGTTTAGTGTCTTTGGAAACATGGAACATAATCTTCTAATCCTGGTGAAAGATCTTCAACATCTCCCATGAAGATCTTCCCATTTTTTTGTTTTCGTACCTAAAATCATTCTTTTAATCCTAGGGAAAAAGAAAACATAAAAAGGGTGAGCTCAAATGCTCAGTAAGGGTAAGCATGGGTAAAATAAAACATACCATATACATTTGAACTTAAAAAAACATGAACATTAAAAATCGTCAGCAACGACATAAAACATGGAAGTACATAAGGCATAGATCATAATGGAACATAAATCATGATAAAATAGCATGGGAATAAAACATGTAATCATGGAAACCATTAATCACATTATATGATTTCCATAGTAGCCATGGCATTGCTGCCAAGACCATCTTAGTGGACAAAGTCCCTTTCTGAATCGAGTTCACTCCTCCTTCTAGTCCTGTATAACTGGTCCAGTTTAACTTTCTGTTCCAGCCATGTCTATCTCATGAGATATAATTCTTTACCCAATGCATTGGAGGGAGATATAGGTCCCACCCATCTCATAATGAAACAATTCTTTTGTGTGCCACAAAATCATAAATCATACATTATAGCATAACCCATGTAATAGAATTAGATTCTTAAAAATCATGCCATCATAACATAATCCATATAAAAAATGGATATCATTTCATAATAATAAAAATGTAACCATGTAAATCATAGGGATATGATACTTGAAACATACACATGTGAAATAATGTAATCTTAGATGAAAATGGTTTTGATATAACACTTGAAATGAATTCTTGAGGAAAATATCTTTTTTTCTTCAAAATCATTTTCTTTTCACAAAATGTCATGCAATTTTAAAAGAAAAGGATTTTTTTGAAAATAGTCATGAAATATTTTGGAATAAGATTCTTGAAAATAAGGCTTTATAAAACCATAAAAATCCTTTCATGCCATATACGTTAAAAAAACATTCTTCTCGTACTTTTGTCAAACAAGTCAAAAAGTACCTCGTAGGGTAAATAAAAGAAAGATTACTTCCATACCATTGGGTAAATGTCAAAATGGGTAAAAAGGACATTAAACATACATTAAATAACTTTTATGAAACATGGACATGGATGATGACAATAACCCCAGAAATTACTTACGAATAAACAATCTCGGATAAGAACGAAATTGGAATAGTTATCCCTTACCTTAGGTCTGATATGCTTCGTACGTATCCAATCCTCATGTATAATGATTTAAATAATGTCATTGAATTATTAAAGAATCATATTAATTTTTATTATAACATATATGGTTCACTTATGACTTTATATTACACATTCTTTTTTAAATTCATGTTAAAGTAGCGTTTTGGGTAAAATCGTCTCATTTGTCATTCGTGTTTTAACTTTATAATTATTCATATGATTACTTAGATCATGATTACTTAAATCCGAAATGTAAAACATGATTTATATATAATACATATTCATAATATACATATATATAATGGATCGATAAATGGAAAGAAATACAACGTTCATGGAGACGGTAGGCCGTACGTACGCATGAACGCTGTTATCATTTCCTTATTGAATTGAAAGGAATTAAGTAGATGAAATAAATATATATATATCTACATAAATATAGTAGAAATATTATTTCATATATTTCATGATTACTTATTATATATTCTTTATAATCATTCTTGAATGGTTATCATGGAGAGTGAATCTTATCGCGTCGTGGAGACGGTATTCCGTACGTACGCACGAGCGATGATATCATTCCCATGGTCGTCGAACTGTATTAAAGTGTATGTATAATATTAAAAAAATCAATATAACTTTACAATAATCATATATATTCATTACTTTCACCATTATACCCATCCATGTAAGGTGGTGGTGGAAAATAGATTACACCACGACGTGGAGACGGTATTCCGTGCGTACGCACGCGCGGTGATTTTGTTTTCCGTAGGATGGATAGATGGTGAAATATGGTTGTTTCATAATTATAATAACATATCAGTATATGAGTGATCCTTATGTTTTTTTCTTCATAAAGAAACAACTAATGAAGAAGAAGTTGAAGAATAATGAAAATTGAAAGAATCGGTAACGGATATTACCTCTTTTTTGACACGCCTCTTTAAATCATCCACATAGGGTACTAAAATCTGTCTTTGAAGAAGACCAGGACCTCTAGGATGTTTCTAGGGAAGTTGATAAGGGAAATGGTCAGGGTTTTTCCAAGAATAAAGTCTCAAATTGGTGTGACGAAGAGAGGGAGGAGGTGCCCTTTTATAAGGGAGGAGAGGGGCACCTTTGGAAATCTTAAAAATATTAATTTATAATAAATCATACCCCACATAAAAACATCCAAAAATAACTAATATTCAAATATAAGATGAGATAGGATTTTAATCGCATCAACAAATAAAATTTATACATTTTAGGAATTTATTTTAAACATTATCAACTTGATTTATCCTTATTTAATCAATTTAATTTTATTTGTGGTAATAACATTCTAAATTTAAAATTATAACAAATAATTAATTATTTGTTGTGAATTGTCCATAATTGGATACTTTATAACCTTTAATACTTTATAAATTTAAATTTATAATTTTTAAATATTTTTTTTTATTTTTAAACAATTTTATAATATGTTATTTTTATAAAATAACAATAATGTCAATTTTGACACTATTCATTTATTTGAATTTAAATAAAATATATACATAAGATATGTTCTAAATAAAAGCCTTAATAGATTCATAAAAGGTCAGATGTATCTAGAAAATTAGTGGAGAACAATAAATAGTTCATATACTAATTATTTTATTATTTTTAAAACCATTTATTTGGTTTATCTCTTAATAAAATAATTACTACATCATTTTTGTATAATTATTTAATATACTTATTTGTTGCATAAAATTAAAAATAAAATCCTCTAAAGAATATAAATCTATTACCTTTCATTATAAAACTTTTACTAAAATTTATAATCTTAAAATAACAATATTTAAATTGTTATATTTATTAAATTATGAAGGTGGAAACTTTGGCATCATTTAAAATAAAATAATATAAGTGTCATTATCACTTTTATAAGGCAGAAAATGTTCATATATTAGACCATTGAATGATTATGGTTTACATGTACATGACCAATAAGTTTTGGTCAGGGTTTGGGTCATTTTATGGTTACTGTTAGTTTAATAAAAACTATATTCTTGATTTTTCACTAAATAAAAAATTTCTACATCACTATTGTGTTACAATTAATGATAATTATTTAGTCCCTAAAAATTATAAATAAATTAATTTGATGTAGATAATTTCATTAGATTTCTGGAGATTATTCATGTTCTATGTTTCATTAAGTTTATCACTAAATTAAAATTAATATACTTATAAGATTTAAGAGAGTGACATGTTGTCACTTTCTTTGGTTTTAATAATAATTAAGTTATTTTCATGGAAAAAAGTTCATTAAATGATTATAATCCAACCCTTAGGTGATATGTGTCAACTTTTAGTCATCCAATAGGTTTTTGGAAGGTGTTAGGGTAATTTTATAATTTTATATTTACCCTTAATTACCTGATTTACCTTTAACTATGGTAAATAAAATTTACTGTAGTTACTATTCATAATGCCCAAAAATAAAAAAGTAGTCTATTAATATAATTTGGACCCACTGATTCCAAATATGGAATCCATTTTTACAATTTCAATACACATAAGTTGTAGCAATTAAATTAAAACTAATCTCGTTGTCGAAAGAAAACAGGTTTTTGTTTAAAACATTACAAAAGATTGAATTGATTTAACCTACGAATTCAAAGTAAAATCAATGATAATGACATACATTATATTAAATGGTAAAAATATATTCTATTTATATATTAAGCCCATTCAATATTATAATTTAACCACATAAATTATTACGATGAAAAAAGTTGTTTTTAACTAAATTATAGCGAGTTTTTACTATTCATTAAAATATGAAAGTTATCAGAATAACATGAAAATTTTAACCAAGGTAAAATATTACATCCTTATTCCAAAGAATAATTTTATTTTGTAAAATTTAACTTATAAACATGTCAACAACTAGATTTAAAGTGGGGGTTCCATCAAAAGGCGTCAAAACTGCATTTTTTTAATATTACTTATTTTACCCGAAAAAATTATTTTGTTCACATAAAATGTTTTAGAAAATTTATAAGATGAATAATAATTTTATAAAATTCAAAATTTGGTTAATTATATTAATAACAGCTAGTTCTTGATAATATTATAACCATATATCATTGTTTAGTGAAAGCCGGTATTGCGTACAACACACGCTATCGAGGAAGGTCGAGATTGCGTGTTATGAAAGGAAAGTTAGGGTTGCATGTATTTCAAGACTCATTTGTTGTTGCATATAAAAAATCCAACCATATTTCATTTATACATTGAATATATATATATATACACTCAATGTTGCGTAGAATAACTTCTATCAAATGAACATGAAATTGTGTGTAACATGATCCATGAATTGTGTTGGTATACTGCAAGCTAATACGGTGTTGCGTATAGCACAAGATAATATTGGTGTAGCATAAAACACATGAAATCAAATAAATTAAAAATAATACTTATCATAAAATCTCGGGGTGTTACAGTGTATGTTGTGGTTCCATTCCAGCATCCATAGAGACCCATGGTTGTGAATTCATATGATTTGAAACTCTCGCATCCCCTTGACACTCTAAGAACTGGTGGGATACATGATACTAAGGACTAGATAGATTTAATAGTGGTAATCTTAAATCTCATCAAGATTCAAGTAGAAGGGAAGGTGAATCATGGAACTGCCATACTATAAGGAATTTCCCCATGTTATTGGGTAGCTATGGGTGAGGCAAGATAACATGAGGCGTAATCAAGGGATTCCTTCAAGGAAATATGTTTTGGAGATTTCATCATTTAATAATTGAATATTTACTGGCAATAAAAGATCATATATTTAGAAAATGTTTCCATGAATGTATCCACATCCTCTACACATTTTACACAGCTTCTCCACTTTTATCCACGTCTGGACTTTAATAATAACTAGATGTCTAGAAAGATAAATCCCAATAATTGAAAGGATATTGGAGATAATGTATGAATATTTAATTACTCTTAATTAGTTGAGGTCATGAAACAGGTTCTGAAAATGGAGAATGTTATCATAGATTTTTGGGTATTTTTTCTTCACCTACCATTCAACGCACTTTCAAACATACATCCCACTGCTTCCACAAGTACAATGTTTGGCGGAAGGGATTGGAAGAACATGGATGAATCACAAAGAAATTTTATTAAAATGGTGTAGAGTCTGGATTATGCTTCCCCTCATAGAGCTAACCCATTGTTTTTAAACTTACTAATGTTGAAACATTATAATATGGTATTCTAAGTACCCAAGAGCCATTTCCGTATGTATGAAAATGAAAGACATCATTAGAAATTTAATGACGGATCCTTAGGGACGAGGATGGTGCTGACATGACCAGGTAGATAATGATCTATATAGAGTTATCAATAGAAGTATCTCCACACACCTCTTGGATCAATCTGTAGTGTATAGAAAGTTCATATATAAATTTTGGATCATACTCTATCAGATGGTGGAGAGGGGACATCTACTTTTTCAGTTATGGTCTTAATAACATAGACCTTGTCCTTTACATATTTTGATACTATTTTATTCCATTATTTCATTTTTTGTAGAATATTTTTTGTTGGACTTGACCTACTGGTCATGTTATCATTTGAACTAGTGTCTATTACTACCCCTTTCGAAAAAAATAGAACCACCTCTAGCAATTCCCATTGTGTTTTGTAGTTTTCATTCGTTATGTAAATCCATGGGAGTTCATGATTTCAGAGATGATGATCTTCAATGTGATCATTAACATGGGTTGTTTTAATAACCAATGAGACCACATAGAGTAGACAGAGTGAAGTTTGTTATTCACATTGGAATTGGGTGAGAATTTTATGATAATCAGGTATTAGGAACTATATGAAGAAAGAGGTTGGCCATTTAAATCTTCGAGATCCATGCTTTTTGGTCAGGTGTAAAAACGTGATGTGTATTTTTTTTATATGTAGGATAACTAAAAAATACAGATCATATCATTCATCTAAAGGACTTTTCTGTTCATTGTTATATATAATTATAAAATACAATTATATTTATCATATTTTTAGAAAAAAACTGAATCATTTAATGTCTATTAACTCGTTCATCGATTCCATTCCTCTTAGAATTTCTAAAATACCAGTTAATAATATTATAAAACCTAGTACGAGTGAAAATAATTTACATAACATGTTTTAAGAACATGTAGATTCTAGATGAAATTTTCTATTCATCATAAGAAAAATGTTATAAGTTTGATAATATAGACTATAGAAATCATGAAAACATCTGAAAATAAACAATTTCTCTATGTGAACAACAACATATAAAACCTTTGTATAATAAATTTAATTAATTTGGAAAATACATAATATTTCTTCTGAAAAATTATAATAATTGATAAATAACTAACAATGTTACCTTGGATCAAAATATACAGTTATAGTTTACTCCCAAGATAATCAAAACATGGTGAAAATTTTCCCATGATGGATTAAGTTTACAACCTAATCCCATAGTGTGCATAGGATTAACTATCAGACACCATAAATGAAATCTCATGAGATTAAAATGATACCCAATGCATTGGTGTATTATCTAGGCACACTGATCATGTAAGCTATAATTATCTCACTCAACGTTGTCTGGGAACATCCATCACAATGCTAGACGTTTCCCTATATGGGGTTAGGATTACTCCACATCCCATATAACTCAAATTCATTCGATTTTTTATAAATATATGTTAGATTGAACTTATTATCATAAAATCCATAATGATTAATTAAATCTATGAGTTTCTATATCAATATCATAAAAAAATTTCATGGATATATATATATTTATAATGATAAAATCAATTTTAGAATAATAATATATTTATATATACACATAATAAAGATAAATATGTATGTAACATATTTACAAACATATTGATTTTAGTGTAAAAACAAGTTTACATATTCATACTCATATGTAAATGTATCCTCTATGTTTTTACATAAAATGACAAGTATATGTATATATACACACACACATATATATATATATATATTAAAAATAAAATAGTTTTACATAAATAAATTTATATATTCAAATATTTAAACACATGAATATATTGGAAGCAATAAAAAATAATTTTAACATAAAATGATACATATTTATATATATATAGAAGGATATATATTTTTTCAAATAAAATTGATTCATGTGATATTATATACATATTAACATATACCTTTTTGAAATTAAAACTATTTTAACATAGACATTAATTTTGAAAATTCCAGAACTATCATTCAATTTATTGAATCCCAATTAAGATTCATTAATCATTCAAATTAATTATATAAAAATAAGTCTAGATGCATAATTTTTTTAACATGAAATGATTAATATATATATAATATTATTAAATGCTTTTGTACATCAAATTGAAATATATAGAATATTAACTGAATGCAACATTTCTACAATACTAATTAGAAATTAAATTTTCCTTTTTATACCTAACCCCCAAAAAACACAAATCAACACACCGCATCCTTGAAAATTGATAATCAATATCATTTTATTAATAAAATGCAGTTTGATGAAATTTTATTTCGATATGATGTTATAAATGAATAATTTTAACAATAATTCATTTAGGGAGGATTTTTAAAAAAATAATAATATAAACAATTTTTAAAATAAAACTATAACCACCAAATATTTATAATCATAATTATTTTTTATCAATAAAAATAATACTAATAAAAGAAAATAAATTTTTTAGTAATAAATTTTTTAAAGTATGTTAACAAAAATCCACTTACTTTTTTTGAAGAAACCGACATTTTCATTTTCCACACAAAATACACCTTCTTTTAATTTCTCTATCACTGCTTCTAAAAGAATGGATTTTATATCCATTTTCATCACCTTTTAGATAACGTTATAAAGGATATGCATATATAATATTGATTCTTTAAATAAATCTTAATTTCACAAAATGATTTGGGTAAAATTGTTGGAATGAAATAATGTATTCTATATTCCTATGATGCTTACATGATGGAATTTAAGAATGAAATGAAAAACGACTAATAAAACCATATATTGATTGTAAAATTTTATATGTTGATTAAATTGATTTGGTGGATGAATCATCATAAAGATTCATCCTTTATCTAATCTGTATGTCATTAATAAATAAATATTTAAAAATAGATCCATATAAAATATATATTGGAAGACATATTATGATCAAGAATGAAAAATCCAGAACGATGCCGAATTGAGAACCATTGATGCCTTGTGAAGTAGAAAAATGTGTAAAATTTTGAATATGTAGGGTAATAGACCCAAAATGAAGAAATATTACACTTTAATTGAAAAAAATAAAAACAAATTTCACTTTAGAGAAGATATATTATAAAACTAGCTTCCACAAATCGAGCTTCCTTCTTCATTGTTCGACTGATCCACATTAATTTGACACCAAAATGATCAAAACTCCCTCACCGGTATTCGAAACAGCTAATTATTGTCAAAAATTTCCCATATTTATGATTATCCAAAGCCTATAGGTCTGGTTTACTCCCACACATTGGTTCTCTATCCTTCATTCACTTTTGTTCCACTAAAAAAATGAATCTCCCAAATCTTAAACAGGATTTATTTACCAGATTTTTATTTTTTTCATTTTTTATTATTAATATTATTATCATCATTTATTTAACATAATAACATAAATATTTATAAATAAAAAATTATAATTATCATATTTTAATACAATAACATGAAAATAGATATAATTATATTAATTTAAATTGATGATATTTTTTGTAAATTATTATTTCTATCATAAATTATTAAATAATTTTTTTATGTATATATATAATTTATCATCAATTTTATAAAATAAATAAATCATATAATTTTAATAAATTGTATTATATATACATAAACATATTAATAATATTTAAAATATTCATATATTTCATCATTGAATGTTTTGGTTTTTCTATATTTTAATTATGATATTTATGATTTGAAAATTATATAATATAAATTCATAATATTTCTAAATAAACATAATAATATTTCTAAATTATTATTTAATATGTTTTATAACAAAATTATATTTCCATTAATTATTCTTTTAATATATAAATTTAGTATTTAACATGGTAATATTATTATATTTGTGAATTTAAAATTGTGAAACAATTATTAAAATCATTTAATTTTTTTTATGATAAATTAATATGCATAAATTTTTTTAAAATTGATAAAATTAAAATATTAAAAATATTATTTAATTGATTTTAATTTTCGATGTGTCCTTATAATTTCATCATTTATTCATTTACTTTATTAATTAATAAAATAATATTTATTCCAATTATTAATGATCATATTGAATTATTACTTAAATAAATAATCATTCAATAACATTATACAATGTTACTTTTTTCCCATTAATAGAAATGTTCCCTTGCAATTCATTTTTTAAACATTAAAAAACTATGAATTTTCATAAATATAAATATGAGAACTAATTTTGATTAATGTTTATACTCTTCTACTTGAATTTTCAAAAAATGAAAACATCTAATATCTAATGTTTTCTAGAGTATTCCTCTCATTCAAACATTAAATCCTTGAGACAAACTATTATGGATCCAATTTAAAAACATGTTATGTATTTTTTTATATAATGGATTAATGAATATATTCACACCCTCATACATCTGAGGACATTATCTAATCTAGGTTCTAGTGATTTAGAAAATGTTGTACAATTTATCAGAGTTGTAAAAAAAATAACTTATTCACTTCCAATATGCTTACTTTAAATGTGAATCCATCCATCTTATAATTTCTAAAATACGCGTGAAAAACATTTCAAAATGTGGTATAAGATAAAAAATATCAGTAATGGTTTTGAAAAACATAAGGTAACAATAATGAGATTTCAATTAAATATAGAATTAATGCATGTTAATATTTGACAATAAATACCATAAGAAGCATTAGTACATTTGAAAATAATCAATTTTTCTATGTGGATTTCAAGATATAGTAGTATTGGAAAATCCATTCCATTCAAGCATAAAATAATAATTATTCCTCTTAAAAACTCACAAGAATTCATAAATAATGTTCAAAGGAAACATGGATCATAATAAAATGACATCGTTTACTAATGAGACAATCATAACTTGGTGGACATAGTCCCATAATAGATTATGTTTACTCCATACTCTCATTGTATTCTTAGGATAACCTCATGTGCACTATACATGGCATCCCTTGATATGAGAACATTACCTAATGCATCGGGGAACTATTTGGGCATACCCATAATGTAAGCTATAACGGGCTCACATGATTCTATTTGGGCACACCCATTACATACTTCAACAAAGCCTCATAGGGGTTTGTTTTTACTCCACATCCAATCAATGTCTAATACCTTGGATTTAAAGAACTGGTAACATGCATTTCATATCCTTAAAACCATAAAGATTATTTGAAACCATGAATTTAGATATCCATCTCCTAAAATATATTTCTTTGATATATATCATTATCATGGTAGTAGTAGTTTCTCAAAAAATAATATATGTATAAATACATTTATACGAACATATATATGTATTTATAAAAATATAAATTTATTTACATACATATTGATATTAGTGTAAAAACATGTTTACATATTCATACTCATGTGTAAAGATATCAAAAAACATTTACATCAAATAACCCTTATATTTATATATATGTTTATTTACAAATATACATATATATATATATATATATATATTAATCATAAATTAAAAAGTGTATCATTAAATGATTCATATATACATTTAATTATATAAATGTATCTATTTGAACCATTGGTAAAATTTGTTTTAACTAAAATTATACAAATCTATAAATAGATATATATCTATTCCAATAAAAGTGTTTCATATGAAATGGTATATTTATATATATGCTTATAATTTCTTGAAAATAATTTTTTTAAACATGAATAGTACTTTTAAAAAATCTATAACATCCAAGGAATTTACAGAGTACCAATTAATATTATTTAATCATTAAATATTATTTTATAAAAATAAATCCTTGTGCAAAAATTTATTTAACATGAATTGATGCATTCATTTATATCTAATCTCATTAAATTATATTTAATAAAAAATGAAAACATGTAGCATATAAATTGTTTGAAACATATCCAAAATAGTTATTATAACAGAAATTTTCCTTTTTCCAACATATAACCAGAATTCAAAAAAACACTTATCATCCATACTTTCCCATCCAAATAAATAATCAAATGTATTTCACTAATAAAAATAACTTAGTTTGATGGAAAAACATTCATATGATGTTTTAAATTCATAATTTAAACAACAATCCCTTACTAAGTATTTTCTATAATAGACCAATATAATGAATTTTGAAAATAATACAATTAAAACTAATAAGACATAAGCAAAATTATTTTTTTCGAAAATAATAACAATGATGGGTGGAAATAATTTTTTAAAATAAATTTTAAACACATAATTTTAATATAAATCCCTTTACACGATTGGTCAAAAACATCATTTTAATTTTCCATGTAGAATACAACTTCTATTATTCAATCTATTGATGCTACTAAAGAATGGGGTTTTTATCCATTTTCATCATTGTTCATATACAATGTTGAAATATTTGATTATATTATATTAAGGAAGATGATAAATCTTGATATAAAAAACTGTTTCGGTAAAAATATTGTTAACCAATCATGTATTTTATATTCCAATGATGTTTAAATGTTTTAATTTAAGAAGGAAACAATTCTGATATTTTTTTACCCGATATCGATTGAAAATTCTTATAAGTTATTTCAATATATATGGTGGATTCATCATCAAAAATATTTTTATTTCCCTAAATAGTAATTTCACCCATCCAAGACCATTGAATATTTGAACCATACAAATATGTATAGAGGACACAAGATAAATGAAAATGAATAAAAATATAGAAAGATGACGGATATAGAACTATTGATTTCCATTGAAGTATAAAAATGAAGAAAAAAATGAAAAGGTAATATAATGTATATAAAATGATATATTTGAGGTGCCTATAAAGTAAAAAAACAAATACTCTGCTTCGAAGAATATTTCCGATCAATAAATCTTGGAAAAATCAAACCTCCTCCTTTATAATTAGACCCATATGGACCACTTCAACTCCACTATTATCAAAACTCTCTCACATGCATCCAAAACCCTAAATTGTGGTTGAAATTCACTCGGATCAAAGCATGGATAAATCCCTCAACAGAGGTTGACTCCCTCTCAATGAAACTCAACCCTTAATACGCTCAATTCCATCATAGAATGAAATCCCCCAAATATAAATTCCAATTCATTTATCAAATTTTAATTATTTTCAAAGTTTTATTATGGTTATTCCTATAATAATTTATTTAATATAGTTACCAAAATAATAATAAGTAAAAAAAATTATAATTATCATAATTTCATATAATTTCAACTAAATTAAAATAATTTTAGGTATTTCAAATAATGATAAATTTTTTAATATTAATTAATATCATAAATTTCAAAATTATATTTATATGTATAAATATAATTTATCATCATTTTTTAAAATACAAAAATAATAAAATCTTCATTTTTTTAAATTTATATATAAATAAATTAATAATATTTATAGTAGTCATATGTTTCATCATTTAATGTGTTTAATATATTAGTTGTTTTATAATTATTATATTTATAATTATAAGATTTTATAAAACAAATTTATAATCTAAAATTATAAATGTCATTATATTTTTCATTTATATTTTCATATATTTTATCATAAATTATATTACAGTTTGCCATTATTTTCATTTATTACTTTTCTAATTTACATGGAAATATTAATTTATTTATGTATTTATAATATAAAACCCATTTTTTATGATTTTTACTTATTATATTTTTTTACAACATAAATTAAATTGAAAAAACTATTTCAATTGATAAAATATAAATTTATAAAATATTATATAATACATGTTCAATTTTAGAGGTTCATTATAATTCCATAATTTGTTCATTTACATTGTTAATTGATAATTTAATATTTTCTACAATATTTATTACTAATATTGAATTATTATTTAAATAAATAATCATTATATTAAAGCACATGATATTATAGATTGGACTTGAGTCATCTCTAGATGATTATAACCTAGATAGCATGATTAGATCTTTCGGTAGGATTAGTGACAACCCCCTCATTGATCCCTATAGTTCTGGACCACAATTAGTATTTCTTCTCAGATAACATCATAATAATCCCTCTAGGTAGAGGTTTCTACTTTGAGCGGGATCCTATATCAGGTTCATAACCCATGTTGATACCACTGTATAATATTTCACTGACCGAGATGAAAGGACTAAAGGGGAAGCTAGAAAACCTTGAGTGGAATGGATTTATCAGGCAATGTGCATCATCATGGGGTCACCTATATTGATCTCCATGAAGTCAAATGTGATACATAGACTCTATATTTACTAATATGGTGATGGTGAATAACCAATATCTATTTCCCACGATTGAAGAACATTTTTATCAATTGATGTTATCTCTATGGGTCTTCAAGATAGATCATCAATTAAGATACCATTATCTGTGTGTAATAGAGGTGGACATTCCATAGATATAATTTTAGAGAAGATATGTGTTGTTTGAATATATAGTGATCTTTTTCATGATGAGAAAATTAATAATGCTATTATGGACATTATGAATTCGATCTTTCACCCATATCTACACTCATCCACCAATGTATTCTTCAATGATATCCTTATTGTAACGCCCCGACACCAGTGACCCAGAGTCGGTGCATTATTTTAATACATTGGCATGATTACAAAGAATCATGTCCCAAAGGACCGATCAGTTTAGTAGTCTTGGAAAATAGATTACATACATGAATGTTACATTACACTTCATAAAATACAAAACAACATAAATAATCCTTTATGAATGCCATTATTCCCTTGTCTTAACCCTACATATCAATCAAAATATAGTTCTTGGAATCCTAGGAAAAATAAAACATAGAAAGGGGTGAGCTCAAATGCTCCGTAAGGGTAAGCAATACATCGGAAGCTTTCATAAATAAGCATAAACATTTAAGACAATGTATAAATAAAACAAAAGCCTTTTAAACATAAACATCAACATAGTATGGAAAAAACATAAAATGAAATAATTCCATTTTCTTATTCACATGGACATTCTACTAATCGAATAATCACATGCAATATCAATAACCACTTTCATAATGATGGAATGCATAATGCCAGACTATCATAACCACATAGCCAAGGCCTCATGCCAAGACTACAAATAAGATTTTGTGAAGGCCTTGTGCCAAGACACTAGTTTGTCTCATGAGACCTACCGATGCATCGAGAAGCTATAGCGGGCTCCACCCGTCACATACTAAGTCCAATGCATTCCCATATGAAAAGGTTTAAACATAATATAAACATTCTTATTAAAACTAGCAAACAAAATGTCAATACTTTCTCCATAAACCATGAATGGTATAAAAATAACACTTCCACAGTAAAACATATCACAAAACCATCAATACAATACAAAAGTTTTGTATCATAATAAATCGAATTTAAATAAGCTTAAAATCCATCGAAGGATGTTGTCATAGATGAAATCATAACTATTTGAGAGAAATATCTCTTTTCTCGAAATCATTAAAAAGTCACACATTTATAAAGGAAGTAATTTAAAAAAAAATTTGAATCAAAGTGTCCCATCCCACTTTGAAACTTTTGAACAGAAATATCATTTCAGAACATTCATTTCCATATAAATAAATCCTTAAAATAATTTTGAAAACATGGACATTAATTAAAAATATTTAGAAAGATAAATCTTTATAACATTTAAAATTATGATCCTGATAAAGAGTACCTTTCACAAATTCTTAAAATATTCAATTTGAAATAATTTAAAAGTCACATAATTATAAAATAAAAGATTTACTTTTAAAATATTCTTATAAGCTTATAAGGGAAGCTTCAACGAAAAATAGACGCACCCGCCGTATAAGTTAAGAAAACATTCTTACCTTAATTCTATCGAAAAGGTTAAAAAAGACCTTGTTTGGAAAATGACAGAATGATTCCTTTATAAAATTCTTATAAAAATTCAAACGACTTTAACCAATATTCTGTAAAATAGTAAGAATGTTTTGAAATACATTTTTAAGAAACATGGATGTGGATGATAAAGAGATCCCAGTAGATTATTACGTATAAACAACCTCAGATAATGAAGAGATTGCAAAATAAACCCTTACCTTGTAATTTTCTTTGGTTGGGGGTAGATTAACCTCCTATATAATGCTTAAATAATTGTTATTAAATTATACAAGAATCAGATACATAAATATGATATCATATATGATCTTTTATCATTGATTTGTTAATAATATCTTAGTATTATCGTTGTTTCGGGTGTTAACTTACTCGTTTTCTTCTATATGTTTTGTTACGTAATTCATGTTTGTCATGGATAGGTTGTATATTAATCATATCCAGAATGATATCAAGCCCATATATACTATTATTAATCATCAAATGAGATTTATACTTGAATGGATACGATGGAGAATGAATCTCATCACGTTTGTGGAAACGGTAGTCCGTACGTACGCACGAGCGACAATATCATTCATTTGATATTAAAATAATATATAATTGGATGGTATATCATATATACAGAATCATTATCATGTTATATTTATTATTTACATGAATTACACATCATTATTACACCCATCCAAATAATAATTTATTTAATAACAATTACACCACGACGTGGAGACGGTAAGCTGTACGTATGCACGTATGGTGACATGTTATTTAGAGGATGGACAGAATACTGAAATATGGTTGTAAAATGTTTATAATAACATCAAAAGATATATAATATACTGGATTTATTATTTTAGAATGGTAATAACAACGAAAGAAGAAGTGGAAGAAGAAAGGAACTTGAAAAAGGGTGGTGAAATCATTACCTCTTCTTCGGGTTCTTCCTTTTGATTTGATCAAAAGGGATCTTTAAGTTGGCTTTCAGACTAAAGTAATGCCTCTAAGATGAAGTGAGGGAAGTTTAGAGAGTATTTGGGAAGGTTTTGGCCGAACCAAAAGGCTTTTAAGGTGCGAGTTAATGATAAGGTAGAGTGCCCTTTTATAAGAGGGGTGAGGGGCACCTTTGGAAAAGCTAGAAATATTATTTTATAATAAATTCATATCCGGTTTCTAATGGCTAAAAAGTGTATTATTAAGAGGTTAATATTGGTATGGGTCGCAAATCACTCAACCAATATAATTAGACAGGTTTGGGTCACTATATTAACCTTATTTTTAAGTATTAACTCTTAGTTAATTAGTTTCACTTTTACAGTGTCTCATGGTATTTTTATATTATATGGTCAATAAAATTACTATATACATCCAAGAGACCCCAAAAGTGGTCCATTAATGACACAAATATCATGATATAAGTCTTTTTTCCTATCCTTAGATTTTTAGGAATTTAATATCAATCAATAATATAATATTTGTTTTAGAAACTCTTTTATGTCAATTTTGACACTATTCAATAATTGATTTTTTGTAAAAATAATAACACAATGATTACTTAGAATAAAGTTAATTACATAAATCCTAACATGTCATATTTACATATAAAATTAGTTTGATTCATAAAAAGTCTCAAATTATATTTATTTGGGTATTTATAATATCAGTTATTCTAATTTTTCATTATTTAGGTAATTACTGCATCATCATTGTGTCATAAATAAATTAAGTTATTTAATATCCAAAAACTATAAATAAATTATTATTATGTAGGAAATCATTTTATCTTTCTAATTAATATTTATAGTCTAAAATACAACATATATAACCCTATGTATATTTTTTTTTCTAAATGATATATGCTTATGTCATTTTTGTATTTATTTTAACTTAATTAAAATAAAGTGTCCCTATCACTTACAAGTGGCTCCATGGGGTCCCAAAATCGACCCAAAGATTCCCATGGTCGGACATGTATCATCCAATAAGGTTAGGACACTTTTTAGGATAATTTTTTATTATTATAATATTTTTTAACCCTTATTTACCGTATTTACCCTTAACTATGGTAAATAAAATATTTACCGTAGTAATTATTCAAAATGTCTAAAAATAAAAGTTACATATTTACACTATTTGAACATCCTGATTCTAAATATGGAATC
Source organism: Viscum album (assembly GCA_963277665.1). Taxonomy (NCBI): domain Eukaryota; kingdom Viridiplantae; phylum Streptophyta; class Magnoliopsida; order Santalales; family Viscaceae; genus Viscum; species Viscum album. The sequence continues at coordinate 135,238,742 of OY728127.1, forward strand.
CATTTTTCCTAATTCAAAACACAGAAGTGGATGAAATTAATTTACAATTAATTCCTGTTGTTAAAACAAAAAGCGTGTTTTTAAGAGATAATAACTATCAAAAGATTGACACTTGTTTATGTCCGGTTTAATTGTAAAATTATGTAAAATGACCAAAATTTTATTAAATGGTAAAAATATATTCTAAATATACTTTAAAACCACTCAAATTTATAATTTATCAATATAAATTATTTCGATTAAAAAAGTCGTTTTTAATTAAAATTTAGTAATTTTCACTATTCATCAAAATATAAAGAATCAAATCCCAACTGTAACGCCCCGACCCCAGTGACCTAGAGTCAGTGCATTATTTTAATACATTGGCATGATTACAAAGAATAAAGTCCCAAAGGACCGATCAGTTTAGCAGTCTTGGAAAATTGATTACATACATGAATGTTACATTACACTTCATAATATACAAAACAACATAAATAATCCTTTATGAATTCCATTATTCCCTTGTCTAAACCCTGCATATCAATCACAATATAATTCTTGGAATCCTGGGAGAAATAAAACATAAAAAGGGGTGAGCTCAAATGCTCCGTAAGGGTAAGCAATACAGTGGAAACTTTCATAAATAAGCATAAACATTTACGGCAATGTACAACTAAAACAAAATCCTTTTAAACTAAAACTTCAACATATTATGGAAAAAATAAAATGAAATAATTCCACTTACTTATTCACATGGATATTATACTAATTGAATAATCACATTCAATATCAATAACCACTTTCATAATGATGGAATGCATAATGCTAGACTATCATATCCACATAGCCAAGGCCTCATGGCAAGACTAAAAATATGATTTTGTCATAGCCTTGTGCCAAGACACTAGTTTGTCTCATGAGAACTACCAATGCATCGAGGAGCTATAGAGGGCTCCACCCGTCACTTACTAAGTCCAATGAATTCCCATATGAAAAGGATTAAACATAACATAATCATTCCTATTAAAACTAGCATACGAAATGTCAATACTTTCTCCATAAACCTTGAAAGGTATAAAAATAATACATCCACAGTAAAACATATCACAAAACATTCAATACAATACAAATGTTTTGTATCATAATAAATCAACTTCTATTAAGAATAAAATCCATTGAAGGATGTTTACATAGATGAAATCAAAACTATTTGAGAGAAATATCTCTTTTCTCAAAATCGTTCAAAAGTCACACATTTATAAAGGATGTAATTTATAAGTGATTTTTGAATCAAAGTGTCCCATACCACTTTGAAACTTTTGAAAATAAATATCATTTCAAAACATTCATTTCCATATAAATAAATCCTTAAAATTATTTTGAAATCATGGACATTAATTAAAAAGAATTAGAAAGATAAATCTTTAAAACATTTAAAATTATGATCTTGATAAAGAGTACCTTTCAAAAATTCATAAAATATTTATTTTGAAAACATTTAATAGTCACATAATTATAAAATAAAAAATTTACTTTGATAATATTCTTCTAATCTTGTAAGGGAAGCTTCGATAGTAAATATCCGCACCCACCGTATAAGTTAAAAAACATTATTACCTTAATTCTGTCGAAAAGGTTAAAAAGGACCTTGTTTGGAAAACGACGGAAAAATTCAATTATAAACATCTTATAAAAAGTAAAATGAGGGTATAAATGACTTTATCCCATATTCTCTAAAATAGTAAGAATGTTTTGAAATACATTTTTATGAAACATTGATGTGGATGATAAAGAGATCCAAGTAGTTTATTATGAATAAACAACCTTGGATAATGAAGAGATTCTGAAATAAACCCTTACCTTGTACTTTTCCTTGGTTGGGGGTAGGTTAAAGTCCTGTATAATGGTGAAATAATTGTTATTAAATTAAACAATAATCATATACATTAATATGATATCATATATGATATTTTAACATTGATTTGTTTATAATATCTTAGTATTATCGTTGTTTCAGGTGTTAACTTACTCATTTTCTTTTATATGTTTTATTACATAAGTTGAGTTTTTCAAGGATAGGTTGTATCATAATCATATACATAATGATATCATGTCTTTATATATTATTATTAATCATAAAATGAGATTTATACTTGAATGGATACGATGGAGAATGAATCTCATCGCGTTCGTGGAGACGGTAGTCCGTACGTACGCACGCCCAACAATATCATTCTTTTGATATTAAAATAATATATAATTTGATTTTATATCATATATAAATAATCATAATAATGATATATTTATTATTTACATGAATTAAACATCATTATTATACCCATCTAAATAATAATTTATTGAATAACAATTACACCACGATGTGGAGACAGTAAGCTATATGTACGCACGTATGGGGACATGTTATTCTAATGATGGATAGAATACTGAAATATGGTTTTAAAATGTTTATAATAACATCAATTTATATATAATATACTGGAGTTATTATTTTAGAATGGTAATAACAAATAAAGAAGAAGTGGAAGAAGAAAGGAACATGAAAAAGGGTGGTGAAATCATTACCTCTTCTTCGGGTTCTTCCTTTTGATTTGATCAAAAGGGATCCTTAAGTTGGCTTTATAACTAAAATAAGTCCTATAGGACGAAGTGAGGGAAGTTTAGAGAGTATTTGGGGAGAGGGTGGCCGAACCAAAAGGCTTTTATGACGCGAGTTAATGATAAGGGAGAGTGCCCTTTTATAAGAGGGGCGAGGGGTACCTTTGGAAACGCTAGAAATATTATTTTATAATAAATTAATATTCAGTTTCTAATGCCTCCAAAGTAGATTATTTATAGTTTAAGATGGGTATGGGTCGAAACTCACTCAACCAATAGAATTTAGACAGGTTTGGGTCACTATATTAACCTTATCGTTAAGTATTAACTCTTAGTTAATTAGTTTCACTTTTACAATGTCTCTTTGTATTTTTATATTATATAGGTAATAAGCTTACTATATACATCCAATCGACCCCAAAGTGGTCCATTAATTATACACCTATCATCATATAAGTCTCTTTTCCGAACCATATATTTTTACAAATTTAATATCAATTAATAATATAGTATTTGTTTTAGAAACACTTTTAAGTTAATTTTGACATTATTCAATAATTGATTTTTGTAAAAATCATAACAGAATGATTACATCGAAAAAAGTTAAATTAAATAAATCATAACATGTCATAGGAACCAATAAAATTAGTTTAATTCATTAATAGTCTCAAATTATATTTATTTGGGAATTTATAATATCAATTATTCTAATTTTTCATTAATTAGGTAATTACTACATCATCATTGTGTCATATATAAATTAACTTATTTAATGTATAAAAATTATAAATAAATTATCACTATGTTGGAAATATTTTTATATTTCTAATGAATATTTATAGTTGAATATCCAACATATATAACCCTATGTAAAAATTGTTTTTCTAAAAGATATATGCTTATGTCATTTTTGTATTTATTATAACTTAATTAAAATAAAGTGTCCCTATCACTTACAATTGGCTCCATGGGGTCCCAAAATCGAGCCAAATATGACCATGGTCGTACATGTATCAACCAATAATGTTATCACACATTTTAGGGTAATTTGATATTATTATAAAATTTTTTAACCCTTATTTACCAGATTTACCCTTAACCATGGTAAATAAAATATTTATCGAAGTAATTATTCAAAATGTCTAAAAATAAAATATATCAATTTACAAAATTTGAACATCCTTATTCCAAATATGGAATCCATTTTTTCAAATTCAATACACAGAAGTGGCAGAAATTAATTTAAAATTAATTTTTGTTGTTAAAACAAAAATCGTGTTTTTAAGAGATAATAACTATCAAAAGATTGACACTTGTTTATGTCCGGTTTAATTGTAAAATTATGTACAATGACCAACATTGTATTAAATGGTAAAAATTTATTGTAAATATACTGTAAAACCACTCAAATTCATAATTTATCAATATAAATTATTTCGATTAAAAATGTTGTTTTTAATTAAAATTTAGTAATTTTCACTATTCATCAAAATATAATTGTTATCCGAAAAGTTCCAAAATTTCTCCTTAGGATAAATTTGATATTTCGAAAAAAAATGAAGTCCATTTTGAGAGATAAAATTTATAAAATTTTAAAAAGTATGTATTATTATTAATTACGGCTAGTTTGATTGGTTGTAGTGTGTGTCAGAACTCGAAGTTGCGTACAACACATGCTACTATATTATTCAAAGAGAAGCATACCGTGGAAGCTTGGGGTGTTAAATTGTAAATTTTTTTATGTCCCCATTCTAAAGAATAAATTTATTTAGTCCAATTGAATATATAAACGTTTAAAATATTGGATTTAAAAAGGGTTCACTATTAAAGTTGGTAAAAGTGAATTTTTGAAAAATACTTCTTTTTTCTGAAAAAAGGAATTTGTTCTTACATTATGTCTAAGAAACTCATAATATGGATTCTAAAATTATAAGGATTATATAATTTTTAAATTTTAGTTAATGCTATTCATAACCTCTTTTGAACGGCTTGTTTGGTAAGTCATGGTGCGCTTGAACTCGGTGTTGCGTGTAGTGCAAGTTATTGAATTATTTTGAAGAAAATAACACACTATGAAATCTTGGGGTGTTACATTCTCCCCTCCTTCAATGAATTTCGTTCTCGCAATTTGAAATTGTTCTTAAAAAATAAAAGGTTGAAACTAGAAAATATCATTGTGGGAAAACCCACATCGGAAATTGGGTTACTAAAATTTAGTCTTAATATGAGGAAAAGACAAATGAAAGGGTCACCACCAAATTATGATCTCAAAATTATGATCTCAATTAGGAGAACATTGGTGGTAATTAGAGACATATAATTGGAATAAAAACGTAAATATTTATAGGTAGTGATTGAGGTCATCAATCACAAACAAGTGTGACATTGAGGTCCTTAAATTCATCAATCTATGATGATTTAAAATACGATCTGTTCAAAAAAACATAGGGTATTAGGATAACACTTTTTTTGGTTTTAGGATTCCTTAAATAAATCCTAAGAATTAATTTCTTCAGAGAATAAGAGAAAAGAAAAATATATATTTTTGACACATATAGTTCCATCCTTTAACTAATTTCTACCACAAACTCATCTTTCAATATAAAAGATAATAGAACGTAAAACAAATATTATATTTATCCCATTCATATAGGGTTTCAAAAAAACGAATTTAATATTCATCTACCAGATCTTTTTAAAAAACTACATTATTTAATCCAGGACATCACGTGGGCCAGTGGTAGGTGATACACCCTTGTCTCCCTTCGGTTGTGGGTTCAAGTCTCGCGGCCTTGTCGGACGCGACGGGTTGCCGCTGGACCTCCAGGTTGTCCTTTTATGGCAATCCAAAAATAATCCAAACTAGAACTATCCAAAATACTTTAGTCCAAAATTTATAAGGAAGGTAAACAAAATGAAGATCCTTTTTTCCATGTAATAACATGTGAACACCTTCGTCATGTATTCTTTTAAAACACTACAACATCCCGAGTTACCATAAAAACGTATTGATTACATTCATGATCCCTTATTCCTTAAAGAATAATGGATATACTCCTTCAATCAAAAATGTTGTAAACCCCCAATAATGATGGAATATACAAATCATTAATCAGTTTCAAGGTAGTCAAGAATATCCAATATAATTTATCCAAATCAATCATGTATTATTCTAAAATCACTACCTAGGTATCAGAACCATATTATGGTTTATCATTCTCTCAACCATATATTTTCCAAAAATTTAACCTACTATTGAGTCACTTTTCTTTGTTCCACACAATCTCAAGTCCTTAATGAAATAGTACTGCAGTACAATCCTTATATACTCCATAATTATTATAACAAGTACATTGTCGATACAACACTCAAATGACATAATCAACAAAAGAACTCTAATCATTCCCCCTCATCTGTGGTAGTATCAAAACTTGATTATTATCCAATAGCATCATTTGTCGCATAGTCTGATGACTGGGACATAGGTTCATGTAGTTTCCAAACTCCTTGAAAATGAAGCATTGTACATTTGAAACCATTTTCTTACCCGTGCAGTCACGTACTTGGTGCCCTTTTCCTCCACACTTATAAAAAACTCCCATTCCTTTCAGGAAAGTTCTAGGGTGTTTCTTCCCAGAGTTATCACATATGGGAAAATTCTTCTTTTCCCTTTTCCCTTTATCCATATTTCTCTCTTCCATAATTTTCTTCTCTTCCTTCCCTTCAAAGACATAGGACTCAGTAAACTCTTTACATATATTATCAACACATGATATTATTTCTTCATATGATGATAATACATGGGAGACTATTTCTCTTATAAATTCTGGCTTAAGACCATGAAATTTATGATCCTTCTTTCTCTTTGGATCATGAACATTGTTTCAGTTCTCATTCCTTCTACTGGGCGCCATTTCTAAACAATGACATACACTATATTAGTTTATGAATAACAATAACTAATCCCAAACTTGTAAAACACATAACGTAAATTAAATAGTTTATAGACATAATACATAATAAAAATGTCTCCATTGAGGAAGTATATACTCATAAACCCTTCATAATGGTTTTTAATGAAAATGATAATTATCCTAAGAATATCCCCCGGGAGTGTCGTAACCAAGAGTCTAGCAAGGCTCGTTGTCGTGCACCAGTTCTCGTTCGATTCTAGCTCAAATCGGTGTTTTCAGGTTTTACACCTAGGTACATCTGTGCCAGAGCCGCCTCTACACGCGCATTCTTAGACAGGGATGTATAGCTCAGAAAACTCAAGAAATCTCTACAATACCAAAATTCTAGGAAGTTCTTCTATACTAATCCTCAAAGTCTATCTTAGGGCTATGTGCTCTAATCAGAGTTTATCTAAATCTAGTTTCCAAGGTTATTGCTAAACTTCCTCTGATATCAACTGTAACGCCCTGACCCCAGTGACCTAGAGTCAGTGCATTATTTTAATACATTGGCATCATTACAAAAAATCAAGTCCCAAAGGACCGATCAGTTTTGCAGTCTTGGAAAATTGATTACTTACATGAATGTTACATTACACTTCATAACATACAAAACAACATAAATAATACTTTATGAATTCCATTATTCCCTTGTCTAAACCCTGCATATCAATCACAATAAAGTTCTTGGAATCCTGGGAGAAATAAAACATAGAAAGGGGTGAGATAAAATGCTCTGTAAGGGTAAGCAATACAGCGGAAACTTTCATAAATAAGCATAAACATTTAAGGCAATGTATAACTAAAACAAAAGCCTTTTAAACTTAAACATAAACATATTATGGAAAAAATAAAATGAAATAATTCCATTTACTTATTCACATGGATATTATACTAATCAAATAATCACATTCAATATCAATAACCACTTTCATAATGATGGAATGGATAATGCTAGACTATCATAACAACATATCCAAGGCCTCGTTCCAAGACTACAAATAATATTTTGTCAAAGCCTTGTGCCAAGATACTATTTTGTCTCATGAGACATACCCATGCATCGAGGAGCTATAGCGGGCTCCACCTGTCACTTACTAAGTCCAATTCATTCCCATATGAAAAGGATTAAACATAACATAAACATTCCAATTAAAACTAGCATACGAAATGTCAATACTTTCTCCATAAACCTTGAATGGTATAAAAATAACACATCCACAGTAAAACATATCATAAAACATTCAATACAATACAAATGTTTTGTATCATAATAAATCAACTTCAAATAAGCTTAAAATCCATCGAAGGATGTTGAATAGATGAAATCAAAACTATTTGAGAGAAATATCACTTTTCTCGAAATCATTGAAATTCCCACATTTATAAAGGAAGTAATTTAAAAGAGATTTTTTAATCAAAGTTTCTCATACCACTTTTAAAATTTTGAAAAGAAATATCATTTCAAAACATTCATGTCCATATAAATAAATCCTCAAAATTATTTTGAAAACATGGACATTAATTAAAATGATTTATAAAGATAAATCTTTATAACATTTAAAATTATGATCTTGATAAAGAGTACCTTTCACAAATTCTTAAAATATTCTTTTTGAAATCATTTAAAAGTCACATAATTATAAAATAAAAAATTTACTTTGATAATATTCTTCTAATCTTGTAAGGGAAGCTTCGACAGAAAATAGCCGCACCCATCGTATAAGTTAAAAAACATTCTTACCTTAATTCTGTCGAAAAGGTTAAAAAGGACCCTGTTTGGAAAACGACGAAAAGATTCCTTTATAAACTTCTTATAAAAAGTAAAACAAGGGTATAAATGACATTAACCCATATTCTGTAAAATAGTAAGAATTTTTTTAAATACATCTTTAAGAAACATGGATGTGGATTATAAAGAGATCCAAGTAGATTATTACGAATAAACAACCTCAGATAATAAAGAGATTGCGAAATAAACCCATACCTTGTAATTTTCCTTGGTTGGGGGTAGGTTAAACTCCATTATAATGGTGAAATAATTGTTATTAAATTATACAAGAATCATATACATTAATATGATATCATATATGATCTTTTAACATTTATTTGTTAATAATATCTTAGAATTATCGTTTTTTCGGGTGTTAACTTACTCATTTTCTTTTATATGTTTTATTATGTTTGTTGTGTTTTTCATGGATAGGTTGTATCTTAATCATATCAAGAATGATATCAAGTCTTTAGATACTATTATTAATCATCAAATGAGATTTAGACTTGAATGGATACGATGGAGAATGAATCTTATCACGTTCGTGGAGACGGTAGTCCGTACGTACGCACACCCAACAATATCATTCTTTTGATAGTAAAATAATATATAATTGGATTTTATATCATATATAAAGAATAATTATCATGTTATATTTATTATTTACATGAATTAAACATCATTATTATACCCATCCAAATAATAATTTATTGAATAACAATTACACCATGACGTGGAGACGGTAAGATGTATGTACGCACGTATGGTGACGTGTTATTCAAATAATGGATAGAATACTGAAATATGGTTGTAAAATGTGTATAATAACATCAATGTATATATAATATAGTGGATTTATTATTTTATAATGGTAATAACAATGAAATAAGAAGTGGAAGAATAAATGAACTTGAAAGATGGTGGTGAAATCATTACCTCTTCTTCGGGTTCATCATTTTGATTTGATCAAAAGGGATCCATAAGTTGGCTCTCTGACTAAAGTAAGACCTCTATGATGAAGTGAGGGATGTTTAGAGATTATTTGGGAAGAGGTTGGCCAAACCAAAAGGCTTTGATGGTGTGAGTTAAAGAGAAGGGAGAGTACCCTTTTATAAGAGGGGTGAGGGGTACCTTGTGAAATACTAGAATATTATTTTATAATAAATTCATATTCGGTTTATAATGGATCCAAAGTGGATTATTTATAGGTTAATATTGGTATGGGTAGAAACTCACTCAACCAATAGAATTTAAACAGGTTTGGTTCACTATATTAACCTTATCTTTAAGTATAACTCTTAGTTAATTAGTTTCACTTTTACAATGTCTCTTTGTATTTTTATATTATATGGTTAATAAACATACTATATACAACCATTCTACCCCAAAGTGGTCCATGAATGATACACCTATCATGATATAAGTTGTTTTGCCAAACCTTAGATTTTTAGGAATTTAATGTCAATTAATAATATAATATTTGTTTTAGAAACTCTTTTATGTCAATTTGACACTATTCAATAATTGATTTTTGTAAAAAACATAACAGAATGATTACTTCAAATAAAGTTAATTAAATAAATCATAACATGTCATAGGAACCTATAAAATTAGTTTAATTCATTAATAGTCTAAAATTATATTTATTTGGGTATTTATAATATCAATTATTCTAATTTTTCTTTAATTAGGTAATTACTACATCATCATTGTGTCATATATAAATTAACTTATTTAATGTCTAAAAATTATAAATAAATTATCATTATGTAGGAAATTTTTTTATATTTCTAATGAATATTTATAGTAGAAAATCAAATATATATAACCCTATGTAAAATTTTTTTTTCTAAAAGATATATGCTTATGTCATTTATGTATTTATTTTAACTTAATTAAAATAAAGTGTCCCTATCACTTACAAGTGGCTCCATGGGTCCCAAATCGACCCAAATTTGCCCATGGTCGTACATGTGTCATCCAATAAGGTTATCACACGTTTTAGGGTATGTTTTTATTATTATAATATTTTTTAACCCTTATTTACCGGATTTACCCTTAACTATGGTAAATAAAATATTTACCGAAGTAATTATTCAAAATGTCTAAAAATAAAAGTTAACCATTTACACAATTTGAACATCCTTATTCCAAATATCGAATCCATTTTTTCAAATTCAAAACACAGTAGTGGCAGAAATTAATTTAAAATTAATTTTTGTTGTTAAAACAAAAATCGTGTTTTTAAGAGATATTAACTATCAAAAGATTGACACATGTTTATATCCGGTTTAATTGTAAAATTATGTACAATGACCAAAATTGTATTAAATGGTAAAAATTTATTGAAAATATAAATTAAAACCACTCATATTAATAATTTATCAATATAAATTATTTCTATTAAAATTGTTTTTTTTAATTAAAATTTAGTAATTCTCACTATTCATCAAAATATAAATGTTATCCGAAAAGTTTCAAAATTTCACCTTAGGCTAAATTCGATATTTCTAACCCAAAAAATAATTCCATTTTGAGAGATAATATTTATAAAATTTTAAAAAGTAGGTATTAATATTCATTACGGCTTGTTTGATTTGTTGTAGTGTGTGTTAGAACTCGAAGTTGCGTAAAACACACGCTACTGTGTTATTCAAAGAGAAGCATACCGTGGAAGCGTGGGGTGTAACATTGTAAATTTTTTTATGTCCCCATTATAAATAATAAATTCATTTAGTCAAATTGAATATATAAAAGTCTAAAATATTAGATTTAAAAAGGGATCACTATTAAAGTTGGTAAAAGTGCATTTTTGAAAAATACTTCTTTTATCTGAAAAAAAGGAATTTGTTCTTACTTTATGTCTAAGAAACTCATAATATGGATTCTAAAATTATAAGGATTATATAAAGTTTAATATTTTGTTAATATTATTCATAACCTCTTTTGAACGGCTTGTTTGGTATGTCATGATGTGCTTGAACTCGATGTTGCGTGTAGTGCAAGTTATTTAATTTTTTTGAAAAAATAACACACTATGAAATCATGGGGTGTTACATTCACCCCTCTTTCAATAAATTGCATCCTCGCAATTTGAAATTGTTCTTAAAAAATAAAAGGTTGAAACTAGAAAATATCATTGTGGGAAAACCCACATAGGAAATTGGAATACTAAAATTTAGTCTTAATATGAGGAAAAGAGAAATGAAAGGGTAACCACCAAATTATGATATCAAAATTATGATCTCAATTAGGAGAACATTAGTGGTAATTAGAGACATAAAATTGGAAGAAAAACGTAAAAATTTATAGGTAGTGATTGAGGTCATCAATCACAAACAAGTGTAAAATTGAGGTCCTTAAATTCATTAATCTATGATGATTTGAAAAACCATCGGTTCAACAAAACATAGGGTATTAGGATAACACTTTTTTGGTTTTAGGATTCTTTAAATAAAGTATAAGAATTTATTTCTTCATAGAATAAGAGAAGAAGAAAAGTATATATTTTTGACAAGTAGAGTTCCATACATTAACTAATTTCTACCACAAACTCATCTTTCACTATAAAAGATAATAGAATGTAAAACAAATATTATATTTATCCTCTTCGTATAGGGTTTCAAAAAAACGAATTTAATATTCATCTACCAGATCTTCAAAAAAAACTAAATTATTTAATCCAGGACATCACGTGGCCCAGTGGTAGGTGATACACCCTTGTCGCCCTTCAGTTGTGGGTTCAAGTCTTCCGGCCTTGCCGGACGCGACGAGTTGCCGCCCGACCTCCCGGTTGTCCTTTTATTGCAATCCAAAATTTATCCAAACTAGAACTATCCAAAATACATTAGTCCAAAATTTATAAGGAAGGTAAACAAAATGAAGATCCTTTTTTCCATGTAATAACATGTGAGCACCTTCATCCTGTATTCTTTTAAAACACTACAACATCCTGAATTACCATAAAACCATGTTGATTACATTCATGATCCCTTATTCCTTAAAGAATAATGGATATACTCCTTCAATCCAAAAATGTTGTAAACCCCCAACAATGATGGAATATAAAAATCATTAATCAGTTTCAAGGTAGTCAAGAATATCCAATATAATTTATCCAAATCAATCATGTATTATTCTAAAATCACTACCTAGGTATCAGAACCATATTATGGTTTATCATTCACTCAATAATATATTTTCCAAAAATTGAACCTACTATTGAGTCACTTTTCTTTGTTCCACACAATCTCAAGACCTTAATGAAAAAGTACTGCAGTACAATCCTTATATACTCCATAATTATTATAACAAGTACATTGTTGATACAACCCTCAAATAACATAATCAAAATAAGTACTCTAATCATTACTCTTCATCTGTGGTAGTATCATAACTTGATTATTATACAATAGCATCATTTGCGGCAGAGTCTGATGACTGGGACATAGGTTCGCATAGTGTCCAAACTCCTTGGAAATGAATCATTGGACATTTGAAACCATTTTGTTACCATTGCAGTCATGTATTTGGTGCCCTTTTCCTCCACACTTATAAAAAACTACCTTTCCTTTTAGGAAAGATCTAGGGTGTTTCTTCCCACAGTTATCACATATGGAAAAATTCTTCTTTTCCCTCTTCTCTTAATCATTATTTCTCTCTTCCATCATTTTATTCTCTTTCTTCCCTTCAAATACATAGGACTCAGTAAACTCTTTACTTATCTTATCAACGGATGATATTATTTCTTCATATGATGATAATACATGGGAGACTATTTCTATTATAAATTATGGCTTAAGACTGCGAAATATGTGATCTTTCATTCTCTTTGGATCATGTACATTGCTGGAGTCCTCATTCCTTCTACTGGGCTCCATCTCTAAACAATGGCATACACAAAATTAGTTTATGAATAAAAATATCTAATCCCAAACTTGTAAAACACATAAGATAAATTAAATTGTTTATGGATATAATAAATAATAAAAATGTATCCTTTGAGGTAGTATATACTCATAAACCCTTCATAATGGTTTGTAAAGAAAATGAGAATTATCCTAATCATATCCCACGGGAGTGTCGTAACCAAGAGTACAGCAAGCCCCGTTGTCGTGCACCAGTTCCTGTTTGAGTCTAGCTCAAAGTGGTGTTTTCAGGTTTTACCCCTAGGTACATTTGTGTCAGAGCTGCCTCTACCTGCTCGTATCCAGACAGGGATCTATTGCTCGGAAAACTCACAAAATCTCTACAATACCAAAATTCTAGGAAGTCCTTCTATACTAATCCTCAAAGTCTATCTTAGGGTTGTGTGCTCTAATCAGAGTTTATCTAAATCTACTTTCCAATGTTATTGCTAAACATCCTCTGATACCAACTGTAATGCCCCGACCCTAGTGACCTAGAGTTGGTGCATTATTTTAATACATTGGCATGATTACAAAGAATCAAGTCCCAAAGGACCGATCAGTTTAGCAGTCTTGGAAAATTTATTATATACATGAATGTTACATTACACTTCATAACATACAAAACAACATAAATAATCCTTTATGAATGCCATTATTCCCTTGTCTTAACCCTGCATATCAATCACAATATAGTTCCTGGAATCTAGGGAAAAATAAAACATTGAATGGGGTGAGATCAAATGCTCCGTAAGGGTAAGCAATAGAGCGGAAACTTTCATAAATAAGTATAAACATTTAAGGCAATGTATAACTAAAACAAAAGGCTTTTAAACTTAAACATCAACTTAGTATTGAAAAAACAAAATGAAATAATTCCATTTACTTATTCACATGGATATTATACTAATCGAATAATCACATGCATTATCAACAACCACTTTCATAATGATGGAATTCATAATGCCAGACTATCATAACCACATAGCCAAGGCATCATGCCAAGGATACAAATAAGATTTTGTCAAGTCCTTGTGCCATGACACTAGTTTGTCTCACGAGACCTACCGATGCATCGAAAAGCTATAGAGGGCCCCACCTCTCACTTACTAAGTCCAATGCATTCCCATATGAAAAGGTCTAAACATAACATAAACATTCTAATTAAAACTAGCATACTAAATGTCAATACATTCTCCATAAACCACAAATTGTAAAAAAATAACACATCCACAGTAAAACATATCACAAAACCTTCAATAAAATACAACAGTTTTGTATCATAATAAATAAACATCAAATAATCTTAAAATCCATCAAAGGATGTTGACATAGATGTAATCAAAACTATTTGAGATAAATATCTTTTTTCTCGAAAACATTGAAAAGTCACACATTTATAAAGGAAGTAATTTAAAAGAGATTTTTGAATCAAAGTGTCTCAGACCACTTTGAAACTTTTGAAAAGAAATATCATTTCAAAACTTTCATGTCCATATAAATAAATCCTTAAAATCATTTTGAAAACATGGACATTAATTAAAAATATTTAGAAATATAAATCTTTAAAACATTTAAAATTATGATCTTGATAAAGAGTACCTTTCACAAATTCTTAAAATAGTCATTTTAAAATCATTTAAAAGTTAGATAATTATAAAATAAAACATTTACTTTGAAAATATTCATATAATCTTGTAAGGGAAGCTTGAACGGAAAATAACTTCACCCGCCGTATAAGTTAAAAAAAACATTCTTACCTTAATTCTATCGAAAAGGTTAAAAAGGACCTTGTTTGGAAAACGACGGAAAGATTCCTTTATAAAATTATTATAAAAAGTCAAAAAAGGGTATAAATGACTTTAAACCATATTCTGTAAAACAGTATGAATATTTTGAAATACATTTTTAAGAAACATGGATGTGGATGATAAAGAGATCCCAGTAGATTATTACGTATAAACAACCTCAGATAACGAAGAGATTGAAAAATAAACCCTTACCTTGTACTTTTCCTTGGTTGGGGGTAGGTTAAACTCCTTTATAATGGTGAAATAATTGTTTTTAAATTATACAAGAATCATAAACATTAAAATTATATCATATATGATCTTTTAACATTGATTTGTTAATAATATCTTACTATTATCGTTGTTTCGGGTGTTAACTTACTCGTTTTTTATATGTTTTGCTACATAAGTCGTGTTTGTCATGGATAGGTTGTATCTTAATCATATCCAGAATGATATAAAGTCCTTATATACTATTATTAATCATCAAATGAGATTTATACATGAATGGATACGATGTATAATGAATCTCATCGTGTTCGTGGAGACGGTAGTCCGTACGTACGCACGCGTGACAATATCATTATTTTGATATTAAAATAATATATAATTAGATGATATATCATATATAGAGAATAATTGTCATGTTATATTTATTATTTACATGAATTACACATCATTATTATACCCATCCAAATAATAATTTATTGAATAACAATTACACCACGACGTGGAGACGATAAGCCATACGTGCGCACGTATGGTGATGTGTTATTCAAAGGATGAATAGAATTCTGAAATATGGTTGTAAAATGTTTATAATAACATCAAATTATATATAATATACTGGAGTTATTATTTTATAATGGTAATAACAAAGAAATAATAAGTGGAAGAAGAAAGGAACATTAAAAAGCGTGGTGAAATCATTACCTCTTTTTCGGGTTCTACCTTTTTATTTGATCAAAAGGGCCTCTTAAGTTGGATTTATGACTAAAGTAAGGCCTCTTGGATGAATTGAGGGATGTTTAGAGAGAATTTGGGAAGATTTTGGCTTATACAAAAGGCTTTGATGGTGTGAGTTAATGAGAAGTGAGAGTTCCCTTTTATAAGAGGGGTGAGGGGCACCTTTGGAAAAGCTAGAAATATTATTTTATAATAAATTCATATTTGGTTTATAATGTCTCCAAAGTGGATTATTTAAAGGTTAAGATGGTTATGGGTCTAAAATCACTCTACCAATAGAATTTAGATAGGTTTGGGTCACTATTTTAACATTATCTTTAAGTATTAACTCTTAGTTAATTAGTTTCACTTTTACAATGTCTCTTTGTATTTTTATATTATATGGTTAATAAACATAATATATACATTCAAGAGACCCCCAAGTGGTCAATTAATGATACACCTATCATGATATAAGTCTCCTGGCCGAACCTTATATTTTTAGGACTTTAATATCAATCAATAATATAATATTTGTTTTACAAACTCTTTTATGTCAATTTTGACACTATCAAATAATTTATTTTTGTAAAAATCATAACAGAATGATTACATCGAAAAATGTTAATTAAATAAATCCTAACATGTCATATTAACATATTAAATTCGTTTAATTCAAAAAAAGTCTCAAATGATATTTATTTGTGTATTTATAATATCAATTATTGTAATTTTTCATTAATTAGCTAATTACTGTATCATCATTTTTTCATATATAAATTAAAATATATAATGTCTAAAAATTATAAATAAATTATCATTATGTAGGAAATATTTTTATATTTAAAATGAATATTTATAGTCGAAAATATAACATATATAACCCTATGTAAAAATTATGTTTCTAAAAGATATATGCTTATGTCATTTTGGTATTTCTTTTAACTTAATTAAAATAAATTGTCCCTATCACTTACAAGTGGCTCCATGGGGTCCCAAAATCAACCCAATGATGCCCATGGTCGGACATGTATCATAAAATAAGTTTATGACACGTTTTAGGGTAATTGTTTATTATTATAATATTTTTTATCACTTATTTACCGGATTTACCCTTAACCATGGTAAATAAAATATTTACCGAAGTAATTATTCAAAATGTCTAAAAATAAAAGTTACCCATTTACAGAATTTGAAAATCCTGATTCCAAATATGGAATCCATTTTTCCAAATTCAAAACACAGAAGTGGCGGGAATTAATTTAAAATTCATTCCCGTTGTTAAAATAAAATGTGTGTTTTTAAGAGATAATAACTATCAAAAGATTGACACTTGTTTATTACCGATTTATTTGTAAAATTATTTACAATGACAAATATTGTATTAAATGGTAAAAATATATTCTAAATATGTTTTAAAACCACTAAAATTCATAATTTATCAATATCAATTATTTCTATTAAAAAAATTGTTTTTAATTAAAATTTAGTAATTTTCAGTATTCATCAAAATATAAATATTATCCGAAAAGTTCCAAAATATCACCCTAGGCTAAATTAAATATTTAGAATCCAAAAATGAAGTCCATTTTGAGAGATAAAATTTATAAAATTTTAAAAAGTAGGTATTAATATTCATTACTGCTAGTTTGATTGGTTGTAGGGTGTGTTAGAACTCGAAGTTGTGTACAACACACGCTACTGTATTATTCAAAGAGAAGCGTACCGTGGAAGTTTGGGGTGTTAAATTGTAAATTGTTTTATGCCCCATTCTAATGAATATGTTTATTTATTCAAATTGAATATATTAAGGTTTAAAATATTGGATTTAAAAGGGGTTCACTATTAAAGTTGGTTAAAGTTCATTTTTGAAAAATACTTCTTTTATCTGAAAAAAGAAATTTGTTCTTACATTATATCTAAGAAACTCATAATATGGATTCTAAAATTATAAGTATTATATAATGTTTAAAATTTAGTTAATACTATTCATAACCTCTTTTGAACGACTTGTTTGGTATGTCATGGTGCGCCTGAACTCAGTGTTCCGTGTAGTGAAAGTTATTGAATTTTTTGAAGAAATATCACACTATGAAATCTTGGGGTGTACCATTCTCCCCTCCTTCAACAAATTGCGTCCTCACAATTTGAATCTTTTCTTCGAAAATAAAAGGTTGGAAATAGATAATATCATCGTGGGAAAACCCACATCTGAAATTGGGTTACTAAAATTATTCTTAATATGAGGAAAAGAGAAATGAATGGGCCACCACCAAATTATGATCTCGATTAAGAGAACATTTTTGGTAATTAGAGACATATAATTGGAGTAAAAACGTAAATATTTATCGGTAGTGATTGAGGTAATCAATCACAAAAAAGTTTAAAATTGAAGTCCTTAAATTCATCAATCAATGATGATATGAAATACCATCGGTTCAAAAAAACATTGGGTATTAGGATAAAACATTTTTGGTTTTAGGATTCCTTAATTAAAGTATAAGAATTAATTTCTTCATAGAATAAGTGAAGAAGAAAAATATATTCTTGAAAAGTAGATTTCCATCCTTTAACTAATTTCTACCACAAACTCATCTTTCACTCTAAAAGATAATAGAACGTAAAAAATATATTCTTTTTATCCTATTAGTGTAGGGTTCCAAAAAAAAGAATTTATAATTCATCTACCAGATCTTCTAAAAAAACTACATTATTTAATCCAGGACATCACGTGGGCCAGTGGTAGGTGATACACCCTTGTCGCCCTTCAGTTGTGGGTTCAAGTCTCGCGGCCTTGCCGGACGCGACGGGTTACCGCCCGACCTCCGAGTTTTCCTTTTATGGCAATCCAAAAATAATCCAAACTAGAACTATACAAAATAATTTAGTCCAAAATTTATAAGGAAGTTAAACAAAATGAAGATCCTTTTTTCCATGTAATAACATGTGAACACCTTCATCATGTATTCTTTTAAAACACTACAACATCATTAATTACCATAAAACCTTATTGATTACATTCATGATCCCTTATTCCTTAAAGAAAAATGGACATACTCCTTCAATCAAAAAATTTTGTAAACCCCCAACAATAATGAAATATACAAATCATTAATCAGTTTCAAGGTAGTCATGAATATCTAATATAATTTATCCGAAACAATCATGTAATATTCTAAAATCACTACCTCAGTATCAGAACCATATTATGGTTTATCATTCTCTCAGCCATATATTTTCCAAAAATTTTAACTACTATTGAGTCACTTTTCTTTATTCCACACAATCTCAAATCCTTAATGAAATAGTACTGCAGTACAATCCTTATATACTCCATAATTATTATAACAAGTACATTGTTGATACAACACTCAAATGACATAATCAACATAAGAACTCTAATCGTTCCTCTTCACATGTGGTAGTATCATAACTTGATTATTATCCAATAACATCATTTGCAGCATAGTCTAATGACTAGGAAATAGGTTCGTGTAGTGTCCAAACCCCTTGAAAATGAAGCATTGTACATTTGAAACCATTTTCTTACCCTTCCAGTCATATACTTGGTGCCCTTTTCCTCCACACTTATAACAAACTCCCATTCCTTTCTGGAAAGTTCTAGGGTGTTTCTTCCCACATTTGTCACATATGGGAGAATTCTTCTTTTCCCTCTTCCCTTTATCCATCTTTCTGTCTTCCATCCTTTTCTTCTCTTGCTTCCCTTCAACGCCATAGGACTTAGTAAACTCTTTACTTATCTTTTCAACACTTGATATTATTTCTTCATATAATGATAATACATGGGAGACTATTTCTCTTATAAATTCTGGCTTAAGACCATGAAAGAAATGATCCTTCTTTCTCTTTGGATCATGTACATTTCTGGAGTTCTCATTCTTTGTACTGGGCTCCATTTCTAAACAATGGCATACACTAGATTAGTTTATGAATAACAATACCTAATCCCAAACTTGTAAAACACATAACATAAATTAAATAGTTTATAGATATGATCCATAATAAAAATGTCTCCTTTAATGAAGTATACAATCATAAACACTTCATAATGGTTTGTAATGAAAATGAGAATTATCCTAATCATATCCCCCGTGAGTGTCGTAACCATGAGTGCAGAAAGGCCCATTGTCGTGCACCATTTCCCGTTCGAGTCTAGCTCAAAGCGGTGTTTTCGGGTTTTACCCCTAGGTACATCTGTGCCAGAGCCGACTCTACCTGGTCATATCCAGACAGGGATTTATTTCTTGGAAAACTCACAAAATCTCTACAATACCAAAATTCTAGGAAGTTATTCTATACTAATCCTCAAAGTCTATCTTAGGGATGTGTGCTCTAATCAGAGTTTATCTAAATCTCGTTTCCAAGGTTATTTCTAAACTTCCTCTGATACCAACTATAATTCCCTGACCATAGTAACCCAGAGTCGGTGCATTATTTTAATACATTGGCATGATTACAAAGAATCATGTCCCAAAGGACTGATCAGTTTAGTAGTCTTGGAAAATAAATTACATACATGAATGTTAAATTACACTTCATAACATACAAAACAACATAAATAATAATTTATGAATGCCATTATTCCCTTGTCTTAACCCTTCATATCAATCACAATATAGTTCTTGGAATCCTGGGAAAAATAAAACATAAAAAGGGGTGAGCTAAAATGCTCCGTAAGGGTAAGCAATACAACGGAAACTTTCATAAATAACCATAAACATTTAAGGCAATGTATAACGAAAACAAAAGCCTTTTAAACATAAACTTCAACATAGTATGGAAAAAATAAAATGAAATAATTCTATTTACTTATTCATATGGATATTCTATTAATCGAATAATAATATGCAATATCAATAACCACTTTCATAGTGATGGAATGCATAATGCCAGACTATCATAACCACATAGCCAAGGCCTCGTGCCAAGACTACAAATAAGATTTTGTCAAGGCCTTGTTCCAAGACACTAGTTTGTCTCATGAGACCTACCAATTCATCGAGGAGCTATAGTGGGCTCCACCGGTCACTTACTAATTCCAATGCATTCCCATGTGAAAAGGTTTAAACATAACATAAACATTCTTATTAAAACTAGCTTACACAATGTCAATACTTTCTCCATAAACCATGAATGGTATATAAATAACACATCCACAGTAAAACATATCAGAAAACCTTCAATACAAAACAAAAGTTTTGTATCATAATAAATCAACTTCAAATAATCTTAAAATCCATCGAAGGATGTTGACATAGATGAAATCAAAACTATTTGAGAGAAATATCTCTTTTTCTCGAAATCATTGAAAAGTCATACATTTATAAAGGAAGTAATTTAAAAGAGATTTTTGAATCAAAGTGTCCTATACCACTTTGAAACATTTGAAAAGAAATATCATTTCAAAACATTCATTTCCATAAAAATAAATCCTTAAAATCATTTTGAAAACATGGATATTAATTAAAAACATTTAAAAAGATAAATCTTTAAAACATTTAAAATTATGATCTTGATAAAGTGTACCTTTCACAAATTCTTAAAATATTTATTTTGAAATCATTTAAAAGTCACATAATTATAAAATAAAACATTTACATTGAAAATATTGTTATAAGCATGTAATGTATGCTTTGACGGAAAATAGCTGCACCGACCGTATAAGTTAAAAAAACATTCTTACCTTATTTCTGTCAAAAAGGTTAAAAAGGACCTTGTTTGGAAAACAACGGATAGATTCCTTTATAAACTTCTTATAAAAATTAAAACAAGGGTATAAATGACTTTAACCCATATTCTGTAAAATAGTAATAATGTTTTGAAATACATTTTTAAGAAACATGGATTTGGATGATTAAGAGATCCTAGTAGATTATTATGTATAAACAACCTCGGATAATGAAGAGATTGCGAAATAAACCATTAACTTGTAATTTTCCTTGGTTGGGGGTAGGTTAAACTCCTGTATAATGGTGAAATAATTGTTATTAAATTATACAAGAATCATATACATTATTATGATATCATATATGATCATTTAACATTGATTTGTTAATAATATCTTAGTATTATCGTTGTTTCGGGTGTTAACTTACTCGTTTTCTTTTATATGTTTTGTTACGTAAGTCATGTTTGTCATGGATAGTTTGTATCTTAATCATATCCAGAATTATATAAAGTCCTTAGATACTATTATTAATCATCAAATGAGATTTATCCTTGAATTGATACGATGGAGAATGAATCTCATCGCGTTCGTGGAGACGGTAGTCCGTACGTACGCACGCGTGACAATATCATTATTTTGATATTAAAATAATATATAATTGGATGGAATATCATATACACAGAATCATTATCATGTTATATTTATTATTTACATTAATTACACATCATTATTATACCCATCCGAATAATAATTTATTGAATAGCAATTACACCACGATGTGGAGACGGTAAGCCGTACGTACGCACGTATGGTGACATGTTATTCAAAGGATGAATAGAATACTGAAATATGGTTGTAAAATGTTTATAATAACATAAAAGTATATATAATATAATGGAGTTATTATTTTAGAATGGTAATAAGAAAGAAATAAGAAGTGGAAGAAGAAAGGAACTTGAAAAAGGGTGGTGAAATCATTAACTCTTCTTCGGGTTCTTCCATTTGATTTGATCAAAAGTTCTCCTTATGTTGGATTTATGACTAAAGTAAGGCCTCTAGGATGAAGTGAGGGAAGTTTAGAGAGTATTCGGGCAGATTTTGGCCGAACCAAAAGGATTTTAAGGTGTGAGTTAATGAGAAGGGAGAGGGCCCTTTTATAAGAGGGTTGATGGGAACCTTTGGAAGAGTCAGAAATATTATTTTATAATAAATTAATATTCGGTTTCTAATGGCTAAAAAGTGGATTATTTAAATGTTAAGATGGGGATGGGTATAAAATCACTCAAACAATAAAATTTAGACATGTTTGGGTCACTATATTAACCTTATCTTTATGTATTAACTATAAGTTAATTAGTTTCACTTTTACAATGTCTCTTTGTATTTTTATATTATATGGTTAATAAACATACTATATACATCCAAGAGACCCCCAAGTGGTCCATTAATGATACAACTATCATGATATAAGTCTCTTGTCCAAACCATAGATTTTTAGAAATTTAATATCAATTAATAATATAATAGTTGTTTTAAAAACACTTTTATGTCAATTTTGACACTATTCAATAATTGGTTTTTTTAAAAATCATAAAAAAATTATTACTTCAAAAAAAGTTAATTAAATAAATACTAACATGTCATATTAACCTTGAAAATTAGTGCAATTCATAAAAAGTCTCAAATTATATTTATTTGGGTATTTATAATATCAATTATTCTAATTTTTCATGAATTAGGTAATTACTGCTTCATCATTGTGTCATATATAAATTAAATAATTTAATGTCTTAAAATTATAAATAAATTATCATTATGTTGGAAATCATTTTATATTTCTAATAAATATTTATAGTCGAAAATAAAACATATATAACCCTATGTAAAAATTGTTTTTCTAAAAGATATATGCTTTTGCAATTTCTGTATTTATATTAACTTAATTAAAATAAAGTGTCCCTATCACTTACAAGTGGCTCCATGGGGTCCCAAAATCGACCCAAAGATGCCCATGGTCGTACATGTATCAACCAATAAGGTTAGGACACGTTATAGGATAATTAGTTATTATTATAATATTTTTTAACCCTTATTTACCCGATTTACCCTTAACCATGGTAAATAAAATATTTACCGAAGTAATAATTCAAAATGTCTAAAAATAAAAGTAACCTATTTACAAAATTTGAACATCCTGACTCCAAATAGGGAATCCATTTTTCGAAATTCAAAACACAGAAGTGGCAGAAATTAATTTAAAATTAATTTCCGTTATTAAAAAAAACGTGTTTTTAAGAGATAATAACTATCAAAAGATTGACACTTGTTTATGTCTGCTTTAATTGTAAAATTATGTACAATGACCAACATTGTATTAAATGGTAAAAATATATTCTATATATACTTTAAAAACAATAAAATTTATAATTTATCAATATAAATTATTTCGATTAAAAAATTTGTTTTTAATTAAAATTTAGTAATATTCATTATTCATCAAAATATAAATGTTATCCGAAAAGTTCCAAAATTTCACCCTAGGCTAAATTTGATATTTCAAATCCAAAAATGAAGTCCATTTTGAGAGATAAAATTTATAAAATTTTAAAAATTATGTATTACTATTCATTACGGCTTGTTTGAATGGTTGTAGTGTGTGTTAGAACTCGAAGTTGCGTACAACAGACGCTATTGTATTATTCAAAGAGAAGCGTACCGTGGAAGCTTGGGGTGTTACATTGTAAATTTTTTTATGTCCCCAATCTGAAGAATAAATTTATATAGTAAAATTGAATATATAAAATTTTAAAATATTGGATTTAAAAAGGGTTCACTATTAAAGTTGGTAAAAGTGCATTTTTTAAAAATACTTATTTTATCTGAAAAAAGGAATTTGTTCTTACATTATGTCTAAGAAACTCATAATATGGATTCTAAAATTATAATTATTATACAAAGTTTAAAATTTAGTTAATACTATTCATAACCTCTTTTGAACGACTTGTCTGGTAAGTCATGGAGCGCTTGAACTCGGTGTTCCGTGTAGTGCAAGTTATTGAATTATTTTGATGAAATAACACACTATGAAATATTGGGGTGTTACATTCTCCCCTCCTTCAATAAATTGCATCCTCGTAATTTGAAATTGTTCTTCGAAAATAAAAGGTTGAAAATAGATAATATCTTTGTGGGAAAACCCACATCGGAAATTGGGTTACTAAAATTTAGTCTTAATATGAGGAAAAGAGAAATGAAAGGGTCACCACCAAATTATGATCTCAATTAGGAGAACATTGGTGGTAATTATAGATATATAATTGGAGGAAAAACATAAATATTTATAGGTAGTGATTGAGGTCATCCATCACAAACAAGTGTAAAATTGAGGTCTTTAAATTCATCAATCTATGATGATTTGAAATACCATCAGTTAAAAAAACATAGGGTATTAGGATAACACATTTTTAGTTTTAGGATTCCTTAAATAAAGTATAAGAATTAATTTCTTCATAGAATAAGAGAAGAAGAAAATATATTCTTGACAAGTAGAGTTCCATCCTTTAACTAATTTTTACCACAAACTCATCTTTCACTCGTAAAGATAATAAAACGTAAAAAATATATTCTATTTATCTTATTCGTATAGGGTTCCAGAAAAAAGAATTTATAATTCATCTACTAGAACATTTTAAAAAACTACATTATTTAATCCAGGACATCACATGGGCCAGTGGTAGGTGATACACCCTTGTCGCCCTTCAGTTGTGTGTTCAAGTCTCGCGGCCTTGCTGGACGCGACAGGTTGCCGCCCGACCACCGAGTTGTCCTTTTATGGAAATCCAAAAATAATCCCAACTAGAACTATCCAAAATACTTTAGTCCTAAATTTATAAGGAAGGTAAACAAAATGAAGATCCTTTTTGTCGTGTAATAACATGTGAACACCTTCATCATGTATTCTTTTAAAACACTACAACATCCTGAATTACCATAAAACCCTATTGATTACATTCATGATCCCTTATTCCTTATAGAATAATGGATATACTCCTTCAATACAAAAATCTTGTAAACCCCCAACAATGATGTAATATACAAATCATTAATCAGTTTCAAGGTAGTCAAGAATATCCAATATAATTTATCCAAATCAATCATGTATTATTCTAAAATCACTACCTCTGTATCAGAACCATATTATGGTTTATCATTCTCTCAACCATATATTTTCCAAAATTTTAACCTACTATTGTGTCACATTTCTATGTTCCACACAATCTCAAGTCCTTAATGAAATAGTACTGCAGTATAATCCTTATATATTCTATAATTATTATAACACGTACATTGTTGATACAATACTCAAATGACATAATCAACATAAGAACTCTAATCATTCCTATTCATCTGTGGTAGTATCATAACATGATTATTATCCAATAGCATCATTTGCAGCATAGTCTGATGACTGGGACATAGGTTCGCGTAGTGTCCAAACTCCTTGCAAATGAAGCATTGTATATTTGAAACCATTTTCTTACCCTTGCAGTCATGTACTTGTTGCCCTTTTCCTCCACACTTATAACAAACTCCCATTTCTTTCTGGCAAGTTCCAGGGTGTTTCTTCCCACAGATATCACATATGGGAAAATTATTCTTTTCCCTCATCCCTTTATCTATCTTTCACTCTTTCATCCTTTTCTTCTCTTGCTTCCCTTCAAAGCCATATGACTCAGTAAAATCATTACTTATCTTATCAACACATGATATTATTTCTTCATATGATGATAATACATGGGAGGCTATTTCTCTTATAAATTCTGGCTTACGACAATGAAAGATATGATCCCTCTTTCTCTTTGGATCATGTACATTGCTGGAGTTCTCATTCCTTCTACTGGGCGCCATTTCTAAACAATGGCATACAATAGATTAGTTTATGAATAAAAATACATAATCCCAAACTTGTAAAACACATTACATAAATTAAATAGTTTATGGATATAATCCATAATAAAAATTTCTCCTTTGAGGAAGTATATACTCATAAACCCTTCATAATTGTTTGTAAAGAAAATGAGAATTATCTTAAGAATATCCCCTAGGAGTGTCGTAACCAAGAGTGCAGTAAGCCCCATTGTCGTTCAATAGTTCCCATTCGATTCTAGCTCAAAGCGGTGTTTTCAGGTTTTACCCCTAGGTACATCTATGCCAGAGCCACCTCTACCTGCTCGTATCGATACAGGGATGTATTTCTCGGAAAACGCACAAAATATCTACAATACCAAAATTCTAGTAAGTTCTTCTATACTAATCCTCAAAGTCTATCTTAGGGCTGTGAGATCGAATCAGAGTTTATCTAAATGTATTTTCCAAGGTTATTGATAAACGTCCTCTGATACCAACCGTAACGCCCCGACCCCAGTGACCTAGAGTTGGTGCATTATTTTAATACATTGGCATGATTACAAATAATCATGTCTCAAAGGACCGATCAGTTTAGTAGTCTTGGAAAATATATTACATACATGAATGTTACATTATACGTCATAACATACAAGACAACATAAATAATCTGTTATGAATGCCATTATTCCCTTGTCTTATCCCAGCAAATCAATCACAATATAGTTCTTGGAATCCTGGGAAAAATAAAACATTGAAAGGGGTAATCTCAAATGCTCTGTAAGGGTAAGAAATACAATGGAAACTTTCATAAAAAAGCATAAACATTTAAGGCATTGTATAACTAAAATAAAAGCCTTTTAAACTTAAAATTCAACATCGTATGGCAAAAATAAAATGAAATAATTCCATTTACTTATTCACATGGATATTATACTAATCGAATAATCAAATGCAATATCAATAACCACTTTCATAATTATGGAATGCATAATGCCAGACTATCATAACTACATAGCCAATGCCTCGTGCCAAGACTACAAATAAGATTTTGTCAAGGCCTTGTGCCAAGACACTAGTTTGTCTCATGAGACCTACCGATGCATCTAGGAGCTATAACGGGCTCCACCCGTCAATTACTAAGTCCAATTCATTCCCATATGAAAAGGTTTAAACATAACACAAACATTCTTATTAAAACTAGCATATGAAATGTCAATACTTTCTCCACAAACGATGAATGGTATAAAAATAACACATCCATAGTAAAACATATTACAAAACCTTCAATACAATAAAAATGTTTTGTATCATAATAAATCAACTTCAAATAAGCTTAAAATCCATTGAAGGATGTTGACATAGATGAAATCAAAACTATTTGAGAGAAATATATCTTTTCTCGAAATCATTGAAAAGTCACACATTTATAAAGGATGTAATTTAAAAGAGATTTTTTGAATCATATGGTCCATACCACTTTGAAACTTTTGAAAAGAAATATCATCTCAAAACATTCATGTCCATATAAATAAATCCTTATAATCATTTTGAAAACATGGATGTTAATTACAAATATTTAGAAAGATAAATCTTTAAAACATTTAAAATTATGATCTTGATAAAGAGTACCTTTCAAAATTTATTAAAATATTCATTTTGAAATCATTTATAATTCACATAATTATAAAATAAAACATTTACTTTGAAAATATTCTTATAATCTTGTAAGGGAAGCTTCGACGGAAAATAGCCACACCCGCCCTATAAGTTAAAAAAACATTCTTACCTTAATTCTGTCGAAAAGGTTAAAAGGACCTTGTTTGGAAAACGACGGAAAGATTCCTTTATAAACTTCTTATAAAAAGTACAATAAGGGTATAAATGAATTTAACCCATATTCTGTAAAACAACAAGAATGTTTTGAAATACATTTTTAAGAAACATGGATGTGGATGATAAAGATATCCCAGTAGATTATTACGTGTAAACAACCTCGGATAATGAAGAGATTGTGAAATAAACCCATACATTGTACTTTTCCTTGTCTGGGGGAAGGTTAAACTCATGTATAATGGTGAAATAATTGTTATTAAATTATAAAAGAAACATATACATTAATATGATATCATATATGATCATTTAACATTGATTTGTTAATAATATCTTAGTATTATCGTTGTTTCGGGTGTTAACTTACTCATTTTCTTTTATATGTTTTGTTACGTAAGTCATGTTTGTCATGGATAGGTTGTATTTTAATCATATCCAGAATTATATCAAGTCCATAGATACTATTATTAATCATCAAATGATATTTATCCTTGAATGGATACAATGGAGAATGAATCTCATCGCGTTCGTGGAGACGGTAGTCCGTACGTACGCACGCGCGACAATATCATTCTTTTGTTATTTAAATAATATATAATTGGATGGAATATTATATATACAGAATAATTATCATGTTATATTTATTATTTACATGAATTAAACATCATTATTATACCCATCCGAATAATAATTTATTGAATAACAATTACACCACGACGTGGAGACGGTAAGCCGTACGTACGCACGTATGGTGACATGTTATTCAAAGGATGGATAGAATACTGAAATATGGTTGTAAAATTTTTATAATAAAATCAAATTATATATAATATAATGGATTTATTATTTTATAATGGTAATAACAAAGAAAGATTAAGTGGAAGATCAAAGGAACTTGAAAAAAGGTGGTGAAATCATTACCTCTTCTTCGGGTTCTTTCTTTTGATTTGATCAAAAGGGCTCCTTAAGTTGGATTTCTGACTAAAGTAAGGCCTCTAGTATGAATTTATGGAAGATTAGAGAGTATTTGGGCAGAGTTTGGACGATCCAAAAGACTTTTATGGTGTGAGTTAATGAGAAGGGAGAGTGCCCTTTTATAAGAGGGGTGAGGGGGACCTTTGGAAGAGCTAGAAATATTATTTTATAATAAATTCATATTTGGTTTCTAGTGGCTAGAAAGTGTATTATTTAAATTTTAAGATTGGGATGGGTAGAAACTAACTCAACCAATATAATTTAGATAGTTTTGGGTCACTATATTAACCATATTTTTAAGTATTAACTATTAGTTAATTAGTTTCACTTTTACAATGTCTCTTTGTAATTTTATATTATATGGTCAATAAAAATACTAAATACATACAAGAGACCCCCAAGTGGTCCATTAATGATACAAATATCATGATATAAGTCTCTTGGACGAACGTTAGATTTTTAAGAATTTAATATCAATTAATTATATAATATTTGTTTTAAAAACTATTTTATGTCAATTTTGACACTATTCAATAATTGATTTTTTTAAAACTCATAACAGAATTATTACTTCAAAAAAAGTTAATTAAATAAATCCTAACATGTCATATTAACCTATAAAATTAGTGTAATTCATAAAAAGGCTCAAAGTATATTTATTTGGGTATTTATAATATCAATTATTCTAAATTTTCATTAATTAGGTAATTACTGCATCATCATTGTGTCATATATAAATTACATTATTTTTTGTCTAAAAATTATAAAAAAATTATCATTATGTAGGAAATCTTTTTATCTTTATAATTAATATTTATAGTCGAAACTCCAACATACATAACACTATGTAAAAATTGATTTTCTAAAAGATATATGCTTATATCATTTTTGTATTTATTTTAACTTAATTAAAATAAAGCGTCCCTATCAGTTACAAGTGGCTCCATGGGGTCCCAAAATAGACCCAATGATGCCCATGGTCGTACATGTATCAAAAAATATGTTTAGGACACGTTTTAGGGTAATTTTGTATTATTATAATATTTTTTTAACCCTTATTTACCGGATTTACCCTTAACCATGGTAAATAAAATATTTACCGAAGTAATAATTCAAAATTTCTAAAAATAAAAGTTACCTATTTACACAATTTGAACATCCTGATTCCAAATATGGAATCCATTTTTCCAAATTCAAAATATAGAAGTGGCAGAAATTATTTTAAAATTAATTCCCGTTGTTAAAACAAAAAGCTTGTTTTTAAGAGATAATAACTATAAAAAGATTGACACTTGTTTATGTTCGGTTTAATTGGAAAATTATGTAAAATGACCAAAATTGTATTAAATGGTAAAAATATATTGTAAATATACTTTAAAACCACTCAAATTCATAATTTATCAATATAAATTACTTCGATTTAAAAAGTTGTTTTTAATTAAAATTTAGTAATTTTCACTATTCATCAAAATATAAATGTTATCCAAAAAGTTCCAAAATTTCACCCTAGGCTAAATTCGATATTTCGAATCCAAAAATGTAGTCCATTTTGAGAGATAAAATTTATAAAATTTTAAAAAGTAGGTATTACCATTCATTACGACTAGTTTGATTGGTTGTAGTGTGTGTTAGAACTCGATGTTGCGTACAACACACGCTACTGTATTATTTAAAGAGAAGCGTACTGTGGAATCTTGGGGTGGTACATTGTAAATTTATTTATTTCCCCATTCTATAGAATAAATTTATTTAGTCAAATTGAATATATAAAAGTTTAAAATATTGGATTTAAAAAGGGTTCAATATTAATGTTGGTAAAAGTGCATTTTTGAAAAATACTTCTTTTATCTGAAAAAAAGAAATTTTTTCGTACATTATGTCTAAGAAATAATAATATGGATTCTAAAATTATAAGGATTATATAAAGTTTAAAATTTAATTAATACAATTTATAACCTCTTTTGAACGGCTTGTTTGGTAAGTGATGGTGCGCTTGAACTCAGTGTTGTGTGTAGTGAAAGTTATTGAATTATTTTGAAGAAATAACAACCTATGAAATCTTGGGGTGTTACACTTATTTAGTGCTGACACCAAATGAATATAAAATAAACCTTCAGATAATCGAAAGTATGCTTCGAGCGAATTAGATTTACACCATGATAAAAAACAATGATTAAACAAGATTTTATTCAATAATTATGAGTATTATCAATTCCATTACACATATAAAAATGTGTGTATATATGTGTGTGTGTGTAAATGAAATGTTGTTAACATCGTACTATTTTTACTATAGTATTTCTGCAAAACACCCATAATTTGTCACCATATTATAATCAAAATAAGGATGTCCCGTTTGTATATATTCTTGGGAATGCATTATGCATATCCTCAACATAACATGCATTCATAATAAATTCATTATTTAAATTTAAATTTTATGGTTTACCTTTGAGATGATTAAGTATAAGGATTTAATATGGATTAAAATTTTTTATTAAAAAAATTATTTGATAATTTTTATGTGCGAAACATATTTAATTATTATGATTATTTTGAGTGGAAAAAATATGATATTAATAGAAAATACATTATAATATTGAATAAATGGATGGTTAGGAAAATACAAAGTGGGAAGAGTTTGGATTTAAACAAAACTTGTATGTGATATGTAATGAAAGATCAAATATTTATTTACAAACTTATATATTCAAATATAAGAGTGAATGTGTATCTTATTGCAGGGACACGTTTTCAAGATAAAAACTCTTGGAAAAGTATATATAAGAACATAAAGATTATTTTTTTTTTCTTAAAATCCATCACTTGAACGTTGTAAATTATATGGGGAATTTTTGGAGTGAACCCATTCCTTAAACAAGCATGTAGGCCCAAAAGAACATTCAATGTTTCATTTTTTCATGTGTTATATTATTTTGTTTTCAAAATCTTGAATATTGTTTTCTAAAATCACTAGAATTTATTAATCTCAATTTTTGTATGTATGTATTTTCAATTATTGTATATTATTTTAATGCATACTTAATTTCAATTATGTTTTCAAAGGGTATTTTGACATGTATATTTTGCATTATCCAAGGATTTTTTGACCTAATTTCTGAATGTTATTTAAAAAAAAAATTCATAACAAATAATTTTAATGATTTTCAAAATCCTTTAACGAGGAATCGAATGATCACCCTTGGTTTTAAAATGAATTTTCACATGAATCTCAGAAATTCTATTTCAGGCAGCTTCACTTATAGACTTAGTGGATGTGGAAATGATGTTTACTTTTTGTTTTAATATGATAAATGTAAGGTGATTCTAAATCCCCCACAACCTAGATTGGAAAAAGATCCTAGATTTTCTATTAATGTGGTTTATTTGGTTGGTTAATTTAACTAACAATAATTACACAACTTTTTAAAGCACTGAACCTGAAAGCATGTGTTTTGGGAATTAAAATTATTATCAGAGCAATTGTCCTGAAAAATATTGATATTAGTTTTTTTCTAATGAGGATAGTAAAATTTACTTGATATAGATTTCTTTACATATTTATGTCTCTTTAGGAATTCATTAATTATGAATATAGAGATTTATAATTTTCTTAAGTCCAATGAATGACCTGCGAGGGATCAATTCATTTAAGGTTTGGGGGACGTGACATCCCATAATTTTATATAATTAATTAATTAATGGTCCAATATTTTAAATAAATACTATTATAAACTTTAATATATATATATATATATATATATATTTGATTTCAATTGAATGAAATTTCATTACATTGATTTTTATTATTTTATATAGATGCGAGTTTTTCAAATACGTGTTGTTGTATTCAAATAATTTATATTTTAATTTAATGAAATAAATTATGAAGAAATAATATTTTCTAATATGTTGTTGTAATAAATAATCATAATTAAAAGATAGAAATTTTTTAAATGAAATATAATAATATTGTACATATTGTAATTAATTTATAATTATGTTGGAACATTTATTTGATAAAAACAAAAATTAATTATTTATAGTTGAAATTAAATTAGAATGATAATTATGAAAATTATTTAATAAATATAAACTATTAATTATATTATAATTATAAAAGATATGAAAGAGATTTATTTTTTATATGTAATAAATTTTATAAATTTTTTAAAAATATTATTATTTAATAAATATAATAGTAAATATATATTATCATGATTATTTTAGAAAAAACAATATATTATTTCAATTATTATAAAATGAAAAGGATAATCATTTTTTTTTTAAATGAATTATGACAATAGTAATAATAATAATAATAATAATAAAGAATCATGAATCTGTTTTAGTTTTGGTGCATCGAACCGAGGATTTCATAAGTCTTCAACAATAGAGATAAAATTTCAAGGTGAGATCAGTCATCTTTGTTGGAGTTGAAGTTTTGGGTTCATTTAGGGAGAACAACCTCTAAATAAGGTGAAGATTTAAAGTGATATTTAGTTGAATGGAGGATCTCATGTTAGGGTTTCAATCATTGGTTTATCTTTTTTCTCTGTTCGATATCTAGGAGTATGTATGTTTTTAATGACCAAAACTCCTAGAATCAGTTAAATAGTTCCATGTTTTGTCCGTTTTGATCATTTTCATCTTTTCTTTTGTAATCTTTGGTCCCCATATTATCGATACATTGAATTTTAAGTGACCCGATTGTATTTATTTTAATACTCTTATTGTGATTCTTCATTTGTAATCAACTCTATTGATTTTAATTAAACCGGATAGTCACGATTCTCTGTTCGATTTGAATATAATATTTGAATATATTTTCTATCAGGGATCATACTTGATTGACAATCTCATTATATGCACCACACAATCTAGAATTAATTCCAATTTTTTTCTTTCTTATGTAATTGGATTCAAACATCGTTACTGCATTGAACCCTTCTTCTCTGTAATGACCCAATGTTTTTCAATGGAAATTCCTTTCTTATATTTATGTCATAAAATCAAATGAAAACACAACATAATGAACTACTAAGTGATATGTGACCTTTAAACATAATTTTGTCACTTCTGTGTTTGGAATTTCGAAAATCTGGCACACACGATTGTGTTCAAGATGTTTTTTGGAGTCCGATAAGAAAAGCATAATTTTTTGGTGAATAGTAACCTACCCTAATGAATAGTAACATACCCTTATGAATAGTGATATAACATAATGAATAGTAACCTCACCTATGATAGTATAAAATTAATATTCAGGTTGGAAGTACAATATACCTTTGTTTTAGAATGAGTTAATTCATGTTTTAAATCTCATTTTTGATAATAAAAAATGATTTTAATTAAATATTAAAATAACAATATTTAGAAAATTATTTTTGAAAAATGGACTTCTTTTTTTTTATATTACACATCAAAAAATGGTTAGGGTGAATTTTTGGTATTTTTCTGAATTACTTTAATTTTTATGAATAGTAAAATATGGTAATTTACTATATATATACATTATAAGAAAAATAAACTATTCCTAGTATCATGGCTGATGTCACCACCCATGGTTCGAATTAACATGAAAAATTTACTAATCTTGGTCATGGAATACTCACTATTATTTGTCTTGTGAAGAAATAATAAATTAAGGATTATAATATCATTATATCCCTCCTCTTCTCCATTATAAAAACCTCCTTCACTCCCTCTTCTCTCCACTCCTCTCAAGCTCCAATCCTTCACTAAATTCTGCCAAAATCCCCCCACAAGTTCCCCCCCCACATCCAAATGCTCTCAGCCTACTCAAAATACCAAAACCTTTCCCCTTAAAAGGTTCTCAAAGGAGGAAGTCCCAAGAGGTAAATTCCTCTTCCCTAAATTTCTTCTTTTCTTTTAAGTTCTTTTCTTTTTGATTTTATTTCCCCGCCTTCCTTCTCCATAATAGTATGATAAATCTAGTTACATACATGTATTGTAATTTATTCATGATAGTGGTATATTTCAATATCTTCTTTCCTTTCTCCACCCTTTTATTTGAAAGAAATGAATGCACCGTTTGAGATGTGATAATTTAGCACATTCAAGGACAACAGTTTATCAAATTCTGTTATTATCATTAATTCTGGTCCTGAAACCATTTCTGTTATGGTTTAACCAGTTATTTATATATGTAATACATCATATTTTTGGTTTTGTAAGCTTTTGGTACAAAAGAAATTAAGTTATAAATCAAAACACATTCTTTGTAATCAAACCCACCGAATAACAAAAAACGGTTATCACTAAGGGTATATATGTAATCATTCAACATCAATGTAAGTAAACTAAATAAAATTAAAACCATGTAACCACCTGGATATGAACTAATGAATATAACTTTAATTATGTACAACCACTTTCATCTAGCATACATTCCAAACTTGAATATAAGTGAACCGATCTTTAAAGCCAACTAAACAAATGAACTCGAACAATGAAATTGAAACACATAACTAATCAAAAAGGCTTTGAATGAACTAAAAAGGGTTATAATAAATATGTTAAATATAGAATAGGTTCTGAACTTATGAATTAAAAAACTGAATTGTTTTATTCAGTTCATTAATAACAAGTGGAGAACACCACCAGATTTAAGGTAAAGAATCCTCCCCTTTCACTCTTAATCAAGATTGTTCTCTATTCTATGATTTTTGTGTGTAATACCAAGTGATGGGTTATGTTTATACACCTTCCCCATAATTCCCTAATGTTTTATAATTGATGATAATCCCCTTCTATCTCTCATCAAGCCCTCTTGGGTACACCTGACACCATGCTGCTAAAATCGTAACGAATTCTACCCAATCCTTCTTCGTTCTTTTGGGTCGCTTATCCTTATTTCAAAATGGTGTTATCATATCTATATATGTAAATACTATGAATTCGGGATAGTTTTAAAATAATCTAATATAAATAACCTTTGATCACTTTCTTTCGGGGCTATACATGTTTTTGAAAGATTCTATCCTTAGAACATTCCGATTAGCAAACCTGTTTTAAGGGGAATTCCCAACTTTTTACCAAAATTTCATGTTCACTCTATCCTATGTTTTAAGATACCATTGTATTTATAAAATCAGTATTTTTATTTTGAAATCATTCTTGGTTAAATTTTGGTTTTATATAAAGAAATTCCTCCTTTCTATTGGAAAAGATCGAGAGTGTTTTCTTTAAAACCGCAAAAATTGTTTTAATGATAATGTTCTAAAATACATTTCTAATATGTTTTCACTTCTGTTTGAAACCACATACCATGTTATATTCCTATTTTACCCTATGAACGTCCATGTATTTTTTTAATTCTTTCCTTACATGGACACTTTCATGATACTCCCTTTGGTTATGATTTATGTCATGATTGTGGTACCCAATTCTTTCCATGGGTACACTTGTGTTTGTGTATGGTTGGTTATGTATGATTGTATATGGGGTAAGAATACTTATGTGGAAAGAATATCCATGAAAATGTTGAGATGGGTGCACCCAGATAGCACTCCAATGCATTGGGTAAGGTTAGGTCTCATGGGATGCGATGTGAAACGGGATTGGCGGCTAGCCTTGACCAGTACTAAAATGGGAAACGAGATTGTCGGTTATCCTTGACCCGTACTAAAGATATGATTTAATATTATTCCACATTTATATGATTCCATGTTTATATGATACCTTGCTTATATTAAATGATTTCATACGTTTCATGCTTTGGTTATCATTATGTCATGCCTCTTAATTCATGTGCATGAGGTGCATCCTTATGTTCATTCCCTTACTGGGAATTTTTATCTCATACCTTTGTTCATGTGTTCCCCATGGTACCCTATGTAGATGTAAGGGATCAAAAAAAGTTAGGAGCTCATTATGGAGATTAAATAATGAAGTGTTTTATTAGCCCAATGTTTTATGTTATATGTACCTAGTCTTCCAAGACACTAGACATAATGATCCATGGCTTGTACTCTGATGGATATTTACGCTTGAAATAATGAAATGTTTTATGTAAAAGGATTGGGTCTTTATAGTTGGTATTAGAGGATGGTCTAGTTATTTTTGGAGATTAGTAATTGAGCACCCTGGTGAGAACCATAAGGATGAGACTAATTATAATAAAATAGTCCAATATTTTGTTGAGTATAGAGTAATTGGTTTATCAAGAAAATACATCCATGTTTGGATATGAGTAGGTAGAGGTTGCTCTGGTATAGATGTATCTAGGGGTAAAACCCGAAAACACCACTTTGAGCTAGACTCGAACGGGAACTGGTGCAGAATAACAGGCCTTACTGCACTCTTGATTATGACACTCCAAGAGGATATGATTTGGTAGATTCACAAGCTTAGTACAAAAAATTATTAAGGGACAAAAAGAAGCCCATGAGAATATAAGTTAAGAAATAGATCGAGGATAACCTAGATATAAACCTAAGGAATCACAAGTCAAGATATACATTTTATTTATAAGTTCATACTTTTATTTTCAATGTTTCTTTTTATGATCAGTAGATATGTATTCAATACCTCTAATTATACATTCTTTTTTATAGTTAATGATGGGATATAGAAGAACATGTTCCACCAACTAATGACATGCCAGATGTGAAGGATGTGGGAGATCAAATCCTCATAGCAGTACATGCTCAGATGGATTTAGTTATGAATAATAACTTGAATCAGGTGGAACGTCCCTCTCCTCTATGGAAAGAGTAATTAGTCGTATAATCATTCATGAGGAAAAGGCCTCCCATGTTTAGCGGGTGTTCTGATCCCCTCCTCGCAGAACAATTGATTAACTCCATTGAAATGATTTTCTCTATCCTCCAGTGCTCGGAAAAGGAGAAATTTGTATAGACGGTCTATCATTTTGATGGGGAAGCTAATCAGTGGTTGACAGGGATCAAGAATACAATGTCCCAAGAGGAAATTGATTCCATATATTGGGAGGTATTCAAGAGGATGTCTTCAACAAATATTTTCCTCGAACCCTCCATCTCAAGATGGAAAGAGAGTTCCTTGGACTCATGTAGAAGGAAGTTGAGTCAATCGGGCCATATGAAGCGAACATTACAAGGCTTTCAAGGTACGCCTCTGGCTTTGTCATGAACACCAAAATCAAGGTGGATCACTTATTTAGAAGACTAAAACCGTGTCTACAAAAAGTGTTGGCAATTAGAGACTTTGACATCTATGAGGAGATTGTATGTTGTGCCCTCAAGGTTGAAATGGATATTGGAGACTCTCATTAGTCTCATGGGACAATTGAAAAGAAGCAGAAAATGGAGAACAACATGGGTGGTTCATCAAACAAATCCCAGGATGGAAAGAAGCCTCACTTTCCCCTTTGCATGAATTATGGGAAGAAGCGTCTTAGTGACTGCCTCAAGGGAACCCGTAATTGCTTCAAATGCGGAATGTTTGGTCATCTGGCCATGAACTACCGAAGGAATATGAAAAATCCCGCTAATGTTGAAGAATAATGGAAGGTTTTGATCAACACTCAGCCTGCAGTGTAGTGTTTTAACTACAATGACCTTTGGAATTTTGCGAACAACTTCCCTAAGATGAGGGTTGACGGAGGTAAACAACAACAACCTCCAAGGAAACAAGGAAGGGCTTATGCTATCACTACTTCTGAGGTGGAGCCGAAAAATGATGTTGTGACATGTACGCTTGTTATTCATTCAAGAATAATGAACGTACTATTTGATTATGGTTCTATGCATTCTTTTTTATCATGCAAGTTTAGTAGAACTATTCAAACACCACCTCAAAATTGTGAGGAAAAGTTATCTGTGAAAACAACGAATGGGGAAATTATAACATCCATGGTTTATGACTCCTACCCGGTTAATGCTTGTGGACTGAACCTACCAGGAAATATTCCCATTCTTCCTTTAGTAGAGTTTGATGCTATCATGGGCATGGATTGGCTATCTTTGTACAAGGACAACATCAATTTTTGAGAAAGGGAGATTAATATTCACATTCTAAAGCATCATCTGATTCTTTACAAGGGAAAGAAGGAATATGAGTCTCCATTATAATATTCATCTCAGGTTTGGATATTGATTCCTTATGAGCATGCATACCTGGATCAAATGATTAAGAAAAAGGAGAGAATCATTCTTGAAGCCATGCCCATCGCACTACTAAAAATATGGCTTATAATAGCGCTAAAAATGGCCTTTAACAGCGCTAAAAAGCACCGTTAATCTCAGAGAAGGTAAAGGGGGGTCCCCTTTATCAGCGCTAAAAATAGCGCTGATAAAAGTGCTCGTTTATCAGTGCTAAGCAAGTGCTGATAAAGGTAGTATTTATCAGCGATGATAAATGTATAATATATGAGCACTGTTTTGAGCGCTGATAAAAAGTACCTTTATCAGCGCTCAAATAGCGCTGATATATTATCCATTTATCAGCGCTTAACTAGCGCTGATAAAGGCCAAAGATCCTGTGAAAAACCAGAACCTGCACAGAACCTAACTAGAACCTGTACACATTACAGCACCTGCACAGGGCACAAACAACACCTGCACACAGCACAAACAACACCCACACACAATGCACAGAAGAAAAAAAATGATACATACATTTACTTGAAATCATGAATACAAAACAACAGACTTCTATATACATTTCAAACAATGTTTAATTTGGTTACAATTACATTTATCCAAAAAACAGTTAACAAACAATGATGTTCCATCCTTTTTTCATCTATCCGCTCTAAAAAATCGTCGTCCATGGCAGCGGTTTCTGAACAAATCAGGAAAAATATTTCACCTATATAATAAAACAAATATTATGTTAGTAATAAAATAATGAAATAAAGAATGGGGTTGCTAAATGGAATTATATTAGTGAGTCACATAACATAAAATAACCAATTAACGAAATGGGAGCATGGTTAGGGATAATCATATATAATAATCAAATGGCCCAATGTTTAGTAGAACATGGGATATTTAATGAGTCGAGGGGGAATAGATAAACCTAAAGTTTGTATATAAGGTTTTGATGGTCTAACATTGATGGTTAATAGTTTGTCAAATAATGTGATGAACTTGTATAAGGTATGAGTTTTTGGGGAAGTATCTCTATATGGTTGAATAATGGATTGTAAGCCACTAAATGAAACTACACGGATTAGAAGTGTGTGTATATTGATTCCCATGTTGTGGTAAAATGATTTATTTTACCCTTAGGCCTAATAATTCACCTAATTAGTGAGTGGAATAAACAAATTTTCAATATCAACCATTAAAGTGGGTTACCCTCGTATATCACTCATTCCACTCAACAAAATCCTTTACACGCACTCTCATCCTTCTCCCTTCCCCAATGGGATATCTCTTTTACTTTTTGAGATAAATCAAATATTATCAGTTACATTAAAAGAGTGGTGGAATATCGTCAACCCTATTATCCTACTCTATATTCTTCTCCTTCTTCCCCTAACTTTGGTTTCAACTATTAGGGATTTTGGTCTCCATTCCACAATATCATGATTCTGTTGGATACCAATGATGGTCCTTTTTCAACGACATTAAACCTTGGGTATATACCTATAGCCACGGTTTAATACCATGGCTATATTTCCCCCCATTCCATAAAAAAGAAGCACCCCTGCCCCCTTCCCCAGCACACCCCCTACACACTGCCCACCCCCAAGAACACCCCCTACACCTGCACACTCCCTGCCCCCTGATCACCCCCTGCCCAATTCCCCAACACACCCCTTCCCACTACACTTCCCCCTACCCATTGCGCACCCCCTGCCCACCCCCTACATATTTCAAATGAACCCAGCACACCCCCTACCCCTTCCCCCTACCACTTTGCCCCCTTCCCCCTCCCCCAGAAAACCACCCCTTCCCTCTCAACACATTCTCATATACTTTAATTCAATGTAAATACACAAATATAGAATCTCTACATCTTATAAGAAAACCCTCTTCAAAATTCACAAACACATTAAATCTATTTGAAAACACCCATAACACCACTTTCTCATTTCATCAAACACATTTAAAGGACATAAGCATGAAAATCCATAAGAAATTCCACTGAATTCATTTTAAAAATAGCTTTCAAGTCTATACACGCCCCAAATTCCTTTGATAACACATTTATAACCACACAAACATTTCATATAGTACACTTAGCAAGAAAATGCAGCATAATAAAATCATCATATAATGTAAAAGCATGGAATCACCTACATAATGCTTGGAATCTTCCAAAATCTGCTGGAAAACATAAAACCACACCTCCACAATACCTTAATAAGAACTGATTAAACATAAATATTGAATATATTAATGGAAACCCATGTTTAACTTATGGTATTCCATGAGTTTAACATCCCACAAGGACAGAGGGTCATGATTTAATGTCTTATAGAGATGTAAGACATGGGTGTATCAAAATAGTTATAAAGGTGGATCAGGTAGGTACATCTCTAGGAGGGAGCACCTGGAATGTTTACCTAATAGATGGATCAAAACGCCCGATGAGGTCTGACCCAAGTGTGGTGCATCCCATAAAGGCATGGCTTCTCATTTTGAAGATTTATTCGGACGCCACTAAGGGAAATAAAAGAGGGAAAATAAGCGAAGGTGTACCCCAGTGAGGGGGTCACCATGGTTTACCATTGGTTGGGATTTAACCTCATGAAGGCTTCCTACATACCCTATTTAGAATACAAGGATCAAAACCCATATATTTAAAAGAGGTATGTTGTGGGTATTACCCATGGTTAGCTTCCCTTCACACTAGGAATACTCTTGGTTGGATGAGTATGGGTTTTGTGGGGCTTATGCATTGTCATATTCTCAGGTTCTTCCAAGAGTAGTAATGGGATGAATGGGACATACTTGCTAAGATGGACCATGTGAATGGCGTGATCCTTGTAAAGAGGAATGAGGCACAAAAAACATGTGGAGCTATCTGTTAACATAATTTATGGTGGCCATGGGGCTCATTAGACTCCCCATACCTTCAATAAACACATCAAAACATCACGAGGACCAGATTCTACATGATGGTGCATCACAGGGTTGATTATTTTGATGATGTAATGGTCTTTTGATCTTGTATTTCATCTCAACCGGCCTCTACCTTACTTGAATTATCCTGGGACACATATTTTGGTTCCAAAAAATCCCTCAAACGATATCGATTATCTCATGCATCTACCTAGAAATAATTTTGCAAGTCAAACAACAAAACATGTGCTCAGATACAAGTTCAAACAAACGTGATACAAAAAATAGATTTTGTTGATCCTTGGTAGTTTCGTCATTCGTCCCATATGCACTGCACACCATCATGCCTTACTTCAATATTGATTTGTTCAAAGATCAATAATATGAATCCGGGGATAGAAAACATTGAGTAATAAATTAAGATTTTAATACATCAGAGCATTCTCAATTCACCAAAGAAGGTTATAGGATAATCAATGATCATATATAGATAACATAAGTAGTAGGAATTCACCTTTATCCTATTTGTGTACAATATTCCATCAGGTATGTTTCCCATTCGTTTCTAAACACATGTATATAATCTTCTGAATATGAGTTTTTGCGACAGTCATGGTAGTTCTGAAAATATATAAATACACAAAGGATTAATAAATATTTTCAATGAACTCGTAATTATTTTCGAAAATACCTCATCAGGGATGCTAGTTTGATGATTAAATATGATCTCTTTCATAAATTTACAAACATAATAACCACAGTCCTTTCTGTTTGTTTGTTTTGGACAATACAAAAACATCGACAACTATAAGTAATTTGTTTTGATATGTGTTTGGATAGTGAAATGTTATTATATATACCCAAATACTTTTCCAGTTGTAGATCTTGTAGGTGTGCTCGTCCTTATGCCCTGGATTCATTCCATGCATTAGAAGATATTGATGCACCACCCTATCATAACAGAATCCTCATTAAATGATAACATAAATTATATAACTAGATGTTTAGTTTAAAATTTTGGATCTATTGTATTACAAATTAACAAACACCATCATGCGTGGTCAGTTTGTTGGATATCCATGCATTGAATCCAGAAAATAAATCATTGGAGTACCCAAATTGACTACAATCAGCATCCAATGCTCCCTAAAAATACAAAAAGGAATAAGTAAAGAATGAAATGAAAATATAGTTGATATGATTAAATTGTAGATTTTTACACCTGTATCGTTGGTATTAAAAAGTGTCTGTCATCTGTAATTTTATTTTCAAACGATTTGAGCAGGGATGGCATTACTGGAGCCTCTTTATCAGAATCTATTTCGTCTTTTGAAGAGGTGTTGTGAGGACTAATGATTCCATGTTTTTGTTCATGGGGGAATC
Organism: Viscum album; assembly: GCA_963277665.1. Lineage (NCBI taxonomy): Eukaryota > Viridiplantae > Streptophyta > Magnoliopsida > Santalales > Viscaceae > Viscum > Viscum album. The sequence continues at coordinate 135,282,513 of OY728127.1, forward strand.
CCTTCAAATTTTTTTCATAAATACATCTGCAACAAATATACAATGTATTTAGTCAAAATTATCAGAGTATATCAACTTTTGTAAAATCAAATCATTAAAACTTACCTCATGTATACATTTACAACTAAGGCTCCTAACCATTCATACATGAGGAGTTAATTTACATTTTCAGCACTAATTAAATCTGGTATTTCCTCTCCATACATATCTTTTTCAAAATCAACTATGTCAGTACTGTCGTCTTTCAACTTTGTATCCACAGGAGCCTGCAATGAAATTAATTGTTGATATAGAACGGGCGGGGTGAAGGTTGTCTCAGTAGACCATTTCAATCAGTTGGTTGATCCTTGAGATATTTTTTTGCTGATATTTTGTTTCATCCAACTATATTTTTCATTCTATAATAAAATTCATTGGTTCAGACCTTTTTTCATTAAATGTTAAAGTTCCAGCTTGAAAAATAAATTGGAAATGAATACCTTTTTGTCGACATGTTTTTTTATAAGAACTATCGGCCCTGAGATGAATGTTCCAACAACTTGTTCAACTGTATGAATGTCGTCATAGTCATTTGGAACAGGTATCTCGGCACTCAGATCATTAGCTACATTAATTGAATCTCTAAGATGATCATTAGGAAGCTGTCTGTTGTGTAGCATGTCATTTTGAGTATTGAACAACGTAGCCCTCGCTACAAGGCGATAGGTGGGAGTTGATAAATATAAATCAGAGTCATTTTCACCATGTGTAATATTAGTACATGAAATATATCAGTGTCTACGTAAATCACATTTCACAGAAACAAATATTAAAACATTGATTACCTCATCTAAGTAAGGTTTTTTAGGGGAATGGCTCTCCTCAAAGCTGGTGGGGGTGGGGCGAGATCGTCACAGACAGGTTGTTGTTGAGTTGTTTCTTCTGTTCTCCTCTACCCCATCAATGTTTCTATCATCTCTCTTTGATATTGTAATTGTTCTTGAAAAATAGATCATTGTTCTTGTAGCTTTTCCATTTTTTTCATTTTTCTCTCCCGCTTGTTTTTGTTTTTGAAAATATGTTCGGGGTGTCACCCCAAAACCCACACCTCTGATGCGACCATACTTATCTGGCTTCTTCAAGGCTACTGAAAGTATGTCTACATCTGGTGTGGTTGTTGTTGATTCTTCTTGACTATTTCAGATAGAAAATATAGAAAAATAAGTAGTTATTGTAATGTAATAGCGATTTAAAGAAAATCAAATTTGTATTATGTCATACATACACATGTTTCCCACAGTTTTTGTGTGTTTTCACATATCAATATCCCCTAATTATTTACATGAACCTCCTTCCATAGCACATGGTGTGGGAAGGATATTGATTTCGATTTCGATTCATCAATCTGCATATAAACAGAGAAATATGTTTGTGGTGTTGTTTTATGTCACATACTAGTAGTAGGGTATATTTAAAAGACGTACCAATTTTTTCTCAAGTTCAGTGTACCCCATCCTTGCTTTATGGTAAGGGTATTCTAGTTCTGTTGCATGTTTTTTATTTTCAGTACTCAATAGTTGTTTCAAAAATGAAAAATTGTCAATTAGAGTGATGAATACAACCAAACGTCAAACAATGTATTACCCCACACAATGTACCTGAAAATTATGCTCCCCACGACGGTTGCTAAACGCATCCCACACTCCTTGGGATATCAAGTGTGCGTAAAGGGGAGCTGGGTGTGGCTTGATTTTCCCTTCTGCATCTTTAAGATGATATTTCGTTAAAATTGTGCGGAAACCTCTATGAATCCTTCCTGCAACTCTTAATACATATTCCTTGTGCGAGGCATCTACTATAAATGCACTCTGCAATGTATGATGAAGAGTAAGTCAATTTTTTGGTATTTTATTTTATTTTAATAAATTTAAAAAATGATATCATAATGTTACCATAATCTCTTCCCACATTAGTGTCTTCAACCCGGTGACAACATGGTGCCACAACTGTACATCAATCTGCACGCTTTTCCCAGTGACAATTCCAATGTAGCTACTATTGATGGCTCTGTTGGGGTTAATATGTTGGCCTCGCTTATTCCACCCCACCTCAAATTTGATGCCTTTTGCTTTTTCCTTAAGGAATTTGGCTAAAACTGTCAAACTATGATGCTCTTGTTTTTTTCGCTTTCAGGGTTTCATTTACTACCATTTCCTCAGAAGTAGCATCAATATCTTCCCCTGAATCAGTAGCATCAGCAATGGGACCAGCAGAAATAGGTTGAGAAACCTGTTGTACATCATTACTATGACCAGCAACAACAGGTTGAGAAACCTGTTGTTGCTCTGTACTGGGACCACCAGCATCTGGTTGAGAAAATTGTTGTTGCTCTGCAGTGGGACCACCAGCTGCTGGTTGAGAGACCTTTTGTTCCTCGGGATTGGGCACATCAGCAGGTGGAGAAGTCATTTTCTGCAGAAGTGTCTTATTATTTAATTTAGATTACATAAAAACTGCAGCGAAAAGATAATAACATAACGTAACATAATGTATGTTACAATAAACAAATAACGTGATTATTGTACTCTCTTTTTTTCTTTAAAGGCTGAAGAGATTTTACTCCTCTATCAACTATGTAAATACCTTTATTGTGGTCTCCTCTAACAAAAAAAAATGCTGTCTACATTGGGAACGCTGGGAAATGATTGTGAAGTCCCTATAAAAGGGTCATCCTCCGTTGAACTTTCATCTGACCATTCATTTGTTTTGGTGGATAACAGAACAATTGAACAATTTCGGTTTGCGTGGTCTGGAACATAAAATACTTGTACTGCATGAGATGCCATTATAAATGGTTTGTCATTCTCCCCTTCCTTACTAAAATCCACTTTCACGAATCCTAATTCATCTATTTTAACAGCACTCCTGTTATCAACCCACTTTCATTGAAAAATCATTACTTTGAATTTCGTATAATCCAACTCCCATATTCGTTTGATGATGCCAAAGTACGAAATATTCACATAAATTGGATTTTTTCCCTTAGCACCGGAAACATGCATCGCCTTAGCCACAAGTGTAACCCCACTATTTTTAATGGTACTATCTTTATCATTTTCATTAGTATAGAATGTATAACTTTTAACTACATAAGAATTTTAAGATAATACGTACACACTTGCACCTTCGGCCAGCCATCAAAGTCGTTCTGAAATTGAGTCTAGATTTTCATCTAACTGCTTAATAATATGGTCTCGAAACCATCATATAAACTGTCTATTATGTGTATCTGGTATCCATTTTTCATTCCTAGAAGTATTCAAACACCTAAGAATTTCTTTGTGGGTTTGAACATATGGATCAACATCGAAAATGTTATGCAAAACGTAAAGGTGGGCCTGCTCCCAATCTGTAATATTGATTATGACAACCACTCTTCCAGAAATTCCTTCACCCTCATGCCGCTCGTTGTGATGAGATTTTGGTAGGCCAACGATTTCCACTGCAGATAGGCATTCGGTACAAAATGCAACATCTTCCTCAACAATATATTGCTCTGCAATACAACCCTATGGATGACTTCGGTTTTTGACATACCCTTTCAAAATATTCATATACCATTCAATGGGGTACATCCATCTATAATGTATAGGACCACATAGTCGAATCTCTCTCACCAAATGAACCATCAAATGAACCATCATATCAGAAAATGTCGGCTAGAAGAACATTTCCAATTCACATAATATGATGGAAATTTCTCTTTCCATAGTTGGGAATTTCACCAGGTGTATAAGTTTGCTGCATATAGCTTTGAAGAAGAAACAGAGATTCGTTATTTTATGGCGGACATTCTTGGGAAAAATGCAACGTAAAGCTATAGGAAATAGATCTTGCATAAAAACATGGTAGTCCTGTGATTTCAGACCCTCTAATTTTAAATTTCCCATTGACACGATGTTCTTGATATTTGATGAATACCCCTCTAGAACCTTTACGTCATTCAAGAAGTTTCAAAACTGATATCACTCCTGCCTGGAAAGAGTGTAAGCAGCAGGAAGAAGAAATATTCGTTTTTCACCCTTCACTGGTGCCAACTCTTCTCGTATTCTCATCTCAACCATGTCCAATCTAGCCTTAATTCCATCCTTTGTTTTACCGGGTGAATTTATAAACATGACGATGACACCATCACATACATTTTTTACAACATGCATAACATCAAAAAAATGTCTGACATACAGACAATTCCAGTATGGTAATTCAAAAAATAACTGATCTCTTTTTCCAACTAGTTTTCGTAAGGTTTTTAAAAAATGGTATACCAAATGTAGTGTCTAAATCTTTTACTTTATCAAACAATTGATAACCTATTAGTGGAGATGGTGTTGTACATTCCTCTGAACTTCCGTCGAATGATGTCATACAAGATCGGTACTTATGTCGTCGGGGTAGAAGTCTGCAATTTCCTAGAAACACGGTTTTCCATGAATGTTTCAACCTAATTGACTGTGTACCTTGTTCGCAAACGGGACACCCTTGAGTTCTTTTAATTCTATATCCTGACAAATTTCCATAAGCAGGAATGTGATTTATCGTCCCGTACAACATGGCTTTCAAAGTGAATTGTTCATTTTTGTACGCATCATACAGCGTAACACTTGAATCCCACAATATTTTCAAATCCTCGATCAATGGGGCCAAATAAACATCAATATCATTACCTGGTTGTTTTGGTCCTGATATAAGCATAGATAACATGATGTATTTTAGTTTCATGCATAACCACAGTGGTAAGTTATAACATACCAACATAACCGGCCATGTACTGTGACTGCTTCTTTGAAAACCAAAAGGATTCACCCCATCTATAGATAATGCCAGAAGAAGGTTTCTCGGCTCGTTCCCAAATTCAGGATACTCGTGATCAATTCTCTTCTACTGAGGAGTGTCTACTGGGTGACATAGTTTCCCATATTTAATTCTTGTATCTTCATGCCATGTCAATTGTCCTGCAGTCTCCTCACTTCTATATAGGCGTCTAAACCTAGGAATGATTGGAATGTACCATACAACTTTCGTAGGACTAGAATCATCTTTCTTGTATCGGGAAGCACCACACTTTGGGAATTATTTAAGTGATTTACAGTCCTTGTGAAACAATATACAGTCATTTGGGCAAGCTTGCATTCTTTTAGAGATCATACCCATCGATCGTAGCATTCGTTTGGCACCATATGTTCAGCTTGGGAGTTCATTATCTTTTGGGAGCATGTCATTCAGGAGAGAAAATAGTTCCGTAAAACTGGCGTCACTCCACCCGTTGCCTGCTTTCAAATTATATTGCTTCAATATGGCTAAAAATGCTTTATATTTAGTGAAACCAGCATACAATGGCATTTTTTCACAACTCTTTAACTTCTCAAAACAATTTTGGGAAATCGCGAAGTTCATCTTCAATTGTCCTTTTCATTTCCTCAATACGATCTTCATCATCCTTCACATCTATAATCACTCCCTCCATACGATCGTCTTCACTGTTCACGCTTCTAATCATATCAGATGATCTATAAAATGCCGTGTTCTCTGAGTCTACCTACATTGGTTTTTCCCCGTGTTTATTCCAACATGTATAATTGTGATCTATTCCGTGACAAATCAGGTGTTCTTCCAACTCCTCTGGACTAATTTTTCTTGAATAACAATAGTGTAAACACAAACAAAGGATTTGAGAAGGGTCACATGCATGATCTTATGCAAACTTGATAAACTCTTTCACGCCATCTTCATACTCTTATGTCAACCGATTGGAATTCATCCATTCTTTATTCATATTCATCGTCTTTATGGGTTCGATCTCGAGAACATGCCTAATATTATGTTATAATTAATCAGGTAGCATTTTTTGGGTTTTATAAAAACAAATCATGGTACAAATGCCTTTAAACACATGTGAAATCCATATACATGGTGTGTTCAGTGGGGTGAACATCGTGTATGTATAAGATACCTAATTTAATTTTACATATATCAAATTTATTCCAAGTTAGATACATGAAATTTAGAACAACTTGAGCTAAAGGCGAGTACTTTAGATACATATTGAGTCACCTCACCAGCTATGCATCACATTTTTGTGGAATACACGGTGTGTAGCCCTTACATGACCACTTGGGGTGTATAGTCTATAAACATCCAGTCTCTATGGTATCTATACATGGTGTGAGTGGAGTAAAACACATGTCTTTTGGGGTGTTCATTTATAAGTCAAGTATACGTATATTACCAATTTATATATTCCATTGTTCAACAAGAACCAACAAACATTCAATTTATTTAGTGCACAAACAAGGACCACCAATGACCACAATTTTCAGCGGGGAATTAATCCCAAACATTTCACATTATAGACATCAAAATCAAACAGTAATAACATGAGAAGAAGAGGAAACCAATGAGTAACATGAGAAAACAGTAATAAATATGATGATATCTCAATGTACTCAATGTGATGATAAGATGTTGGTCAAGATCAACTATGGGTTGGGAGTACACTAATATTTAATTGAGAAAAACTACTAAAAACTGATCCAGAAAAGGATGAAATATATTATTCATCAAGTCCCTTAATACAACCAATGCATTAGTTAAACCAAATATCATCGCTAAAAATTCATACAGGCCATAACTACTCCAAAAAGCAGTCCATGGTAGGTTCATTGATGTTCAACTCATCTAATGGTATCCTAATGTCATGTCTATCTTGGACAAGATCATAGAACCTCATAAATGATCAATGTGACTATCAATGCATGGATGAGGATACATATTCATGACTCTCATCAGGTTCAATCTCCAATAGTCCAACAAAATAATAAATACCAATCAACCGTCAATTTTAGAGAACTATAAAACCCCATGGTAAAGTATTATGCCATATGAAACCATTATATTCTATATCATCAAATTGTAATTCAAACAACTGATGCTCTTTTGGTGTTATTTTAGAAATTGTGATAGAAACTGAAATTTCTCCCAAAACTAACAAGATTATAAAGTTTATCTCTATATTAAGAAGTAAATTTAATACCTCATCAGAAAAAACATCCTAAAAATGTACTACCATTGGGGAAAAATAATCCTACAGAATTCTAGCAAAATCTACAATATTCCAGACTATTTGAGCCATGAGAAAATACAATATATATTGAATTGGTTCTACATGACCAGATAGAAGATTCCTCTCATCCAAGTGAGAATAACTCTGTCTATTTTGGAGATAAAAATGTAACTCTCATCTGGGAACAAATGATTTTGGATTGTTATAAAACAAACTAATCCATAACAAAACCAAAATAAAATATTATCATATAAAGAATGGGTGGTTCACAAAATAAATGATAACCACCAATATCTAGAGATCATTCTTTGCAACATGTTATATTGATGGACTATAATACAAATAGTGTGTCGATGGTGATAACTCTATCCATGATTTACACCTTCAAGCCTAAAACATTTACAAAAAGAGTGAAAAAAGGAATGTTATTCTCTTTTAAATAAAATAAAATAAATGGTAGATGATATAGGAATTGTACCATTGACAGTAGATGATCAAGAATCCAAAATATCCATAGTAGACTACATAACATGCATATGACCAGCCCCTAAACCCTAGGCTGGAGCCATACTCCATATGTTATATACTCTTCCTTATACTGTCATCCCGGCATGGTGGTACAACATCCCCTCCCTCATCCAAAACATCCAATGTGACTCTAGCTACCTATTATCAGAGGAGTGTTTGAGTCCTTCAAAATCTTTGGTTCCATTCATGTTCCCCTAAAAAGGATCTATTATTCCATGCCCCTAGAAAACCACATTAGGTGGACGAATCTCTTATAAGCATGAAACCTCAATCGCAACACCATACAAACCAAACAATCAAAATTTTAGATTTTATAAAGCTTCCCTTATTCAATTTTGATTGATAATTCAGGGGTTATCACAGATGTTTTATCATCCCGAGGTGTTCATTAATAAGTCAAGTATATGTATATTACCAATTTATATATTCCAATGTTCAACAAGAACCAACAAACATTCAATTACTTTAGTGCGCAAACAAGGACCACCAACGACCATGATTTTCAGCGGGGCGTTTAGCCCGTACATTTCACATTATAACCATCAATATCAAACAGTAATAACATGCAAATAAGAGGAAACCAATGAGTAACAATAGAAAGATCACCGCGAAGGTGTCGTTAAGCACCCGACAGAGGTGCGTACGTGGTAGAGGAGAGGCGCACGACAGAGGAGATTTCCAAATGAAAATAAAACATTAAATAGGGGAAACCCATGAGAATAAAATAATCTAAAACCAAGTACACCATTTACCACATCCCAAAAACCCCAAACGACAATGCATGCAAATAAATTTAAATTTATTGATAGAAATCACTATCTGATCCCTAATTTTTATTCAAAACATAGGTGCAAACAAATCCAAATAAGAATCAGAAGGATCACATACCTCGAGAAAAGAAATCCAACCATAATAGTGATCATGCATAGAAAAATGTGAACTAGATGGAACTCAGGATGGGGAGTAAGCCATCATGTAATAACTCTAAGAAATTGATGTGGTGAAAAAATCCCAACATCCTATTAGTATTTGTGGTGCGATATGTTATACTCAACACCCAATGTAAGGGAGTGTTATTTTCCTATATTCTCAAAAATTACCTTACCATCTCATGTTATCCTCTATAAAGGTGTATTTTAGTTTTAACTATAATGGGGAATTACCTCCCATATATCAATTTAATTAGCGCCATTTGTATATGTAAGGGATTATTCACATTCATATTTATATTATAAAACATGAAGAATAAAAATCTCAAATATCCCATTATCCATGTACAATTTCATTCAACGAAATGAGGTACACAATTATCATTCTATATAACATGCAGTTGATAGTGTTCCCTTTCAACCCATTATAGATCATTTCAATTCATTTAATTAATTCATTAAATTAAAATTAATCCATCATGTAAAATTCACTCCTCATTATTCTTACACTTTCAATTTTACCATGAATAGAATATTCACTAATAAGGCTCAAAGGGTCTTCAAAATGGGCCTTAATCAACATGGAAAATTCCTACATGCAAAATTCCATTAAGAATCTTGGACAAAAACCTATAATGTATCTTCAATTCCATTTATATACCCTTGTATCAAGGGAAACCTCATTTAAAATCATTGACATAAGCTAAATAGGTGTTCAGGGTAGTTAATAATTTGACATTAAAGGGATAATTTTACTTTCCACACTCAAGGGGTGTCCATAAAAGAGTTCAAGAACATCTAACCCATTAAACAAGATTCAATAGGTGTTTATTGAGGTGCAAGGATTAAATAAAGAACTCAATAATATCAATAATCCATTAAATCATACAATAACACCTTAAATCAGGATTTCACACATTCAATTCAAGCGGTAGGAAAAAAATTACCTGAAAATGAATATCAATAATGGTAGCAGCGGTGGCGGAGGCAGCGCTGGAGGTGGAGGCGGCGGCGGTGGAAAGGCGGCGGTGGTTGTAGCAGAGGTGGAGGCGGCGGTGGCGGCAGAGGCGGCGGCGGTTGCGGCAGTGGGGGTGGAGGCGGCAGAGGTAGCGGCAGTCGTGATAGCGGGGGAAGGGGCGGAGGCAGCGGCGACAGCGGAGAAGGAGGAGGATGAGGAAGATGATGTAGGAGTATAAGGAGGACGAGGAGGATGAGGGCGCGGCGGTGAGGGGCCTGGTTCAGCTTCTTCAAGAGATTGACTATGTGCAAGAGAGGATGTCCTATTAGGGTTATTAAATAAAAACTGACAGAACCTTTCTCAGCGCTCGTTAAAAGAGATGATAAAGGTATGTTTTATCAGGGCTAAAATAAAAGAGCTGATAAAGGCCTACCCCTTTATCAGTGCTTTCTGTTTTGCACTGATAAAGGGAAGCGATTTCCTTCCCCTATTTTGTGATAGTGTCGTGAGTGATTACACTGATGTATTCCCCGAAGAGTTTCCTGGTCTTCCGCCTGACCCAGAGGTTGAGTTCTCAATTAAAATTATCCCTGGATCTCTGCCAATCTCAAAGACACCTTATAGAATGGCCACTATAAAGCTAGAAGAGTTGAAGAAGCAGTAAAAATAGAATATGGAGAAGGGTTTTGTATGCCTGAGTGCTTCACCGTGGGGTGCTCCAGTCCTCTTCGTCAAAGATAAGGATGGATCAATGCACCTCTAAATTGATTATCATGAGATCAATAAAATCACAATAAAGAACAAGTATCCCCTTCCACGGATAGATGACGTGTTTGATCAGCTTCATGGGGCCAGTTATTTCTCTAAGGTGGAACTTCGTTCAACATATTCCCAACTAAAGGTGAGGAAGGAACATATTCCCAAGGCGTCCTTTCATACGAGGTATGGACACTATGAGTTCATAGTGATTCCCTTCGGACTCACTAATTATTTATCAATTTTTATAGATTTAATGAATAGAGTCTTTAGAGATTACCTTGAAAAATGTGTGAAGGTCTTTATTGATGATATTCTAATATACTCGAAGAGCAAGGAGGAACCTGAAGATCATTTGGAACCCGTGTTAAAGACATTGAAAAGGGAGAATTTGTATGCAAAGTACAATAAATGTGAGTTCTGTATGGAGGAAGTATCTTTTTAGGGGCATGTTATCACCAGCAAAGGGATATCTGTAGACCCTTCCAAGACGAAGGCAATTGAAGAGTGTCCGAGGCCAACTTCTGTAACAGATATCAGCAGCGTTTTAGGTCTAGCTGGGTATTATTGATGATTCGTAAAGAACTTTTCACTATTGTCAAACCCAATGACCAAGATGAACTGGAAGGGAGTAAAGTTCATCTGGACATAGGATTATGAAGACTGTTTCAAGGAGTTGAAAAAGAGGCTTATTACTGCGCTGGTACTCACACTCCCTTCAAGTGTAGAACTCTTTGTGGTTTATAGTGATGCTTCTATGAAAGGATTAGGATGTCTGCAAATGAAAAATGATAAAGTGATAGACTATGCCTCAAGGCAGCTGAAAATCCATGATCAAAACTATCCCACGCATGATCTGGAGTTGGCGGCTGTGATCTTTGCAATGAAAATCTGGCGGCATTATCTCTATGGGAAAAAATGTGAGATATATACTGACCATAAGAGTCTCAAATATATATTCACATAGAGAGAGCATAATATGTTCCAAAAAAGATGGATAGAGCTCATCATGGATTATGACTGCTCAATCCACTACCATCCCGAAAAGGCAAACAAGGTGGCAGATGCTCTTAGTTGAAAGGATCATGCATCTTTATCAATGATGATAATGGAAAAGGATCCAATATTCTTAAATTTGAAAAAGATGGACATGGGAATAATTAAGGGAGGAACATCATAAATCTTTTCTCAAATGATTTCTCAACCATCCCTCTTGGAGAAAATTAAGGTTGCTCAAATAAAGGATGTGGAAATTCAGAAAAGGGTGGAAGCTATTAAAAATCAGAAATCCTCCAATTTCAAAATTGATGAGGAAGGAGTTATAAGACTTGGGAAAAAATTATGTGTTCCATTTGATGCAGAGATAAAGTAGGATCTATTGAATGATGCATATAGCTCGACCTTCCCTACCCATCCTGGGAGTACCAAAATTTACCGTGATATTCGAGAACACATCTAGTGGGATAACAAGAAGAAGAAGATTGCAGAATATATATCAAGGTGCATGGAATGTCAGCACGGTAAATCTGAGAAAAAAAATTAAAAAGTTATGAAGCATCCATTGCCTACACAAATGTGGAAATTGGATAATGTTACTATGGGCTTTGTCATGGGTCTCCCAAAGATGTCGAAGGGAAATAATGTGATATGGGTTATGGTTGACCAACTCACCAAGACATCCCATTTCATCGCTATTCGGGATGAACTCTCGCTTGAACAATTTGCAAAGTTATATGTGAAGGTAGTTGTGAGACTGCATGGTGTTCCACTCTCAATTGTCTCTGACCACGATTCAAGGTCCACATCTAAATTTTGGAGGAGCCTTCAACATTCTTTGAGTACTGAATTAAAATTCAGCATGACTTATCACCCCCAAACTGATGGCCAGCCTGAAAGAACTATTCAGATGCTTGAACATATGCTTAGACCCTACTCTATAGAATTAAAAGGTGGATGGGATCAACATATCCCATTGGTTGAGTTCTCATAAAACAATATCTTCCACTCAAGTATTTAACTTGCTCTATATGAAGATCTATATTGAAAGCATTGTATAACTCCAACCTGTTGGGAAAAAGTTGGAGAAAGGAAGCTACTTGGACCCAATCATATACAAGAGATGATAGAGCAGGTTCAAGTCATCATGAAACACATCAAAGCTGCTCAAAGTCGGAAAAAGTGCTACACTGACAACCGTCGAAGAGACTTGGAGTTAGATGATGGAGATAAATTCTTCCATCGAATATCTCCATGGAAGAGAGTCATGCGATTCAGGAAGAAAGGGATGCTAAGACCAAGGTATATAGGCCCCTTTGAGATCCTTACCAACATAGGAGTCATGGACTATCATCTTGAATTTCCACAAAATATGGCTTGAGTTCATGATGTTTTCCACATATCACTCTTGAGAAAGTACATACATGATCCCTCATATGTACTAAATTCAGAGGTGGTGCAGCTGGAAGATGATCTCTCCTATGAGGAGCATCCAGTAAAGATTTTGGATCGGAGAGATAATGTTCTACACAACAAGACAACCCATCTTGTCAAAGTGTTGTGGAGGAACCATAATTTTGATGAAGCAACATGTCAATTAGAGTAAGTAATGAAAGAAATGTACACACACATGTTTTTTTCTTAGTATGTAAAACAAAATTTTAATGGTGGAATTTCATAAGGGGGGAAGAATGTAATGACCCAATGTTTTCAATGGAAATTCCCTTCTTATATTTATGTCATAAAATTACATGAAAAAACAATATAATGAACTAATAAGTGATAAGTGACCTTTAATCATATGTTTGTCACTTATGTGTTTGGAATTTTGAAAATCTGGCATACACGATTGTGTTCAAGATGTTTTTTGGAGTTTGATAAGAAAAACATAATTTTTTGTGAATAGTAACCTACCCTAATGAATATTAACATACCCTTATGAATACTGATATTCCCTAATGAATATTAACCTCACCTATGATATTATAAAAATAATATTTAAGATGTAAGTACAATATTCTTATGTTTTAGAATGAGTTAACTGATGTTTTAAATCTGGGTTTTCATAAAAAAATTATAATTTTATTTAAATGTTTAATTATTAATTTTTAGAAAATTATTTTTGAAAAATGTATTTCATTTTTGGATTCTACACGTCAAAAGATGGTTAGGGTGAATTTTTGGGATTTTTCTGAAATAAGTGAATTTTTTAAGAATAGTAAAATATGGTAATTTTCCATATATATACATTATAAGATAAATAAACAATTCCTATCATCATGGATGATGTCACCACCCATGGTTCGAATTCACATGACCCATTTAAAATTCTTGGACATGGAATACTTACTATTCATTGTCTTGTGAATAAATAATAATTTGAGGAATATAATATCATTAAATCTTTCCTCTCCTCCACTATAAAAACCCCCTTCACTCCCTCTTCTCTGCACTCCTCTCAAGCTCCAAGACATCTCTAAATTCTCCCCAAATCTCTCCCCAAGGTCCTCCCCCACGTTCAGAAGCTCTCATCCTCTTCAAAATACCAAAACCTCTTCCCTTAAGAGGTTCTCAAAGGAGGAAGTCCCAAGAGGTAAATTTCTCTTCCCAAAATTTCTTCTTTTTCTTTTAAGTTCTTTTCTTTTTTATTTTAATTCCTCAGCTCCCATCACAATAATAGAATGATAAATCCAGTAACAAACATGTACTGGAATGTCGTCATGCTAGTGGTATATTTCCTTATCTTCTCTCCGTTCCTCACCCATTTATTTGAAACAAATGAAAGCACCATTTGAGATGTGCTAATTTTACACATTCAAGGACAACGATTTATAAATTTCTATTATTATATTTTTTTCTGGTCATGAAAACATTTCTATTATTATTGAAAAAGTTTTTTATATATGTAATATATACTATTTTTGGTTCTGTAATATTTTGGAACAAATGTAATTAAGTTATAAATCAAAACATATTCTTTGTAATCAAACCCACTGAATAACAAAAACGGTTATCACTAAGGTTATATATGTAATAATTCATCACTACTCGAAGTAACCTAATTAAAATTAATACCATGTATCCTCAAGGATATTAAATAAAGAATATAACTTCAATTCTGGACAACCTCTTTCATCTAGTATACAATCCAAACTTGAATATAAGTTAACTGATCTTTAAAGCCAAGTAAACAAATGAGCTCGAAAAGTGAAATTGAACATTATATCAAATCAAAAAGGTTTTGAATGAACTAAAAAGGGTTATAATAAATAAATTACAAATAAGATAGATTCTAGAGATATGAATTAATAATCTGAAATATTTTATTCACGTCATTAATAATAAGTGGAGAACACCACCAGATTTAAGGTAAGGGATCCTCACCTTTCACTCTTAATAAATGTTATTCTCTATGATATGGTTTTTTGTGTAATACCAAGTGATCAGGTATGTTTATAAACCATCCCCATACCTCTCTAATATTCTTAAGTGATGAGAAGCCCCTTCTCTCTCTCATCAATCCCTGTTGGGTACACCCGACACTATGCCGATAAAATCGTAATGAATTCCACCCAAACCTTCTTCGTTCTCTCAGGTTTCCTTATCTTTCTTTCAAAATGGTATTATCATATCTATTTATGTGAATCATATGAATTATGGATAGTTGTAAAATACTCTAATATAAATAAACTTTCATCACTTTGTTTCAGGGATATACATTTTTTGAAATATTCCCTCCTTAGAGCTTTCCGATAAGAAAACCTGTTTTAAGTAGACATCCCAAATTTTTACCGAAATTTCATGTTCACTCTATCCTCTATTTTATGATACCATTGTCTTTATAAAATCATTATTTTTATTATGAAAATATTCTTGGTTCAATAAAGGTTTTATATAATGAATTTCCTTTTTTTATTTGAAAATCTCTAGGTTGTTTTCTTTAAAACCGCAAAAAAATGTTTTAATGCTAATGTTGTAAAATAAATTTCTAATATGTTGTAACTTATGTTTAACACCACTTACCATGTTATATGAATATTTTACCCTATGAACATCCATGTATTTTCTATTTCATTCCTTACATGGAAACTTTCATGATACGCCCTTTGGTTTTGATTTATGTCATGATTGTGGTACCCAATTCTTTCCATGGGTACCCTTGTGTTTGTGTATGGTTGATTATGTATGATTGTATATGTGGTAAGAATATTTTTGTTGAAATAATATCCATGAAAATGTTGAGATGGGTGCACCCAGATAGTGCTCCAATACATTGGGTATGGTTTAGTCTCATTGGATGCGATGTGAAACTGGATTGGCGGTTATCCTTGACCCGTACTAAAATGGGAAACAGGATTGGCGATTAGCCTTGACCCGTACTGAAGATATGATTTAATATTCTTCCAAATTTATATGATTCCATGATTATATGATCCCATGCTTATATTAAATGATTTCATATGTTTCATACTTTGGATATCATTATGTCATGCCTCTTAATTCATGTGCTTGAGGTGTATCCTTATGTTCATTCTTTTACTGGGCATTTTTAGCTCATCCCTTTGTTCATGTGTTCCCCAGGGTACCCTATGCAGATGTAAGGGCTCAAAGGATGTTAGGAGCTCATTATGGAGATTAAATAAAGAAGTGTTTTTAGCCCCATGTTTTATGTTATATGTACTTTGTCTTCCAAGACACTAGACTTAACGATCCTTGGCTTGTACTCTCATGGTTATTTATGCTTGAAATAATGAAATGTTTTATGTAAAAGGCTTGGGTTGTTATACTCTCACTATTTTTTTCAACCTCCAAAATGTTCCTTTCTTTCAAATTAGAAAAAAAATGAGCTACACTTCTGTGTTCATCTCAAGTGAATTTTTTTACATAATTGTATATCAAAAAATCAATAATTTTCAATATATAAGACAACATGAAATAAAATATATAGTTTTTGAAAAGTCTCAGTGTATTTATAATTGAATCCCAACTACTCAATGTTATGGTACCCTATTTTCTTCTCATCTAACATGACCAGAAATCATAAAAGCGTCCAGTTCATGAGGAAATACAAAGTCATACCTTTCTGTTTTATGTATGTCTCTACAATATAAGAAATAATGTTAAAATTGGAATAAAGACATTTTTTGGGCATAAAATATAAGGGATTATTTATATAGTCATCAAATTTTTTTATTGTTATATGAGATGTTTGTTATTCATTTCAGCATTATAATCTCTATTTTCTTGTTTTTTGTAAGATATAGATTTTATATTAATCTATTTTACATCATACGATTATCAATTCTCAAATAATTATGAGATAAATTCCATTATAAATTAAAATAATTGATTTATGGCTATGCATTTGTTACATTTTATTGCGCTTTATTATTCTTCTGAGATAACATATTTATATATATTCAAATTCAAATTATTTATTTTCACATTAGTGAGTAATCAAATTATTTATTTTTAATTATGTATTATGAGAATTTCTCTTTAATTAAAGATAAATATTATACAACATATAATTTTATTAAAATTTAATTTTTTTAAAAACATTATATGATTGTAATATATATATATATATATTTTATGAAAATTATTAGATTATATTTATCAAAAAACTATGTTTTAATTCATGTTAAGAATGATTATTTCTATTTATCAATTCTTTGCTTAAACATGAATTTATTCAGTAATTATCAGTATTATCAATTCCATGACATATATATATGTTTTTATTTATATTTATATGTAATGTTTGTTGACATGGTATAATTTTAATTATCATGTTGCTAAAAAACGTGAATAGTATGTCATCATGTTATAATGAAAATAAGGACTTAGCATTTTCATATAGTCATGTCCATGCACTATGCATATCCTTGATATACCTTGCATTCAAAATAAGTTCATGATTTCAATTTAAATATTATGGTTTGGTTCTAAGATTACTAAGTTGAAATATTTCTTTGGATTTAAAATGTTTTATTTAAAAAATTCAATTCATAACTATTATCTAAGAAAAATATTTAATTAATATGTTTATTTTAAGAGGAAAAAATTTTATATGAATAGAAAATGAATTACAATACTGAATACATGGATGATTATGAATTGGCTAAGTGGAAACAGTTTGGGTTGTAATAAAACTCATAAGTGATATGTAATGAAATTTCATATATTTACATACATATGTATTTATATAAATATAAGTGTGAATCTGTAGCTTATTACACTAACATTTTTTCATGATCAAAACTCCAGTGAAGTTATATATATGTATACAAAGCCTAAAAATGTTTTCGGATAATTCAGCACTTGACCGTTGTAAATATGGTAGGGAAATTTGGTAGTTATCCCAATCCCCCAACAAGAGGGTAGGCCCAATATATCCTTGAATGTTTTATGTTTTCATATACCACATTAATTTGGTTTCAATAGCTTATGCAATTTTTTCTAAAATTAGTGGATTATATTAAAGTCAATTTTAGTATGTATGTAATTTCAAATTTGGTATATTATTTTAAATCATATTTAATTTATATTTTTTTTTCAATGGGTATTTTGGAAATTATTTTCTGGTATAATCAAAATAATTTTCAAATCATTTATCAATGTTATTTTAAAGTAAATATTTCCTAAAAATTATTTCACTGATTTTTGAAACCCCTTACTAGGAAATTTATTGACCACCCTTTTGTTTTAAAATGATTTTTCACAAGTATCATAGTAGTTCAATTTCAAAAGACTTCACTTATGGAGTTAACGCGCGTGGAAGCATAGTGGGAATTTTTTTACTTTTTTTTAACTCTGATAAATCTAAGTTGTTTCCAAATCCTCTAGAACTGATACAGGTAAAAAATCGTGGACTATCTGTTAATATTGTTTATGTGTTCATTTAAATTAAAGAAATAAATTACACTACATTTTCAACCACTCAGACTGGAATCATGGTTTTGGGGTGTTATACATGCTTTCTCTTACATAATCCTTTAGTTCCCCTAAAAAAATATTAAACAATTATGTACCAATATCATCATTCCCAGTTTTGAGATTATTAATTTTTTCTATGATTATTTTCTTCCCCTTATCATCAACATTGATTTTTTCTACCATTGTAGACACCATTTTTTATTGATATTGGGAATCATTCTATTTCATCATATTAGTAGCCACTTCAAGATGTATTTTATTTTATAATTTTAATTCCTTTAATTTAATATAGTATACATGGATCTATATATATTTAAAATTATTATCTTTAGTAAGTTTCTAATCATACTACTTAATTTTGTGGAAATCTTCTAATTATATTCATCCTTCAATTTCATTATCATCATTACTACCAACATCACTAGAAATATTAGTTTATTATCTAATTAATTCTACCTCAATAAATGAGTTAATAGTGTCAGGGTATCATTCTTAAATGTTTTTATTACATACATTGTTTGTTTCCTTCAACTAAATCATTCTATTTCCGTTGACAATTCAACATTAATAAATTTCAAAAGACTTTTTATTATTCATATATGTTATTAAAAATTCCTTGGAACAACATGATAATATCATATTGAATTTTTAATATAAAAAATAGACTAATCCAAGTTAGTGTAAAAAATATAATGAAAGAAAGATGCCTCTGATACCAATTTTTATGTTCAAAAGGGGCCTAGATACCATAAGAGTGGGGATGAATCTAGGTAGGGATATTCTTTTCAAAATTCCTCCCTCCCCACTAGATCATGACCTATTTATTATACCGGTCATGTTGAGTTCCCATAACTGTTAATACTGATCTTATTCATTCCTTCTTTATATGATGATGATTCATTAAATGAAATGCATGAAAGCAAGCACAAGGATATAATGATTTTTACTTCGTTCCCCTCACTAGGATACATATAAGGAGTATAAAATAGACATGTTCTTATTGTACCAAGTTCAATAAGGCTCACTTCCAATAAAAATTTCTTGTGAAAGATCTCATATATAACCAGGGTCACAATCTTTACAAGGTTTGGAGATTGCTCACTATTTTCCCTATGGTAACATCTTATGTCTCTTTATCTAGATCACTATTTTTGGAACGTATCATCTCCTTACTATTCCATTTATCACTACACTAGGAAGTAATTAACCAAAATTTTATGTACTTTTAGGTCCCTTTTGTTTCACTAATGAGTACATCCCCATTTTCATATAGATGCTCTGTTGAGGTCCCGGATTCATCGAATTCATGAATATGAATTTACCATAGATTTACTTGGAAATAATTTTTAAACAATTAGTGTGCTACTTAGTACATTCATGGAGTTCCCTCTTTCGAACACCACCTCTTTTCATGAAGCTCAAATAGCCTCCATGATGGTCCTTATTTCATAAATCTCAAAATTCCTTCATGAAGATCATTTTTTCATGAATCTCAAACATACGATTCAAAGAACCTTCTTTCAAAAAGATAAAAAATCCTTCGCAAAGCAACCACCTTTCATGAAGCTAAACTATATTTTCTAATTCCTTTAGTTTTTTTATGTTAAAAACAATTCATTGTAATTCATACCCTTTATGAACGTTTTTTCATTGACCATCACCACGAACCACATTCGTGAATCGGGTCCCTTAATATCATAGTTTTGTCTCACTACTTTTTGATGGGGCGGGTATAGGACAATATAACATAATTTCGATAGATTATAGATGCATCCATAAATTTAATAAAAAGTTCCTGATTATCCCACATTTTTTCGATAATTCTCACTTCTTCACATAGCTCCATGAAAATTCATCATTCAAAATTCATTTCATAACCATGAATCATTCCTCCAAAAGCATTCACGTCATTATTTATTATCATTATCCATGAACATTCATGTGGATACACTTCCATCATAAACAGAACTTCATGGAATCAAAACCATCATGAAATTTCTTTTCTTCATTTTATTAGAAATCCTTCTTGGAAATTCATCTTCTACAACGCTTGTCGTAATCACAGAGATCACCATAAAAAAAATTTTATACCTTTTTGAAACCAAATTTGTGAGTCCCATTCATTGAAAAAATAAAACCATTTCAATATTTTTATAATATATTCAAGGAAATCTAATTTTCTTAATTCCATCCAAACTCAAAATTTTCTACCCAAAAATTTAGCAAACACGAGGATGTGATTTCACATTGTGTATGAAATTTTTGATAATGATTCTAGAAAATTCATTCATTTTTCCATGATCATTGTCAATATATCATTTCAACAATCTCTATAGATTATCAAAAAAACATTATAAACCTACACTATCAACAAAACCAATGATCCCAAAAATGTTTGGATTTTACATTGAGGGGTTTTTTCCCAACAATCTCCATCATTAGGTTTGTTGAAAATTCTCCAAAATTTCATACATCACTGAATCTTCTTCCATACTATACCAAGATTCACTTTATGTGATTCATATAGTGACAAAAAATTTACTCAAAACATATTCTAATACCACATGAGTAATTATTAGAATGATAAATAAGATTAATGCGCAATGATCATCAATGAATCAATTCATTAAAAAATCTCTCAAACTATTTTCTTTACTAACTCTATCTTTCATGATATAAATCCATTAATCGATCAACATTAGCATCATCAGATTTAGAAATCCCACTATCTCATTTCTCCCCTTATCTCGTTATTCCAACTATCAGCTTCTCCCCTATCTCGATTATGACATTTACTCCCTCTTGATATGAAAATTTCTCTCCAATTGTCAATAAACCTAAAGGTTACTTAATTGTTTTTTGTAATAGGTTAAAGAGAATAGTTAGAACAATTATTAAAAAACACACCAAACCATAGGGAGTGGGTGTCCCACGTCAAAAAAAATTCATGTGTGAGGAGTTTGCTGAACACCCAAATCCAGTCGATTCCAATCAAAATATTATTAGATAATGGATTTGTTAGAATGTCTCAACCTATAGGTATGTATACACATACTCAAACTCACATGCTCTTACTCCACCTTCCAATTAATAAAATGATTTTCAATTTTAATTTATTTTTCATCAGTGATGATCTATATTTTTTCTAACATTTATATCACTTTAATTGTATCAATGGATTTTGATCATAGAATTTACCACAACTCCCATATCATCAAGCAACTACCTCACCAATAATAACTATTTTCATGCTTTAGTGGCCAAAATATATTCAACTACAATGGAGCTCAATGAAATGAAATCATGATTATTTCTTTGAAAAGAAATAAAAAATCCACCAATATATAAAGAACATCCTTATATTTTCTTCCAATCATCTACTGATATAGAACAATTTACTTCTATATATATAAATAAATCATTCTAAGGTTTTTCATTGAAAATAAAACTCAAACCCATAATTACCTTGATATATAAATGAATTATTTTCACTTAAATCATGTTTCATTGTTTGGGATTACATTGATACCTTACTACTTGGAATGTGGGAAAAATATCAGGTCAGGTCGTTGTCTAGTATAGTAGTCTACCAAGGATTTTCTTGTATTCTATATCATTAACTACACTGCCTTCATCTTCCCATGATAGTTTCATCTAGGTAGCTACTAGAGTCATCATCTTGTTAGAATTATCCATTAAAAATATTCTCCAAACCACTTTGTAATATTTTTATTTTGAAATGAATATTTTATTCATTCCTTTTGTCACTTATAAACCATGTAAAAAACAACAGTTCATCAATCACTAACATTTCTAAATCACATATCAAGAATTCAAAAAACATTCTGCACTATACATTATATGATACTTCAAATAGTATACAATTAACATATAACACCACTATCATCAACTAATTACATTCATTTTTCACATATATATTGTATTCAACTCCACCATGCTGGATACCGTTCTTCTTCAAAAAGTGATATAGTGTTCAGTATCATCTTCTTGGTGCATTTTTTCACCCATATAATTCCTTATTCAGCCAAAACATTTTTTTCTCATCAATAACAATTATAAAACCATATGTACGCCCAATGTGTTATTAATATTCAATAATCCCCTTTCTAAATGCTGACTTGACCTCAATTGGGAAATCATTGAACTTTCTTTCCACATCTATGGCCAATAATAATTTGTTTTTTCTCAAATTTTTAGATTGATTTTCTTGTATCTAAATTCAAATTATTCAATCGTGATCCCTCTATACATTCATACCAATGATTTTATCTCCACCTTAGTCATGCACATATTCCAATATATATTAGAAACATTTTATTCTTAGGGTGAGGGGTACCTCTGAAATCCTTAAGATTATGATTTTGGACTGCCCTAATAAATCCACCATTTGATACATTCAAAAAAATTACTATACTATTTTTGGGATTCATCCAACATCCCTTCAAACATAAAATATTCTGACCATACTACTAATTTTTTTTGCCACATTGTAACACGCCATGCTTACACAATGTGCTTCCTTTTTAAATTGTGTGTGATGTACGCAACACTTAGCTCAAATGCACAACGAACTATCAAACTAGCCATATAAAAAGATTTTATGTATATTTTTAACCATATATTGAATTTTTTATGTCCCATTTAATTTTAACATTCACATATTTTTTTTTATTATACATAATATAAGGACGAATTCAATTTTTCTGATAGAAGAAGTAGTTTTCAAATAATGCAGTTTTTCCGCCTATTAATGGAGAACCCTTTTAAATTCCAATATATGAAACGTTTATATATATAGTTTGATTAAATTAAATTCTTCTTTAGAAGAGGGACATATAAATTTTGTTCGGATAATTTTTGGGAACTTTTTTATAACTTTCATATTTTGATGAATAGTGAAAAATAATAAATTTTAATTTAAAACAACTTTTTTAATCGAAATAATTTATAGTGTTAAATTTTACATTTATGTGGTTTTAAAGTATCATTAGATTATATTTTTATCATTTCATATAACATAGGTCATTATATGTAATTTCACATTTAAATTTCATATAAACACATGTCAATATTTCAATAGTTTTTACTTCTTAAAACCCCACTTTTTATGTTTTGACAACGGGTATTGATTTTAAATTAATTTATGAAACATCTGTGTTTCTATTTTGGAAAAAAGTATTCCATATTTATCATATGGAGGTCCAAATTGGTTAAATAGGTTATTTTTTAGACATTATGAATAGTACTTCAGTAAATATTATATTTACTATGGTTAAAGGATAAATTTGGTAAATAAGGGTAACAAAAATAATATTATAATAATATTAAATTTACCCTAACACGTTTCCTAACCATATTAAATGATAAATGTTCCAACATGGGTATCCTTGGGTCGATTTTGGGACCCCATAACCACTTGTAAGTGAAAATTACTCTTTATAAAAATTAATTTAAAGTTATGGAAAATATAACATAAACATATATATTTTACTAAAACAGTTTTATATGCGGTAATATAAGATATATTTTTGAAAATACAATGCCATTATAAAGCTAAAATTATTTACTACATCATGATATTTTATTTATAATTTTTAGACATAATGTAAATATATTTATTTCGAACACAATAATGATGCAATATTTTACTTATTAATGAAAGAATAAAATAAAGGATATTAGAAATATTAAAATAAATATAATTAGAATGTTTTGATACCATAAAAAAATTTATAGTTTAATATGACATGTTAGGGTTGCTTAAATGTATTTTGTGATTTAATAATGATTTTATGACTTTCACAAAAAATACTAAATAGTCTAGAAATTGACATTAATGTGTTTTTAAAATAAATACCATATTATTGAATGATATAATATTCTTAAAAAACTATGATTCTGACAAATTAGTTATATAAGGTTATTTATGAAATTAATGAAACACATGAGGTTATATTGTCTTTTTATAGTATATTTATTAACAATTTAATATAAAAATTCAAGGAGACATGACTATTTTTTGGGAGTATTTGGGACCATCCCAACCGTATACACGAAATAAAACAATTTTTATATATTTTAATTCTAAAATTATCTTATAATAAATTAATATTTCAAACATTATCTAAAGTTCCCCTCACCACTCTTATAAAATGGTACTTCCTCTTCTATCAAAATCACACTTCCAAAGCCATTTGGATTATCAAAAACCTAATCAAATATCATCCAAACTATCCTAAAATCATCATATATGTCTTAATATTATCCTAAATACATCTTATGTTTCACTTTTGTTCAAATCTAAAGGATGAACCCAAAAAGTGGAAATTACTTCATCACCTCTTTCAAAGATCATTTCTTCTTAATTTTCATCATTCTTGGTTGTTTCTATACAAAAATAATAAATCCAGTACCTTATAAATACATATATGTTATTATAATTATGGTACAACCATATTCATTATTATATCCATCCTATGAATGACAAGGTCACCATATGTGTGTACATACAGCTTACAGTCACCACGTCGTGGTGTAGTTTGTTATTCAACGATTCATTATTTGGATGCATATAATAATGAGTACAATTGATGTAAAAAATAAATATATCATGTTAGTGATACTATATATTTAATATAACATAAATTACATACTATTTCAGTACCAATTGAATGATATTGTTTCTCGTGTGTACGTACAACTTACCATCTCCACGAAGCAATAAGATTCATTTCCTCGTTTACCATTCAACGATGATTATAAAAATATATTTTTTTAATAAGTATTTAATAGATGACC
Source organism: Viscum album (assembly GCA_963277665.1). Classification (NCBI taxonomy): domain Eukaryota; kingdom Viridiplantae; phylum Streptophyta; class Magnoliopsida; order Santalales; family Viscaceae; genus Viscum; species Viscum album. Next base: position 135,307,537 of record OY728127.1, read on the forward strand.
TAGTAATACTACTATATATATATATATATTTGTGTGTGTATTTACGTATATCTCATTCACTTACTTTCGTTCAATACGATATGAAAACTGAAACAACGTTTATGCATACATATGGCATACTATCTCCATAAACTGTGTTTTCCATTTCCTATATCTATATATTATACATATTTTTATTTTTAATATATATGCTACATGAATAATGTTTTATAATTTGGAAGAAATTAAATCATGTTATAAGTGGTACAATCAAGAATAACAAGTAAAATCACATATAATAAAGAAAACGATTATTACCCAAAATGTTATTTTAACAAGGAAATTATTATTAAATGAATAGTATAAAGTAACTAATGAATCAATTATGATATCATAAATGTTAATATTTTTCTATTATAGTTTAATAACATACTATATTCATTATACCTCAGGTCAAATGCACGCTCGACCAAAAGAATGTACAGGGTAAGAGTTATTTCCTCTATCCCCTTTCTATCCTAGATTGTTTATATTTATGTATCTATTGGGACATATTTTTAATGACCTGGAATTTCCATTTATTTTTTTATAATTAAATGGGATTATTAAGATTTCGTGAAAATTGACGGTGCGTGATTCTGAGGCCTGGTGTTCTCGAAATGAATTTTGAACTTTATTTTGGGTACGCTCAGTAAACACGTGAGTGAGTTTTTGTATCTTTTGAAATATTGCTTAGAATTGAAATATAAGGACACTGTTGAACTCGCAGTGCCTGTATTTTCATAAAGAGACATTCTCCTCGACCATAGTAGGACAAGGTTTAAAGTTAGTTTTCGTGTTTATCGTGGAAATAAAAATAAGAAAATATTTTATTTAATTTTTATAACCTACTTTTTGGAATATTCTATGGTGGGTACCTCCCAAGCACAAGCCCCACAATTAAATTCTTAAAGGTGGGAACCACACAACTCTTTTACTCACTCTTTAATGAGGGAGGTGACTTTAGGTTTCCTCTAAATTAATTGTGCCAATGTAATTATTTTAATTACGCCAACATCCGCATATTTAATGGCCAACATTAATTTATGATGTTGGCTATTATTTTATTTGGGTTGGGAAAAATCATTAGCAAAGGGTTGTCAAATCCATGGTGAATTGTGGAGAAACTATTCCTCTCCAACGAAGAAAATTCTCCAATTAAGAACGAGGAACCGACCCTGAGCCCGGATCGGAAGCACCTTGCGGAGGCAAGGACACCGATGTTCATCAACAACTTCGTCTTCTTCCTCATGACATCTTCCAATGAATAAAAAGGTAGGGTATGTTGTTTTGAATACCCCATTACCCATTCTTGATGTTCTTCATGATTCAATAAATAATATTCCACTTACTACCGCTCTAAAATGGAGGGTACGAGCCAAAAAAACATGGTCCGACCCTTCCACATATCTTTGTAGTTTATGTTGCATTCATCGCAATAGATAAATACAGTGACTAGTGCCGGTGACTGGCACTGGTGGGACTTAGAACCGGTGGTCGGCACTCTGGCCAGCAGTGACGAAGGCAACGATGCGACCGTGAAGACATAGAAGAGCCACAACCTATCAGCAACAATGGAGTAAGGGTGGCGGCCGACCACGTGAAGGGGCAGTAGCACACAAATATGCCGCCCGGTGGAGAAGAGTCGCGGCCTCCTGCCGCTGCGGCAATGGACGGTGGCCGGCTCGCTGTCGGACGCCAAAGAAGGTGCGGTGCGTGAATGCGCCACACAGATGTAGGATGGAAGACAGGCCAACCATGGCACCACGGGCCCTCGCGGGCCACCGCACCATGGGCTGCATTGGGGGACGGGTCGGACCTAAAAGTCGGGTCGACAAAAACCGAGTCGGGTTGGCCCAAGCCGGGTCGGGCCCGTTAAGACATGACCCGAACCAAATTCGACCCTTTTCGCTCATTCGCCAATATATTGAGTTACGATCATCTGTTTGATGAACCGTATGTGGAACCAGAGTCCTTGGAGCGAGACGGTCGTTTTGGTATACCCCACTTGAGATTTTCATAATGGTGTGGTACAGTCGGGTTGGATCGAGCACAAATCCAACCGGGTCCTCGGGACTAAAAGGCCAATAACATACAGATCGAGCATCCGATTGACACACCATTTGTTGCGTTAAGACCCCTATTACGTGGTAGTCGATTGAGAGACTTCTTATTGAAAGTTGGAGTATCGACATGTGGATTTAGGAGTGGACCCTCCTAGAATCAAATGAGCTTAGTGATGGAACCTTTTAGCTTTTATAACATGAGAATTGGATCCTATGTGGGTATGTTCATTGGGATCCTTTGTGGGTCTATGTTCAAGAGACTCACTTGGATCCACTCAAGGAATCCACATGGGACTAATCTAGGATCTCACATGGGTCTACTGTACTAGGATCCTATGTGGGTCTGATAATGTACTAGGATCCAATATGGGTCTAATGATTTAGAACCCAATGTGGGTCTCATGATTTAGGATCCTAAATGGGTCTACCTCTTAACAAAGTAAAATGATTCAGTAGTTATATATAATCATCTTTACTACTATACCTAAGTTATAACTAGTGTGAGATAAGTCTTTAACTTTGTGGAGATACCTTTGTGGTAATATTCTGTGTGGCGTACCTTTGTGGTACATACCTTCATGGTGATATCTTTGTGGTAATATTCAATGTGGCATACCATTGTAGTACATACCTTCGTGGTGATACCGTTGTGTTTTTCTTCTATGTGGCGTATCATTGTGGTAATTACCTTCTTGGTGATACCATTGTGGTATTCTCCTATGTGGAATTAACTTTATGGATATTACCTTTGTGGTGTTACCTTTGTGGTAGTCTTTCCATCATTGAACTATTGATCTTGGGCTAAGAGTTGGGCCTTGTGTTTCCTCATGAATGAGATGGGTATACATGATAACATAGGTATATGTATGGGAATATACTTATGTGTGGTTCTTATATGTATTCATGCTTTTTGGTTAATACTTTGGGGGTTTTGTGAGTCCTTTGAGGGTCTTGGGGTCCCTATTGAGTATTGTTATACTCACCCCTGCATGGGTTATTCACACACCTTGTTGTGTTTGGTGTAGACGACAGACATCTCTTACTAAGGATGAGGGTATAGGGATTGGAGGTAGCTCAGAGGTGGACCTTAGATGAGGCGTATCGTAGAGATGACCATTTGAGAGCTTTACCAACCCTTCAGGTAGGATCGTTGGCAGATGTTCACTGGAGCTGTTCAGATTACATGTACTTTCCAGTTTTCTTGTACAGTCTAGCTGGGATTGTATTTTAGCCCCTTTTACTTACAGTACACACTCTTTTTTTCTATTCAGTTTATTAATGTTCGTTTCTTTCTGTGTGCTTCATTTTTTCAGTTTAGAGGTTATAAATCCAATGCCTTCTCGGTTTTAGGGAAGATGCCTTTTGGTGCTTGTCACCAGCCCAGGGCCTAAGGAATGTGGTATTGGGGTAGTCACAACATGGGCCCCGGGGGACGAGTCTTAAAAAATTGGCATCAAAGGAGTCAGTTCTATCATAGAACAATGGACTCTAATATTTTTAATGGAAATAGTGTTATGAATTTTGAGTTTGGTTATCTATTTAGGGAATCCAGTGTTGGTGTGGTGGCTGACGTATCCATATACTAGGATCCTAACATCTGATTTCTAACTCAGTGCACGAAAACACTGATTGCATGTTTGTTTCGAAAATTTTTCTTTGTGATCTATTTTATTCAGCTCACCATGTATAACTTATTGACCATGGAACACCTATTTATTTTTTGGATGCCTCCATGCTGACAGCCAACTAGGGATCCGGGTATAGTATGCAAGGATATCCCACCAAGCGACGAGGTCACGGTGAAGGGCCATCTATTAGTAGAGGCACAAGTGGAGGCACCAACGATACCATTACATTTTGGGCCACCGATGCCACCTGTCCCAGTAGTAGAGGTTGCACGCCACTTGAGCGCATTGCATTAGTTCCAGCGCCCGAGGCCACCCAGGTTCAGGGGAGAGACAGACCAACAGGCAGCTGAGGAGTGGTTGGAGGTCGTGGTGAGAGTCTTCTAACTTGTAGGGACACCAGCTGATCTCATGGCGATCTTTGCCACCAGTCTTCTAGTGGAAGCCGCAGGCAGATTGTGGAGCTTGATTATCTCGGTTCACAATGAGGTGACACTTCACTATGCATATTTTGAGAGCTCTTTTCGGGCAGAGCTTGTTCCCATGACCCTTCGTGCAATGCGCATTGAGAAGCTTCTTCATTGGCAGCTAGGAAACATGATTGTGGCTCATTACTTAGTGAGGTTCACTGACCTATCATGCTACTCCACTGATATGGTGTAGGTCCAATTCTGTAGGGACCGAACCCTCAAGAAGTGACTCATGCGGGAGATTAGGGATCCAACTATTTCTATAAACATCACGACGCAAGCGGGGGTGTTAGAGAGAGCTCTCTTAGTGGAGAGTATTCTTGCTTAGCAGTTTCCAGCAGCGAGTCCCACCACTGGGCGTCACATAGCAGAGTCTTATGCAGCTGGAAGCAGAAATATTTCATATAGGTACAAGAGGACCAGACCTACCAGAGGACGACTGTAGGATTCAGTGTTTTTTGTGCGAGTCAGCGCATACAGAGCCAGTCATGCAAGGAGAAGGTTGTGTTACAGATGCGGTGAGCAAGTCACATGGCTCGTAACTGTCTGACCCGCTATATGATGGATCAGCAGACGGTCGAAGAAACACCCAGGTAGAGATGAAGGTTCAACTAAGGATGTCCATAGGGAGCAAACAGACAAAGTAGAGGAGTTTGCCGTGCAGCTGGGGGTGGGCGACGAATTGAGATTTTTCTGCCACCACCAATAGGTGGTCTACCCCAACCACAAGGAGTAGGTGGATATGGGAGAGATCAACTCCAAGCTGCTGAGGCCTATGACCATGGTGCTCTGAAGATGAAACGAGGTATGATATTTGTCTACTCCACCTTAGCTACTGTGCTTATAGACACAGGTTCCAGTCATTCTTTTATTTCCATTGCCCTCGTCCGGAACTCAGAGAAATAAATGGAGCAATTAGTATGATCCATATGTCTAGAGACTTCTATGGGAGAGTATTTGACAATTACTCACTGGTTTCGGTAGTATGATATTACTCTAGGAAATGAAAGCTTTGGCTAAGATCTCCTAGTAGCAACGTTGAGACCATACGACGTCATCTTGGGTATGGACTGGTTATCTAAAGTCCATGCTTAGATTGAATGTATTAGGCACAAATTGTGGTGTGTTCGCACTTATAGGACTAGGTTTACCTTCACCGGTGAAAAGGGATCCTTTGCAGCATAGGATGGACTTACCTGGAGAAGAGTGCATATGATCAATTATCAGTTGGATAGCCTTACCCTTGGAGTAGTTGATATGGAGAGTCCAATTTATCCTTTATTGGTGGACCAGTACACGGAGGTCATCCCTGATGATGTTATGGGTCTACCTCCTCATAAAGAGGTGGAATTTTACATTGACTTGTACCTTGAGATAACACCTACATCTACACTAGCATATCGGATGGCTCCCACGGAGCATCGTGAGTTGCAGGTACAACTAGATGACTTAAAGGTAAGGGGTTCATCCAGCCCGATGTTTCTCCTTGGGTAGCCCCGATTTTGTTTTCCAAGAAGGTGGATGGTAGCTTGAGACTTTGTGTTGACATTCGGTGCCTGAACCAGGTGACTGTGAAGAAGAAGTATCCACTCTTGAAGATTGAAGACCTATTTTATTGGCTGAAGAGAGTACATTGGTTCTCAAATATAGAACTTAGATCAGACTACCACCAGCTCAGTTTACTGGAAGAGGATGTGCAGAAGAAGGCTTTAAGATGTCAGTATGGACACTTCATGTTCTTGGTTATTCCATTCGGAATAACTAATTCTCCAACAGTGTTCATAGGACTCATGAATAGAATATTTCAACCATATCTTGATCACATTATTGTGGTCTTCATTGATGAAATTTCGATAAAACTGGGCTACTGAGGAAGAGCATCCCTATCTTTTGCAGATAGTTCTGGACACACTCCGAGAGAACCAGCTTTATGGTAAGCTCTCGAGTGCCAGTTCTAGATTCGAGAGGTTCACTTTCTGGGACATGTCATCTCAAAGGCTAGAGTTTTAATGTATCCCACTATGATTGAGGCAGTAATTTCATGGGAGCCACCTAGGAGTTTGATGGATAGAAAAAGTTTCTTGGGATTGGTCGGATACTACCAGAGGATTGTTCAAGATTTCTTGTAGAGTTGTAGCACTGTTATCAGCATTTAAGAAGAATGGGAAACCCTTTTTGTGGTTGGAGAGATTCTAGAGTAGTTTTCATGAGCTAGGTAAAATACTGACTAGTTCCCCCACCTTGAGGCTTTCACAGGAGGGTGTTGGGTACGTAGTCTACTACGTCACATCAAGGACTGGGCACCAATGTGTGCTGATGCAGGAGAAAGTGGTTATCGCTTATAGTTCTTTATATCTGAGACAAAATGATCAGAACTACACCACACATGACCTGGAGTTAGCAGTAGTGGTCTCCGCCTTAATTATGTGGTAACATTACTTAATGGGATAATGCTTTACAGTCTACTCTGATCACAAGAGTATCAGGTATATCTTATCTTAGAAGGACTTGAATATGAGACAAATATGTTGGCTTGAGTTCCACTAGGTCTATGACTTCGAGATAGACTATAATATTAGGAAAAGGAATGTTATAGCAGATGCACTCAGTAGGAGATCTGGTATACAGATTCTAGGTGAGGAGATAGAGCAGTTGTCTGCTTTGCAGATATCTATTGTTGATCGAGATAGAGCAACTTGTCGTCATTCCCTTACAGTCACTCCTCTAATTATTTAGCTAGTCAGGGAGGTGCATCATGGAGACACTTACTGCGAGGCTTGACGTGAATAGATAGCCACATGACAAGGACCTAATAGATTTTATGAAGGTGGGGAGCACGTCACCCTTTTCATAGAACGTACTATGTTACTAGTGGCTTTAAATAAGGAAGTTTTGAGGAAGTTTCAAACATCCCCTCTAGTGGTACATCCAAGAGTGGTGAAGATGTATCAGGATCTCCAATGACAACATTGGTGGCTGGGAATGAAGAAAGAAGTATCATAGTTTGTCTCTCGGTGCCTCACTTGTCAACAAGTGAAGGTAGAACATCACATACCAGCAGGCTTAGTTCAGCCATTAGAGGTCCCAGAGTGGAAGTGGGACGGAATATCCAAGGATCTCGTTGTAGGACATCCACATAAATCTAGGGGTCATGATTCCATCAGGTTGATCATTGACAGACTCACCAATTTGGCCCACTTCCTACCGATCAGAGAGCAGAGTTCAATAGAGAGATTGGGACGCCTCTATGTGCAAGAAGATTGTGAAGATACATGGAGAAAACTCAAAGATTGTCTCTGATCGAGATTCACATATCACTTTTTCACTATGGAAGGTGTTTTAGGTGGATTTCGGGATGATGCTTCGCTTGAGCACTGCCTTCCATCCTCAGACAGATGGCTAGACTGAGTGGACCATTCTAAACCTCGAGGAAAGGTTGCATGCTTGCATCCTCGACTTCGGTCGCATCTGGGAGGATGAAATTCCCTTGATATAGTTTTATAAAACAACAGTTATCTCTCTACCATTGGTATGGCACCTTTCAAGGCGTTGTACAGCCATCCATGTAGTTTTCTTTTGTGCTGGACTGACCAAGTGGAGTCCGCACTCATGGGACCAGATATAGTATGGGCTACCACAGAGAAGGTGCAGATCATCTAGGAGTGGATGAAGACTGCATAGAGCAGACATAAGTCTTCTGCTGCTGGAAGATAGAGACCACTAGAGTTCATGGATGGATACCACGCCTTCCTATGGGTCTCACCCCGATGAAATTTGTGGACATTTTTCCAGGGAGACATGTTATCTCCAAGGCTCATTGGATCCTTTCAAGTCCACAGTAGAGTTGGAAAGGTGGCCTACCGCTTATCTATTTCCCCTAATTTGAAACTGGTTCATGATGTCTTCCACGTAACCTATTTGAGGAGATATGTTCACGCCCGTTCTCACATCATCGACCATGGAAAGTTGGACATCGATGATGGGGAAACGTTTATGGAGGTTGCAATGGAGATTGAGGATCGGCATGAGATACTACTTTATGGAAGATCGAGACCTTTGGTGCGTGTACATTGGTAGCATTGGAACCTCAAGGAGATCACATGGGAGCCGGAGGCTCAGATACATGCTCAGTACCCCTACATGTTCACTTATTTTGAGTTGCAGCTTATGGGGACACAAAGCACTGAGGTGGGGAGAATGTAAAGAACCTACATTTATAGTAATTTTTTTAATATGGGATTATTAAGAGTCCAAAAAAATTGACGGCACATGATTACATGGCCCGGTGTGCCTAGAATAAATTTCTAAACTTTTTTTCGGGTACATTCTGTAAACATGTCAGCGTTTTTCTGTTACTTTTGAACTGCTACTCGGAATTGAAAACTGAGGACATTGTTGACCTCACAACACCAATATTCACTTTAGGAGACTTTCACCTCAACCATAGTAGGACAATAATTAATTTTAGTTTTAGTGTTTCGCGTTGAAAAAAAAACTTTTATTTTATTTTTATAACCTCGTATTTTGAATGATCTATGGTGGGGACCACCAGAACCTAACCCCCCCCCCAAATTGAATTCATAAAGGTGTGTAACACTTGAATCTTGATCTCCAACTTTAATAAGATTGGTGACATTAGGATTCCTCTAAATTAATTGTTCCAATGTAATGGTTTTAATTATGCCACCATCAATAGAGTTAATGGCTAAAATTAATTTAAGAATTTGGGAATTATTTTATTTGGGTTGGGAAAAATCATTAGAAAAGGGTTGGAAAAGCCTTGGATAATATTAGATAAACTCTTACTCTCCAATTAAGAACATTATCCAACGAAGAAAGAGGAACTGACCCAGAGCCCTAATTGGAAGCACCTTGTAGAGGCAAAAACACCGAAATTAATGAATGACATCTTCTTCTTCCTCATGACATCATCCAACAAATGAAAAGGTAGGGTTTGTTGTTTTGTATACCCCCTTAAAAATTCTTGAAGTTATTCCTGATTCAAAAGATAATGAGCTTCTTGATACCACTCTAACGTGGATGGTATGGGCCAAACGAACATGGACTGACACTTGCACGAATATTTGTGGTTTATGTTTCATTCCTTGTGATGGAGAAGGACTGAGACTGGTGCGGGTGACTGAATCATGTGGGACACAGGACTTGCGGCCGACACTTTGGACAACCATGATGAAGGTGGCGGTGCCAATGCGCCTCCAGAGAAGTGTCGAGGCCCGTCCGTCGCGGCGGAGCAAGGGCGGTCCCCGCCGGTGGTCAGTCATGTGAAGGGGCCTCAGCGCGCATCTGTGATACCCATTTGAGAAGAGCAGTGGACTTGTGCCGCATTAGTGAAGGGAGGGTGGCCAACTTGCTTCCGGACATCAATGAAGGCGTGGTGCGCGACCACCCCGTTCGGAGGAAGGTTGGGCGACCAGCCAGCCGCGACACCGCGAGGCACCACGGGCCGCCGCACCGTGGGCCACCGCACCGCGAGCCACCCTGAGCCTGGCCAGACACAACAGGCCAAGATAGACCCTGTGGGCCAGGCAAGAACCAGTAGGCTGAGGTAACCCAAACTGGGTCGGACTGGACCCGTACCCACATCGACCCTTTTCACTCTTTCGGCCATATCCTGAGATATGGGCGTCCGTTTGACTAATCTTCCACAGCTTCAGAAACCTTGGAGCAAGACAGTACTTTTGGTATATCCTACAAGAGATTTGTATAATTTTGGGGTACCGTCAGGTTGGATCAATCATGAATCTAACTGGGCTCTCGGGACTAAAAGGCCAATAACATACAGACTAGGCGTCTGATTGACGCACCATCTATTGCACTGAGATCACTATTACACGTTAGTCATTTGGGATTATTTTTCATTAAAGTTGGAGTATCTACATGTGTTTTGATGAGAGAACCCTCCCAGAATCAAGCGCGCATAGTGGGGGAACCCTATAGCTAGATGTAACATGAGAAAGGGATCCTATGTGGGTCTATGCTTTGGGATCCTTTGTGGGTCTGTGTTTAAGAGACTCATTTGGATATGCTCTAAGAATCCACATGGGACTACTCTAGAATCTTACATGGGTCTATTGTACATGGATCCTATGTGGGTCTGATGATGTACTAGGATCCTATGTGGGTCTGATGATTTAGGATCCTACGTGGGTCTGCCTCTTAACCGAGTCAGATGATTCAGTAGTTACATTTAATCATTATTACTAATGTACCTATGTTATACATAGTGTGAGTAGAGACTTTTTCTTCATGGTGATACCTTTGTGTAAATCTTCTATGTGAAGAACCTCTGTGGTACTTACCATAGTGGTGATACCTTTGTTGTAATCTTCTGTGTGGTGTACTTTGTAGTACTTACCATCCTGGTGATACCTTTTTTGTATTCTTCTTTGTGGAGTACCTTTTTGGTATTCTTCTTTGTGGAGTACCTTTTTGGTACATACCATCATGGTGATACCATTTTGGTATTCTTCTATGTGGCTTTACCTTTTTGGTGCATACCTTTGTGGTGTTACATCTATGGTATTCATTCCTTCGTGGAACAGTTTATCTTGGGCTAAGAGTTGGGCCTTGTGGTTCCTCATGAATGAGATGGGTATACTAGATAACAAAGGTATATGTATGGGAATATACTTAAGTGTGTTTTTCAGATGATTTTATGCTTTGTGGTTTATCCATTGTGGGTTTTGTGAGAACATCGAAGGTCTCAGGGTCCCTACTGAGTATCGTTATACTCACCATTGCATGGGCTACGCCTGCACCATGTTGTGTTTCGGGAATATGATAGACAACGCTGACTGAGAAAGAGGGTACTGTGACTATAGGTAGCTCAGAGGTGGACCATAGATGAGGGTTACCATAGAGACGACCGTTTGAGAACTGTACCAAACCTTCAGGTAGGATCCCTAGCGGGTGTTCACCAAAGTTATTCAGCTTACTTTTACTTTCCAGCATTCATGTATATTCCAGTTGGGCTTGTATTCTGTTACCTTCTACATAGAGTACACACTCTTTTTTACTAATCATTTTAATTATTTTTGTATCTTTATTTGTGATTTCTTTCACGAGTTTACAGGTTATAAAGGAAATGCCTTCATAGTTTTATGGTATACGCTTTTTGGTGCTAGTCGCCAACCACTGGCCTATGGAAGGAGGGCTTGAGGTAGTCACGTCATGGGCCACGGGGGACTGGTCATGAAAATATTTATCTTTTATGTCCATGTTTCATTAATATGTTTTGAAAATAAATCTTTCAATGTTTATTGGGAGGTAATCATTAACTAGATCATCATTTTAAATGTTTTAATGATTTTTTCAATTTTTTTTAATCAATGTCCATGTCTTCAAAATAATATTAAGGATTTATTTACATGGACATGATTGTTTAAATGTTTAAATTTATTTCAAAAGATTCTATGTGGTATGAGACACTTTGATTAAAAAATCTCTCTTAAATTACTTCATTTATAAATTGTGCGTCTTTTAAATGATTTCATGAAAAGGGTATTTCTCTCAAAGAGTTTAATTGATTTTTTTCAATTATGTCAACTTGTTTTATTTGATATTATTTTTTATTGAGAGTTATTTATGATAATAAAATTTTTCATATTACATTGAATGAGTTATGATATGTTTGAATTTGGATGTGATATTTTTATACTATTCACAATTTATGGTTAATGTATTGAAATTTCATATTCTAGTTTTAGTATAAATTTTTATGTTATGTTTCACCCATTTCATATGAGAGAATGTGTTGGACTTACTATGTGATAGGAGGGGCACACTATATTCCTTCTATGCATCGATAGGTCTCATGATACAAATTAGTGTTTTGGAAAAAGGCCTTGAAAAAAATTTATTTTGTAGTCTTGGCACGAGTCCTTGACTATGTGGTTTTGATGTCCAATATTATGCATTACCTCGTTATGAAATTAGTTATTACATGTGATTTTTTTACTATTATAATATCCATGTGCGTGTTTATATGGAAATGTTGGACTTATTTCTATGATATTATGTCCATGTTTTATGTTTAAAAGGATTCTATTTTTATTATACATCATGACATAACATATTATAGCTTCTTACTGAATGATTTTCCCTTACATAGCATCTGAGCTCACCCATTTGTTATGGTTTATTTTCCCATGATTCCTAGAAGGGTATTATGATTGATATGGAGGGTAAATCTAAAGGAATAATGGAGTTCTAGAATGATTATTTTTGTGGTGTTTTATGTTAGAAAGTGAAATCTAGAGACCCAAAGCTTGACATACATGGAAATTATATTAATTTTGCAGAATAAATAATACATAACATAAACAAACACCGAAGGACCGTAATAGTTTAGTGTCTTTGGAAACTCAGTACATAATCTTCTAATCGTGGTGAAAGATCTTCAACATCTCCCATTAATATCTTCCCCTTTTGTTTTCTTACCTAAAACCATTATTTATATCCTAGGGAAAAGAAAACATATAAAGGGTGATCTCAAATGCTCAGTAAGGGTAAGAATGGAGAAAATAAATCAAACCATATACATTTGAAAATAAAAACATGAACATAATGTTTAAATATCGAAATCCAGAGAAATGACATAAAACATGGCAGTACATAAGGCATAGATCATAATAGAACATCAATAAGGATAAAATAGCTTGGAAATAAAACTTTTAATTGTGGAAAAACATTAAGAACATGATATGATTTCCATAGTAGCCAAGGCATTGCTGCTAAGACCATCTTAGTAGACAAAGTCCCTTTATAAATTGAGTTCACTACCTGTTCCAGTCCTGTATCACAGAACCAGATTAACGTAACATTCAAGCCATGTATATCTCATGAGATATAAATCATTACCCAATGCATTGGAGGGAGATATAAGTCCCACCAATCTCATAATGAAATCATTCTTACTTGTGCCACAACATGATTATAAATCATTCATCATTACCCAAAGTATAAAATGGGTTTCATTAACATCATCCCATCAAAAAATAATCCATACAAAACAAAATGGATAAAATTTCATCATAAGAAAATTGAAACCATGTAAATCCTAGAGATATTATACTTCAAACATACAAATATGAAATAATTCCATCTTATAGGGAAAATGGTTTTGATAAAACACTTGAAATGAATTCTTGAGGAAAATATCCATTGTTCTTCTAAATCTTTCTCTTTTCAAAAAATGCCATAAAATATTAAAAGAAAAGGATTTTGTTAAAAATAGTTATGAAATATTGTAGTGGAATATTCATGGAAATAAGGTGTTATGAAACCGTAAATATCTGTTCATGCCGTATAAGTTAAAAAAATTCTTCTCGTACTTTTGCCGGAAAAGTTAAAAAGTGCCTCATATGGTAAACAAATGATTGATTACTTACATACCATGTAGTAAAAGAAAAAAACGTGTAAAAGGTAATTTAAACATACATGAAACCGTTTTTATAAAATAGGGACATGGATGATAAATATCACCCCAGTAAATACTTACGAATAAATAATCTCAGATAAAAACGAGATTTGAATAGTTATCCCTTACCTTAGATCTAATATGCATCGTACATATCCGAACCTCCTGTATAATGATTCAAATAATGTCATTTAAATTTTAATGAATCATATTAATTGTTATTATATCATATATGGTTCACTTATGACTTTATATTACCCGTTCTTTTGTAAATTCCATGATAAAGCAGCGTTTTGGATAATATCGTTTTATTTATCGTACTTGTTTGGACTTGTTGTTCTTGATATTATTATTACTTATATCATGATTTTAATACTTATAGAATATAAATCATGATTTATATATCATATATATTCAATATATATATATATATATATAATATAGATTAATGAAATGAAATACACCATTCATGGAGACGGTAGGCCATACGTACGCATGAACAATGTTTTCCGTTCCTTATTGACTTGGATGGAAGTACGTAGATGACATATATATATATGTATACATAAATTAAGTAGCTTAGTTATGTAATATATTTCATTATTATTCATTATATATATTATAATCATTCTTGAATAGTTAACATAGAGAATGAATCTCATCACGTCTTGGAGACTGTAATCCGTACGTACGCACGAGCGATGATATCATTCCCATAATTATTGAATGGAATTGGAGTGGATGGTATAATACCTCAGAATAAGTATGATGTTGTACTAACAATATATAGTTATTCTTTACACCATTATATCCATCCATGTATGGTGGTGGTGGAAAAACTGATTACACCACGGCGTGGAGACGGTATTCCGTACGCACGCACGCGTGATGATTTCATTTTATGTAGGACACATATATGGTGAAATGTGGTTGTTTCATATTTATAATAACATATGTATATTAGTGATACTGATTTTATTACTTTATAATGAAACAACTAAAGAAGAAGAAGATGAAGAAGAAAGAAAACTTGAAAGAATCGGTAGAAGAGATTACCTCTTCCTCGACGCACTTCCTTTAAACATCTTTTTAGGGAACTAGAGTTGGTCTTTTGAGAATACCAGAACCTCTATGATATAAATATAGATGTTGAGAAGAGTAATTGGCAGGGTTTGGTAGAGCTTCAGAGATCAAAAGGGTGTGAAGTGAAGAGGGAAGGGGTGCCCATTTTATAAGGGAGGAGAGGGGCACCTTAGAAAAACATAAAATATTATTATATAATAAAGTCATATTCAGTTTTTAATAGCTCCAAATTGATTTATTTCAAAGATAATGTTTTTATGGATCTAAATACTCTCAAAAAATAGTTTTTAGAATAGTTATGTTACTATTTTATCCTAATCATTTAGATTTAACTCTAAGTTAAATAAATTAACTTTTACTTTGTCTGATTGTTTTCTTACACTATATGATTAATAAATATACCATAAAAATCCACACAAACCCCAAGTGGTTAATTATTAATATATATATCCTTATCTAAGTCATTTTACCTAACCTTATATTTTCAGAAATAAAATAATAATTATTAATATATTATTTTTTTTTAAAAACTATTTTATGTCAATATTGACTCTATTTGGTACTTGATTTTTGTGAATATCATAACAAAATTATTATTTCTAAATAAGTTAATAAAATCAAAACTAACATGTCATATTAACATATAAAATTATTTTAATTCATAAAAAGTCTAAAATTACATTTATTTGGGTATTTATAACATCAATTATGTTAATATTTCATTAATAAGGTAATTACTGCATTATCATTCTGTCATAAAGAAATTAAATTATTTAATCTCTAAAAATTATAAATAAAATACCACTATGTCGGAAATATTTTTATATTTATAATGAATATTTATAGTGGAATTTATCTTATGTATAAAACTATATTAAGAATGTCTTATTTATTAAACATTGATTTTAACTATTTGAGATAAAATAATAATAAATGTCCTAATCTAATCCAAGTGGACCTAAAGGGTAATATTTTATTCCAAAGGTTGTTTTTGGTCTAATTACACATAACCAATGGAATTAGTACATGTTTTAGTGTAATAATAATAATATCATTTTTACCCTTAATTACCCTATTTACTTTTAACCGTGGTAAAAAAAGTAAAAAGTTACTATTCACAAAAAATTATGTTCATCTTATTGAACCACATTTTACTCCCTGATATGAACCTTGTTTCATGGATTTTTGAAATTCCACTCACAGAAGTGGTACAATTATGTTTTATATAAATTTTCATAATCTCTTAATAGGTGGGTAAAAGACGGTAAAAAGTTCAATAAAATTTTTATATGTCATAAATTATTATGAAATGTCTCCAATTAATTACATTGAACTTATACAGGTATTATGTATCAATTTTGACCTAAAATAAATTTAAATAAAATAAATAATTATTTATACAAAAAGTTGGTTAATAAATAGTAACACAGTTTTTTCACTATTAATCAAAAATTGAAAGTTTTCAGAAAAATACTCAAAATTCACCCTAGGCTAATTTCGATATTCCGAATCCAAAAATGAAGTCCATTTTGAAAAATAAAATTTATAAAATTTCAAAAAGTGGGTATTACTATTCATAATGGCTTATTAATAATAATATTATAATAAAATATCATTTAGTGAAACATGGTATTGCGTACTACACATGCTATCAAAGAAGGTCTTGATTGCGTGTAATGCAAGCCATGTCAGGGATTCGTGTAGTGAAAGCTCCATTTGGTGTTGCGTATAACATAATCAAAACATATTTCATTTATATAATAAACAAAATCTATACTTAATGTTGCATAAAATATTTTCCAAAAAATGAACTTGAAATTGTGTGTAACATGAGCCAAGAATAGCGGTGCATGTACTACAAGCTAATATGGTGTTGTGTATAGTGCACGATAATTTTGGTGCAGCATACAACACAAGACATCAATGAAATTAAAAATAACAATTCTCATAAAATCTTGTGTTGTTACATTTTACCCCCCTTAAAATGAATTTCACCCTCAAAATTTGTCCAGGTTATAATTGGTTTACTACTTGAATGTTTCTCTCATAGAAACACAAATCGTAAAAAGAATTACCAAAAATGAACTTTAAAAACTAAATTATGAAATGTAACAGTTACCCAAATTAACTAATCACTATGTTTCCACATGGGAGAACATAGGTGAAAAGATGGATATGGAAGAAAAATCATACCATCATGTACTGATGAAGAGTGGTAGAGGACATGGCTATGAAAAAGTCAAAAATCAGAAAGCCATTATTTTTTTATGATCTAAGGTACCATCTGATTCATCAGATATAAGGGCACTAGAACAACATTTTTGGTTTTCAAGATAATTTCCCTAAAGTTGAATAATTTGAATTAGAATAAATACTTACTTTATTTCGGTATAATCTCACTGTTGTTCGTGCATTGAAATTTTTTTTACTTCATCTTCTAAAGAAATAAAGTTGAATTTTTCATTCGTGAAGTGTTAGCAGATCATGTGATAGAATGATGGGTCATTCCATATGTCTCAAACAAAAGTTTAGAAAAAGTTATCAAATATTCATAAGTCCATCTATGAAGAGGATAATCGTATATGATTCCAAAAATGAACTTATACTTCATCTATCATACTATTTAATAAAACTAGTTTCTTCTAACAAGGGACTTCATGTAGGCCAGTGGTAGGAAATAATGTCTTGTCGCACTTTTGTTGTGGGTTCTATTCCCACAACCTTGTCCGACGTGACGGTTTTTCGCTCGTCCTGCAGGTTGTCCCTTTTTCTAAAACTACATTATAATACCATTCCTGTGATTAAATAGAAAACATTTCTAGCCTTAAACAATACTATCTTCGGTCTAACTTAATTCATTCCAATCTTTAGGCTTATCCAAAATACTTATGTCCAAGATCATAGTATAAAGAAAACAATTACTATAAATGTCATCTACCGAGCATGTGAATACCATAATTTATCCCCCATATATCATAAGATATATCCTGTTGGTCACATTCCAAACATGTGAATACCTTAATCATGTATTCTCTTGAACCATAGTGAAAACATGAATGTTGTCACAGGGTAACTCTTTCAATACACCAAAATCCCAAAAATTCTATATACTCAAACCATGATATCACTTTTTCCTTATATAAGTCATGAGCTCATTAATAATATCAAACATTTCATTATCTCCTTATCCCTTATTTATGGCTATATTAGGTGCTTTCCAAAAATATCTGAATAACCTTTCATGGTTACCGGTACCATTCAACATATACTTTAAAAACTCATGCAAAGGCAACAGTGTAACAATCGTTATATTTTTCTTTATTCCATGGTACCATACATTATTCCTGATAAACATACAATCATTACACTACATTCTTAATACACTGACTGAGCTTCATCATTTCTTCCATCTCATATATCATTTGTAGTTTCTTCATCATCATCCACATAAATACTACCCATATGACCATGCTAATTCTCTTTATGAGATTCTACCTTAGGGAATTGGTTTGCATAATGCCCGTACATTCCATATTTAAAACACTTAACTGTTGTTGATGTCTTAGAAATACCAATATCCTGGTCCATGGTGTTAACTGAACCATTTCCTTTATAATTACTAGCTTTGTGTCCTTCTTTCCCACACCAAAATCATCTTCCAGTTCCTTTGAAACATTCTCCCTTATGCCTCTTCACACATGATTTACATGAGGGATATTGAACTTTCTTTCCTCTATGATCATCATGAAACTCCATCTTTCTCTTATTAGATGAGTTGGGAAACATTAAAAAGTTCAGATTATTGATCATAACATGAGATTTCTGATTAGGCATAATAACAAAATATGTACTTCCAGATCCATGTTTTTTGGTTGCTCATGAAGAATATCATTCCATTGTCCATCATATCCTCTATTATCGTGAATCATCTTGTTTCCAGCAATTTTTTGAAACCCTAAAAGAATAATGTGAGAGGCCAAAATCATAATCATGGTGGATTAAAATTAATATCTAACATCATAGGTTTAATTATAATATAGTTACCATAATTCTAGGACAATAACCTATACTTATACTTATCCTTAGAGATAACCCTAGACATACCTTAGAAATATTTCTAGGGATCTCACTAAAGATCTTGCATCCTAGATTCCGAAGGTTGACTAAACTGAACCTATGAAACCAAATTTAGAGACCAAAATATTGACATACATGGACATTCCATTACTTTTACAGAATACATAATACATAACAAAAACAAACACCGAAGACCCGTAATAGTTTAGTGTCTTTGGAAACTCGGAACAGAATATTCTAATCGTGGTGAAAGATCTTCATCATCTACCATAATGATCTTCCCCTTTTGTTTTTTTACCTAAAAACTTGGTTTATATCCTGGGGAAAAGATAACTTATAAAGTGGGAGCTCAAATTATTAGTAAGGGTAATAATGGAGAAAATAAAACGAACCATACATATTTGAACATAAAAACATGAACATAATGTTTAAACATCAAAATCTTCAGCAATGACATAAAACATGGAAGTACGTAAGGCATAGATCATAATGGAACATCAATCATGATAAAATAGCTTGGAAATAAAACTTGTAATTTTTGAAAAGCATTAATCACATTATATGATTTCCATAGTAGCCAAGGCATTGCTGCCAAGACCATCTTAGTGGACAATGTCCCTTTCTGAATCGAGTTCACTCCTTGTTCCAGTCCTGTATCACTGAATCAGATAAACTTACCATTCTATCCATGTCTATATCATGATATATAAATCTTTAACCAATGCATTTCAGGGAGATATAGGTCCCACCCATCTCATAATGAAATCATTCTTACTTGTGCCACTACATGATCATAAATCATTCATCATTACCCAAAGTATAAAATGGGTTTCAAAAACATAATCTCATCATAACATAATTCATAAAAAACAAAATGGATATAATTTATTCATAAGAAAAGTGAAACCATGTAAATCATAGTGAAATTATACTTGAAACATACACATATGAAATAATTCCATCTTATATGGAAAATGATTTTGATAAAACACTTGAAATGTATTCTTGAGGAAAATATCCGTTCTTCTTCAAAATCTTTTTATTTTCACAAAATTACATGAAATTTTAAAAGATAATTATTTTGTTAAAAATAGTTATCAAATATTGTAGAGGAATATTCATGGATGTAAGGCATTATTAAACAATAAAAATCCATTCATGCTGTATAAGTTAAAAAAACATTCTTCTCGTAATTTTGTCGGAAAAGTCAAAAAGTATCTTGTATGGTAAAGAAAAGAATGATTACTTAAATACCATGTAGTAAAAGGAAAAAATGGTTAAAAAGGACTTTAAACATAAATGAAACCATTTTTAGAAAGCAGGGACAACGATGATAAATATAACCCCAGTAAATACATACGAATAAATAATCTCGGATAAAAACGAGATTGGAAAAGTTATTCCTTACCAAAGATCTGATATGCTTTGTACATATCCGAACCTCCTACATAATGAATTAAATAATTTCATTTTCTGATTACAGAATCATATTCATTATTATTATATCATATATAGTTCAGTTATGACTTTATATTACACGTTCTTTTGTAAATTCAATGTTAAAGCAACGTTTTTGGTAAAATAGTTTTATTTAGCGTACTTGTTTGGACATGTTGTTATTGATATTATTATTACTTATATCATTATTTAATTACTTAATTAATTTAAATATAGATTTATATATCATATATATTTAGTATATATATACATAATATATATATTAATGAAATGAAATACAAAGTTCATGGAGACGGTAGGCTGTACGTACTCCTGAATGCTTTTTCCTTTCCTTATCGACTTGAATGGAAGTAAGTAGATGATATATATATATATACATATATATATATATATTAATTAAGTAGCTTCATTATGTCATATATTTCATTATTATTCATTATATATAATTTATAATCATTCTTGAATGGTTAACATGGAGAATGAATCTCATCGCGTCGTGGAGACGGTAATCGGTACGTATGCATGAGCTATGATATCATTCCCATAAATATTGAATGGAATTGGAGTGGATGATATAATACCTCAGAATCAGTATTATGTTATAATAACCATATATATTTATTCTTTACACCATTATACCCATCCTTGTAAGGTGGTGGTCGAAAATCTTACTACACCACGACGTGGAGACGATATTCATTACGTACGAACGCATGGTGATTTCATTTTCCATAGGATGGATAGAAGGTGAAATGGAGTTTTTTCATATTTATAATAATAGATCAGTATATTAGTGATACGTATGTTATTACTTTATAATTAAAAAACTAAAGAAGAAGAAGTTGAAGAAGAAAGAAAACTTGAAAGAAACGGTAGAAGAGATTACATCTTCCTCGACACACCTCCTTTAAAGATCTTCTTAGGGCACTAGAGTTGGTATTTTGAGAATAAAAGAACCTCTATGATATAACTATAGATGTTGAGAAGTGTAATTTTCAGGTTTTGGTCAATATTCAAGGCTCATAAGGGTGTGAAGAGAAGAGGGAAGGGGTGCCCTTTTTATAAGGGAAGAGAGGGGCACCTTAGGAGTACTCAAAATATTATTTTATAATAAAGTAATATTCGGTTTTCAATATCTCAAAATTGATTTATTTAGAATCTAAGGTTGGGATGGGTTGAAATCCTCTCAACCAATAGGTTTTAGACACGTTTAGGTTACTATTTTATCCTTATCATTTAGATGTAACTCTATGTTAAGTATATTAACTTTTACCGTGTCTTTTTGTATTCTGACACTATATGGTTAATAAATATACTATAACAAGCCAAACGAACCCCAAGTGGTTAATTATTAATATATATATCCTTATCTATGACATTGTCCAAAACATTGATTTTTAGGAATAAAATAACAATTAATAATATAAAATTGGTTTTAAAAACAATTTTATGTCAATTTTGACACTATTTGGTACAAGATTATTGTGAAACTCATAACAGCATGATTAGTTCAAAAAAAGATAATTAAATCAATAATAACATTTCATATTAACTTATAAAATTATCGTAATTCATAAAAGTCTAAAATTACATTTATTTAGGTATTTATAACATCAATTTTGTTAATATTTAATTAATAAAGTAATTACTGATTCATCATTATTAAATAAATAAATTAAATTATTTAATCTCTAAAAATTATAAATAAAATATCATAATGTAGGAAATATTTTTATCTTTCTAATTTATATTTATAGTCGAATTTATCTTATGTATAACCCTATATTAAATTTCCTTTAGTTATTAAACATTGATTTTATCTATTTTAAATACAATAATAATAAATGTCCTAATCTAATCCATGTGGACCTAAAGGGTAATATGTTATTCCTAAGGTTGTTTCTGGTCTAATTACACATATCCAATAGAATTAGAAAATGTGTTAGGGTAATAATAATATCATTTTTACCCATAATTACCCTATTTACATTAAACCGTGGTAAAAAAAGTAAAATGTTAGTATTCACAAAAAAATATTTTTATCTTATTAAACCACATTTTACTCCTTGATATTAACCTTGTTTCTCGTATTTTCAAAATTCCACTCACAGAAGAGGTAAAATTAAGTTTTATGTAAATTTTCAAACATTCCTAGGAGGTGGGTAAAAGACTGTGAAAAGTTCAATAAAATTTTTATATGTCTAAAATTATTATAAAATGACTCCAATGAATTAAATTGAACTTATATAAGTATTATGTATCAAATTTTAACTAAAATAAATTTAAATAAAAAAATAATTATTTATAAAAAAATTTGGTTTTTAAATAGTAACACAACGTTTTCACTATTCATCAAAAATTGAAAGTTTTCATAAAAATACCAAAAATTCACCCTAGGCTAATTTTGATATTCTGAATCCAAAAATAAAGACCATTTTGAAAAATAAAATTTATAAATTTCAAAAATTGGGTATTATTATTCATAATGGCTAGTTCATAATAATATTATTAAAATATATCGTTTAGTGAAACTCGGTATTGCGTACTACACACACTATTGAGGAAGGTCTTGATTTCATGTAATGCAAGGCCAGTCAGGCATGCGTGTAGTGAAAGCTCCATTTGGTGTCGCATATAACATAATCAAAACATATTTCATTTATAAATTAAACAAAATCTATACATAATGTGGTGTAAAATAATTTCTACAAAATGAACTTGAAATTTTGTGTAACACGATCCAAGAATAGAATTGCGTATACTGCAAGCTAATATGGTGTTGTGTATAGTGAAAGAAAATTTTGGTGTAGCGTACAACATAAGACATCAATGAAATTAAAAAGAATAATTCTCATAAAATCTCATGTTGTTACATGAAATGTAATGTTCATGTGTGTTATACATTTTCCAAGACTGATAAACTGATTGGTCCTTTGAGGTTGAATTCCTTGTAATCATACCAATGTAATAAAATAATGCACCATCTCTGAGCTTTTTGTCTTGGGGAATTACCATTGGCATCAGAGTAAGTTTAGAAAATCCTTGTAAATATATTTAGAACACTTATATTAGAGACAATAACCATACAATAGACATTACAGATAATAATAGAAGAACCCCATAAAAATTCAATAAATTATGGATTATGTGGGTTTTTTAAGCAATACATCCCTGTCTAGACACTACTTGTAGATGTGGTTCGGGAACAGATGTACCAGTGAGTGAAAAAACTGACATAGAGTTTTGGTCTTGACCTGGGGTATACCGGTACACGACAACAGGCCTTACCATGCACTTGGTTTGACACTCACAAGGGATATTCTTAGGATAATTCTTATTTTCTTTAAAATCCATTATGAAGGATTTATGTGTAAATATTTCCGCAATCGAACAATATTTATGATTATAGATTAGATATGCATAAATTTTGTAATTTAGGTTATGTATTTTACTAAATTTGAATTAAGAATTATAATTCAATGCATAATCTAGTGTATGCCATTGTGTAGAAATGATGGCTAGTGGATGTAATAGAAATTATTTCAATGCATGTAATTCATGTAAGGATTAACCTCATATGCATGATAATGATAGTGGAGATAGTGACACAACTAGTACTAAACACCATATAGCCGTACTAGGATAGATGACTCCGATTATTAATAATAACCTTACCCGTATAGAGTATCCTGATCCACAATGTGGAGGATTAATGTTAGGCTGCATCATGAGACAAAATCCTCCAACATTCAACAGGACTAAAAATCCTCTTGTAGCTGAGCAGTGGATAAGTTCCTTAGATAAAATATTTCATTCTATGGGATGTAATGAAAGATACAAGGTTTTCATGGTATTTTTCTCATCTATGGAGATGCGGATCTATGGTGGTCATTAATTCAAGAAAAATTTGTATGATTAAGTGGGAAATATGGAATGGAAGGAGTTTAAATATATTTTTTTCTTGAGAAATACATTCCTCGTAAACAGAGTGCTGATATGAAAAGACAATTGTTGAGCCTAAAGAAAAGGGGGGGGGGTAAAAATAATTCAATTTATGAGGCCAACATCATAATTATAAAATGGAATTATATAGAGTACAAACAAAACATAAGAAGTAAGATTGATCGATTCTTTGATGGGATAAATCATTTCCTCTATTGGGCATTGGTCTCACAATCATTCTCATCGTATAGAGATATAGTCTCATGTGATATCAATATAGAAAACAAATTCTCTACGTCTTATGGAATTAAAGTAAAGCATGTGAAGATGAGAATGGTGGAGTAGGAGGCATATAAAGGGAAAACAGAATGAATGATTTTTCCTTATCTGATAATTATGGGAGGAATCACTATAGTACTTTCCTAAAAGGAATAAGAGTTTTTTTACAAATGTGGATAAAAAGGTCATCAGGCTCATGATTGTAAGGTAAAGAATGAAGTTGTGCAATGATATAATTGTGAAGATATGTAACATTATAAAAATGATTTTCTAATGTGTAAAAGAAGTATAGCTCAACAAAATTAAATGGATCCAGGTTTAGCTTATGTTGTTAATACAACTGAAGTGGAATAATTAATGTATTTGGGTTTTTAAAATCAAGAATTTTGTTCTAGTTATAAAACTAATGTGATATATATAAGGATGGTAAAACAGTACTTTTTTTCATTATGGTTTTAATATGATTAAGATAACCATATAATCCTTATGTGATAATAAGAGAAGCATTAGGTTGTTTGTGGAATCTGATGTTACGATTGATTTTGGAAATTTAGAGACCCTTTAGAAAGATATTGGAAAAAAGTATTTTGGAAAAATATAAAGACTGGAATGGATTAATTTAAAATTTTTATATATTTTTTATGGTTAAAATATTTGTTAAGATTATTTTTGGAATGTTATAATACCATTGTTTTAGAGAAGAGACAACCATTAGGTCAGGTGATAACCAATCGCGTCAGAAAAATATGCGGGAATCGAACACAGAACCAAAGGGTGACAATGATTTATCGCCTACCACTAGATAACAGGAAGAACAAGGTTATTATAAAATAATTCTCTTTATTTTAATGGTATATATTTATATTTTGAACCTTGTACGATTGAGGAAAATAAAATATTTTTGAGTTTTATCTTTTGAAGAAAATGATGAGTTTGTGGTAGAGGATGAGACACTACATGTAAATTAAGAATGCTTCTTTGTGTTCTTAGTCTATGAATTAAAGCAATTCTATAACACTTTGAAAAGGATCATAAACCAAAAATGTTTTTTCTAGCACCTTCTTTTGTGATGGATCATATAGTCTCTTAGATCATCGCAGATGTATAACTTTCTTATTGTTAAAATTCCCTTAATAATATTCTCTATCAGTATCCATAAAAACATAATGGTTTTTTTCTCTTATATATCCATGTTATTCTACATGTAACTGTAGTATGTGTTATTTTCAGAAACCATCATACTTTTCTTCCAATATTTTAAAATAGAGGCCTCATTAATCAATTTTTCGATGTGGGATTTCAACTAAGATATTTTGAAATGTCAAAAACCTAATTTAAAATCTTATTTTTAAATTATGAGGATGTAATTTATTCATGTATAGGATAATGTAACACCCCAATATTCCATGGTACGCTTCTTTTTTAAATAGCATGTGATGTATGCAACACAGAGTTCAAGACCACCACAACCTATCAAACTATCCATTTAAAAAGTGTTTATGAGTAGTATTAAAAACATTTTGAATTTTATACATCCCATATAATTTTAAAATTCATCTATTTTGTTTCTTAGACTTAATATAATGAAAAATTCAATATTTTAGTTAAAACAAGTATTTTACCAAATATAAAGTTTTTACTCCTATTAATGGAGAACCATTTTTAAATCCAATATTCTACACTTATATATATATATAATTTTATGAAAATAAATTCCTTTTTAGAATTAGTAAAATAAAATTTAGTTTTCATATTTTTTTGGTACTTTTATGATAACATTAATATTTTGATGAATAGTGAAAAATACTAAATTATAATTGGAAATTAATTTTTTTATCGAAATAATTTATACAGTTAAATTATACATATGAGTGGTCTTAACGTATCATTAGATTATATTATTATCATTTAATATGATTTAGGTCATTGGATGTAATTTCACATTAATATTCGTCATAAACACATGTCAATATTTTGATAGTGTTTGCTTCTTAGAATCCAACTTTTTTGGCTTGACAACGGGAATTAATTTCAAATTAAGTTCTAAAACTTTTGTGTTTGGAATTTTAAAAAATGGATTCCATATATGGAATCAGGATGTCCAAATTGTGTAAATAACTGACTTTTATTTTTAGACATTATTAATTATAACATCAGTCAATATTTTATTTACCATGGTTAAATTCTAAATCTGGTAAATAATGGTAAAAAAATAAAATTATAATAATATTAAATTTCCTTAACACGTGTCCTAACCATATTGGATGATACATGTCCAACTATGGGAATCTGTATGGAGATTTTGGGACCCCATGTATCTACTTGTAAGTAAAAATGACACTTTATAAAAATTAAAATAAAGGTGAGGAAAATGTAACATAAACATATATCATTTAGTAAAATTGTTTTTATATTTTGTTATATAAGTTATATTTTCCAAAATAAATATAGGTTAGAAATAAAATAATATTTCGAAAATCATGGTATTTAATTTTTAATTTTTAGACATAATATAAATATATTTATTTTTGACACAATAAGGATACATTATTTTACTTATTAATGAAATAATCAAATAAAAGATATTATAAATAATAAAATAACTATAATTTGAATGTTTTGAGTCCATCAAAAAAATTTATTGGATGATATGACAAGTTTTTATTGATTCAATGTTTTTTTTCAATGTAATCAACATGTTATGACTTCACAAAAACCCAATACTAAATTGTGTCAAAATTAACATAAATGAGTTTTTAAAACAAATACCGTATTATTAAATGATTTAAAATTTCTAAAAATATAATAGTAGGCCAAAGAAAATAGATAAGGTTATATATTTCATTAATTAATAACTTTATGGTCTATTGGAATTTTATAGTATTTTTACTAACCATGTATGATAAACATATAAGGAGACATGGTAAATTTTAAACAATTTAACCAAAATATAATCTAAAAAATAAGGTTAATATGGAAACCTAAACATGACAAAAACCTTCTGGTTGAGAGTATTCATAACCATCCCTACCTTATCCTTGAAATAAATACAATTTTACCTATAAAAAATCAAAAATTATTTTATAAAAAATTAATATTGCAATGTTTTCCTAAAGTGCCCTCATCTCTCTAATAAAATGGAACTTCCCTGTTTCTCAAATTCACTCCTCCAAGCCATTTGTCTCTTCCAAACCCTACTAAAATATCCTCACAAATACCCCCCAAATAATTTTATATTCCTTACATTATTCTGAAATCCGACATAAAAATCACATTTCTTCAAATCAAAATGAAGAATCTGAAGAAGAGGTTATTACTTCATCACCTATTTGAAAGTTCTTTTCTTCTTCTGCTTCCTCTTTCTTGATAGTTTCCATTCCAAAATAATAAATCCAGTACCTTATACATAATTATATGTCATTATAAATATGGTACAAAAAATATTAATTATTCTATCTATCCTATGAAAGACAAAGTCACCATACATGCTTATGTATGGCTTACCGTCTCCATGTAGTGGTGTGGTTTGTTATACAACGCTTCATTATTTGGATGCATATAATAATAAGTATAATTGATTTAAAAAATAAATATAATAATTTAATGATTTTTTATATATAATATACCATCCTATTACATCCTATTTCACCATCAATAGAATGATATCGTTGCACGGGTGTACGTACGGCTTAACGTCTCTACGACGTGATGTGATTCGTTTCCATGTTCTCCATTCAACAATGATTATAAAAATCTATATTGTTAATAATAATGTAATATATTAAATAATAATACTAATGGATATATATATATATATATCACTTTATGTGTGTGTGTGTGTGTATTTACATATATATCATTGATATGCTTCCGTTCAATATGATATGAAAATTGAATAAATGTTTATGAGTACGTACGACATAACGTCTCTATAAAAGGTGTTTTCCATTTCATATATCTATCTATTATACATATTTTTATTCTTAAAATATATTATATATAAATTATTTTTTATATTTTGGATGCAATTCAATCCTGATATATGTGATACAATCAAGAATAACAAGTTATAACACGTATGATAAAGAAAGTGATTATTACCCAAAATGTAATTTTAACAAGGAAATTATTATTAATTGGGTAGTATATAGTAAAAAATGAATAAATTATGACATCATAAATATGAATATTTCTCTTTTTTAATTCAATAACACACTATAGTTATTATACAAGAGGTTAAATGTACCCTCAACCAAAAGAATGTACATGGTAAGGGTTATTTCCTCAATCTCATTATTATCTGAGATTGTTTACATGTAAGTATTTATTGGGACATATTTATCATCTATGTCCTTGGTTCATTAAAATGTTTTAAAAATGATTCTTTTAAGGTTTTATGGAAGGTAACCTTTATCTAGATCACCATTTAAATGTTTTTTAATGTTTTTTTCTAAATATTTGTAACTAATGTCCATGTTTTGAAAATTATTTTTAGGATATATTTACTTGGACATGATTGTTTTAAAGTGTTAATTTATTTCAAAAGATTCAATGTGGTATGGAAAACTTTTATTTTAAAATCGCTCTTAAATTACATCCTTTATAAATTGTGAGCCATTTAAATGATTTCTTAAAAAGTTGTATTTCTCTCAAGGCGTTTTATTGATTATTTAAAACTATGTCAACATAATTTATTGGATATTATTCTTTATTGAGGTTAATTTACTATAATACAATGTTACATATTATATTTAATGAGTTATTATATTTTTGAATTTGGATGTGCTATTTTTTTACAATTCATGTTTTATGGTTAATGTATTGACATTTCATATTCTAGTTTAATACAAATGTTTATGTTATGTTTCAATCTATTCATATGATGAATTTATTATACATAGAATGTGACAGGAGGAGCCCTATATAGTCTCTATATGAATTGGTAGGACTCGTGAGAAAAATTAGTGTCTTGGAAATAGTCTTTAACATAATTTGTCATTGCAATCTTGGCATGAGGCCTTAACTATGCGGTTATGATGTCTGACCTTTTTCATTCCCTCATTATGAAATTAGTAATGAAATTTATTATTGTACTAGTATAATATATATTTTCTTGTTTATATGGTAATGTTTGAATTATTTCTAGAACAGTCTATTCATGTTTTATGTTTTAAAGATGCAGTTTTTATTATAAATCGTTCCTTAAAGTCTTATTGCTTCTGCTGAATTATTCTCCCATACAGATCATCTAAGATAATCCCTTTTGTTATGTTTTATTTTCCCTATATTACAAGAATGGTATTATTATTGATATTAAGGGTTATGATAAGGAAATAATGAAGTTTTCAAAGGATTATTTATGTTATTTTTATGATAGAAATTATAATGTAATGTTCATGTATGTAATATATTATCCAAGACAGGTAAACTCATCGGTCCTTCAAGGAATGATTCATTGTAATCGTCTAAATGTAATATAACAATGCACCGTCTCCGAGATTTTGGGGTCAGGGAATTATAGTTCGTATCAGAGTAAGTTTAGAAATAACCTTGGATATAGATTTCGAACACCTTGATTTGGTATCATAACTGTATGATAGACATTGCATATAAGTGTATATGAACCCTGAATAATTTTAGTATAGTATGGATTATGTGGGTTTTCTAAGAAATACATCCATATCTAGATACTACAAGTGGACATGGTTATGGAACAGATGCACCTATGTGTGAAAACTCTGACAAGGAGTTTCAGGCTTGACCTAAGGTATCCTAGTATAAGACAACAAGCCTTACTAAGCACCTGGTTTGAAACTCCCAAGGGATATGCTTAGGATAATTCATATTTTCATTAAAAACCATTATGAAGGATTTATGAGTAAATATGACCTCAATCAAACCATATTTATGATTATGGATTAGATATGCATAATTCTTTTAATTTATGTTAAGTATTTTTATAGATTGGAATTAAGAATTATGATTCAAAGCATAGTCTATTGTATGACATTGTGTATTAATGGCGCATAGTGGAAGTAATTGAAACCATATTAATAAAAATAATTCATGTAGGAATTTACCTCATATGCCAGATAATGAAGGGTAATCTGGTGACACAACTGGTAGTGAGCAACTTATTATTGTATCGGGACAACTAACATTGGTTATGAATAATAACCTTGCTTGTATGGAGAATCCTGATCTGTAATGTAGAGGATTAATGTTACACCTCTACAGGAGAAAACATCTTAAAACATTCAATGGGGAAAAAATTTTGTAGCTGAGCAGTGGATCTGTTCGTTAGAGAAAATATTTCATTCATTAGGATGTAAAAAAAGTGAGAAGGTTGTTAGGGTATTTTATCATCTCTCAGGATATGTGGATCAATGGTGATCGTTAATTAAAAAAATGTCAATGGAAAAGTGGGAAATATTGAATTGAGGGAGTTTAAGTAACTTTTTCTAGAGAAATACATTCCTCGTGAATAACGAGCTGATATGGACATGAAATTTCTAAGGCTAAAGAAAAATGAGGATGAGAACGCTGCAAAGTATGAGGCTAACTTCTTGAGGATAAAAAGGCATGAAATATTCTATATACAT
Organism: Viscum album; assembly: GCA_963277665.1. Taxonomy (NCBI): domain Eukaryota; kingdom Viridiplantae; phylum Streptophyta; class Magnoliopsida; order Santalales; family Viscaceae; genus Viscum; species Viscum album. The sequence continues at coordinate 135,338,596 of OY728127.1, forward strand.
AACACAAGAAGTAAGATTGATCGATTCTTTGATGGGTTAAAACCTTTCCTCTTATGGGAATTGGTATCATAATCATTCGCATCATATGAATATATAGCATCATGTGTTATTAAGACAGAAAAGGAATTATCTAAGTCATATTACAGTAATGTTAAGAAAGTGAATAATAGAACGATGGATTAAGAGATAGATAAAGCGGAAAAGGAAGGATATATTTTCTCTTATGTGATAATTGTGGGAAGAATCACCCTGGTACTTGGCTAAAAGGAATGGGTGTTTGTTACAAATGTGGAGAAAAAGGAAACTAGGCTCGTTTATGTAAGGTAAAGAAAGAAGTTGTGCAATTTTATAATTTTTAAGATACATGACTTTATAAAAATGATTTTCAAAAGATTCATGGAATTCTAGCTCAAAAAAAAGTAAATGGATAAATGTCAATCTTATGCTATTTCTACAATTCAAGTGGAATAATTAATGTATTTGTGTTTTTGGATTCATGAATTATATTCTGGTTATAAGAAGAATATGATATATATACGAATTGTACAACATTATTTTTTGTTTTAATTATGGTTTTCATATGATTATGATAACCATATATTCATTATGTGAAAATAATATAATCATTACATTGTTTGTGGAATCTGATGTTACAATTGATTTTGAAAATATAGAGACCCTTTAGACAGAGATTGGATAGATGTATTTTGGATAATTCTAATGGCTGGAATAGATCTAGTTGAAATATGGAGAGTATTTTTTAAGGTTAATACATTTTTTATGATTTTTTTTGTAATGTTATAATACTATACTTTTAAAAAAAGGTTAACCTATAGGTCGGGTGATAATCCATCACATCTGAAAAATATGAGGGAATCGAACCCACAACAAAAGTGCGATAAGGCTTCATCGCCTACCATTAGCCTACAGAATGTCCCTAGTTATTATAAAACTCTTTTGTTTATTTAAATTTCTTATGTATATATTTGGAACCATATAAGATTTAGAAAAATTAAATATTTTTGAGTTTTCTTTTTTGAAGAGAATGATGATTTTATGGTAGCATATGATACACTACATGTAAATTATGTTTTCTTCCTTGTGTTCTTAGTCAATGAGTTAAATTAATTCTAAAATTCATGGAAATGGAACATAAAATGAAAAATGTTTTTCTAGAACCTTTGTTTTCAATGGATCTAATGGTCTCTTAGATCATAACAGATTTAGAGCTTTATAATTGTTAAATTTCTCCAAATATTATTCTATATCACTCTCCATCAAAACATGAAGTATTTTTTTCTCTTCTATATCAATGACTTCCGACATGGAACCCCAGTATGTGTTATTTCTGGTAACCTTTGTACTTACCTTCCTTTATTTTAAAATAGCGGCCTCGTTAATCTATTTTTCAATGTGGGATTTCAACTATGATAGTTTGAAATTTCAAACCCCCAGTTTTACATCATGAGTTTAAATTGTGTGGAAATAATTTATTGAATGAGGGGATAATATAACACCCTAAGCTTCTAGGATACACTTCCTTTTTAAATATCGTGTGATGTACAGAACACAAAGTTCAAGCACACCACAACCTATCAAACTAGCCATTTAAAAAGCAGTTATGAATTGTATTAACAAAATTTTTAATTTTATATCTCCCATATAATTTTAACTTTTACATATTGTGTTTCTAAGACAAAATATAAGGAGAAAATCAATTTTTTAGATAAAATAGGTATTTTTCAAAAAATGAAGTTTCTCCTCCTTTTAATGGAGAAACATTTTTAAATCCAATATTCGACACTTTTATACATTAAATTGGATAAATTTAAATTCTTCATTAGACTTAATATATAAAAATTTATTCTAGATAAATTTTTTGTACTTTTCTGATATCTTTCATATTTTGATTAAAAGTGAAAATTACTAAATATTGATTGAAAAATAATTTTTTAATCGAAATAATTTCAAGTGTTAAATTATAAATTTGAGTGGTTTTAAATTATCATTAGATAATATTTTTATTATTTAATATAATTTAGGTCTTTGTATGTGTTTTCACATTTAAATTCTACACAAGCACATGTCAATCTTCTGATAGTTTAAATTTCTTTAAACCCCATATTTTGGTTTTAAAATTGGGAATTGAATTTAACTTAATTTCAACAAATTATGATTTTTTAATTTGAAAAAATTAATTCCATATTTGGAATCATTAGGTACAATTTTTTTTATATTTTACTTATATTTTTAGACACTATGAATAGTAACTTCAGTAAATATTTTATTTACAATGGTTAAAATATAAATCCGGAAAACAAGGGTAAAAAATAATGTTATAATAATATTTAATTACCCTAACACATGTCCTAACCCAATTTTATGATACATGTCCGACCATTTTCACCCTTGTGTTGATTTTTGGACCCCATGGATCCACTTGTAAGTAAAAATGAAACTTTATAAATATTAATTTAAAGGTGAGGAAAATGCAACGAAAACATGTATATTTTAGAAAAAAAATTATATGGTGTTATATCAGTTATTTTTTGTACTATAAATATTCATTAGAAATATAGAAATATTTCCAAAATCATTGTATTTAATTTATAATTTTATAAATAAAATAATTATATTTATTTTTGACACAATAATTATGCAATATTTTCCTTATTAACGAAAGAATCAAATAAAGGATATTATAAATGTTAAAATAAATATATTTTTTAAAGTATGGATGTCATAAAAGAATTTTAATGTTTGATATGAAATTTTAGGATTGATTCAATTAATTTTATTCTAAGAAATCAAGATGTTATGACTTTCACAAAAAACAAATACTAAATAGTGTCAAAATTGTCATAAATGTGTTTTTAAAAAAAATACCATATTAATAAATGATATAATATTACAAAAAATCTAATATTGGACCAAAGAACATATATAAGGTTATATATGTCATTAATTAACCACTTTAGAGTATATTGTAATTTTATAGTAATTTTATTAACCATGTAATATAAACATACAAGGAGACTTCGTAAATGTTAAACTACATAACGATGAATTAAATCTAAAACATAAGGTTAATATGGTGACATAAACATTCCTAAAACCCATTTATTGATATTATTCAGACACATAACCACCATTTACTAGAAATAAATCCAGTTTTAAATATTTCAAATCTAAAATTACTTTATAATTTTTTAATATTGCTAGATTTTCCTAAAGTGCCCTTCACCTCTCTTTTAAAATGGTACATTCCCTTATCTCAAATTCACACCTCCAAATACATTTGTCTCTACCAAACCATACTAAAATCTCCTCACAAATACCCCCATATCATCCTAGAGGCCTTACATTTTTCATAAAGATATCATAATGAACACTTTTGTTCAACTTAAAAGGAAGAACCCGAAGAAGAAGTAATTACATCATCACGTCATTCAAAGTTCTTTTCTTCTTTAACATACTATTTCTTGGATGTTTCCATACCAAAAAAATAAATCCAATAACATATAAATAATTATATTCTATTAAAAGTATGGTACATCTATATTCATAATTCTATATGTCCTGTGAATGAGAAAGTCACCATACATATGTACGTACGACTTACCCACTCCACACCATGGTGTAGATTGTTATTCAACGATTAATTATTTTGATGAGTATAATAATGTGTATAATTGATGTAAACAATATATATAACATTTTAATGTATCTTTATATACAATACACTATCAAATTACATACAATTTCACCATCAATAGAATGATATCGTCGCTCGTGCGTACGCACGGCTTACCATCTCCACGATGCGATGAGATTCATTTCCACTTTCACCATTCAACGATGATTATAAAAATATATATTACTAATATGTATGTAATATATGAAATAATAATTCTACAGGAAGCATATATATATATATATGAATGTGTGTGTGTGTTAACATATATCCAATTGACTTAATTTCATTAAATATGATATGAAAAAGGAAACCACGTTTATGCATACGTACGGACTACCATCTACATAAATGATGTTTTCCATTTCATTTATAAATATATAATTCAAATTTATATTCTGAATATATTTGATAAAAATTTAATTATTTTTATTTAGTTTGAAATTAAATCAGGATATAAGTGATACGATCAAAAATAACAAGTTAAAACATGTACGATTAAGAAAGTGATTATTATACGATATGTTATTTTAACATGGATATTATAATTATATGGGTAGTATAAAGTCACAATTGAATCAAATATGATATCATAAATATGAATATGGTTCTGGTATATTTTAATAACATACTATGATCATTATACATGAGGTTAAACTTACCCTAAACCAAATGAAATTACGAGATACGGGTTATTTCCTCAATCTCATTATTATCAATGACTTTTTATCTGTAATTATATATAAGGGAATATTTTTCATATATTTCCATGTTTCATTAAAATGATTCAAAAATTAATCTTTTAAGGATTATGGAAATGACTCTTTAACTAGATCATAATTTTAAATGTTTTTATAGATTTACTTTTCTAAATATTTATAATTAATGTCAATGTTTTAAAAATGATTTTAAGGAATTATTTATGTGAACATGAATGTTTTAAAGATTAAATTTATTTCAAAAGTTTCAAATTGGAATGGGAAAACATTATTCCAAAATATCTTATAAATGACTTAATTTATAGATTTGGAGACTTTTAAATTATTTAATGAAAAGGGCTATTTCTCTCAATGATTTTTATTGATTATTTTCAACTATCGTCAACATCGTTTATTGTATATTATTCTTGAATGATTTTTATTTACTATAATACAATATTACACATTGTATTTAATGAGTTATGATATTTTTTATTTTAGATGAGATATATTTATACCAATCTTGAATTATGGTTAAAGTATTGACATTTCGTATGCTTGTTCTAATATGAATGTTTATGTTATTTTTCACCCTTTATATATGAGGAATGCATTGAACTTAGTAAGTGATGGGTGGGGCCCTTTATAGCTCATATATAAATTTACAGGTCTCATGAGACAAATTAGTGTCTTAGAATAAGGACTTGAAAAAAAAATCTTTGTATTCTTGGCATAAGGCATTAACTATGTTGTTAATATGTCTACATTATGCATTACCGCGTTAAGAAATTAATTTTTACATGTGATTATTAGACTAGTAGAATATCAATGTGCATGTTTATAATGTAATTTTTGACTTATTTGTTGCATATTATGTTCATGTTTTATATTAAAAAGGCTGTTGTTTTTATTATACATATTTCCTTAAAATCGTATAGCTTATACTGAATTACATAACCTTATTGAGCATTGGCGCTCACCCCTTTCTTATGTTTAATTTTTCCAAGATTCTAAGAAGGGTATTATGATTGATATGAATGGTTATGCTAAGGAAATAATGGAATTCTAGAAGGAGTATTTATGTTGTGTTTTATGTTAGAAACTGTAATGTAATATTCCTGTATGTAATTTATTTTCTAAGACTGCTAAACTGATCGGTCATTCAAGACTTGATTCATTTTAATTGTTCCAATGTATTATAATAATTCACTATCTCAAAGATTTTTGGGTTCGTGCATAAAACACACATGTTGATTTTTCTTCAAAAATTTCTCTTCTACAGGATTGTCCTTTTTCAAGATTTGGGGATTACACTGATTAATAGAAATTTATTTATCTAATGATCCATCAATATTATATTTATCATGACTCTTTCCCTGAACATGGATCTTTATACTTATCTTATTCCCTTTTTCATCCATCCATTAAAGGGTTATTACTTTTTCTATTAATTGTTTCCATTGTCCAAGACACATATATGATTCAACATATTAATTATTCATATTTATTTTATCATTTGTTTGAGTATCCACAAAATTTTGTTCTGGTTCTGGGTCATCTACTAAACATGCATTCTTCTTACTCCCAACTAGATAAGAACATCCCTTTTTAATCCAGGTTCATTTAAATTCTTTTAAATAGAATGTTTATGAGTTTAATAGAGTATGTTCATAATACAAATTTCTATTAACCCCTATTATTTCCTCCAAAACAATATACTTATTTTTAAACATATAACTTTGTCTTATAGTTTCATATTTCTCATTTTACAACACTTGAGTCATGTATCACCTATTGTGTTCTGTTTCCCTCCCTTCTTTATTCCTTCTGTAATATCTTTCTAAATGCCTAGGATTATGAAATATAAAATATCCCCCATTAAAAACATACCTTGTGTCATAATCTTTTAGTTGAGATGATGATATATCTTTAGTTTTTCTTCTAGCATTGAGTTATGGGGGTTCTAGACACGTACTCCTTGTCTGACCGATTATTCCACTACAATACCATTTCACGGATGAATTCTTCTGATAGGCTACTATATCAAATTTCTCAAGATGATTCAACTAAATCTCATATTTATAATTATTTCTATCTTAATATCATGAAATATATTCTAATGCCTCTGTACAAAAACATTATGTATGACCATAAATCCCAAAAAATAGTTCATGAAATCATTACTTATTTTATAAACCTTTTTATGTCTCTTTTCATTACATATAGAATTTTTCCTACTTCTTGATCAATTCAAAAATATCATCTATTCATGCATTACAGAGGATTAATAAAATCCAATCCAAGTTTTTTTCAAACTATGTGACCGTTTAGATGAGAAATATTTTCATATTTACCCATAGATTTGAATATTTTTTTATCATTTCATCATAAACTTATAACTAACGATAAAATAGTAAGTGAAACCAATCATTAAATTTAGGCTTACCATTGGCATTATATTTGTCACATATTTCGTCACTAATTTGAGCTCTTATCATAGATTTTAAAACATAATATCCCTTCATTCAAGGAGAGCATTAAATTCCATCTTTTTATTATTACCATTAATTATTCCATCTTCCAATTCTTGGGTGTGATTACCAACAATTTCACTTTGCTCCTTTATTTTAAATATTTCATTAGAAATAGAATTATCACAACAGGCATTATTTTTGTATATGTTTTGGTTCTCCATAACATGTTTAGATAGTCGTGTATCATGATTGGTATTCATATATATGAGATTCTAAATTTCTTTAATGTTTATATTCTTCCCCTTGTCATCAGCTATGAGATTTTCTATCATTGTAGAAATGTTTCTCAATTCTTTATTATGGGAACAAACCATTTCCCTAATATCTATAAAAACATATAGAATACTTTTATTTAACACTTTGGACTTTTTATCTTCAATTTCCTTCACATGAATCTGAATAAATTTATATTTATTTTCATTAGTAAATTTATGATCCAATATTTTTATTTTTTGGAAAACTTATATTTTGGTATAAATTCAATTTATTCATCAAAAGTAATACAAAATTCACATGGAATATTAGGTTCTTCACTCATTCCATCAACATCATTGAATGAGAGAATAGTTTCACTATCTGATTCATCTAGGTATTTCTATAGTATGTAGTTGGTTTCATTCAAATAAATCACGCTCTTTCTGTAGACACTTACACAAAAAGGAATCTCATCATACTTCTTCTTCTTCTTATATGATTTTCACCCCTTTTCCATTGTACAACAAGATGATAGAAGGATAAATCTTTAATCTCAAAAATCTACTGAACCAATTCAATGTAAAAACTTCTGATAAAAGAAACCTACCATTGATACAAATTGATAGGTCCAGAAGGGCCTAGATACACAAAGAGGATGGTGAATCAGTGTGTGGATATTCTTTTCTTAATTCTTCCTTCATTAGTAGATGACGACCTTTTTATTATAAGGGTCACTTTTTTGCACATAAATTATAATTGTGGTATTATTATTTACTTATTATCAGATGATGATGCTTTTAATGTAATGTAGGAATGTAAGCACAAGGACATAGAGATTTTTAGTTTGTTCACCCTCAATGGGTTACATCAAAGGAGCATACAATGGTGAAGTTCCGACTGTACCAATTTCACTAAGGATCAATTCCAATAATAATGGTTCAGGTTATAAATTATCTAAAATAAGGCTCACTACATTGACCGGGTTTAGATATAACTCACTATTTTTTCAAGGGTCACTCCTTAAACCTATTTCTCTGGCTCACTACTAATGGAAAGGATAAAATTTTTACTCTTCCTTTCTTCACTACTCTTAGAATTGATTCATCCATAGTTTATGAATAGATAGGTCACTTCATTATCACTAATGAATACATCCTCAATCATAGATAGTTTTTCTATTGAAATTTCAATTTCATCTAATTGATTAATATCTCTTTAACATAGATATATTGGGAAATCCTTTTTAATCAATCTTTTTGATACTTAATACCATCACAGAGTTCCTTCCTTGGAAAAGATCCTTCGTAATGCTCCTTCAGAAATCTCCTTATATCGTGATGCTCAAACAACCTCTATAAAGATTCTTCTTTCACAAAGCTCAAAAATCCTATATGAAGCAACCACATTTCATGAAGATAAACTACCCTTTAATAATTAATTTATGTTATTGATGCTCAAAACATTCGTTTGGATTTTACATCCTAAAAAAACATTTTAACAAGAACCACATTCACAAACCACTTTTGTGAATCTAGAGCCTTATGATCTTTGTTAAGTATTAATAGTTTTTTAATGGTGGAAGATGCCTTTTATTAAGAGTTTCCACAAATTCCAGAAGCTTCCATCCATTTCATATACATTTTTTGAAGCTCCCTCTTATTCACCACGATGATCAATTCTTTATGAAACTCCACTAATTTTTTTGATTTACAATGCCTGTCATAACTACAGAGTTTTCTGTTAAAACACTTTGCGTCCTTCACGATGCCTATTTTCTATGTGCGTTCTTGATGATAAATTTCATTGATGATATAACCATTAAAAAATAACCCATTTTTCTTGAAATTCATGTTCATAATATAGTTTTTCTAGACATTCATGGAAATCTATAATTGGCGATGCTTATCATGATCGTGAAGATCACGTTAATCATTTTTTGTACCTTCATGAAACCACCTTCATGAGTCACATTATTTTTTAAACTCATTCCATTTACATATTTTTTAACAATATCAAGGAAATATTGTTTTCTCAATGCCATCCAAACTCTATAATTTGGGCCCCACTAATTTGTAAACATAAGGAAATGGAATCAACTTGTGTATACAATTTTCTGTACTACTTTCATGTCATTCGTTCATTCATCATATATCATTTTCAACATTATTTGTGAATAATATATATAGAGTTCCACAAAATACCATGGAATCCTTCTTTGTCAACAAACAGAATCAGCCCCAAAATAATACAATGTTTCCTTGAATTATTTTTTCCAATAAGAGGTATAATAATAGAAAACCTGATATTTTTTCATGTTATGAAATCATGACTGGGTTATATATAATAAATTATTGTTAAATTAAATGATAAATGGCAAGAAAATTTTCCCTTAATAAAATCTGGTGTTAAAGGATGTACTGAGAAATAAATACAACGAATGTATAAGATCATCAAATAAAGGGATAATAATATTGGTACATAGGTAAGAGACATATATACATAATTTATAAGAATTAAATTATGTTAAATTGAGATAAAGGATAAGGTAAATTTTGATGATTTATATCCAAAAGAAAAAATGGTTATTCAATGAGTTCTACTACCTATAGTTATGGTTCATTCTGCACATTTGATTTAATTTCTAAGTCATTGAATTTTATTTAATAAACACTTAATTGGGAGAAAAATTAATATATATTTAATTTATTATTAGTATTTTACGTCTGTTTAGAGTCTTCACATATTGAAATCCAGTTAATATTCACTATCCCATGGTCATTTGAGTCATGTGTCAAAGGACATGTTAGTTTTTCATAATTCTGACAATTCATACTGTTTTGATCCATAAAAATATATATGTTATTATGGGGATTCAGCGAGTTTCAATATGTCATGAACGTTCTTATTATAAAAATTTATACATAAATAACCATTATTTATAGACTATATGTTTTATTATAAAATTTTTATTTCATTTAGGAAATTTTCTAACCATGGTGAACATACTTAGATTTATATATCATTATTATAAATAAACCAATTCAGAATAACAAAAAAAATACAGTTTTTAATATTAATTTTGACTATAATAATTGTACTTAAACTAGACATGATGTCTTCTGTAGAAAATGAAATGCATCATTCAAGAGGGAATGGAATCACCCATAATATGGTCACTATTTGAATTTTAGAATTTATTATAGAGAGGATATAAAATGAATATTCCTACATAAAAATAACTCCTTATTGTATTCAAAATAACTATGTAATTTTAACATGGTAGATGGAATTCATATATAGTAGGTTGAAGAATAAAATAATTGAAAGAGTATGAATTTATAATTCTACCTGTCACTTGGACAGTTACCTGTGGGCTTCCCTTTAAGTCTCCCTTTGATGATATTTTGGGAATTCAAAAATAATTGAAAAATGAGTAGGAGGTTTAGCCACATAAATGGGATGTGTTTAGGCAACCTACAAGGCTTAAAAGTTGTGATAAGGTCGTTGAAAAAATCATGCAACCTATAAAATTTGAGAAATGTAATTTTTTAGATATATATAATTATATTTAAGAGAATTATTATTAAAAAAAGTTATTTAATAATTTAGAAAATAAGGTTTTAAGTGGATTAAATTGAATATAGTTACACTAAAAATTACATTTAATATGAGATTTCATAAAAATTGATCAAATACATGGACCCAACTCAACTTTTCATGGTATGATTAGATAAACACTATTAGCCTATACTAGTGTTGATGTTCTATAGTGGAGGAAGTATGTGAAAGGTATAGAGGAGTACATTCATGGTGTATTCCTAGTTCAATAAATTTCAACACACATGTGTGTATGGGTGTTTGTGGGTTATCAAAGGGGAGAGTAAATCATGAGGCGGAGGTATGTGAGTAGGTATAGGATACAACCCCATTATCATGGCTTCTGGATGATTTTTGATCGTTAATGTAATATTAATGTGGATAACATCATTCTAGAGTATGATGTTGGATTCTATATAATAATGGTAGTATTTACCAATGATAAAAAAACATGAAAAAAATATGTGAATCAATAAAATACAACCGACTACCCTTATATTTTTCCCTATCCCATAATCTGTATGTGTGAAAAAAAGGAAGTTACCCTGAATTTGAGTTCATTATAGGGTCGATGAATTGACTACACATTCAAGGAAAGGTTCAGTAATAAATTTATATGAGGAATTCACTACATGTTCATGGTGATGATTCACTGAAGGAATGTAATCAAATCATACTAATGATTTCTCTTCTAAATTTGATATATTAGTTGCATGATGCATTTCCATCCTACCATGAATAGAGCACAATTATTTGATTGGTCATGTGTAATGTTTTTCCGTCCACGAGGACATACCATTGTAAAGTAATTTTTTAATGATAGATGAAAATACCATGAGTTTCACATGGTTGGATGACTGATAACATAATGAACCATAAGTAACCACTTTTCAGAACTAACTACATTATTTAACATTGGAATTAAATCATGACATTAATATGATCTCAAGTGAATGAAAAATACTAGTATTTTGGGTTAATTGAACACAAGAAGTAGTTGATCCACAATAAAAAAGATATGGAAACAAATAATTCAACTATGATATTTACATGTGATACAAATTTTCTATAATGGAAATCAGATGAGAAAATGGAAAGAAGTGTTTTCTAGAATCATCATGAGCACTTAAATATCTATATATGACATGTACATAGGTCACTCTATAGAGAAAAAAGACATTTACTTATTATGGATGAACATATTGAGAATATATTCCTTTTAGGAGTTTCTATAAATCTTGTAGTTTTTGTATAAAGGGGTATTTCATAAAGAATATGGGGAATGCTTTTGAGATAATAGGACTATAGTAAATACAAGATGCATGAGGATAGGTTTTTCAATAGGAATATGAAATTAATCAGAGTGTTTTATGACATAATAACATGATATTGTTTTAGGATTGATGATGGGTATAATGTGTAAGTATTAGAAGAAGACCATGGTCATTTAGGTATTTAGATGAGAAATATATGAGGGAATAATTATTTATATAACATATTAAAGATTGTATTTTCTTGAATTATCAAGATATTTAAATAGTTATTTGAATAATTAATAATTTAGAAATATCATTTACCTTATTAGATAAGAATACTATACTTATATTCAAAGAGAAATGAAATTTTATATTCCAAATGTGGGAGACATTATTCTTTATTATTTTATATAACTGTAAATATGAACGGTTTTTATCAAATAAGTGAGAGATATTTTGGGTGACGAATAAATAAATCACATACACTATGTGAGGGAATTATGATAGAAAAATTCACATTTTTATTGTGTATAGTTAAAATCATAAATCCAAAATATTTTCCAATAAGAATTATATTATGCACAAAAAAATAAAGATACTGAGATGAACCAAATAATTCATGATCATGGGTGATTTTCAAGGTTAGCTGACATATATTTAATATCTATCAAAGATTGTGATTTATTATACATGGGGTGACCTTCAGATCCATTTTCTATTGTAGGATTATTATAAGGTTTAAGATAAAGGTACTTCTTTGCTAGAAATTATTTTGTAAGAGCATAGTATCTCTGAGTGGACTCTATAAGTAGATAGTGTGAAATGGACTGTATGTTGATTGATAATATTGAGATATATGTAATTATAATAAATTATTTATGTTATTAGGTAATATATGTTGGGGGTGGATAAAAATTATGAAATGATTATTCCATTTATATAACAATTTTAAATAAATATGTACAATTATTTCTCATTGTATTTTTGAAATTAGATCTTCAGTTGAGTATTTTCAATGAATTGATCGAGAATCATAACATTTTCAATATGATTAATTAAAAAACAATTATTTATCCAAAAGGTCAATTTATTCACTCCCCCTCCCCAATTAGTTTCCCATCTAGTCTATGTGAACATTATTTGGAATCAGATCTTCCCAAGATTAATAAATTTTTCTAGTGAATATGTTACTAGGATAAGGATTCAAAATTATATTAATAATAGTGGAATTTATATATCTGAAAATAATAACTACCAATAAATTTCAATAAGTTTCTACCCTAAATTAAGTCATATCAATGAAAAGATCCAAATACTTCCATTCATTGTTTTCAATAAATTTTTAAGTATTTAACCAAAACTTACACTAATTAATAAATAGGAATAATGATAGAAAATCAAAACATGAAATCATGATATATGTTTCAAAAATAAATTTTATTTAAATATTATAGGAAATACAACTACCAAAGTGATTTGGAATAAGTTAAGGATCAGTTATGAAGTGAATATTAATATTATTGGAATATATCTATAAGTGTGTAGGGGAAAATTCAAAGATATAGAGAAGGATAGTTATGAAGACAATGAATTTTAATTCATAATAGTCAATTATTATTTGAGATATATTTATGTGTTTTGAGATTGGATTTATAATTTTTTCATTATCTATTTTTTTAGAAATTTTCCAAATTATTTTGATTGAAAAATAATAACCATGGATGATAAATAAGAATTAATAGTTGATGAAATACATAATATGATCAATGTATATGACAAGAGGAAATCCCCAATTTTTAGAAATAATGTTCATGTTTAGGTAGCCATTTAACCATTATGTAAATGAAATTATTAGGGATGATTATGTTTTTGATTCAAGTTATTCCCATCAAGAAGAGGTTGCGTATGCTTTTAATCCAATTTCTAATCTTATATAAAACAAATAAATAGGGAAATGGTAACTCTTTTTGGGAAGGATTTAATTTTGTTGTGTATTGTAATATTGAAAAAAATTCCAATTAAGAATATTATTAAATCTAATTTGAATGGGGATTATCAAAGAATAAAAAATAAATAATTGTAAGAGTATGAAAAGGTATTAATGCATAAAAATAAGAATTTTTGTAGGCATGATAAAAAAATATTACTCATATAGTAGTTTAGGTGGTGAATTCACTCTCACTGATAATTTTGATAAAGTATATTATTCATCATGTAGTGATGATAGAGATGAAATACTAGAACCTATGTTAGATCTAAAAGGAAAATTTGAAATATATCATTATTATATTTTAAAACACATAAAAAATTAAAAACATGATATTGATGATAAAAAAAGTACACTGACTAGAAAAATTATTTCATAAAGAAGAAGAATTATATTTTTATGTCATCAAGATGAACAAGTTAATTATTTGTAAAAAAAGAAAAAAATTATATGTGATGTTGCAGAAAAAGTAACTCAAAATAATGAATATTTTTATGAGAAATTAGATATAAACCACATAATTCTACATGAGATAAAAAATATGTAGAATATATCAATAAATAAATATAGTTTAATAGTTATTCTTATAAAAATGGTGAGATAAAGTGTAACACCATGAGATTTTGTGATTTATTTTTTCGAAATAATTTATCTTGCGGATATTTTCCATTTCACATAACACTTAAAATTGTTATATAAATATATATATTAAACACTAATTAAAACATTCCTTTCACACATCACCATCTTCTCTTGTGCTACACATAATACCGAAATGCCTTGTGTTACATTTAATACTAGCTTGGCTTGTTCTACACACAACACCAACATGGCATACATTACATGAAACACTAAGCTTCTGAATTGAATCATTTCATTATTTTTAAATGATATAGGTATAACTTATCCACTAAACATAGTGATTTTAAAATTAATTACTAATTTTAATATATTTTTTATATTTATTTTATAGAAATATAAAATATGGATTATGAATGATATAATTTTCAGTAATGTCCTATTTCTATTTAAAATTATTATTTTATCGAATGAACCTATATTAATAATATACTAAATTTGGAAATATTAATAAATTTATGTTAATAAAATAAAAATATTTATTCAGTTTATTATTTCACAATTATATTAGGATTGGTTTTTGTGGTTTTTCTAAGAAACATAATTTTTGAAGAATAGTGAAAAATAATACTTTTTAGGTAAAACCCGCCTTTTCCTTTGAATAATTATTAATGTTAAATTATATAATAATTTTTTAAGGAAATATTTTAGAAATTATAAATATATTAATAAAATTTATTTCATTATAATTAATTTCACTTATAAATTCAATATAAAAACTTAATAAACATTGAAACTTCTTTCAACATTAAAAACCTATAATTTCGTCCAATCTGAGGGATTAACAACAATATTTATTTTTTCTTATTCATTGAATATAATTTTAAAAATTAAAATAAACCATTTTAATAATTATAATATTTAAATTATAATTATATCATGTTTTTTGACCAAAATGATTAGTTAAAGTGAGTAAAAATAATCACAACAATTATGGTCAAATAAAGCTTATTTCAGGACTAAACCTTAATCTTAGGAGCCCAAATGACGAAGAAACTTATCCAAAGACCATTTTATGTAAATATATCTGCGATAATCCATATATTATTTATTTATTATTGTTTTATTTTCCATTTTTTAGGTAAGAACGTGAGTATACCTAACTAGTTTTTAAAAATTCTAAGTGAGTCGTTTTCCTTCTCTATAAAAGGACTCCAACTATCCCTAATCCTTACACCTCCAAAAAATTATAGGTTCAGCCAATATCTAAAAACAAAACATAACAAAAACGTAATATTTCTCCTAGAATAATTCCCTTTTTTATAATGAAATCCATAGAAGGATTTTGGTAGAAAATAAAAGGAGTGACATGATTAAGAGGTAACAACTTCTTTGAAGTCCATTCTTATATTTTAATTTTCCACCCATTTTCATTATTTTTTCTATTTTTGTATAAAAAAACGTGTATCCAAAATATTAGATTATTATATTATTCTATGGTTTCAACCTACAATTACAGACTCCTACATCTAATGGATAAAAAACATATTGATTATGTGTATGGTGAACTACTACATCACTAAATGACGATTCATCAGTTTTCCCTACCACATCTTGTGGGGAAACTTTTCATCGACACTATGTGAATATATATTACATATATTATATTTTTTATTTATTTAATATTATGCATTCATTTTATGACTCATATTATTTATCTTTCTATTTTGTTTTAAAATGATATTTTCATTTGAGGAAGTGTGGGCTACCAGACCCTCAAAGCAATGTGATTCATTCACACACAACATGGAATGTATTAATGGTGGGTTTAAAGAATAAATATGATATATATGATATAATAAAGGTAATTTAATAATGATATATTTATATATATATATTTCTTTTAATTTTTTTTCTCTCAACACAACAATTAATTGACAATAGTATTCATACTTGCGTACGACTTACAATCTCTATGAATATTTTAATCAATTTCATAGTTATATTTTCAATAGATTATTATAATACACAAATAATGTATATAAATTATATTTATATCATGGTTCAAATTATTTAATCAATATAGAATTATAATCTCCTACAATATAAATAATTTTGGCACATATAAAAAACGAAACAAATATTACCAGAAGTGAAACCATAACATTGGATGGATAACAAGGGGTTAATTTAAGGTCATAATAAAACCATATATGTTATTATGTATGATAATATGGTTATGGAAAATGTTTATTAATAATATATATTTATTATGAAATTAGTTTTAATGAGTATGGTGTGTATCAAGACACAAGTTAATGGGATTTCACATTACATTTGATTTCTGTGACATACATCTTATGTTCGCCACTCCTTTCTTTTGTGTGGTGTAGGTACTGTAAATGATTTTAAACTAATTATAATATAAATAAATAAATTAATATTCCCATATCTAGTGTATTATATCTATTTAATGGGGACTATGTTTCCAATGTTAACCAATTAGTGAAATAGTTTTTTCTCTCAATTTTACTAGTTTGAGACTCATATTTTTTATACACCAAAATTCTCTTTCATGGTGTATATACTTCCATTTTAAATGTTATATCACGAATTTAATTATTTTAATAATATTTTAAGATTCATTTTATTTTATTTTCATACATGTAGAGTATGATCTCATGTTACTATGTTATAAGAGTTTATTTAAACAATCTAATTGTTTTTCAATATTGTGTATGTTTATAATTCCTTTGATAAAATATTATGATACATATCTCAATAAAATTATTGAATTTTCTTATTATATTATTATTAATTATTTTTTTATTGGTTCCATTTCATCCCATGTTTTCTATATAATATAGTTAATAATGATTTTTTAATAAAGGCCCAAATTTACACATTCTTCAATCGAAATTATATGTCCATTTAATACCATTTTATCTAAAAAGGGTTCTGAATGATATTAAACCATTACCCATTAATGTTAAAAATAAATTTTATAAATTTTTGTATTTTATAATAGTTTATTAATGAATCAACTTTTCTATTTTATAAAGATGAATTTGTATATACTTTTTACCATGAAGAATATTTTTTTTTTTCACCATACGACAGGTTCTGATTTATCCACTCTATATCATTTGAATATATCTTTTCATGTATAAAGGTTAATTTTTAAAATAATATAAAAATATATTTTCAAAGAAATTTTTTGCTATAATTTTTTCAAGCTCAATTAATATGTTTTCAATGAAAATGATTTTCAAAAAAATTAAGCAAATTCGATAAGTTTTTAGCGAAAAATTGTTTTCAAAATGTTTTTAATGATTTTTTATAAGTATCCAAGGATAATGGTTTCTATAATGTATTCATTATTAATTAATATATATTCATGAAAAATGGTTTTCAAAATTATTTAAAGCCATATTTATAGATTTTAACATATTTTTACAAAAGAATAACACATTTTCATGTATTCATTTATGATTTTTTATATTTTTTTATGAAAAAGGTATTTAAATGTTTAGGAATAATGTTTAAAATGATTCAAGGAAAAAATGGTTAATTTTTTTTTTAAATTCTTATTTATATGATTTGTAGTTATTTTATATTAAAAATCATTTTCAAATTTTTTTTTGTATTAAAAATCCTTTTTCAAATAAGATAGGAAATTTTCATCAAGAAATATTTTTGGACTACATTTTAAAATTATTTTCCATCTATGATTACATATGATGATGTTAGCCATGACCTTATATGAAATTCTCTAATGGTTATAGTCATATTATTTCTATGAATGGGTTGTCCTTAATTTCATGGTCTTTATGAAACACATTTCTCTTTCAGTGGTTATATATTTACGAAATCTATTTCACTATCATAGGTTATATGTTTATAAAATCTATTTCTCTTTTATAGGTAATATGTTATTCACATTCATTTCACTTCCATCAGTTATGATTT
The DNA here is from genome assembly GCA_963277665.1 of Viscum album. Classification (NCBI taxonomy): domain Eukaryota; kingdom Viridiplantae; phylum Streptophyta; class Magnoliopsida; order Santalales; family Viscaceae; genus Viscum; species Viscum album. Next base: position 135,357,105 of record OY728127.1, read on the forward strand.
TGATTAAATGATTATTACACCTATCATTTTCCATAGGTTATTATATAATTAAATTTTTATTATACTCATTTCATTTCATAGGTTATGATATGATTACTTATTATCATATTAATTATATAGGTATGATTTCATTATTAGATTGGTGGGACCATTATCTCTCTCCAATTAATTGGGTAATGATTTATATCTCATGAGATAGACTAATATGGTTTTCTGAATGAACCGTGACTATTAAGATAGCCACGGGAGTGACCCATGACAACAATGATAGTATACAGAGTGGAATCATGCTACAAAGATGGTTATGGGTGTGATCCATTACTATAGATATGTTATAGAGAGTGAACCCAACATACCAAGATAGTAATGGAAGAGATTCCTTGGTTACTATGGAAATCATATTATATTCTTATGTGATTGAAAAAATTCCATGTTTTCTTTCTTTTGTATGCATTCATGGCTTATGTTATTAATTTACATAATATTCATTCTTTATGAATTGAATGTATTTATGAAATAATTGATGTAAATTATTTTTGATATGCGGGTTATGATTTTATATTTTTTTGATCATGTTCTTATTCCATTATTCTCATGATTATTCTTACATATATCCCTTGTTTTCTGTTACTAATCATTTGAGATCACCCTTTCATATGTTTCTTTTTCCCAGGTTATGAAGAGATGTTTTTGGTTGAATTACTAAATGTGTAGATCTTTATTGTAGATGTTGAACACCATTCACCAAGATAGATGCTTTTTTTCCATGTTTCCAAAGACAATAAACTATAACAGTCCTTAGATATGTATTTTTTTAATGTACTAAATATTTATCTAAAATTATGTAACAACCATGTATGTCATGATTAGGATACTATATGTACAACATGTTATCTCCATCATTTTAACATAGATTATTTTTTCGTAATCTTATATCATGATTAGTTTATGCTATAAAAAACATAATTATTTTGTTTTTATTATAATTGAGATAATGATATAATGATATCATTGACCATAGTCAGTCGGCAAAATTCATTTTGGAATTATGAACTGAATATCACAAAATTAACAATGTGAATTTTATATACTGAATGATTATGTATATCCTGGTATGCGATAAAATAAATAATAATTAAATAAACATAAAAAATATTCTTAACAATTTTAATAATTAACATAAGATTATTATTTGAGGAAATATACAAAATTAATGATGATCACACTCAATGTAAGATACATTCTTTTCTAAAAACCCCATATATAGTATCCCTTAAAAATTATTTTCTTCCATGTTTATATTTTTAAAATAACTTATTAATAAATATATAGGACTAAAAATATTTATAAACCAAATTTTATGTCTCTTTATTAGTTTAAAACAATATTATCAAAATTGATATTTCAATTAATGTTTTTAATTACTTTATAGTAATATCATATGCATGTTTTATTATAATTTATATGACAATAATAAATTTTCCCACTTCTGTAACCATAATTTTATTTTTGACTCATTTTTATGATTTAATATTTGCATGATAGAAAACCCCCTTTCACTATGTTATATTTATTATTAGAAATAGTTTTATAAATAAATGGATATTTCAATATACTTAATTGATTTATTTTCAGGGAAATAAATATTTTTATGAGATTAATTTTAAAAATGAAATCATGCATAATTTATGTTTAGTTTATGGTTTTAGAAATTTTTTATTATTACGGTTGGTTCAATTATAAACCATTGATGGGTGGTTTTGTTATAAACCAAGGATAAGTCGTTAATTTATTTACCATGTATGGGTGGTTCCATTATAAACCACAGACGAATGGGCCAATGATAGTCGTGTGAAAATTGGGTATAGAAGTTGACTATATTGATATTCCACTTGTTAGATATATTGTATGAGTGATACAGACATGATTCCCCAAATTTAACTACATTATATATCTATGCATATTATTAGTTTTAATGGAATTTTTATAATTTCACTTTGTAAGATAATATAGTGTTACATAAATGTATTTTTTTTCCTACATCTTATGAGTGAAAAGTATAACTTTCTAAAAAATTTGTATGGGTTTTAATAATTGAATAAAAAACATTTTGTTTTTAATGTTTCAGTTAATATTATATATGAAATGTTTTATGAAAATATTTTTGGCGGATAATGTGATTTTTTATGTCTGAATATGTTTACATTCAGCCCATTGTTTATTTTTGAAAAAGGAAATATTTTTTATGTATTAATTGAATAATGTAATATTTCATTATTTTTTATGTGCATTAATGATATTTGTTTATCATTCCATGATTTAAAGAAATTTCATGTGCTGTTTGGGATTAATAGGGATAGATATGTTGTTATGATGAAAATTTTAAAGGCATTTCATGAAAGGAAAACATGTTTCTTTTTAAAATATATTTTTTATATTTTAAAATGGATACTAAATAGAATTGTATAAATTATAATAAATGGTTTTTATATATAATAGTAATGAAATAAATATAATATATTCAAATCATAAAATATATCTAGTGATAAAAAAAAGTGAATTCTAGTTTAAAGTCACTAGAATATGTAGTTTTTAAGGATTGGACCTTATAATTGTTAGATGTGAAATATTTTGATAACCATAAGGGTTATAATAAAAAGAAACGAATAATAAAAAACAATTTTAATATATATAAAATTTTGATTGATATAGAATTTTAATATTACCATGTTGTTGCACTAAACTATGTTTTTTTCGAATGATTTTCCCTAGAGGAAACATAGAACCTAAATTAAGAAGAAACTGCTGGGATGATATACTTCTGATCCAGAAACCCAAAATTGATAGAATTGGAAAATAAAATATTGTTATAGTGATTTACTAGTTGACACATGATATTTATGGTTGTGATATCCATGTGATAGAGTATCCAAATCTACTATGTAGGAACATGTAGATAATATAATATTTTACGAGACGATACCCTCAAACATTCAGTTGATCTTATGACCATGTGATTCATGAATAATGTATTAATCATTAGAGAAAATATTGAATGTCTTGGGTTTTTCAATCAGTCAAAGGGGAACTCTTTTTATTTACTATTTTGAGGGTAATTTTGACTAATGGTAGATAGTGGTAGGGAATTATTTAGAAATCAATGATTTTCATATCTTTGAAATGGTGGAATTTAAGAATATGTTCCCAGGGGAATATTTTCCTAATGATATTGATCATTATAAAGAAAAAAATCAAGGATTTTAATTAAAATAATGTTTATTTGGTCGACGCATATAAAGACAACATCACCATATTGGAAAGATATGCATAATTTTTTTTCAAATATCATTATTGATAAATCATTCAGTTTTACTCAGTATTGAGAAAAATATATAAAATATAAATGGAATCATGTGGTTTTAAAAGTATGGAGAATGTAGTTGGGGGCTCTGGAATGCCATAAATGAGGGTTTTCAATGATAATATTTTACATAAAAACCTGTAGATTGAACATTCTTATAGGAAGGAAATCAAGAATCATTCATCACTAAAAACTAAATATAATAAAATATATTATGATGTATGTTATAGGTGTGGTAAAAATAACCCTTGGGAAGGTCTTATGACATCTGTTAAGGGACTCTATGTTGGAAAGTGTGGAAATATGGTTCGTGACCTAAAGTTAAATGATCAAAAAAATAATTAAATACCGATGGAAAGATGATTAAATAATAATGTCTTGGGGTATTACGTTATCTCCTATATGAAGATATAATCTTTGGCTGGAAATCATCATGTTCAAATGAAAAAAGATATGGAAAAATAATTTTCTACTACTAATGATGATGTTGGGAAATCTAATGAAGTTGATTCATGTATTTTACTTATTAATCCATGTTATTATAATGTATTTTTTACTATAGTTATTCACATTATATCATATCTAGGAAATATCAAAACAATTAGGGAATTTAAACTAATGGAAGTTAGATATACTTTTTTTTTTGAAAACTCTAGGTGGAGATATTAATGCAATGAAAATTTATTGGAATCATCCAATTGTTATCAGTCGAATTATATTTCCTAAAAATCTTGTTTAACATCCCTTGGTAATGTTTGACATTAATTTTTTGTATGGATTAGATTTCAGATTATCATGTTATGGTTGATTCCAAAGACAAGAATGTTATATTTAATGATTTCATACATTTTATAACCTACCATGATGATAATAAATTTATTATATTAATAGTGAAACTAAATTAAATTGTGTTTTTGAAAATATTGAAATTGTACCAATTTTTTATGTCCCAGTTATGAATGAATATATGGATTTATATCCAATTTATTTTCCATGTTTTATTCTTGATATGGATGTTGAGTTTATAATTTACTTATTACATAATTATAAAACTATTTCAAACCCCCCCTTCTCGAATAGATCTTGTGTAACATTCAGAATTGAAATTTAAATTGCAGATGTTTCTGGATAATCATTTCATTCCTCATAGCACTAAAAAATGAGTTTATATTGTTTTTTATTAAAACTAATGATCATTATATGAGACTTTTCATTGAATATATAGACACTAATTACAAAATTGTTAATAAAAAATTTCCTTTCCAACATATCGATGCTTTTATTGATCAACTTAAAGAGGTGAAATATTTTTAAAAGATTGAAGACAGGTTGAGGTATATTCAGTTAAATATGTAGAATGAAGATATTAGAAAGACCACTTTCTAAAAATATATAAGAATTATTAGTCTATATTTATTCCCTTTTGATTTTTTAAATCACTATATATAATTAAGGATTCCATGATTATATTTTTCGATGATATCTTTGATAATATTGTTTTTGACTGATGATGTATTGGTGTATTAAAAAATCATGATGAACAAGAAATAAACCTAAGGATTGTATTGAAATAATAAAAATAAAAAAAGAAATATGTGAAATTTAGTGTGTGTTTGTTTTAATTAAAAAAATTTCATTCCTTGGAAATTTTATTTCTAAATATTGAATACGTTTTGGGATTACTAAAGTAGATGTTTTTATAGAGTTTACAAGAACTAAAACTGTCATAAAGATTAGTATTTTTATTATATTATTATGTTACTAATGAAGGTTGGTTGAAAACATTACTCGAATTTCTTGCCCACTGATTATGTTAACTCACAAGGAGTAAAATTATTATTGATTAACTAATGCGATGATTGTATTTGGGAACTAAATAAAAGATTGTTCACTATTCCAATTCTATCCTTTCCCTCCAAGAGTGCTGAATTTTTCATCTACAGTGATGCTTCATTGAAGGTACAGAGTTGTGTTCTAGTGTAGAATGCTTATGTAATTTATTATGATTCATGGAAACTGATAGATAATTAAATAAATCACCATACACATTATTTTGAACTAGATAATATATTTTTTCTTAATAAACTCAGGGATGTCATTTATGTGGAGTAAAGTATGAAATATATAATGATAATATGTTTCTGAAGTATATATTCAATTCAAAATAGTTGAAATTGAGATTTAGAAGACGGATTTTACTGATCAATGATTATTATTTCATTAATTATTATAATATAATAAAATAGAAAAAATTAGATGATCATTTTATTAGAAAAGAAAATTCATCATTAACCATGTTACCATAGGAATTGAACCATTGGTTAACGATTTCATGAATTTTGGCCTTGAAATTTTGTATATAAGATATTCATTTACTTTTATCTACGGTTAGTACAATAATATCTATATAAATTAATAAATAAATCACAGAATAATGGTAGGTAGTTTTTTGAAGAGGCATAATTGGTTAACAATGTTATGATTTATGAATTTATCATGAAAAAATAATGTGTTTTGAGATTTGGAATGAGATTTTTATTATTTGTGACTCTGAGTTGAGGAGAGAAATATTTATTTATGCTTATAGTTCTCCATTTTTTGTTCAACCTATAAGCACAAATATTTATATATACCTTCAACAGAATTAATGGCGGAATGGAATAAATGAAGATAATGTTGATTTTCAATGAGTTATTTTATTATAATATAGATTAACATACGAATATTTTACTAAAGATGATTCTTAATCATTTTCTAGTATAAGAGTGGAAATTAAAAAATATATCCATGGAATTATTAGTGGGATTTCCAAATAATTCTCAATGTAATAATGCAATTTGGGTTGTTGTTGATCAATTTGATAAATCATCATATTTCATTTCCATTTAAGATACAATGTATTTAGATCATATATCTGAAAAAAATGAATGAGATAGTCAGGATAAATTGTGTTATTCACTCCATTATATCTGATTATGATCCTAGGATGACATACAAGTTTTGGAAAGGATTTTAGAAGTCATTGATCACTAGATTAAATTTATGTTCCACCTTTAATCATCATTTTAATGGACAACCTAAGTGAAGTATTATGAATTTGGAAGACATGATATGTAATTGTTCAATGGATTAATAGGTAAGGAATACCTTGACCACTATATAATTCATTATATATTCTTATATTTCTACCACAATTCCATATTTTATTCTTTTATTACGCTTATATGGAATATGATCTTTATTTCATTATGATTCATGCCTTATGATATACCAATATTTATTCCATGATTCAAGTATGTTATCTTTGAAATGTATAGTATGATATTTTATTTTCATGATCATATTATCATACCCTTACTATAATGATTATTCTTATATATCTCCCATGTTTTCCCTTTCAGAGAATTTGATATCACTACATTCTTATGATTCTTTTCCCCAGGTTATCAATAACAGTTTTATGTAGAAGTAATAAAGGTGGAGATATTTAAGTGATATTTTTAATATATTTCACCGAGATAAAAGTTTTTATTTCAATTTTCCAAAGAGAATTATATATTATAGTCTATGGGAATGTATTTTTGTAATATAATGAATATTAATCTAAAATGATGTATTGTCAATGTATGTCAAGCCTAGTTCTCTATAGTTGGTATCATAGTAATGTTTTAGTCAAAAATTGTAAACTATGATAATAAATCATTAATGATACCCTAGGTATATTTCTAAGGATATGTTTAGGGATTCCTATAAGAATAATTATAAGGATGAGTTAACTTTATGGAATTTTTTTTAGAATTTTTCTTGAGGATAAAGTTACCGGGGTACTAGAAATAAAACCATTTATAGATACTATAAATGGATGTGGATCTAGAAAAAATGAAGCTAAGGGTAAGATCTTTAAATATATATTATGGGCCTGACTTAGTGTAATTGGGTACAACACAATGGGTCATAACTCACACCATGTTTGACACTCTCTGAGGATATTATTTCAAAATTCACAAACTCTTCACATACCATCATGAAGTATTTTAATATAAGTAGGCTATGAATAACCTAGGACAAACCATGGTAATCGTAGACTATGGAAGGTTTCATAATTTAGTTTCCTATAATAAAATATTCTCATGACGATGTAGTTTTCTTCATTGATAAGTAATGTTAAAACTCTACTTCTAGTATTAGTCAATGGTGGGAAGCATAATGAATTAGATTAAAGTTGGATGTGATGTATGATATGCTGATGAAAAATCAAGATGGATGATCACTGAAGTGATTTTTTTTTATCATGCCTAATTGGTTTTCGCAGAACCCAATTAAAAATGTATACATTCACCGTCACTCATACTAACCGAAGAAAAGAATGAAGGAGTTCTCTAAAAGATAGGGTAATATAGACCATGGAAAGAATAATATCTTGTTTCGCCTATGTCAATAATTTTAAAATAATAACTTGATTAAATTTATTATAGGAATGAGAATATGTTTTGACTATGGTAAAGAAGGACACAATGTAGGTGACTGCAAAAGAAAAATGAAGAGTTTGATTGTTGAAATGGATTAGAATACTAGCCTCTCTAAGACACCATCAAAGAATATGTTTTCTAAGTGTGGAATAATCCATAATTAGGAAACTCAATTTCCCAAGAGTAATTATCTTAAGGAGGATCAAAAGGGTGGTGCAATTAATTATTACATTTCTAATATGGAAGATACTACAAATAAAATGTGAATAAAAGAGGTATTTTTTTAATAGGATGAGGTAGCCTTGCTTATAAAAGAAGTATAAATTTGGATAATAAATATATTATGTATTTGTATTCATAAATAATGTTATATGAAAGGATAAATATATAAAGAGTGATTATTTTATGTTTTTTCTTATAGATTTAAAACAAAACATTGACTGGTTCTGATGGAATGGAAAATTGATATAATGCCTGGGTGATGTTCATTGAAAACACAATATTAATGGATATAAAACCTTTAGTAGGTTTATTATGTTATCATAATGTTTGTTGGATAATGTTATGTGGGATATGAATAAGTAAATTGGAAGGTACTGATTTCATTAGAACTAATAAAGGACATGTTGACAGGTAGTTCATCCTATCATGGATGAAGTATAAAACATATTATAATTATGGAATATGTATAGTAATCTATGAAATAAGGGAGAATACATGTTTTTCAAAAGTTATTTATAGTAATTCAGGTCATTACCATGTTCCAAGAGAATTTACCTTGAGGGTATTGACATATTTGGAATGTGAGAACCAAAATATTCTTTGTGATATATGGTGGATTAATATTAAACCGGTTTTGATACATTCATTATAAGGTTTCGGATTTTCAACATGTATAGGGCTTATAAGGTTATCCATTCATGAAATGTTTATGTTAATATTGGGAGTAAGTATTTATGTTTTGAGATTGAATTGAAAATTATGGTTAAAAAATTATATTTAGTGACTAGCCTTATTTCATGGATGTCCATAAATTTTTAGAAAATATATTTTTATGGTTTTATAAAATTAAAAAATCTCTGTTATGTGACAACCAATAATGTTGGGAAAGGTCATGGGTGATGAACACATGACCCAACGACGATAAGTGTATCATGCATTCCACTGGCATAGGCAATTTCATCGTGAATGTAATGTTTCTTTATGAGTAATAATTTATTATGAAACAATATTTTTAATTTTAATGTTTAGATATTGATGTATTAAATATATTCATTATTAAGAATATTTATAGATAAATAGTTGTACATTTCACTCTTTCATGAAAATTATGATATGCTAATAGTGTATTTTATAACATTAGGAATAAAATTAAATTTTTGGATATCCATTACAAGAAGTAGTGGATGAATTTAAAAATGAAATATTATTTATGTCATGTAATTATATTTCCTTATATTCTTTGTTAAAAAGATTATTACTCAATATCAGGATAATGATCAAATGAAAAAATTTTGTCATAACACATAAATATTTTTCAACATATGGAATGTTAAATCATAAAATATTTAGGAATTTGAGGCCCAAAACATTTTTTTGAACGTTTAGAAGTTAATAATTGATAAACATAATCAGTCCCTATAAATATATATGTTTTCCTATATTTCCAATCTACACTCCCATCCTTTTCCCATCTAATTGGAAATCTAATTATATGTTACTTATGGTAACTCTTATGGTTCCAACATTCCCTTTTTATGGGAGTTAAAGTATTCATTTTTACGATGTGGGTTTCAATGACTAAAACATTAATGTATTAAACAATTCATAACCCAAAAAACAATATAGGGAGAAATTCATTTTAAGGGGGGTATAGTGTAACACCCATAGATTTTGTGAATTATTTTTTTTTAAATAGATATATATTTTTTATAAATTTCAATTCAAAATTGAATGTAAATAGTTATATATATATACACACACATATTAGAACACTTACTCAATAATTCCTTTCACATGGAACTGAATTGGCTTCACCTACATGTAATACTAACATGGGTTGTGCTAAATGTAACACTGACTTGGCCTCTACTTCATGTATCACCAAATTGGCATATATTACACACAACACCACGTTCCCTATAAGAATCATTTTTTTATAGTTAAATTATCTAATTATAAGATATCTATTATTAATAGTGATATTTTTATTAATAACTACTTTTTTAATGTTTTCTTATAATTGTTTTATAGAAATAAACATTTTGATAAGGAAAGATATAAATTTTTGGTAATGTTAATTTTATGTTTAAAATTTCTATTTTCTATAATGAACCAATTTTAAAAATAAAATTAATTTTTGACACTTGAAGAAACATAAATTGAAAAAATAAACTTCCTTTTTTAATTTATAATTTTGAAATTGTTTTAGGGTTAATATTTTGGGTTTTTTTAGAAGGATTGATTTTTATGAATACTGAAAAAATAATAGTTAAAAATGCATTTTCTTTTAAATAATTATTAATGTTAAATGATATTATAAATTTTATAAAAAGTCAAATTAGATCATCTATACATAATATAAAAAAATTAGGTAATATTAATCAATTTCAATTTGAAATTGAATATAACTGTATAAACTTTTAAACATCATTTTATGTAAAAAAACTCATATTTTCACCTCATCTATGGGATTAGAATTATTATTATTTTTTCCTCATATATGAATTTAATTTAAAATCATGAAATAAAATATTTTAAACTATTAAATATTTAGATTCTATTACGATCAACATAGTTTTTTTACAAAATATATTAACAAAAGTGATTAATCTTTTTCACAACGATTATAGTAAAATTAATGCTTAATTGATGACTAAACCATAATATTTGGATACCAAATGGCATATAAAATTTAATTTAAACCCATTTTATTTTATATTTAGGGAATACACAGACAATTATTTATTTATTTTTTTGGTATAACATTTTTTCGGTAACAAAATTTGTATACGTAATTAGTTTTCAAAAATTCATTATGAGTCATTTTCCTTGCCTATAATATTCCACCACCTCTCCTACATCCTCACACCTCTAAAAACAATTAGTTTCAGAAAATATATTCAAAATACACTTCCCATGATACCTCACTTACTCATAGAATAATTTCCTTTAGAATAAGGTAATTTAAGGAATCCTTTTGGCACAAATCAAAAGGTGTTTCCTGATTAAGAGGTGAATGGTTCCCTCATGTCTGTTCTTTTATTTTTTTATCCAACCCCTCAATATGATTTTATTATATGATTATATAACCAAAACAGTATCCTAGATATACTATAATATTTTTAGGTAAATTTACCAAAACATACAAACACCTTCTCTAATGGGTGACGAACATATTGTTTCCATTTACGGCGAACTATAGCCGCATGAAATGAATGCTGGTCATTTATCTATTACAACCAATAATATATATTAAATTTTTAATTTTTTATTCTTATTTTTTATAACATACCTTTTTTCATTCCATCTTATGTTAATATGATAATTTTGTTGGAGGAAATTTGGACTACTGCCCCCTCAAAGTGATACAATTATTTCATACACTACATGGATTTTATTAAGGATAGTTTTAGTGAATATATATGATATAAATGGTATTAAAAATATAATTTAGTTGTAACGCCCCGGCCCCAGTTACCCAGAGTCGGTGAATTACTACGTAACATTGTCATGATCACAAAAGATCAAGTCTTGAAAGACCGATTAGTTTAGTAGACTTGGAAACACTAGATACATTCAAAATAGTTACATTACATCATTAAGTGAAAAATCACAATAACATAGTCTCCATGTTCCACACTTCTATCCCCTTCAGACTATCCATGTAGGTCAGTCATAATATTTTTCTTCACATCCTGGGAAAAATAAAACATTGAAAGGGGTGAGCTCAGATGCTCAGTAAGGATAACAATGTAGAGTAAGCTTTCATAAATAAACATAAACATTTAATGAATTGTATGACTAAAACAAAAGCCTTTTAAACTTGAAATTCAATATAATATGGGAAAAGTAAAATGAGATAATTCCATTTATTTTTCACATGGATATTCTACTGGTTGAATAATAACATGCAATATCAATAACCACATTCATAATGATGGAATGCATAATGACAGACTATCATAACCATGTAGCCAAGGCCTCGTTCCAAGACTACAAATAAGATTTTGTCAAGGCCTCATGCCAAGACATTAGTTTGTCTCATGAGTCCAGTCGATGCATCGAGGAGCTATAGCAGGCTCCACCCGTCACATAGTAAGTCTAATGCATTCCTCATATGAACAGGTTTAAACATATCATAAACCATAACATAATTGTATCACATAAAACATGCATCAAGGAAACGTAACATTTCCACATTTCAATCACAATATATCAATACAACACATTGATATAGTAAAAACGCTTCCAAAACAATATTCAAAACCAATATAAAATAAAATTAAATCTTTGTATTTATTTTTCATTTTAAAAAAATGTTATGGCTTGTAGAGGAATCCGAAACTTAAATAATGGTCATAGTGGCGGAGAAGTCGTTGTCGCCGCATACGTATGACAAGAAAAAAAATTCCTTTTTGTCGTTTAGTAAAAATCTTCGTATAAAAAGATTCCTTTAGAATTAATGTAAAAGTCAAAGGGGTTTATACACCGTATAGAAGAAAATTGTGTATAAAACAAAATATGCCTCAATGAAAGGAGATTGAGACGAATTCCCTTACAAAGATCATTTTGTAAATAAAATAGTTCTATTATGTGTATTCACTATATGTATACATAAATAAAGTAAAAATACAAGATTGGGCATAATATTATCATGACCCAATTTGAATGTAGATGATTAACCCGATGAATGGAAATTAGGTTAAGAAGTTCCCTTACCTCGTGTCTGACTTGACTCGATCATTCTTTAACCACCTTAATAATAAACTAGAGTTAATTTATACTTTCTTAAGAACCTTTTTCATGATCATCATTCCTTTTATATCACTTATTACCATGTTATGAACATTATGAAATTATTTAAGTTAATAACGGTCATTTTGTCGATCTTTGGTATTTGATTCAAAAATAAAGTTCTTATAATTACAAGTTGTTTATGTGGTAGAATATCCATTATCTCCAGAATTATATTAATGATTTAGATATCATATATATCATATATATCTAGTATATACATTCATTCATAATATTACATAACATTTAGAGGTAAGAAATGAAATGCACGGTTCATGGATATAGTAAGCCGCACGTACGCATGAACGTGACATTCATTTCTATTTTGTATTTAATGGAATGAAATCATAATGATATAAAAGTATATTATAATTCCAGGATAATATCATGTATAATATCATTTACTCCATCTTTTATACATCCAACATATGACATTAACGATTCAAATCAATTTGAGGGGGCGGTAGTCCGCACTTCTTAAAATGAAATTATCGCGTTTACCCATAATGGAAATAATAAAGGTATAACATAAAAAAAATACATAATAATAAGGAAAACAAAAACATAATATATATCATATATAAAATTAGTTTCATCATAATGGCCACCATGAGAGGTGTTAAAAGAAAATTGAACAATCATCGTTTCGTGAGGCAGTAATTCACCACCCACAGAAACAGTATGTTCTTTACACATTAGACGAAGGTGTTTGTAAGTGTAAATAAAATCATTCTCATAAAAACATACAAGTATATTGATAATACTGGTGTTTTTACAAAAGAAAATAATAAAAAGAGTTTAGGGTGTTGGAGGTGCAAAATAAAACAAAACAACGTAAGAGAAGACATTACCTTTAAATCGGGTAACTCTTTTTGTTTTGAGCCAAAGGCTTCCTTGGGAAGACTTCGGCCCAATGTGAGGCTTCTATGAGTAAGATATAGAAGTTTAGAGAGTATTTTGGAAGAGGTTGGACGAGCCAAATGGCTTGGATGGTGTGAATAAGGTGTTTGTGGTGTGGCCTTTTATAAGATGAGAGGAGGGGCACTCTTGGAATGATTGAAATGTTACATTATTATGAAATTATTTTCGGATTCTAAAGGTCCCACAATGATATATTTCTAGGATAAGGTGATAAGGGTTCTAAATATGTTCATCAAATAGGTCTTTTTACAAGTGTATGCCTTATATTTTGCATTATCTTTTCATTTTATTTAAATCGTTAATTAATGAGGTAATCGTGGCATCATCATTGTTTCATAAAAAATTTAATTTATTTAATGTATAAAAATTAAAAAAAATTACCAAGATGTAGGAACTCTTTCTATGTTTCCAATAAATATTTATAGTATAAAATATAACTTATATAACCCCATGTAATAATTGTTTTAGATAAACAACACATGTTTGGGACAATTTTATTTTGACTTTAAATAAAAAGTTATTAATGTCATATTCTTACCCAGGTGGCTCCATTGGATCCCCAAGTTTACACATGGGTTTTCTTGATCGGTCATGACTCATCCAATAAGGGAAGGTCAAGTGTAAGGGTATTCTCATATTTTTATAATATCATTTTTACCTTACATTTCACTAATAACCTTTAATCGCGATTAATTAAACATAAAAGATACAATTCACCAAAAAAATATTTTAATCCCATTGAACCACATTTTACTTCCTAATGAGAACCATGTATGTTGGATTTTTGAAAATCAACTCACAGAAGTGGTAATGTTTCATTTAAACGAAAAATCTGTTTTTTAACTACCAATTAGTGGTTTCACTATTTATCACAAATTGAAGTTTTTCAGAATAATACAAAAATTTCACCCTAAGTTATAATTGATATTCTGAATTAAAAAATGATGTCTATTTTACAAAATTACAAACATATATGTTGCATTAATTAATTTTATAATTAATTCCTGTTGTCACAACAAATAGCGTGTTTTTAAGAAACAATTTAGATCAAAAGATTGACATGTGTTTATGTCTAATTTCAAAGTGAAATTATTTCTAATGAACACAATTGTATAAAATGGTAAAAATATATTCTAAATATACTTTAAAACCACTCAATTGTATAATTTATCAATATAAATTATTTTTATTGAAAAAGTTGTTTTTTTGTATTTTTCACTATTCATAAAAAATTTGATGTTCCCAGAAAAATACGAAAAATTCAACTTAGGATAATTTCTATATTCCGAATCCAAAAATTAAGTCCATTTTGAAATATAAAATATATATAATTTCAAAAAGTGGGTATTACTATTCATAATGGCTATTTTGATTGGTCGCGGTGTGTTAGAATATCTAACATGCGTACAATGAAAGCTATTTCATTATTGAAAGGGAAGTGTATCGTGGAGGCTCGGGGTGTTACATTCTCCCCTCCTTCAATAAATTGCATCCTCACAATTTGAAATTTTTCATTGAAAATAAAAGGTTGAAAATATAATATACCTTTGTGGAAAACCAACATCTGAAATAGGGTTAATAAAAATATAACATTAAAATAAAGAAAAGGAAGTACAAAGGTCACCCGAGATATCCCATTCTACGATTCTATGAAAATATGGATATGGAGGAAAAGCAAACCATCAAGGTCTGATGGAGAGTTGTAGAAAACATGATTAGGAGAATGATAACCACAAGGAAATCACAAACCTGTGATTGGTTAAACAGTCATTAAATCCCCAGTTGGAAAAGTTAACCGGAAACGTTTTTGTTTTAAGTTACCTTTCATAAAGTTGAGGAATTTATTTAACAAATTTACTAAGAACGTAAGGAAATATACATACGTGTCATGTAGACTTTTCATTCTTTAATAAATTTTTACCACAAACCCATCTTTCACTCAAAAAGATAAGAGAACTCAAAAGTATTATATTTATCCTAATCGTACAAGGTTACAAATATTAACACATACCAATTAGATTAGGAAAACTATTTTGTAATAACCAGGGACTTCCTATAGGCTAGTGGTAGGTAATAAAGGCATGTCGCACTATGGTTGTGGGTTCGATTCTTACAGCTTTTTCCGACGTGACGAGTTATCCCCCAACCTGCAGGTTGTCCTTTTCCTAAAACTATAGTATTATAATATTCCAAAAATAATATTCAGAAATGTTTTACCTTTAAACAATACTATCCAAGGTTCAACTTAATCCATTACAACCTTTATAGTTATCCAAAATACCTCTATCCAGACTTTCTCTAAAAGGTCTCTATATTCCAAAATCAATTGTAACATCAGATTCCCCAAACAAAGTAAAGTTTCTCGTGTTGTCCCATACTAAAAATATGATTACCTTCATCATATTAAAACCATAATGAAAACAAAAAGTACTACAATACAATCCTTATATACATCACATTATTCTTATAACCAGAATATAATCCTTGAATCCAAAAGCACCAATACATTAATTATTCCACTTCAACTGTTGTAATAGCAATAAAATTGTCCTTGATCCCTTGGCCTTTTCTAAGGTAAGTTTCCCTGATGCTTAGGACATTCATTTGCATAATAACACATTTCCTTACAATTGTAGCATTGAACATTGATAGCCTCATTCGTTCCCTTGCAATCACAAGCCTGGTGACCCTTTTCTCTACATTTATAACAAACTCCCATTCCTTTTAGTCAAGTATTGGGGTGATTCCTCCCACAATTATCACATAATGGAAAATCCTCTTTTCCCATTATCCCTTTATATGTCTCTTGCTCCACCGTTCTCTTCTTATATTGCATTACTTTATTGTCATAATATTTAGAGAATTCCTTTTTTGTCTTGATAGAACACGGGAATATATCTTCGTACGTTGAGAAAGATTGGGATACTAAATCTCGATGGAGAAATGGTTTTAACCCATCAAATAGACGATTGATCTTACTTCTTGGGATACATATATAATCTAGATCATGCCTCGCTAACCTTGTAAAGTTAGCCTCATACTTTGCGACATTCGCATCCTCCTTCTACCTCAGGCTCAGAAATTTCCTTTCCATATCCGCTCTATGGTCACAAGGGAAGTATTTTTCTAAGAAAAGATCTTTGAACTCCCTCCATTCCATATTCGATACATCTTCATCTTCTTTCGTGTTTTGAATCGACGACCACCATTGATCGGCATATCCAGTGAGTCGGTAAACTGCCATGACAACCTTCTACCTTTCGCTACTCCTTAAGGTATGGAATATTTTATCTAAGGACTTTATCCATTTCTCAGCTACTACTGGATTTGTACCCCCATTAAATGTTGGCTCTTGTTGCCTCATGAAGCGGTCTAACATTTATCCTCCACGTTGCGGATCAGGGTGCTCCACACGAGTAAGGTTATTATTCATAACTTGAGTGAGTTGTCCCAGTAAGGCGATAAGTTTATCAGTACCAGTTGTATCTCCAACTCCACAATAATTATCTTGAGCAGGAGGGAAATCCTTACATGGTGTGTGTGCATTTATATGGTTTCCAATCCTCCCACTAGGCTCAATTTCAAAACAATAGAATAAACTAGATTAGTTTATGAATCAAAATTCATAATTCCATACTTGTAAAACTCTTAACATAAATTGAACTGTTTATGGATATAATCCACAATAATAAAAAATGTTTTCTTTTAGGCAGTATATAGTCAAAAACCCTTCATAATGGATTGTAAAAAATGGTAATTATCCTAAGAAAATCCCCTAGGAGTGTCGTAACCAAGAGTGCAGCAAGGCTCGTTGTCGTGCACCAGTTCCCGTTTGAGTCTAGCTCAAAGCAGTGTTTTTATGTTTTACCCCTAGGTACATCTGTGCTAGAGTCACCTCTACCTTCTCGTATCCAGACAAGGATGTATTGATCAGAAAACTCACAAAATCACTATAATACCAAAATTCTAGGAAATTATTCTATACTAATCCTCAAATTCTATCTTTGGGATATTTTCTATAATCAGAGTTTATCTAAATATAGCTTCCAAGGTTTGTACTAAACTTTCTCTGATACCAACTATAATGCTCGGACCCCAGTTACCCAGAGTCGTTGCATTATTGCGTAACATTGTCATGATCACAAAAGATCATGTCTCGAAAGACCGATTAGTTTAGTAGCCTTGGAAACACTAGATACATTCATAAATGTTACATTATATCATAAAGTGAAAAATCACAATAACATAGTCTCCATAGTCCACACTTCTATCCCCTTCAGACTATCCCTGTAGGTCAGTCATAAAATATTTCTTCACATCCAGGGAAAAATAAAACATTGAAATGGGTGAGCTGAGATGCTCAGTAAGGATAACAATATAGCGGAAGCTTTCATAAATAAACATAAACATTTAAGGCAATGTAAGACTAAAAAAATCCTTTTAAACTTAAACTTCAACATAATATGGAAAAAGTAAAATGAGATAATTCTTTTTACTTATTCACATGGATATTCTATTGGTCGAATAATCACATGTAATATCAATAACTACTTTCATAATGAAGGAATTCATAATGCCAGACTATCATAACCATGTAGCCATGGCCTCGTGCCAAGACTACAAATAAGATTTTGTCAAGGCCTCGTGCCAAGACACTAGATTGTCTCATGAGACCTGCCGATGCAGTGAGGAGATAGAGCGGGCTCCACCCGTCACTTATTATGTCCAATGCATTCCTCATATGAACATGTTTAAACATATCATAAACCATAACATAATCGTATCACATAAAACATGCATCAATAAAACATAACATTTCCACATTTCAATCACAAGATAACAATAATACACATTTATATAATAAAAACACTTCCAAAACAATTTTCAATACCGAAATAAGAGAAAATTAAAACATTGTATTTATTTTTCATTTTAAAAAAAATGTTATGTCTTGTAGAGGAAGTCGAAGCTCAAATAATGGTTACAGCGGTGGAGAATTCATTGTCTCCGCATACGTACGACAAGAAAAACATTCCTTTTTGTCATTTAGTAAAATGCTAAATATAAAAATATTTTTTTTGAATAAACTAAAAAGTCAAAGCAGTTTATACACCGTATAAAAGGAAATTGTGTATAAAACAAAATATGCCTCAATGAAAGGAGATTGAGACGAAGTCCCTTCAATGATAATTTTTTAAATAAAATAGATCTATTGTGTGTATTCACTATAAGTACACATAAATAAAGTAAAAATAAAAGATAGGACATAATAATATCATGACATAATTTGAAAGTAGAATATTAACCCAAAGAATGGAAATTAGGTTACGAAGTTCCCTTACCTCGTGTCCGACTTGAATGGATCATTCTTTAACCTCCTGAATAATAAACTATAGTTAATTTATAATTTTTTAAGAACCTTTTTATTGTTCATTATTCCTTTTATATCACTTATTACCATGTTATGAACATTATGTAGTTATTTATGTTAATAATGGTCATTTTGTCGATCTTTTGTACTTGAGTCAAAAATAAACTTCTTATAATTACAAGTTGTTTATGTGGTAGAATATCCATTATCTCCAGAATTTTATTCATGACTTAGATACCATATATAACATATATATCCAGTATATACATTCATTTATAATATTACGTATCATTTAGAGGTAAGAAATGAAATGCATCGTTCATGGAGACGGTAATCCGTACGTAGGCATGAACGCTACTTTCATTTCTATTTCATATTTAATGGAATGAAATCATAATGATATAAAGGTATATAATAATTCCAGTATAATATAATGTATAATATCATTTACTCCATCCTTTATACATCCCACATATGGCATTAACGATTCAAATCACTTTGAGGGGGCGGTAGTCCGCACTTCCTAAAATGAAATTACCGCGTTTACCCATAATGGAAATCATAAAGGTATAACATAAATGAAAAGTAAAGAATCATAAGGAAAACAAAAACATAATATATATCATATATAAAAGTAGTGTCAACATAATGGCCACCATGAGAGGTGTTAAAAGACGATTGAACAATCATTATTTCGTGAGCCAGTAATTCGCCACCCACAGAAACAGTATGTTCATTAACCATTAGACGAAGGTGTGAGTAAGTGTAAATAAAATCCTTCTCATTAAAACATACTAGTATATCGATGATACTTGTTTTGTTACAAAATAAATTAATAAAAAGAGTTTAGGGGGTTGGAGTAGAAAAATAAAACAAAACAACGTAAGAGAAGACGTTACCTTTAAATCGGGTCACTTTTTTTTATTTGAGCCAAAGGCTTCCTTGGGAAGACTTATTCCCAAAGTGAGGCTTCTATGAGTAAGAGATGGATTTTGAGAGAGTATTTGGGCAGATGTTGGCCGAGCCAAATGGCTTGGAAGGTGTGAATAAGGTGGTAGTGTTGGGGGCCTTTTATAAGAGGAGAGGAGGGGCACTCTTGGAATGATTGAAATGTTACATTATTATGAAATGATTTTCGAATTATAAATGTACCACAATGATTTATTTCGAGGATAAGGTGAAAAGGGTTCAAAATATTCTCATTCAATAGTTTTTTGACAAGTGTAAGCCTTAGATTTTACATTATCTTTTCATTTTATTTAAATCATTCATTACTGAGGTAATCACTGCATCATAATTGTGTCATAAAAAAATTAATTTATTTAATGTATAAAAATTATAAAAAAATTACCATGATGTAGGAAATCTTATTATCATTCAAATTAATATTTATAGTAAAAATGTTAACTTATATAACCCCATGTAATAATTGTTTTAGTAAAACAACACATGTTTGGTACAATTTTTTTTTTACTTTAAATAAATTGTTATTAATGTCATTTTCGTACCCAAGTGGGTCCATGGGGTCTACAAGTTAACCCATGGATTTTATTTCTCGTACATGACTCATCCAATAAGGGTAGGACAAGTTTAAGGGTATTTTCTTATTTTTATAATATCATTTTTACCTTAAATTTCACTACATACCTTTAATCGCGATTAATTATACTTAAAAGTTACTATTCACCAAAAAAATATTTTAATCCCATTGAACCAAATTTAACTTCCTAATGAAAACCATGTATGTCGGATTTTTTAAAATAAAATCACAGAAGTGGTAATGTTTCATTTAAACGAAAAATCAGTTTTTAAACTACCATTTAGTGATTTCACTATTCATCAAAAATTGATGTTTTTGAGAACAATGCCAAAATTTCACACTAAGATATAATTGATATTCCGAATTCAAAAATGATTTCTATTTTACAAAATTACAAAAATATAAGTTTCATTAATTAATTTTATAAATAAATCTCGTTGTCACAACAAATAGCGTGTTTTTAAGAAACAATTTTGATCAAAAGATTGACAATTGTTTATGTCCAATTTCAAAGTAAATTAATTCTTATGAACACCATTGGATAAAATTGTAAAAATATATTCTAATTATAATTTAAAACCACTCAATAGTATAATTTATCGCTATAAATTATTTTGATTAAAAAAGTTGTTTTTATGTATTTTTCACTATTCATAAAAAATTTAAAGTTCTCAGAAAAATACCAAAAATTCAAAATAGGATAACATCGATATTATGAATCCAAAAAATGAAGTCCATTTTGAAATATAATATATATATAATTTCAAAATGTGGGTATTACTATTCATAATGGCTATTTTGATTGGTCGTGGTGTGTTAGAATCTTGAACTTGCGTACAATGCAAGCTATTTCATTATTGAAAGAGAAGCGTATCATGGAAGCTCGGGGTATTACATTAATCAAGATATATATATATATATTCCTTTTTCATTTTTCATTCAACACGCCAATTAATCATAACAACTGTTCATGTTTATGTACAACATACCATCACCAGGAACGATGTATTTTATTTCATAAATATATATTACATAAATTATTATAATATATATATCTAATGAATATAAATTATATTTATATCATGTTTTATTTTTTGGAATCATGGTATAATTATAAGGACGAAATATATAAAAATTTATGACACATGCGAAGAATAAAGTGAATATTACATGATGTGAAAACATTACATAGGATTGTTAACTAGAGGTTAATATATAGTCTTAATCAAACCATATATGGTATGAGATATAAGAATAATGATGTTCAAAATAATTATAATAACTTTATATTTAATTTAAATGTTTTTTTAATGAGGCTGACGAGTGTGAAGACACTATGTATGAGGATTTTATCTCACCTTTTCTTTCTGTGAGATACATGTTATGTTCACCAAAATTTGCTTTTTGTGGTGTATATAATGCCAATTATTTTATTACATCTGTCATATAATTATATTTATAGTTATTAAAAAATACATTTATGATCTTTCTTTCATGGAATTTATGCATCAAAAGAAACTGAATCGGTGAAATACTTTTCCCTCAAATTTCCATCTCTGAGACTCATGTTTTTTTATGTAGCTAAATTATCTTTTGAGGTGTATATACTCCCATTTTACATTTTATATTATGAATTTACTTCATTTAATGATATTTTATTTTTCATTTAACTTGTTTTTCTTACATAGAGATTTTGATAATAAGTTTCCATGTTATAAATTTTATTAAAGATAATATCACCACTTTTCATGATTGTTTTTGTCTCTTATTCATTTGAGGAAATAATGTGATCTATATCTCAAGAAGATTCAGGACTATTATTATACATTAGTTATTCATAATTTAATCATATATTGGTAACATTTATTACACTTTATTTTACATGATATATTTAGTAATGTTTTTTTAGAATGCCTAACTTTATCCTCTATTCGGTCTAAAATCTATGTTAAATTAAAACCATGTTTTATAAAAAGGGTATCCACCAACATTTTACTAATCATATACGACAATTAGAATAAAATTATATGGTTTTTTATTCTTCAAATGTTTTTAACAGAATCTTGTTGTTTCTTTCTGAATGAATTATTTTTTGAAACCTTAATCATTGAAATTGAATGCCCTTTTTACCTCGTACAATGTGTATAGGTTTATCTACTATCAATACTTTGAAGCTATCATCTCTTGTTTATAGTTTACATTAAAAAAATGAATGAAAATTTAAAACAAATTGTTTTCAAAATGATTTAAAAATTATTTTATATTCTATCAAGGTATATTTTTTAAAAAATATTTTTAACCTTCTTTTATAAGTTTTCAAAGACAATAGATTTCAAAATTATTTCATGATTAATTTTTATGTTTTAAATGTAATTTCAAATAAATGATTTTCTAAAAATTTTCATGATTCCTTCATAAATTTTCAGGAAAAAAAGGTCTTAAATTTTTTTCAAACCATCATTTTATGTTTTTAAAATATTTTCAAAGAATAACATTTTGTAAAATTTTTCATGATTATATAATGTGGTTTCAAGGAAAATGGTTTTAAATTTTTTTTCATGTCTTCTTTATAATTTTCATGTTATTTTATTAGATGATTGTTTTCAAATGAATTTTTGTA
The DNA here is from genome assembly GCA_963277665.1 of Viscum album. Classification (NCBI taxonomy): domain Eukaryota; kingdom Viridiplantae; phylum Streptophyta; class Magnoliopsida; order Santalales; family Viscaceae; genus Viscum; species Viscum album. Next base: position 135,380,403 of record OY728127.1, read on the forward strand.
TTAAAATTCCTTTTTCATAGAAGAAATAATTTTTTTCATCAGGATACTTATTTGAAAGATTTTTCAAGATTATTTTCCACTTATGATGACCTCATTTGATGTTTCTTATTCCCTTCATGGAAATCATTTAATGGTTACATTCATTTTATTTCATAGAATGGGTTATGATAAATTTATGGTGTTTATGAGAACAATTTCTCTTTAATGTGTTATATGTTTATGAAATCCTTTTCACATTCACAGGTTAGTATTTTTATAAAATGATAATGAAACATGTATCTTATCCACAAGTTATAATATGATTACATTTTTATGATAGACATTTCATTTCATGGGTAATGATTTAATTGTTTAGAATTATGGGGTACATGTATGTGTGATTCCATTATGGGAAAGGTGGGACCTATATATCCATCCAATAAATTGGGTAAAAATCTGTATCTCATGAAAAATAGTGGGTTGGAACATGAAATGAGCTCGGTTCAGCATTATAGGGTAGGATTAAGAAACAAACATGGTTCATTAATGCAGATCTTGATGAAGGGGTGAACATAGTTCCGTAATACTTAGCTGGAATGAGTGGTGAACATGGTTTAGTAATACAGTTCTAAAATGGGGTATAAAAAAATTTCAGTAAAGGTATTAGTCAATTATAAAGGTCTTAGGAAAAATGGCTTGACTACTATGTAATTCATTATATATGATTTTGTGTCTACCAAAATTTCATGTTATATTCCAATGTTATTCTTTCATGGATTATTTTATTTATTTCCTAAGGATTCATACCTTATGAACTACCAATATTTTATCATGATACATGTATGTGATATTTGATATGATGGGTATGATATTATATTATAATTATCATGTTATTATACCATTTTATTAATGATTATCCTTAAATATCTCCCTTTTTTACCCTTAATGTGAATTTTTTCTCACCAATTTCAAAGGTTTCTTTTCCATAGGTTATGAAGTAATGTTTATTGTAGAGGAATTAATGGAGGAGATCATTATGGAATATGTTGATGATATTTCATTAGGACATAATATGTTTTCCATGTTTCCAAAGACACTATAATATTATAGTCTTCAGGAATTTTTTTTCTAATTTTCTGAATATTCGTGTAAAATAATGTAAAAATCATGTTTTCCATGCATTGGATGTTATATAAAGGCTTATAATAATTTGGTAAAATATTATAGTCAAAAATACATTGTTATACCTAATAGTATATGTATTAATGATGAAATTATAAAATTGTGGATCAAGAATTATGTTATGATGCACTATTTATCATAAATTTAACAAAGAAATTAAAGAATTACATAAATCCCCATACAAATGATTTCTATTAATTTTTCAAATTAGAAATAAAATATTTTTTTACAAATCTAAAATAATTGTGTAAGATCAAAATTTATAGTATATTGATTTTATTGGAAGGTATGAACAAAAATTCAATTAATTTTTATTATTTCAGTATAAAAAATTTATAATTAAAAACAATTATTATGAGAAACATTTCATTTGAAATCATTTTGTGACTAGATCTACATATATTATTATCTTGAGAAATGGGTTCAAATTTTTAGAATAATTTCATTTATGATGATTATTATAAGGTCACAAATATTTTTTAGACTTGTGAATTATACAAGCATGGGTTTCTAATAACATGAAAGGGGACAAAACAGAGAAAAAATTAAACAAAATTCATTCAAAGATTTAATTTTCCACAACAAAAATGATAATATCAAGTAGACTAAGCAGTTGGGGAAGAAATACATATAAATTTATCTTGATTATGTTGAAATGATTAACTATATGGATATTACTAGTGATAATGGAATTATAGTGGCCTCGAATATGTGGTTAATGTTGATGAGATTTTATCTATATGATTAAACATGAAGATTATAAATAATGGGAATGAAAATGATTTTTGTAACTCTCTAACTATATTAACTAGGAGAACGGTGGTTAGAATACTATATTATCCCATGATACAAGATTTCTCATCGTAGAATACGTAATACTTTAGTAGTAATAAAATACCAGATATATATATGATTCTCACATTATATTCAAAATACATGAATTAAAACATAAAATTCAACTGAAACATTTATTATTTATTTTGGAATACCTCCAAAAATCATCCATAAATAACATAAAGGGTTCTAGGGGAATGGAAACCATATAATAAACATGTGCACATAACCATGGTAAGGTAAATCATAGGAAAAAAATATCACTCAATAAATAAATCATGAATAATATGGTAGAGATTAAAAACATCTAAATATTAAATATAACTAATATCATAAAATAGAAATATATCCATAGATAACATAAAAATAATAATTCCATGAAAAACAATAACTAGTTTTCTAATATTAAAATGAAGAATGTTTTACATTATAGTCTTATTGTTAATTCCTCATGCTATGAAATTCTATTTAAATTAGTATTTTATGCTTGAAATATCAAAACTATTTTTTTCATATAGCCACTTAATGAATAATGGTTTTATAAAATTCCCTCTTATTACTTACTAAGTATAATCAATTTATCTTTTGAATGAAATGAATTTAAATTCAAGATATAATCATTGTAACTATTATTTTTAAAAAACTATAATATAAAATTCTATTATTTTCTCCCCTAAATAAATAAAAAACCTGAAAATAAGACATACATATAATTAATATATTCATAAAATTTTATTATATCCACAGTAATTTATAAATTTCATTAAAGGATTTTGACATATATAAAACACCATGAAAATTTTATGCTCTCTTTTAAAAAATCAGAAAAATATTCCTTTATTTTGATTGAATTTTAATGAAAAAGTTTATAGAATAATAAGTTCAATATTTATTTTTAATATAACTATGAAAACTGATTCTATAAGAATAAAATAAATGAATGATCATGACAATAGGAAAACACGTTTTTCAAGTCAACATTAAAATAATGATTCTTTTTCCAGATTTTGTAAATAGAAAAATGTATATTATCTTGAAAATAAAAAGTTCATTACTTTTAAACTATTATAAATGATGGAAAATATAGCTAAAAATTATTTAAAAAATAATCAGAGCACAATTACAATGTCTAGAAAAAAATTATATGAAACCCCACAATGGAATCAAATGTTCATTGACGATAGATGAAAAAATGTCATCTTTTAATACAAAATAATTTCATCACTATATTAAGTAAAACATATGTACAAATGAAAGAGAAAAAATTTAACATTCATATATTACTATAATGGAATAAAATATAAATTTTTAAAAATTTAACGAGCCTATAATTTCATTTTATGGAATTTTAAACATAAAAATTCCATGAAAAAATTATATTGTAGAATAAACCCTTTCTATGGACATCCTCTTGGTCATATACATTATAAACTTGTGAATAATAAATTTAAACATATTAAATAATTAATTATTATCATTTTTATATATATTTCATATTTATATTATTTTATTATCATTTTTTGTTTATTCTTTTAAAGGGGTTTTATTATGTTTACCACTTAAGGTTGCTTCGTCAATTTATAAAAAATTAATTAGGTATATCTGAAATAGTAAAATGTGTTATAAAATGGTTTCCTAATCTATATAATATTAAAAATTTATTATATATAATTTTATACAATATTATAGTAATCCATTCACAGTTGAAATTGAAGAACAATCCCATATCTATATAGAGGTTGTTCTCCACACGTACGCATAAATGATGTTATCATTCTCCAATATATAAAATATTAAGGACATTGATTATATAGTGTATATAAATAATATTAATTATTTTTTAATTATGATATATTTAAATTAATTATATATGCACATCCATCCATGTAATGTTGGGATGAAAACAAATTGCACCGCTATATAGAGATTGTAGGCCGTATATACACATAAGCGGTGAATACATTTTTTATATGAATGAAAATATATATTTGATTAATGTACCAATAAAATAAAAACACATATGTATTTTGAATATATTTATGATATTATATTAAGATTTTTATTTTTTATTTGGAGGAGGTTTAAAAATAATGAACAAGAAATATTTTATCAAGAACATGTACCCAATATTTTTCTGACTTCATTTATATTACATCTTAACACTTTTGATGTGGTATTTTGGGTAGAAAATGAACTCTATAACATGGGTAGGGATGATGGTATGGTATTTGGGTATGTTTTTCTGATCTACATAGATCCAGTAGTGCGTATAATAGAGGATATGGGAAAGAATATATATATGTTAGGTTGGTGGAAAATATTTAAATACTTGAAACATTATTATATAATATATGTCTTTCTCAATTAATGTGGATCCAAATTATATTTTCATAAAATATTATCTGGTTGAGGTCAAAACCAAACCATCCTACTACGTTTATAATATTTTTTCTTATCTTTAATCCATAGCCCTTTATTTAAACCCTTTTAAATCATTTAACCCCAAACAAATTTGATAGATATAAATAATGGTAACTATTCATTATGACAAAAAATAAGATAAAATTATTTAATACTATTAATTATTACGATTATAAATATTGAATCCATTTTAAAATATAAATTATATATAGATGATAAAAATTCATTTTTATATATTTTCATAAAACACATTGAAAATATTTTTTTGAAAAAAGTTTCTTTAAGAAAAAACCTAATCTTATAAATACGTATAATATTTTATACTATGTAAATAATTGTATTATTTTAAAGAAAAAGTTACATAATATTCAATTAGAAAATTCATAACCAAAATGAACTTTGTGAATATTTTTTTAGCAGAGAATAATTAAAAACATTTTTTATTTGAACAATGATATTTCATTGATTAGATAAATTAAAATACTATATATCTCTTTTAGAAATTATATATTCATATAAATTTTATTAATTAATACTTTAATAATTGATCTATAAAAAGGATTCATAAAAATTTTGGTTAGTCTTATAAAATTATAATTTTATAATCGTTATAGTTTTTTCAAAATCATTCCTTTTCACTATTATCCAAAAAAATGATTTCGGATAAAATAAGAGAATTTTACTCTAAGAAAATGTTGGTCTGCTGAATTAAATAATTTAATTTATTAAAATTTTAATGTATGCGAATGTATATTTTAATCACATTACCGAATAAATATTTGTAAATTATGTTATTGTGACATTATATTGAAGAAAATATATAATATAATTGAATCTTGAGTGTTATTTTTTCCCTCTGTTAAATATTTAATCCTTGAAATATACAGAACATCGCATATTGAATATATGAGTGTACTTTTAAATTATAAATTCTTCAGGTTTCCATATTGCCTCTAATTATTTCATATTTATCCAATGTTCCTTCACCGATCAAGTAAACTAATTATGCAATATTTGTACTATAGTTCAACGTATTTGGATGTGTTTTACACATTACGATAAGTCTGGTTATAATTTTTCCTCCATGGAGGTATGAAAATATGCTACAAAACTGTATATTTTTATCATGAAATAAATTTTAAGAAAAAAGTGGGAAACTAGAGTAGTACATAGCAGACAATAAATAAACATGATACGTTATAGTAGAATTTATGATTTAATGTTTAAAAATTTTAGAAACCATACCAATAAAGAGTCTCCATTGATGAGAGGTATTCGTCTCATCTAGTCATCTTTAAATCGGTTTTCAAAATTGTATGTCATCTTGTCCCAGGTTTGAATGAGCTCTTCCATAGTATTATTCCGCTCTTTGAAGCCAGTAAAAAGAATTCGAATTTGTTTTGGGTCTAGTTACCCCACTCCTTATTGAAGCCTTCTTGAATAATCCTCCTAACCATTATATCAAACTCTTTTTACATAGTGATAAAATTTAAAACAATGTCATTGAATTCTTCATTTCATTCTATGATGGTTTCCAACTCATGACTCTCCATCAATTCCTTCCTACTATGGTGAGTATCAGCTTCATCATTATTCATATTACCATTCACCAGGATGATGATATATGAGGCTTCTACTGGTTAATTAGGCTCCATAGGAGAGTAAGTTTTACCTGCATGATTTCCTTTGGATTATTGTTGAATTTTAACGAGGATATAGTCATGGGATGTCTTGGTATGAAAGAATAGTCTTTACATTTTTTGAACCTTCTTAGAGTTCAAAATAAACCCAACTGAATCAATTATGTTGTTCTTTCCATTTATTGATGAGTATGTAATGTATTCCTCTACAATTTTATCTTTTATGGACCCAATAGGGTAATCCAAAAAAAATAGCTACCCTCCTGGGAAACTTATGATCTTGGGGATATCTCCATAGGCATACTCCACTTCCTCTCCTTCTTTCACCGCATAACACTATTTATCTTCTAGTACTAAAAATCGATTTCATGAATGGATAGCCATTCCTCCAGAGCTCACTGTATTAGCGTAGGATGGTCTATCCTATAATTTCCTTTCCGATAAATCTAGGCCATTAGGCTTTATAAATCTACAACCCATAAACTAAGGTATCTTGTTAGTGTCATCCCAAACTAATCATTTAGGATTTTCACCAGCACCTGGGATGGATGGGCCCAACTTCCTAGACAAATCAGCCTCATGGGGGGATCCTCAACATATGGCCATCATTTTCACGCACCTACACTACCTTCTATTTCATTCTTGACATAGGTATGACACCAAATTCTCACCTCAGATAAAAAAATACAACTACGAACAATGACCATGAATCATTCGTCATTGAAGCTTCCAATTCAACTGAATTAAACCCCACCCCCAAGCCCAAATGACCGACCACGTGTAGATTTGGATCCTCACATGAAGGTTCATGGGTGAACCTATAACAGCCTTTTGGGAAAACCAGTGTCTCCTCTACAGGTAAACATGAGACAAACACACACTCCCTCTATGCTCCGTTAGAACCGAAACCTCCCTAAGACTATATGTTTTTATTACGATCCTTATAATTCTTTGTCCCAAATGGATTTTGGATTTTGGCCACTCCTTTCATGTACTTCAAACCAAAATAAAAATATGAACACTACTGATATAGTCGCTCAAAGATCAACAAAAATGGTGGTCATGACTCAAAAACCATTGTTTCCCATATCACATCCTCTATAATTGAGATCTAAATACATTCTGTCAGAGGCTTAAAACCTTCAGCATCAACAAAAATATAATGGGATATTAGATGAAAAACAATATTATATTAACTATCAGAAGACAAATATCATCCCAGAAGGATCCCCATCCATCAAAGAGTAAAACAATTTCCAAAATGCAAATGCATCCCTAGAAATCATACACATACCACCATAGAATGAACATTAGGATTCATGATTAATTTTTAGGGCCAATGAAAGAGGTATAAAACATGTACATTGAGGAAAATATGAGCATTGGAGTATAATATGATCAGGTTATCCTCTGAAATAAATAAATCCATCAAATTCCACTTTTCGAGAAGACCCACCCCCACATGTTCTTGAAGTCTCCATGTTTTGGAAACAAATCTGTACAAATCATCAACTGGGGGAATATGGTTATTTAATCAAGCTACTAGGGTCAAAATGTGATGTCCATAATCCTTGTTGAATTATTTCATCAAAATTCCCTGGTGGGGTGACCCATTGAAGAGGTCAAGGACCATAGATAAAATATGAATTATAAGGAAAAGAGGAAGGTTTGTGGGGTTAGTGAATGGAAGAAATCCCTAGTGCTATGAAGAAGAAGACTGGAGAATCCCATCCCCCTCCCTCCGGAAAATAGTGAGGGACCAGATCTATTAGAATTCCCTCCTTTGGGAGTCAATAATATAATTTTAAAAATCACATATCAAAGGAAGGACCAACTTTATGAAAATATGCTCGGTAAAGAATTTACACCCCCGATAAGTGGATATGGAATACATCATGATAATTGGAGAGGCTAGGTTGGATTTCAAAACTAAAATCCATAACACAAACCAATCAATAAATTCAAAACACCTGATGTATGTTGATCATAGATTACCTTTCCTACTAAAACACATAACATCCATATGTGGAGATACCTTTATGAAGACATGATTTCCCATCTTAAATTTTAAATACCACCTTCAGTTATTGGTATATAAATTTTTTCTACATTGAGGTACCATAAATTGATTTTGATTAGTTCCCACATTATTTATTATCTCCCTAATTTTTATGACCTAAAATCTTTTTTTCACTAATTCATCAAAACATATTGGTGTATAAAATATTTTCCCATAAAGTGCCTCATCTGATTACATTTGTATTCATGAATGGAATATATTAAAATATTAAAATTCTTATGAAGATAAATAATAATCAAACATAATATGAAATTAAATTGATCATGAACACAATATATCTTCTAATGGATGAGTATCCCATGCAGACTACCCATCAAAATACAAATTATTGACAGTGCTAAAATATATATATCGGCATTGATATATTTCAGAATACTCTTCAATAATTTTGATGTAGACTATAGATCAGGACCAGATTTAACCAAATGAGGTGCACCATGAAGACTCTCAAATTAATTAATATAGATATTTGGTATCCTCAATAGAGTCATGTCTTCCATTATATATATAAAATGTGTTTACATGGTAAGGAATCCAATAATAATTCAACTGGATTCATTATTTTTATGTCCATCATGATGCCCCGACCCCAGTAGCCCAGAGCTGGTGTTATGGTTATGGTGTGTAATTTATTTCGTACAAATGAAACAAATAAGTCACACATCATAACACATCAGGAGGAACTTTCTGGTTTAGATCCTGGAGAATCAGAGACAACAACTTTGCTTCTTTATTTCTGAGCTAAGAACAAACATACAAGACTTTGAAAGGCTCTATCAACCTGTAAAAATTTAACATAAAACATAGGGTGAGCATTGAAATACTCAGAAAGGGGTTTTTGAAAATACATAAATACAGCCTTTGAAAACTACTTTGAAAATACTTTCCCATACTTAAAATGTTTTCTTAAATGAAAAATTTTAAGAAAAAACAAAAGATTATGTAACACGGTTAAAGCACCTCATATTTACACACTAGAACACCTAGCTGGAACCCACTTAATAGACAAGATAAGCATGCTAATCAAAAGACATGGGTTATACTAATTTAAGTGTCCGTAAACAAGAAAGGTGTGCATGAACAAAAAGGTGTAAACATCATCAGAGTCACACACAAGCGTGTTATCTAAAAAAACACATCATGACATGATAAATATAATGCAACATTTGTAATAAAAATTCTGGAAAAGAAAATTGGGCATGCATCAACATTGCCATATCATAAGTCTTGTGTTTATTTTTTTTTAATCTGATACTCATAGGTAAGGTTCTATCTCCAAGTATATTCCTCTAGTCGGAGTAATAACTTGGTTGGTCATAAGATAAGAAATGTATGCTGAAGGACTCATGGTCTCTGTGTCAAGGCCTTGTGCCATGACCTAAGGGTAAAAACCCAATCTGACTGTCTCGAGAACTATCGATGCATCAAGGAGCATACTTTTACCGGTCTCCAACCCGGAGGGCTTACTTTAACCAGTCCCTAACCTGGAGGGTTTTCTTCTTACCGGACCCCATTCCGGGAAGTCCCATACATTTCCCACATGTTGATAAGGTCAGATATTCAAGGTTTCCCACACCACTTTGAATACTTAATTTTCATTTCATATTACCCAAGATGTCCCATACCACTTTGGGTAATACGACCTTCGTTACTCATTACCCAAGGTGTCCCATACCACTTTGGGTTATTTAGTTCTTAGTTCACTATCATATTGAGTCATATGCACGAACAATATGAATAAGGTAACAATTATATAATTGGTTTACCAAAACATGATACGACAGATAAATGGAAAATATGGAATAAAAGCAGGCATGGTTAAGAAAGCATACTATGTGCGTAGAACAATTATATAAGCACATAAAATGATGAATGTGTGAGACTTGATCCTAAGGGGTATTAAATGATGAGTTTCTAAAATTCTAGTACATGGAAAAGAACTACTTGGCATTAACTATTGTACTTCACAGGTCACAGTACATGCAATAAATCTTCATCCACTAATAATTTCTGCGGCATGCTTGGTATAAAAATAATAAACACTGGCAATCTTTAAAATTCCAACACTTGGAAATAAACCACTTTAAAAATAATTCCTGTCATTATTTATTATTCTTCATTGGTCATAGAATTTGCAGTTACACTCTGCTCAATAAAAATCATTACAGCGAGTTTGGTATAAAAATAATAGAGGATTTCTACATATTAACATAACCCTTAAACCCTTATCCTTTTAAAATGAGTTTAAAACAGGAATAAGCGTATCCTTAAAAAACACACAAATAAGTTCAAGGGTGACCCTAATCAAGTTCATTGGTGTACCCTTAGACACAGAAATATAAAACAACATAGGAAAGCGCTAAAATCCTACATGCATAGAAATATTAATAACCATTTCTTGAAACTAGGGTTTTCAGATATTATTCTTAAAAACACATACATACATAAGGATATATATACAAAAATTATATATATAGGTTTCCTCATAAATTAAACAGGGTACACTTAAAATCTTAATACCTCTAACTACTTATCATTTATTCAGTTTGAAATTCAAAACCTCATGGGGGTTTAAATGTTCATGAAACTATAAATACATAAACATGTAAAAGCATTGTTTTTAACTGTAACATAATTGTACTTAAACCAACAACCAAGTTCGCATCAAAAATATTTTTTAAAGATAATTATAAGCATAAAAACACATTTCCATTCCAATACATTACCTCATATAAATATATAGTTATATAAATATATACGGCTTACACAAAATCCAACCTGTTAGGAATTTATTTTATAAAAACCCATTTCAAGAGCATAATTCTTGGTATAAAATTACTGAATAATCTTGGATACCCTAAAAAGAATGGTTTTGAGTTATAAATGTATATATATATATATATATATATTCAAAACTGTAATTACAAAATACACTTAAACCTGAGTTTTAGGTTTGTAAAATAGGATCTTTAAATCGAACTTAAAAGTGATATCCCTTTTTATATAATGAAGGCAACACCCCGTGAAAATTATTCAAAACCAAAAGGTTTTGTGGTTTATATATATATAGAATTATATTAATACACCTATTGAATCACACCGGTTACAAAATAAAACTCAAATTAAACAAAATCATTACATCATATTAGGGAAACACCCATCCAAAACCACATACCCTATGTTTTTTGAAACAAGGGGTGATACAATTATATAAATTTATATGTATATTTATATATACATATATATATATATATCACATGTAACCGATACACATGGAGGGTTTATAAAAGGTTACAAAGGAAACAAGAGTATCCCTGGAAGGTGAACGCCCTAGGAGTCCGATCCTTAAAAGAAAAAGGTTAGTATGGAACTTATATATATATACCTTTAACTATAATATATATATATATATACCCATGTTTATATAGTAATTAAAACCCAAAGAGTATGGGTGGGTTTCTAAAAAAACATGCAAATAGGGCACCCTTACCGCTTAAGGGAGGAGGAAATTCGCTGGATGAAGGCTTGCTGGGTGGTCGGAGGTAGTACGGTGAGGTCGAGGCCTCCTGGAAATGCTGCCAGGTAGTAGCGGGATGACCAGCGGCATGGTGCCGGCACTGGTGTGGTCGTACACGGGGGCGTGGTATGAAACCGGAGGTGGTTCGTGTGGTGGCGAGGCGACGGCGAAGAAGATGTTGCGGCGGTGCGGCTTGGCTCCGGAGGTCCCCGTTTACACTGGGGTTTCTCGGTTCTTAAAGGAAATAGATCTAGGGGTTTGGCCGAGCCTACGGGGTCCTATGGAGGTGGGTACGCGAGGTCAACGTGAACAAAAGAGATGGTAGCATCCTCGGCAAACCTGTTCTGGTTCGCGGGTCCCTGGCGTGAGGTTGAAGACGGCGGGGTTAGCAGTAAAAAAAACACGCGACGGCTTGTATCTGTCCTGGGTGAGATCGGACAGACGAAAAGAAATGAGTTTTTTAAAACATAACAACGATCGGGATCGGTCCTGGAGAAATCAGACAGTCGAGGCGAAATCGGATGGAGAAGAACCATGCGGGGTCGGGATGGCCTGGGTTGCATGTTTTAAAAAAATAGTTTTAATAAACGTTAAAATTATACTACTTTGCATTTTTTTAAATATATATATATATATAACAGGAACATTATAATTTGAAATTTGAATAAAATTTAATAAGTACTTTTAACTCATATTTTTTTTAAAATCCAAAAATTCCATTTTTGTTTAAGTAAACAAATGATACTATTTGATATTAGTTTTTTCTAAAGATATATTTTAATACCACACTTTTATAACTACTAGGCTCTTATAACCATTAAAATCCAATTTATAACTTACTTCACTTGTTGATTTATAAAATTATGTTTAAAAGACAAGTAGTTTTTCTCTAATTCAAAACACATATTTTTTTAGAGATCCGAAAAAAATACATTTTTCAATTATTGCTGAAACACTGTTCGACACATTTTAAAATACCATGTTTTCCACCATATAAATATCATCATGATAAAAATAGATTCATTTGCAAGAATAATAATTTATTTTAATACTTGAACATATAATTCTAATATTTTGTACTTATTAAAATATCGAAATACCATAATATTATAAAAGTGTAATAAATACCAAATTTTTATAAAAAGATTCACATTATCCATTAGAACCCAATGGTAAAAAAACGGTCATATTCCCTTAGAGGTCCATTATAAAAGAAAGGGATAGGATGTTTTACATTTTCAAAACACCGGACCCTTGGCGGATGGCTCTCCTCATACCACTGGAGCTGAGTGCGTGCGCGGTTGTTCTGGTGGTTATACTTTTCACACTGATGGACCCTGAAGATGACGACTATCTGATTGCCCGTGTTGTGGTTCTTAGTAGTCTTGCTATGGCCGTGTTAGGTCTTTTGCACGGTACTTTCAATTTGATGGGTCTTGTTGTAATGTATCTTTTAAATATATAACAGTTTATCATATTCTTCATGTTTGATTTCCATTCGAATTTTTTATCAGCACACAAAGCATAAGATAAAATAAAACAAGAGACATCATTAAAAGCATAACATTGTTCAATTGGACCAGTTTATAAATCCTGGGGCGTCACATTATCCCCCTCTTAAAATAATTTCGTCCTCGCAATTCGATCGGCGTACAAACACTGACTTACTCACATAGCTCCTCTGACACCCTTGGTGATGTCCCCCTATCTCCACCGCCCATGAAAGAAGTTACTATTCAACTCAATCCCCAGGGCAGAACAAAGCTTGTGGGTCTCCTCTTCCCAAATACATTTTTGGCAAGGTGGATCGTGGATGAAACCAAGATCCGGTTTGATACATGTGGTTTTCTAGAGATGGGAACGAGTGAAATCAAGCTTCGCGATATCTTCTTGGATTTGGTTCCTAAAGATCTCTCGAACCACTTCATATCTAAAGGATTCGATGAAAGACCCAAAATCGCTGAGCTCCCCAAGCATGCTGAAGCATAGGATTTGGTACATAATGATTGTGCTGAAGTCCTACTGCTTTGCAGCTTCTCTGAAGGCTGTGAATGCCAACCATTTATTATTCATGGTGAAACACAGGAAGATTCCCTCGTAGTACTTCCCTTTATTTTTATAACTCTCGAACAGTGCACTGGCCATTTGGTTATACACAACTTCTGAACCTCGGAATATTCGAAGGACATTCGAGCTTTTCGATATTTCATAGAGGGTTTTGCACATGAGTCGTAAGTTAACAAAAGGTTGGTAACTTGTTGAGAAGTATTTTTCTACAATCGTCTCTATGATCTCTGTAGGAAGAGTCCAGAGTCTAGGTGTGGTTTGATGTCTTGTCATCTGAGAAGTTTAAGAACAAACCCTACTTAGTAAACCATTATTAATGTTTTTGTGTTGTCCTAATTTTCCAAGGTTGCCTAAACCGTTCCTCTGATACCGACTATGATGCCCCGACCCCAGTAGCCTAGAGCCGACGTTATGGTTATGGTGTGTAATTTATTTCATACAAATGAAACAAATAAGTCACACATCATAACACATCAGGAGGAACATTCCTGTTTAGATCCTGTAGAATCAGAGACAACAAATTTGCTTGTTTATTTCTGATCTAAGAACAAACATCCAAGACTTGGAAAGGCTCTATCAACCTGTAAAAATTTAACATAAAACATAGGGTGAGCATTGAAATACTCAGTAAGGGGTTTTTGAAAATACATAAATACAGCCTTTGAAAACTACTTTGAAAATACTTTCCCATACTTAAAATGTTTTCTTAAAGGAAAAACTTTAAGACAAAACAAAAGTTTATGTAACACGGTTAAAGCACTTCATATTTCACACTAGAACACTTAGCTGGAACCCACTTAATAGACAAGATAAGCATTCTAATAAAAAGACAGGGGTTATATTAATTTATGTGTACATAAACAAGAAAGGTGTGCATGAAAAACAAGGTGTAAACATCATCAGAGTCACGCACAAGCGCGTTATCTAAAAAACACATCATGACATGATAAATGCAATGCAACATTTGTAATAAAAATTCTGGAAAAGAAAACTGGGCATGAATCAACATTGCCATATCATATGTCTTGTGTTTCTTTTTTTTAATCTGATACTCATAGGTAAGGTTTTATCTCCAAGGATATTCCTCTAGTCAGAGTAATCACTTGGTTGGTCAGAATCTTAGAAATGTATGCTGAAGGACTCATGGTCTCTATGTCAAGGCCTTGTGCCATGACCTAAGGGTAAAAACCCAATCTGACTATCTCGAGAACTATCGATGCATCGAGGAGCTTACTTTTACCGGTCTCCAACCCGGAGGGCTTACTTTAACCAGTCCCCAACCTGAGGGTTTTCTTCTTACCGGACCCCATTCCGGGTAGTCCCATACATTTCTCACATGTTGATAAGGTCAGATATTCAAGGTGTCCCATACCACTTTGAATACTTAATTTTTATTTCATATTACCCACGGTGTCCCATACCACTTTGGGTAATACGATCTTCATTACTCATTACCCAAGGTGTCCCATACCACTTTGGGTAATTTAGTTCTTAGTTCATTATCATGTTGAGTCATATGCATGAACAATATGAAAAATGTAACATTTATATAATTAGTTTACCAAAAAATAATACGACAGATAAAATGGAAAATATGGAATAAAAGCAGGCATGGTTAAGCAAGCATACTATGTGCATAGAACAATTATTTAAGCACATAAAATTACGAATGTGTGAGACTTTCTCCCAAGGGGTATTAAATGATGAGTTTCTAAAATTTCAGTACATGGAAAACAACTACTTGGCATTAACTATTGTACTTCAAAGGTCACAGTACTTGCAACAAATCTCCATCCACTAATAATTACTCCGGAATGCTTGGTATAAAAATAATAAACACTTGTAATCTTTAAAATTCCGACACTTGGAAATAAAACACTTTAAAAATAATACCTTTCCTTATTTATTATTCTTCGCTGGTTAGAGAATTTCCAGTTACACTCTACTCACTAAAAATCATTGCAGCGAGTTTGGTATAAAAATAATAGAGGATTTATACATATTAACATAACCCTTAAACCACTATCCTTTTAACATGAGTTTAAGACATGCATAATCATATCAATAAAACACACACAAATCAGTTCAAGGGCGAAATTAATCAAGTTCATTGGTGTACCCTTAGACACTGAAATATAAAACAGCATAGGCAAGCGCTAAAATCCTACATGCATAGAAATATTAATAACCATTTCTTGAAACTAGGGTTTTCAGATATTAATCTTAAAAACACATACATACATAAGGATATATATACACTAATTATATATATAGGTTTCCTCATAAATTAATCATGGTACACTTAAAATCGTAATACCTCTAACTACTTATCATTTATTCAGTTTGAAATTCAAAACCTCATGGGGGTTAAAATGTTCATGAAACCATAAATACATAAACATGTAAAAGCTTTGTTTTTAACTATAACATAATTGTACTGAAACCAAAAACCAATTTCGCATCAAAAATATTTTTCAAAGATAATTATAAACCCCAAAACACATTTCCTTTCCAATACATTACCTCATATAAATATATAGTTATATAAATAAATACAGCTTTCATAAAATCCAATATGTTAGGAATTTATTTTAGAAAAACCATTTTCAAGAGCATAATTCTTGGTATAAAATTACAGAATAATCTTTGATACCCTAAAAAGAATGGGTTTGAGTTATAAATGTATATATATATTTATATATATATATATATTCAAAACTGTAAATACAAAATACACTTAAACCTGAGTTTTAGGTTTGTAAAATAGGATCTTTAAAACTAACATAAAAGTGATATCCCATTTTACATCACGAAGGCCACACCCCTTGAAATTTTTTCAAACCCAAAAGGGTTTGTGTTGTTTATATAGATAGAATTATATTAATACACCTATTGCATCACACCGGTTACAAAATAAAACTCAAATTAAACAAAATCTTTACATCATATTAGGGAAATACCCATCCAAAACCACATACCCTGTGTTTTTTGAAACAAGGGGTGATATAATTATATAAATTTATATGTATATTTATATATACATATATATATATCACATGTAACCGATACACATGGATGGTATATAAAAGGTTACAAAGGAAACAAGAGTATCCCTGGAAGGTGAATGCCCTAGGAGTCTGATCCTTAAAAGAAAAAAGTTAGTATGGAACTTATATATATATATATATATATATATATATATATCTTTAACTATAATTTATATATATATATATATACCCATGTTTATATAGATAATTATAACCCAAGGAGCATGGGTGGGTTTCTAAAAAAACATGAAATGGGGCACCCTTACCGTTTAAGGGAGGAGGAAACTCGCTGGAGGAAGGCTTGCTGGGTGGCCGGAGGTAGTCCGGTGAGGTCGAGGCTTCCTGGAAATGCTACCAGGTAGTAGCAGGATGACCAGCGGCGTGGCGCCGGCACTAGTGTGTTCGTACATGGGGGCGTGGTACAAAACCATAGGTGGTTCGTGTGGTGGCGAGGTGATGGCGAGGAAGGTGTCACGGCGGTGCGGCTTGGCTCCGGAGGTCCCCGTTTACACTGGGGTTTCTTGGTTCTTATAGGAAAATGATCCAGGGGTTAGGCCGAGCCTACGGTGTCCTATGGAGGTGGGTGAGGGAGGTCAACGTGAACAGCAGAGAGGGTAGCGTCCTCAGAAAACCTGTTCTGGTTCGCGGGTCCCTGGCATGATGTTGAAGACGATGGGGTTAGTAGTAAAAAAAACACGCGACGGCTGGGATCTATCCTGGGTGAGATCGGACGGATGAAAAGAAACGAGTGATTTAAAACATAACAACGGTCAGGATCGGTCCTGGAAAAATCAGATGGTCGAGGCGAAATCGGATGGAGAAGAACCATGCAGGGTCGGGATGGCCTGGGTTGCATGTTTTAAAAAAACAGTTTTAATAAAAGTTAAAATTATACTACTTCGCATTTTATTAAATATATATATATATAACCGGAACATTATAATTTGTAATTTGTATAAAATTTAATAAGTAATTTTAACTCATTTGTTTTAAATCCAAAAATCCCATTTTAGTTTAAGTAAACAAATGATACTATTTGATATTAGTTTTTTAAGATATATTTTAATACCACACTTTTATAACTACTAGGATCTTATAACCATTAAAATCCAATTTATATCTTACTTCAATTGTTGATTTATAAAATTATGTTTAAAAGACCCATAGTTTTTCTCTAATTCAAAACACATATTTTTTTAGAGATCTGAAAAAAATACATTTTTCAATTATTGCTGATACCTCGTTCGACACATTTTAAAATACCATGTTTTCTACCATATAAATATCATCATGATCAAAATAGATTCATTGGAAAGAACAATAACTTATTTTAATACTTGAAGATATAATTCTAATATTTTGTACTTATTAAAATATCGAAATACCATAAAATTATAAAAGTGTGATAAAGACCAAATTTTTATAAAAAGATTCACTTTATCCATTGGAACCCAACGGTAAAAAAACGGTCATATTCCCTTAGAGGTCCATTATAAAAGCAAGGGATAGGATGTTTTACATTTTCAAAACACCGGACCCTTGGCGGATGGCTCTCCTCATACTTTTCACACTGATGGACCCTGAAGATGACGAATATCCAATTGCCCG
Organism: Viscum album; assembly: GCA_963277665.1. Taxonomy (NCBI): domain Eukaryota; kingdom Viridiplantae; phylum Streptophyta; class Magnoliopsida; order Santalales; family Viscaceae; genus Viscum; species Viscum album. The sequence goes on from OY728127.1 coordinate 135,398,778, forward strand.
TGTTGTGGTTCTCAGTAGTCTTACTATGGCCGTGTTAGGTCTTGTGCACGGTACTTTCAATTTGATGGGTCTTGTTGTAATGTATCTTTTAAATATGTAACAGTTTATCGTATTCTTCATGTTTGATTTCCATTCGAATTTTTTATCAGCACACAAAGCATAAGATAAAATAAAATAGGAGATATCATTAAAAGCATAACATTGTTCAATTGGACCAGTTTATAAAACCTGGGGCGCCACATTATCCCCCTCTTAAAAGAATTTCGTCCTCGCAATTCGATCGGCGTACAAACACTGACTTACTCACACAGCTCCTCTGACACCCTTGGTGATGTCCCCCTACCTCCACCGCCCATGAAAGAAGTTACTATTCAACTCAATCCCCAGGGCAGAACAAAGCTTGTGGGTCTCCTCTTCCCGAATACATTTTTGGCAAGGTGGATCGTGGTTGAAACCAAGATCCGGTTTGATACAGGTGGTTTTCTAGAGATGGGAACGAGTGAAATCAATCTTCACGATATCTTCTTGGATTTGGTTCCTAAAGATCTCTCGAACCACTTCATCTCTGAAGGATTCGATGAAAGACCCAAAATCGCAGAGCTCCCCAAGCATGTTGAAGCACATGATTTGGTACATAAAGATTGCGCGGAAGTCCAACTGCTTTGCAGATTCTCCGAAGTCTGTGAAGGCCAACCATTTATTATTCAGGGTGAAACATAGGAAGTGTCCCTCGTAGTACTTCCCTTTCTTTTTATAACTCTCGAACAGTGCACTGGCCATTTGGTTATACACAACTTCTGAACCTCGGAAGATTTGAAGGACATTCGAGCTTTTCGATTTTTCATAGAGGGTTTTGCACGTGAGTCGTAAGTTAACAAAAGGTTGGTAACTTGTTTAGCAGGATTTTTCTACAATCGTCTCTATGATCTCTGTAGGAAGAGTCAAGAGTCTAGGCATGGTTTGATGTCTTTACATCTGAGAAGTTTAAGAACAAACCCTACTTAGTAAACCATTATTAATGTTTTTGTGTTGTCCTAATTTTCCAAGGTTGCCTAAACCATTCCTCTGATACCGACTATGACGCCCCGACCCCGGTAGCCCAGAGCCGATGTTATGGTTATGGTGTGTAATTTATTTCGTACAGATGAAACAAATAAGTCACACATCATAACACATCAGGAGGAACTTTCCTGTTTAGATCCTGGAGAATCAGAGACAACAACTTTGCTTCTTTATTTCTGAGCTAAGAACAAACATCCAAGACTTGGAAAGGCTCTATCAACCTGTAAAAATTTAACATAAAACATAGGGTGAGCATTGAAATACTCAGTAAGGGGTTTCTGAAAATACATTAATACAGCCTTTGAAAAGTACTTTGAAAATACTTTCCCATACTTAAAATGTTTTCTTAAAGGAAAAACATTAAGACAAAACAAAACGTTATGTATCACGGTTAAAGCACTTCATATTTACACACTAGAACACTTAGCTGGAACCCATATAATAGACAAGATAAGCATGCTAATAAAAAGACATGGGTTATATTAATTTAAGTGTCCATAAACAAGAAAGGTGTGCATGAACAACAAGGTGTAAACATCATCAGAGTCACGCACAAGCGCGTTATCTAAAAAAACACATCATGACATGATAAATGTAATGCAACATTTGTAATAAAAATTCTGGAAAAGAAAACTGGGCATGCATCAACATTTCCATATTATATGTCTTTTGTTTCTTTTTTTTAATCTGATACTCATAGGTAAGGTTCTATCTCCAAGGATATTCCTCTAGTCAGAGTAATCACTTGGTTGGTCGTAAGCTTAGAAATGTATGCTGAAAGACTCATGGTCTCTATGTCAAGGCCTTGTGCCATGACCTAAGGGTAAATACCCAATCTAACTATCTCGAGAACTATCGATGCATCGAGGAGCTTACTTTTACCGGTCTCCAACCCGGAGGGCTTACTTTAACCAGTCCCCAACCTGGAGGGTTTTCTTCTTACCGGACCCCATTCCGGGTAGTCCCATACATTTCTCACATGTTGATAAGGTCATATTTTCAAGGTGTCCCATAACACTTTGAATACTTAATTTTCATTTCATATTACCCAAGGTGTCCCATACCACTTTGGGTAATACGATCATCGTTACTCATTACCCAAGGTGTCCCATACCACTTTGGGTAATTTAGTTCTTAGTTCATTATCATGTTGAGTCATATGCATGAACAATATGAAAAAGGTAACAATTATATAATTGGTTTACCAAAACATAATACGACAGATAAAATGGAAAATATGGAATAAAAGCAGGAATGGTTAAGCAAGCATACTATGTGCATAGAACAATTGTTTAAGTACATAAAATTACAAATGTGTGAGACTTGCTCCCAAGGGGTATTAAATGAAGAGTTTCTAAAATTCCAGTACATGGAAAAAAACTACATGGCATTAACTATTGTACTTCACAGGTCACAGTACTTGCAACAAATCTCCATCCACTAATAATTACTCTGAAATGCTTGGTATAAAAATAACAAACACTTGCAATCATTAAAATTCCGACACTTGGAAATAAAACACTTTAAAAATAATACCGGTCCTTATTTATTATTCTTCAATGGTCAGAGAATTTGCAGTTACACTCTGCTCACTAAAAATCATTGTAGCGAGTTTGGTATAAAAATAATAGAGAATTTCTACATATTAACATAACCCTTAAACCCATATCCTTTTAACATGAGTTTAAAACAGGCATAAGCATATCCATAAAAAAACACACAAATCAGTTCAAGGGAGACATTAATCAAGTTCATTGGTGTACCCTTAGACACAGAAATATAAAACAGCATAGGCAAGCACTAAAATCCTACATGCAAAGAAATATTAATAACCATTTCTTGAAACTAGGGTTTTCAGATATTAATCTTAAAAACACATACATTCATAAGGATATATATACACTAATTATATATATAGGTTTCCTCATAAATTAAACATGGTACACTTAAAATCGTAATACCTCTAACTACTTATCCTTTATTCAGTTTGAAATTCAAAACCTCATGGGGGTTTAAATGTTCATGAAACCATAAATACATAAACATGTAAAAGCTTTGTTTTTATCTATAACATAATTGTACTGAAACCAAAAACCAAGTTCGCATCAAAAATATTTTTCAAAGATAATTATAAACACCAAAACACATTTCCATTCCAATACATTACCTCATATAAATATATAGTTATATAAATAAATACGGCTTACATAAAATCCAACATGTTAGGAATTTATTTTAGAAACACCCTTTTCAAGAGCATAATTCTTGGTATAAAATTACTGAATAATCTTGGATAACCTAAAAATAATGGGTTTGAGTTATAAATGTATATATATATATATATATATATTTATATATATATATATATTCAAAACCGTAAATACAAAATAAACTTAAACCTGAGTTTTAGGTTTGTAAAATAGGATCTTTAAAACTAATATAAAAGTGATATCCCATTTTATATCACGAAGGCCACACCCCTTGAAAATTCTTCAAAACCAAAAGGGTTTGTGTTGTATATATTGATAGAATTATATTAATACACCTATTGCATCACACCGGTTACAAAATAAAACTCAAATTTAACAAAATCTTTACATCATATTAGGGAAATAACCATCCAAAACCACATACACTGTGTTTTTTGAAACAAGGGGTGATACAATTATATAAATTTATATGTATATTTATATATACAAATATATATATCACATGTAACCGATACACATGGATGGTATATAAAAGGTTACAAAGGAAACAAGAGTATCCCTGGACGGTGAACGCCCTAGGAGTCTGATCCTTAAAAGAAAAACGTTAGTATGGAACTTATATATATATATATCTTTAACTATAATTTATATATATATATACCCATGTTTATATAGAGAATTATAACCCAAGGAGCATGGTTGGGTTTCTAAAAAAATTTCAAATGGGGCACCCTTACCGTTTAAGGGAGGAGGAAACTCGCTGGAGGAAGGCTTGCTGGGTGGCCGGAGGTAGTCCGGTGAGGTCGAGGCCTCCTGGAAATGCTACCAGGTAGTAGCGGGATGACCAGCGGCGTGGCGCTGACACTGGTGTGGTCGTGCATGGGGGTACAAAACCATAGGTGGTTCGTGTTGTGGCGAGGCGATGGAGAGGAAGGTGTCACGGTGGTGCGGCTTGGCTCCAGAGGTCCCCGTTTACACTGGGTTTTCTCGGTTCTTAAAGGAAAATGATCCAGGGGTTAGGCTGAGCCTACGGTGTCCTATGGAGGTGGGTGAGCGAGGTCAACGTGAACAGCTGAGAGGGTAGCGTCCTCGGCAAACCTGTTCTGGTTCGCGGGTCCCTAGCGTGATGTTGAAGACGATGGGGTTAGCAGTAAAAAAACATGTGACGGCTGGGATCTGTCCTGGGTGAGATCAGACGGACGAAAAGAAACGAGTGTTTTAAAACATAACAACGGTCGGGATCGGTCCTGGAAAAATCAGACGGTCGAGGAGAAATCGGATGGAGAAGAACCATGCGGGTTCGGGATGGCCTGGGTTGCATGTTAAAAACAGTTTTAATAAACGTTAAAATTATACTACATCGCATTTTTTAAATATATATATATAACCGGAACATTATAATTTGTAATTTGTATAAAATTTAATAAGTAATTTTAACTCATTTTTTTAAATCCAAAAATCCCATTTTAGTTTAAGTAAACAAATGATACTATTTGATATTAGTTTTTTTTAAGATATATTTTAAAACCACACTTTTATAACTACTAGGATATTATAACCATTAAAATCCAATTTATAACTTACTTCACATGTTGATTTATAAAATATTGTTTAAAAGACCCATAGTTTTTCTCTAATTCAAAACACATATTTTTTTAGAGATCCGAAAAAATACATTTTTCAATTATTGTTGATACCCCGTTCGACAATTTTAAAATACCATATTTTCCACCATATAAATATAATCATGATAAAAATAGATTAATTTGCAAGAATAATATTTTATTTTAATACTTGAAGATATAATTATAATATTTTGTACTTATTAAAATATCGAAATACCATAATATTATAAAAACGTAATAAAGGCCAAATTTTTATAAAAAGATGCACTTTATCCATTGGAACCCAACGGTCAAAAAAACGTTCATATTCCCTTAGAGGTCCATTATAAAAGCAAGGGATATGATGTTTTACATTTTCAAAACACCGGACCCTTGGCGAATGGCTCTCCTCATACCATTGGCACTGAGTGCGTGCACGGTGGTTCTGGCGGTTATACTTTTCACACTGATGGACCTTGAAGATTACGACTATCCGATTGCCCGTTTTGTGGTTCTCAGTAGTCTTTTTTTGGCCATGTTAAGTCTTGTGCATGGTATTTTCAATTAGATGGGTCTTGTTATATTGTATCTTTTAATTATATAACAGTTTATCCTATTCTTCATGTTTGATTTCCATTCAAATTCTTTATCAGCACACAAAGAATAAAATAAAATAAAATAAGAGACATCATTAAAAGCATAACATTGTTCACTTTCACCAGTTTATAAAACCTGGGGCATCACATCCATAAAAAAATTTGTTTCAGAGACCATTGTAATATTATCCCATTTACAAAAATCTATAGGATTAGGTTTCATGAACCATTTAAGATGTTATATCTAAGAATTTACCTATTAAAATAATAATCATGATACATAGTATGAAATTTACTATTTCATATTTACCATAATAAAGTACCATATAATCCAAAAAATAGTGATATTGGTGTTTATAGTGAAATTTGATCTATGAGATTCATTTAATATTTGTAAGTTTATCCCAGACAGGGATGAAAACCATATCCCCATTCCAAATTAAAATACACCATGTTCAAATTTGATGTTTATAACTTTACACCATTTAAAAAATTTATTTTATTAAAAATAATCTTATCATTAAGTTGGGATCTTATTTTTTTTCTAAAAAAATAATTTTTTAATAATTTTCAATTAATATGATTTTCCCCCTTACATATTCATTCCCATAAAAAATATACTAAATAAATGAATATATGATATTTATCAATACTCATATTAGCCAAATATTCATGATCTTTTATACTCAATGGATCATCCACCTAATTATTCATCCTAGGGTGGTACTATATAGAGAAATGTTTATCCCTGAGTAGTTTTAACCATCACCATTGATGGAAAGAGATATATTTCTATGATAATATGTATTTCAAACATTTATGATCATTATATATTTCACACCCATAACCATAAATCACATGCCTATATATAATTAATTCAAATATAATAGTTTCCAACATTAGATCATTTATTGGATAATTCTATTCGTGAACCACTAACTACCATGATTCGATTTCAATTACAAAATAATTCTATATAAAGACACATCCAAGTTGATTGTAAAAAACTATATTAACCTACCAATCAAAGGAAACTACATACCTTTGTTATAGTGTTCGATATTTTCCATTATATTATTTCCTATGTCGTTTAAGGATTGACTAATATTCCGTCCTTAGATACTAAACATCAATGAAAAGAAACATTATAAATCCAAAATTAATATTTCCTAATTTTACTATATAACTTATTTTTTCTAAGAGTCACATGAATGATTCATTAATGATTCTTATACTCATAATAGATTATAGATTATAATTTCATATCATTATAAAATTCCACAAAAAACGTATATATAATCCTTCAATACACTTTTTATAAAATCCATAAAAATGGAGGGACTTTTAGTTGATCTAAATTGAATTATTGTAAATTTTTTATCTTCATAACTCATATGAAATTACAACTTTTTTATAACATCATAATTTACTTATAGTTTATTACTCTTACAAATAAGATAAAATTCTGAAAAATATTATGCTTTTTCAGGTTGATCAAACAAGTAATCAATATGGTATAGAGGATCCTTGCTATTTCTTTTAATGTAATTGATTTAACTTGAATCAATTGCCAACATAATAAAGAAAATTATTCTTAATAAAATGATCATGGGATCCTCACGGAGAAACACTAGGGAGTAGAAAATTCCTTGGCACCAAACTCCCATAGTGTTTAATTTAGATTACCTAATTCCATAGTGAGAATCCTATAGATATAATTTGATAATGGTTTTTCACTATGAATGAGATAAATGGAAAATTCATCCTCAAACTCATGTGGTTCTCCATGTACCTCTTCAAAAAACATGTTAATGTATTTTTATGGTATATGTATATACTCTACTATAAGGATAGATTTATATTTCATGGGTTGTGTATTAAACTTTTCTAAAATAATTTCATTATGGTGAGATATTATAGGTGGATTCTGACAAAAATCAGATGATGAAGTTTACCATCTAATGAAAAGGGATTCTACATCTCCATCATGAATCCTAATAACTTTCTCATAGAAATAAGTTTCTTCATTATAATTTGAAATATAATACATACCACGGATTAGATCAAAATCAACCATAGGTATAAGAAATATTATTGTATATAGGTGATATATATGGAACATAATGGTGACTTAATTATATATTCTTATTGCAAAATGATATCTATTCAGAGTATTTTTTTAATATACATTAATTTTATAATTGGAAAAATTATAAATTCATTTGAAAACATAGATGATATAAAAGAGTACAATGATCTAAAATCAAAAAAAAATAATTAGCTGAATATAAGGATATAGCCGATGTACCTTCAAACACATCTTTGATAACAAAAACCTCAAGTATACTGATTACACAATTTCTTACTTTCTTGCTTCAATTTTTATATGGAAAACCTTCTAGATTCTCAGGGTATTCAATAAAATAGACCCAATATTTTTCAAGCTAAATCATTAGACATTATGATATTCTTTATTCACTAGTATTATAGAGCATAATTTCCTTTCTCTCCAAAAATAATGAAAAAAATCATTACCATAAATCATGTTCCATGGTTTGGAATACAAAAATTATTAAAAGTGTAAAACTACACTCTTCAGTTTTTTATTTATGTATTTCATTATTATGAGTTCTAATCTTCCCACATAAATTCATGTTTTCCATAGAAAAGATTATACAAGTAAAATTATATTTCTTTATTCATGGAACATGATAATATATGCTCATATGAGAAAAATTTCAATGAAACAAATTCCATTGAAAGGATATGAATTATCCGATCAAGGAATCAATTAATATAACTTCTTGGATTACATATATAATCCATACAATTTTTTTATAAACATCCCAATTTATATTCATATTAATTAATATTTTACCCTTCCTTTTTTATATTGATTATTTTATACTTCATATTTTATCATTGTTAATGAGGAATGTATTTTTTAATAAATTCGATTTTAATGTCGTCTTATAATTACTATTTATTTTCACTAACTCAATTTTGTTTTCAATCAAAAAACACTATTTATCAGTCAAACACTATGAAAATAAACTTCCATTATAACATTCTCTCAATAATTATGCCATTATGTGAGAAATATCTTCTCTGGGAACATGATCCATTTCATAGTTACAAATTTATTAGTTGTCTCATTGATTGATGGAGGTTGATTTGACAAGATGAGGTCCAAAAAAACTTCACCATGTTGTGAATAATCCATTTATGTTATTACACCATAAATAATCAAATTGATGACAAAAAATGGTTTCAAAATGACTAAATTAATAATTCGAGACATTATAATCCAACATTCAATGCATCTCTCCAAGAAATGATACATAAATTTCTAAGGAATACGCAAAACACTCAATCTAGTTTTACTGATGAGACCAATTGACGCATCAAGTGACTATAATAGGCCTCACCCATCACATACTATGTCAAGTATAATTATCTTATAAATTAAATGGATAATAATTAAATATATAATCTATTTAATATTTCCTATTTAACAAATACCTTGTAAAATGTTAAAAATTTATTATGTCAGTTAATGGAATAACATGATCTTAAGCCATTTAAAGAAATAATATTACTTTTATTATGAGATTTTATCCCCTGTAAATCATAAGAGTAATAAAAGGATGTTGATAGATACAAAAATAACATTAAAAGAAAATGAAATCCTTTCATTAAAAACAAATGAAAAATATCAGCTTCTTTTGATAACTTTTCAAATAAAATTATATATAATATTTCGAAAAAATATCATTGAAAATAATTTTGTAATCTTATAATTAAATATTCATTGAAAATAATGGTGATGATGGGTAGAAACTAGTTTTAATTTGAAAGCCATAAAAATATACCTTTTAGGATATTATAAAAAGAAAGAAGTTCTTTGTTTGGAAGGAAGGATATAAGATTCATTTTAAATAATTGTAATGATAGTAATAATATAATCGAAAATGAAATTAAAAAATCAATTTATTAAAGTAAAATAATTCTTTAAACATTACAAGAAGCATATGCAAGGAAGGAAATATTTACTGAACAAAGAGGAAATATGGTTGGATTTTAGTTATCCTTACAATATTATTTAAAAAAAGTGAAAATTAGAAAAAACACGTAAAATCCATGGATAAAAATAGGAAATAAAAATTTATATAATTTAAATTATAAAAATTATAAATTTTTTCAATTGAAATATAAACGTAAATAATTTTAAATAAAAGTGAGATTATAGAATAAAGCTATACCTAAGACATCAACTTGGTTAGATACATTTTAATCTAAAAAACAATCCATTTAAATTTATTAAATACTTTATTAATAAAATTTTTCCTATATATTTTTATTTCATTTCAGAATCATATAAAATCCGTTCATTTAATAGTTCATGGTTATGTTAACCACTTAATGTTTTTCAGTCTGTTTCTCTAAAATTACTTCGGTAGATTTACCATGGTTAAAGATTCCATGAAATAGTTCCCAATAATATATTATTTTAATAATTTATTGAGTGTAATTATATTAATGTTTAGAATCATTCATTCATGGAGGTAATATAAAAACAATTCAAGTTGTATTGTGGGGGTTCTCATCCACACATACGAATGAATGATATTATAATTATACAATGTATTGAAGGGTAAGAAATTAAATGATACAATATATTTCAATATTAGTAATTATATAAAAAATATATTATTTATTATTTAATTATTTCTTTATATCAATCCAAATATAATGGTAGTGAAATATATGTTCCACTATTTTGTGGAGCTACTAGGTCATATCAATACATGAAAAACACTATCAGTTTATAAAACAATAGAAAGATGAAATAAAATGATTTTAATATTTACATAAAAACAACTCATTATAGTGAATATATTGATTTAATTATTTTAATATGTTTACAGATGATATGGATGTGGTATAAGAATAAGGGTTCTTGAAAAAGCTGAGATTGAACATATACCCCATCTTTTTCTAATGCCATTTGGATTAAACATTAATCCTTCATGGAGTTATTTTTTATGAGATCTAAACCACTATGATTTGAGGGGCGATTTTGGGAAGGTATTTGGGTAAACAATAGTTAGTATAAATAGATCATTTAGTGTACATGAAAGAAGAAATAGGGTTCCATTATATTAGTGTTGTGGGTGGAATTCTTATAAATATGTGAAAAATAAATATATAATGTTTGACATAATAAGGTGAAGTGTCTCCAAATTTCCATAGAATAGAATATAATAAGTAAAAAAGTTAAAATAAATCCAACTAATGATGTTTAGGAACGTATTTCTTGTCATATTTAAATTTTATTGGTCTATTATATCGCTTTTAATTAATTTTACCTTTATCCAAAGTGATAAATAATTACCTTGGGTATTATTCATTATTAATAAAAGTTATGTTATGTCTATTATATATTACTAAATTTGATATTTATAAATATTTAATCCATTTCACAATAATATATTTTTAAAATTGTTAAAAATTTAATCTAATATATGTTCATAAAACACAATGAATACCAGTTTTAGAAAAAATGATTATATTAAGCATAAAAATTATTTTATATAAAAAAATTATTATGTTGATTCCATTATAATTAATAAAATTTAGATCAATCAAATGGAATTTATTTTATTTCCCTCATAACCAATACAGAAATTACCCTTCTAAATACAATACTATATGAGAATATCCAAATACAATTTTTATTAGTAGGAACACATTTCTTAGATTACTAACATGTTAAGAATATATTTCCATGTACAACATTATATTTTTATAAAATAATATTAATTTATACATATATAAATATATATATGTTATATAAATGTTTTCATAAAAATATATATTTTTCTTATATCAAAATTATTTCATTAAACATTGAATTTTATAAAAAACTATCATCTTTTCTTTTAACAAAAAAAATTAAATTACAAAAAAATAACATTAAGATAATTTTGGAAGACTATATTTAATAATTTAACTCATTAAATCTATAATGATTTTAATTTTATGTTTTAATCACGTTTTTTAATAAACCTATGGGTGTTATGATCTTTTTTCTCAAGAAAAAATCCCTTAGACTATATAATTAGGGGTCTGGTGTCTCACTAGTCCACAAAAAGAATAATTTTAAGAGATAAAATTTGATAATAAAATATATGGAACTAGAAATATAAATAATATACCAATAAAATCATTCCATGATAATATAGAAAAAATTTAATTGCTCATGTTGAGGGGGAGAACTCATCTTAAATATTTTCACTCAAACACAACCTTAATGTTGTCTCTCTGATACAAATAGGTTCTTAAATATTCTATAGTATAATGTATAGGTAATTAATGGATATATTTGGTGTTATCACATATAGATTGAAAAAAATATTTTCATTTACAGATTCAGTTGATTACTATGAAAATATTAAATAGAAGGCACCCCAAGTGGGGTATAAAATTAGAAAATATTATGTCATAATTATAGTTTTATACGAATAAACATATTATGGGAATTATAGAAAACATAAATAAAAGGAATTTTGGTGTTTTATAGTCACACATATGATAATTTTTTTCTATGTAATAATCATATTTATTGAGGGGGTGTTTATTATGTAAATGATATGGTTAATGTCGAATTTATTATATACACATGAGTTGTTTTGATAGATTTCAAAGATATATACAGGTATATATTTATTATGATAATTTTTTTTACTATAGTATATTTTTAGAAATTGTGGAATATTTCAGAATGGTATAACAAATTTGAGTTTTTTTTATATCATTGATCATATTTATTACTCACTATTGTTTTCTAATCCATGATTTTCCATATAGACTTATATTAGTGTACATAAAGATTCATTTCTATACAATTTGTGAGACCCCTTGTTCAATGATGTGATATAAGATTTTTTTTAGATTTTTGAATGAAATAATAAGATTGGATAATGACCCTAAAAATATTCATAATTGATTTTCAATAATGTGTGAAGAAAAAAAGAGATGCACGCAAACTGACTTAATAGTTGATTGGTGGTTTTGGTAACAATATAAAAAGGGGGAGTTTTGTTCACAACGTGTATTTGATTTTATTTTTCATCATAGGAATTTCTTATGTTAATAAAATTAGATAGAAAAAATAAGATAGAGGATTTTGAGGATTCATGCTTTTAGAATTGCATGGAAGATTAGGTAAGTTGTTTTTTGAAATAAAGAAACATAAAAATGTGATCACTGATAACATTTTATTTTTATTCAATGATATATGATAAGGTTTAGGAGAAAATAAAATAGTCAACATTATTTATGAAAAGTAATTTTTAGAAAATTTTCATGTTATTATGAGGGTAATGATTTTGAAAAAAGATTTACTCATTTGAATACGAAACTATAAGGAGGATTTACATGGACATACTTATTTTACTATTTACTCTGAGTTAAATATTTTACCAAAAATATTCCCAAGAATTAGAATCGTCTTAGTAGATTGAGGTAGAATCTGGCTCATACTACTAATCCTAGAACAAGTTGGGGGTTTCATAGTTTTGGTAGCTTGTACATTGATGGAATGAGAATATAAATGTCACACATGTAATAAAATAAGGGTCCCCTCCTATGTTTACAGGGGTATTGTTGAGTCGGTGTAGGAATGAGCATCCTATGAGGTAGGTGTGTTTTTATTTTATCATGTATTTTTTCCCTAGTTCCATATATTCTTCACAACATTATATGTTTATATTAATATTAAAATGTGGAAGATCAATATGGAATTTAATGTGGGACTTGGGATAATGAGGGTGTTGGTACACTACGAAATAACATTTAATTTCTATGAAAGTAAAATAAAACAAAAAATGTACTATATTAATCTTATATATCAAAATACTTATGCATTGTAACACTAGTTGCAATCATAAATTTGTTTTCATAATGGTCAGAAAATCCATCACATGTTCAATTTGAGGACTAATTGTGATTTTGTCTAATGAATCGACTACATGTTCGATGTGATGATAAAGTATAAAAACATTTTTAAACCAACCACATGAGTTCTCTTCATGGTTTATATACTACCCACATTATGATTTTCTATAATAATGTGAATAAAACATAATTTTTTTGTCAAACAAGAATTATGTTCACTTCCAAATGTGTTTTAGAATATCCCATAGCCTGGAACAATTTTTAAAATGGATTTTTATATAATGAGAAAAAAAATTATTAGGAATATAATTGTGAAATAAGTTATTTAAAAATTTGGGAAAGACATTGTGATGTCACTATATATGGTCATAGTTAATTTATTGAGTTCATTGATTTTAAAATTTTATGAAAAATATTTCCAATCCAATGAATCGGCCCAAGTAAACCAGGTAGGAGATGGATCAATAAAAAAAATTCATGTATCGTGAGGTGGATTCGTAGTGTAGGTAGTGTACAATAGGTAGGATGAAAATTTTTCATAGATAGAGAACATGAAAATAAATGTGCAGAAATAGGTGTTTAGGGGTACTAGTGTGTTGGAACTTGGAGGCATGACCCATGAGGTGGGCATGTGAGAGTGTGTTTGAGAGTCGACCCCTAGTGCCATGTCATCAAGATGAATATGGATATATAGAGTAATATTAATGAGTAATGGTTCAATATGTAGTTTGATATGGGTCTTAATATATTGATGTTAATTTTCCCCCATGTTTAAAACATGTAAATTACCTAGGGGTGAATGAAAAGATGGTACACATCCAATAATCATCCTCCAGAAAAAAATATATGATCTCACAAAAAACATTCTATTATTATTTTTGTATGGTTTATATATAAACAACATGTTTAATATAAGGTTTTACCATGAGTTCATCTATTGAATCAAATACATGTTCAAGGTGGTGGGGGAGAATAAGAAAAAGTATGAACCAGTAAAATGAATTATCTTTACAGATGATATGCTAACCTCATGAGGAGTTTCCAACCTACATTTAATTGATCATGGTTAGTTGATCAACCACACATGATTTTCATGTTACCATGAGTAGTTATCATAATAAAGTGACCAAGGAATAAATGATAAATCTGCCAGAAGAATCACATGGTCAGATGACGTCCTTAATGATAGACCTGAAGAGACCTTATGTCACAAATTAAAATATGAGTAAACACTAGATTAACATAATTCCTTTGAGATGAACTCATGTTTCCAAAATTTATCCACGTAGTTGGTAGAGAGACCGTATGAATGACATTTTCCACTCTACAAAAATGGTTTGGAAATAGTGGAATAAAATTTTATATTAATACATGATATGATTAGACAGCTTGTAAAAAATATGATATACTCAAAGTAAATGTTTCCTAGAATTAAACAATGTTAATAATTATCCATAGAAGTCTCATATACAAGACACTCTATGAAGAATAATAATGCATGCATGTCATTAATTAACACATTGTGGACATATTCCAAGTAAAAAATATCTTATGATTGCAGTTCATATGTGATTGTATATTGAATGAAGGATATATGGAATCTACATGAGATAATAATATTTAATTAAATATGAGATACATGGAAAAATTATTTATGATCAAATGATTTAGTTAGGTTTATCTTTTAAAGGAAAAATATCATCACTCATGTCTCATGATACATATAGTGTGTAAAATGGGACTATCAGAATAACCCTATAGTAATTATAGTATTTTAATGATAATGGAATGATTATGTGGGTATTTAAATATCATTTGACAAGTGGAATTTTATTGAGTATATAGAATGGTTTTTTGGTGTTATAAATGTTAATTTTCATTTAAAATAATTCAGAAATATTTTTGACCAATTAAATGAGAAGACATATATGTATCTAGATATCAAAGAATTTTATATTTGTACTATAAAAGATATTATTCATGATTATTTCATGTGTTTTAAATATATAATGCCTGTGTCGAATAAGAAATATATATTTTGTTTAAATAATATTTAAATAAAATAAAAATTTATGATCTAATTCTAAGTCATAGATATAAATCTATTTTAGGGAAATTGAAAGAGCATGAATCTAGCTTCTAGTCAAATAAAAAAAATATTTTTTCCCAATTAAATGAATATATTGAGATGAACCAGAACATTCATGATCAACAGTGAGTTTATAGTCTAGGAAACATGTCCATGAATGTTTTTTAAGACCCAGAATTGTTGTACATTTGCAAACCAGCAGATCAATCATCTCGTGGAGGTGGACCATCACTATGTGACATATTGATTTCATTCATTGATGGTTATTAATTATTAAAGAGGCTTTTTTATTCCCGTTGACTCTATTATTTGATATAACACAATGAAATCTATATTGATTGATTATACATTATTTACCTTGTTTATAAGAGATTACTGATGTTAGAGGAGAATCCATGATATGGGGACAACCAACATTACAATAAGAATCCCTTTTAGCCAAAACTTGTAATACCTTTTTATTATGCCATCTCTTTTTATTTCTAACATTCATTGTGATTCTAAGAGTTCAAATTGACTGGATAATGTACCATAACAACTTCATGTGTTTAAATAAAAAAATAATAAATCCTAAAAGGATATCATAGATTCTCCCCCTTCATAGTGATTTAGCGGTAACTTGGTGGAATTAGTGATGTATATTTTGGGTAAGTACAATTTTCAGTGCAGGTGAGATTGAGAGAATGGTTTCCAAAAACAAAAACCACGAAATTAATCACTTTTTATGTTATTATCAAATGTAGAAAACTTTTTATTATATTATTAATCACAAAAAAATCTTCATTTTCTTATAAAATTAAAAAAATAACCATGGTTATTTTTTTATATTCTAATTTTATATAAGATATCGATTTTATCAGTAAAATATTTTTTTCAAGGGAAATTAAATTTATAAAAAAATAATTAGTTTTTTTAAAAAATAGTTTTTATTAAATTATCTCATATTAGGAAAATAGTAATATTAATTTTTGTTTCGAAAATTATATTATCATATTTATAAAAAAATATTATTTCATTAAACCATTATTTGAAAGTGAAATTTTATTTCAAAATATAAAAATTATTATTTATTTATTTATTTATGATTAATCATATATATATATATATTTCCGCATATATAATAATGAATTAATATTTTCCAAAATTTATTTCATCATATATAATACATTTTTAATTATATTATGATAATGTTCATTTCATTATTTTTGTAATATTATATTACTATTCATTTTACTATTCCGAACAGTGAAATTACAGTTCCAATAGTCATATAATGGTAACAATAACAAAGTCATAAAATGGTCCCATCATAATTTTAATTCTCCCAACTACACCCGATATATATTCCAATATTATAATTCCTCGTAATTCAATAATTTTCTTACATGGTTTTATAATTCCATTAAATATACCTATAATGTTACCAATGCATATTATTTATAGTCATTATAGAATGATAATTAATTATCAATGAATTTAGTAACATAGATTATACATTAGTTTGTTCATTATTCATTTTCATTTATATCACCTTATGATTCATTCCTGGTAAACTAAATATTATTTCATGATGTCCAATGTTTATAGAAAATGTGAATGTAAATTTATTTGAATCTGATGTAAAATATATTAAACCATTCATAATGAATTATGAATTATTTTATTAATAAAGGGAATTATTTAACCAATATATTTTCCATTTAGTTATATTAGATGTGTTGATTATGCATTAATTATATGTTGTATGTTCTCTAGTTAATTGTTTTTACAATGTATCTATAATAATAATATGTTTTTGAGAATGATAAATTTATAAAACATATAGAAAAAATAAATAAATGACACTAGAGGGGAACATATGTTTTAGGATAAAAAAGAGTTCTTAACATGTTGAATATGTATTGGAGTTTCAAATAAAAGGGGGAGAATATTATCTCTTTATTAGATTCAAAGACCAACCAGATAAAGGGGACAAATTTTTTGGAAATACCACTATGTATAACATGAATTAGAAATGATATATTTTAATGATGTGATTAATGGTCTCTATAGAGTTAAAGTACGATATATTATTTTCATTGAACTCAATAATATACATGGAGTATTATCATAATTTTTATTTCCATTTATTCCAAAGTATTGGTTTTTATGATTTATTATCTGTTGATTTTAGAGGACTTGTATACAATGGATTTGATTTTAATGGAGAGGTAAAAGGTATCCTGAATTTAAAAATTTTCTAATTAGTGAGAGTTAATAATATTAGTATCCATAGTAGTGATAACTACACATGAAATAAAACATATAGTAAATTTTCATGGAGAATTAGTGTTTTTGTTTGTAAGATTTTTTAAAATTTGTCACATAGTGAGTTAGAGAATATTATGTTTTTTTATTTACTAATTAAAATTTTGTCTAATATCCTAGATTTTCAATTATAGGGAATATTATAATAAAATAAAAAATTTTATTTCATGATACACTTGAAATATGTGATTTTAAAAAGACTGGTGAAATCCCATAATGTTGATCTTAATTATTTCTCACAAGAAATGGATTATGTTCTGAAGTATATTGTGAATTAAAATAATCCCATGAAAATATTACATTAACAAAAAATACAATATTACAAACTAATGAAAGGTGATCATTGAGATTATGATGTATAACCTACTGTATATGATTGATTTTGGGGGCCCTAAAGTATATGAAACATTCATTGATGACAGATTTTAGTAGTGTTTGATTTTTGTTAGAAAGTTTCAAAAGGAAAATATTCCAAAGAAATAGTCTTCATGAAATGTTATACATGGACTCCCACAATGGTGGATTTTCATATAGTTAATAAATGTGAACATAAAGTGTGATCGTGAAGACATGTGTAAGGAAGAAGAATTAATATTATGAGTGACATGAAATAGTGTTGTATAAATAAATTATTTAGGACTCATGTAGAGTTATTATTTTTCTATAACACCATGATATATAGAATTTAAAGAGATATATTTTGGTAGAGGAATATTCTTTAGAGAACTAAACATATTATTTTCTCCAAAGGATATTTTTTTAAAGGATTACACAAACACATATTTTTTTTGAATGAATTTTATAAACAATTTAAATCCAAAAATAGTGTATTGTTTTTTAATAATTATCTTATATAAATGATATTATTTTGAAAATAATGAATATTTAACATATTCTCAGATACATAATTTTAAGAAATATATAAAATAATGATTTGGGTAGAAGTTGTTTGTTTCGGAATATTAAATAAGTAAACAATATATAATGTGGCATAAAATTAATTGTTGGCCTTTCTAATATAAGAAGTCATTCATTTAATAATGATTAATGATCACCAGGTAGGTGAAGAATCTATGATGAAGAATATTATAAATAGTTAACGAAAGAGAAACATGCAGATAAATAGGAATCAAACCATATATTAGGCAATAAAAAGAGACAATTAATTCTTTGATTATATCATATTCCAAAGTGTTATCCCCTTGATGTGTGATAATTGTAGATGAATATGGAGTGACCCTTGGGTATGAAGTTGTCAAACCCAAAATTTTTGCAATTATAGTGGCCCTATGGTAAGGAGTAACTAAACCCTTAAATATTATAAATAGATTCATCCATGGAATGCAGAGATGTATAACAAAATAATGTACGGGCAGATATCCAAAAATTTTAACTAATAAACATAAATTCACTTATGTATAAGATTGAGTTTATTTTTTCGATTTATTAAATTACAACTCTATTCTCTTTATATTATACTATTGTGGGTGATCCAAGTAAAATTATTATGTCTTGGGAGCATGCTTTACTTTTTACTTTTAGGGAATAAATTGATGTACATGGTTTAATAAATCAATGATGTTATTGAAATTCATTTAAGATATTAGAATAATGAATAAGATCATCATTAAATAAATATCACATTAGAGATAATGACAACAATTATATCAATATTTTTATGTATAGATATATTTTAAGGATTATGATGTTTTTAAATTGGAAGGAGTTTCCTACACCAATTTACCCCCACTGTTAAGTTATCTCTAGCTGAAGAACCATTTGGCAATTAAAGAATTATTATTTTTATTTATTTTGTTATGGTAGAGAGTGATGATATTTCCTTTTTAAAATTATTTTAAACTAGGTGAATCATTGTTTCATTTGTATGGTTTTTTGGTTTATTTGTGACATGAGTAATTTGATATTGGTGTGTGGTAGTTTCCTGGGGTTATGGAGGATAGTGGAATAATATGAATTAATTGGTTGAAATGAAATTGTAACATGATTTTGATGATTTATGAAGTGGTGAATATTATAACATGATGTGATGGAATTAATGTAATGTAATTGAAATATAAATAATATGAAATTTAATTTATAAAAATAATAAGTAATGAAATTAATTAAACAAGGTAGTTAATAAATCATAAAATGTAATTGATAAAAAATGATGAAATAAGATAAAAACATGTTTCTTTTCTGTATTTGATTTTCTATAATTTATGAGACTTCTATTTTTCATCGCTAAGGTAATAATTGGAATTTATTAAAGTGGAAACATCATAGTGGGTGTGCTTCTTAAATTTTATCTGATAGGAAAAAATCATATATATTGATCTTTTTCAATTATGAAAATTTTATTTTAAGTTTCATTATTTCTTGTGCACCACAACTTGATTGGAGAAACAAAAATAACACCAATATATCATTTTTGGTTTCTATTTTACCCATATCTTCAATAACGTAGGTTATATAGATTGATGACTACTCATCTTCCCTCTACCTATTTTCCAAATGTAGTATTATTAAGTTGTGATGGTATCTGACGATGATATTTAAATGTAATAGTATAGTCCAAACCTATAACAACCTGAGTTTTATTGAATAAATATTTTTCTAATAAAAAATATTTATTTTATTTCTTGCATTATATGAAAAAACATGTTATGTTTGGGCTATGCAAAACAATTTTTAGCATGAATTCCACACAACACTGAGTTTTAACAAAACCAAATTATACAATTAACACAATAATCATCACCTAGTAGTTAAACACTGTAAAATAAATAGTAATAAATTCATATTAAATATCATGTACAGTGGTTTTATATAAATAAAAAATATTGATAATAAAATACATAATTTTTTGTAACGTATTTCTATGATTCAAAAATAAGATTTGTCCAAAAAATGTTTTTAATATATTTTTGTGACCGATAGTAAAATTATTTTTTTTACACATTTTGAAAATTAATTTTATAACATTACATTAAATTTTTATATCATAATTTCAAAATTTTCATATGGTGAATTGTAGGATTTTTGAGAAAAGATTCATTATTTTATAAATAATGAAATTTTTTAATTTTAATTCAAAAATAAAATTTTTAATTTATTTATATAGTAATGTTATATTCTATGTTTTTAATAGATAAATTATGTCAATTATAAATCAGTTAATACAATTTACATCACTGAAATCCATTTAAAAATGAAATTAGATATAAAATATTTTGTAATCTTTTAAACATCTTCTCTTAAAAAACATGTCTTGTTTTCACATTTGTGAGGTAAATATTAAAATAAATTTTATAATTATATGAATTTAATTTAGAAAAATTGATTCCTTATTTGGAATTATAATAATTTATATTATCTAATAATATCAACATATTTTTGGGCCAAAATAAATAGTTAATTCAATAATAATTAATTATCAGGAGAAAAAAATCAATTTACTATGTGTTAAACTGATAATATACGTGGTTAAATGGACTAATGTTTTGACAAAAACACATTATATAGGAATATTATGATCCTTATGACCATAGGATCTATTTTTTTTTGTTTTCAGAAATTTTTCATTGATATCGATTTGTATAATATGTTATATAATGAAATGGACAAAAAGGAACCTTACTTACCTTTAAAATCTATACTGATTTGGGTTGGGAAAAACATCATATGTTAATTTATAGATATTATTTTAAAATATTAATTTTATTTTTTATCATGATTTTTTATTTTAATTTTTTATAATTTAATCTATTATATTAAATTATTTAGAAATTCCAATTCTAGAATTATTTAGTTTATAATAAAACAGAATAAATGATACAAATAATATTAATAGTTAAGTAAATTGAATTAATTGTGTTGTTCTATTAATTATTCATATGATTATATAATGTTACATGGGATTCAAATTGATATATTCTAATTCCATCATTTTCTTGATATATTTAAATTCAAAAGAAATAAATAATGTCTAAAATGGCATTAAAATTATATTATAATAAATGATATTATATTTAGTGATTTAAAATTTCTAAAAAATTTATATTATATAAATTTATTTTTAAATAATAATAAATATCAAATATATTCCATTAATAGGCCAATTTTTATTTTATAATCACTATATTGACAACAAAATATTAAAAAAATTGTTATCGCGGTTAATGTTAAAATGTTATTTTTTCACAATATATATACTTGTGTTAAAAATATTTCTCAACAAACATATGATTTTTTTTTGATAAATTAGATTAAATTTTGAGAACGAGTGGGTCTGAATTATTTAATAATTCTCATTTCAATTTAGTCTTTAAGGATAAATTTCCAAGGATAAACAAACTAGTTACCCTAGTGGAAACCCAAAATGGTAAAAATATGGAATCACAAAAGATAAGGATTAACATGTTTAAAAAATGTGTTCGAGATTATTGCGGAGATGTGTATAGAAATAAATTCCCTTCATTAAATTAATAATTTTTTCTGGATATTCTTGAAATAATATTTACCTCCTAATGTTTAATATTTTTTGTATTCACTAAAACTACCACGACTCCTCAACTATAAATTGGCACTAAATATCCTCACTTATTTATAAAATCACACAAGTTTAATGTGGTAAATACATTCCAAAATCACTTAAAAAAATTCCCTCATGTAATCCTGTATGATTTATTGTTTTCATAAATCCAACCACGGATGGCTTTAAGTTCAAACCTAATGAAGATACATAAAGATTAGGCAATTTTAATCAACAAGATTTTGTGTTTTATCTATTCCTCCACCCAATACAATTTTTTATATGATGATTATAAAATAACCTTATTATCCTAAATATAATAATATTTTTTATGTTAATTTCATAATGTACATCCATATCCACTTTTATCATTTGGGTTATGAAATCATCATTTGTATGTACGGAAGACTACCGACCCGTGAACTGATGTTATTCTTTTTTTGAATTACCTCATATAAATAATGATAAAAATTATATATTTATAATTTTTATATGAAATATATAATTATTTTTATAATTTAATCATTATATCACACATGCCTTAAAAATCTTTATTTATTTGGGAATATGATAATGGCATATGTGTGTACGGAGGACTGCCACCTCACGAAGCAATGTCATTCGTTCACACATTACATGTAATGTATTAAATAAGGGCTTAATAAAAATGTTTTAAATATATGAAATTAAAATTATTATAAAATTAGTATAT
Organism: Viscum album; assembly: GCA_963277665.1. Taxonomy (NCBI): domain Eukaryota; kingdom Viridiplantae; phylum Streptophyta; class Magnoliopsida; order Santalales; family Viscaceae; genus Viscum; species Viscum album. The sequence goes on from OY728127.1 coordinate 135,421,851, forward strand.
ATAAAAATATATTTCCTTTATTTTTATTTATTTCAAAGGGAAATAATGATAAAAACAGCGTTCAAACATACATTGGTCTCACTATCTCAATGAAGTGTGCAATTCATTTTCTACTAGTAAATTTTATCAATTACTATACATAAATATATAATTAATATATACAATATTTATTCATTGTTATAATTCTCATTAATATGAAACAATGTTAAATTTAATATGACCAAAATTATAAAAAATAAAAACAAATACACAGAATCTGTCATTACCAAAGCTAAACATTTAATAATGAATTATTAATAATGGGTAACAAAATGTAATAATGAAATAATATATCCTATGATATATATATATATATATTAATAGATTTATAATTGATACTTATTTATTAAACAAGATTTTTGAAAGAGTATTATAGAATTCAAGACATAAGGTAAGGGTATTTCTAATATCATCTTTATTTCCAAGAGACCTGTGTTATATTTACCACTCATTTATCCTGTATGGTTTAAATACACACATATGGATTGATAGATCATGAATTTAAAAAACATCATTATATTTAATGTTTCTATTATGTTATTATTTGAGGGACTGTAAGATTAAAAAGTCACTCAAGCGATAATGGATATTTTTTTTCTCAATTTTCCTTTATTGAGACCTATGTTATGTTATACACCTATATTATTTCACAAGGTGTATATACATCCCATTTTAAAATTAATATCACAATTTTATTTATCCTTATTCTATTTTATGTTTCATTTTATTTCATTCCTTAATGGTTTTTGTGAATAATTTTTTCCAATGATGTAAGAGTTTTTTGTTACAATCATATCATTTATAGGGATTGTATATAATTATTCGTAAAATAATTAAATAGTATGATCTATATCTCAAGAAACAAATTAATGTTATTATCTGATCATTGTGATTTGAGAATACTTATTTTTTACTTTATTTTCCCCTATTCATGTACTCAAGAGTTGAAAGGAGTTTTTTTTAAGAATTCATATTTCCTATCAAAAAAATACATTATTCCATAACTATGATTTCTAATATTTTTTTCAAGAAAAACATTTCCAAATTGAATGGTATTTTATAAATAGTTAATTTTTTAAAAAGTGATTTTATTAGAGGAAGATAAATATTTCTAGGGAAATTTTTTAAATGGTATTGAAATCGTCCATTATATGTTTTTAAGTATATATTCAAATAAAGGGATTTCCAAATTATATTTTGTTTTGAAAAATTTATTTTCAATAAAAAATTATCGTTCTCAAGAAACATTCCATGTGGCCCTAAAAAATAATTTTTTATTTACTTTGACATCCTTTGATGTTACCTACTCTTTTCTTAGGATACACTACTAGGATAACATTTATATTCATTCTTTTAGTGGTTTTTGTATATCATGGTTGGATAATTATGAATGTCATTTATCATATGTTGGTTATTCCATGAGAATATTATTATGAAACTGTAAAGACCCAGAAATTTCAAGGAAATTTTTTTCATAAATTCTGTGGAATTTTACAAGTCCACAGTTTCTGACAGCGCAAGATTCTGAGGCCCAGTGTCTCCGGAATCTTTTTCTAAAGGTTTGTTCGAGTAAATTTACTAAATGTACGTGCATGTTTTTCTATCATTTGAACCGGTGAATGTAATTGAAATTTGAGGACACCGATGAACTCGTAGCATCGTTATTCACTTAAGGGGACCTATACTGCAGTTTTTTATACTAGATGGAAGTTATTATTTGGAGTTTCTAATTAAAATTAGAAATAAAATAAAAATGTGTGCGGAAAACATTTTTATTTGAAAAATTGTTAAAGTCTCTAGGAGGAGGTTAGGGGTGTGGCCCACCACACCCTAACCTACCTTGGGTGGATATAACTAGGGGTGGGGCCCACACGAAAACAAACCCCTCAACTCCCCTTTAAACCCCCCTTTGTATCTCTTGGACTCCACTTTGTATTAATAAATCCACCTCTCCCATTTTTAAATTTGAAACCTTCCACCTTCTCTTATTAAGGTGACAAATAAATTAATTAATAACTTCATTAATTAATTTGAGTTTTGAATTTTTTTTCAAAGGCGTGGAAGTATAAAAATATCAGGGAGCCTAATATTTTATTTTTCCTTGGAAATTATTCTGTGGGAGGCTTTGGGAGAATTAGAAGTAAAGCGTTCTTCCCACGAAAAAATGTGAAGAACTTCCCCTAAATTTCTTCAACCAGGGAAACAATGTCAAGCGATGCCCACGGGGAACACCATCTTCCTTCCTCTTCCTCCGCGTCAAGGGAAAAGACAGTGTCTGCGAAGAACATTGCTAACAACGACGCATCCTCCTCAGACACACCCAACGTCAACAAATTGATGACGTCATCAATGATCAAACATTGATTCAAGGTATGGGGTCTTGTATAATTTTAAATGAATTAAATTATACCCTCATTCTAGAGGAATTCTTTGGTTTGTCATTGGAAATATGCTATCGACTAACGCTGAGGTCGCAGGCGGAACAAACATGGCCCGACGACCCTCCATTAATTCTTGTTTGTATTGGTGACAGGGGCGGTGTTAGAAGTGGTGAGAAGAACGGTGTTAGAAGAGGCAACAAGGAAGTTTTAGAATATGTGAGAACAACTGAAGTCAGCGTAGATTGGAGGCGGTGGTAAACGGAGGCGGCGGCGATCGCGCACCAAACACGTGAAGAGACCGGCGACCGCTTAGGTTATTCGATCCATGGGAGTACCGGTCGGCCAATTCGGTTGGCCCGATGGGAACCGCGACACCCGCATGTTCCGTGTAGAGGGAACAACGACCTACAACTGTGGGCTGCTTGCTGGATGAACTAGCCTACTATGGCCAGCCAGGATAGAGGAACGCGTCTCCCGTAGGTGATGCGCGGTGGGGGGAACCGCGACCCACAACCGCAGGCCGCTCGCCGGGTGAACCAGCCAGCCACCTGCCGGCCGGGCTGAAGAACTATGACCTCTCTTGGCGCCACGTGGGAGGAATAGGGGCCCACTGTGTGGGCCGCTCGCGCAGGATAGAACCGGCCGGCTTCGGCCGGCCGGGCATGGAGAGGCATCACCTCTCTATAACGACCCATACATAACATACATTGTTAATACTTCAAAATTTAAGCATACTTATTACAACATATAACAAAACCATGAAATGACTGTATAGGTATAGTGTCTTTAGAAACTGGGAAACATAAACAACTGGTTCATAATGAATCTACATTGTCTCCCATTTATTTCATCATATCTATAGTCCCTTTTGGAATATCTTACTTAATAACCTTCATCCTGACCTAGGGAAAGAAAACATACAAAAGGGTGAGCTCAAATGCTCAGTAAGGGTAAACAAAAGAAATATCAATCACATAATATTCATAAGAACATAACATTTTTGAAATCTTAACCTTCAAAAGAGATCATAATTTCATAACATGGGATAAATCATGGTAATGATATGTAATCCCAATAATCAAAACAGAAAACATGAAACTTTGTGGCATACAGACATAATCATAGAGAATCATTTCTTATTAGTCAAGACTCATTGCCAAGACTATCTTAGTGGACAATGTCCATTTCTGAAATGAGTTCACTCCTCATTTCAGTCATGTTTCACTGAACCGGTTTAACCTGTCGTTCCAGCCATGTCTATCTCATGAGATATAAAATATTTACCCAATTCATTTGAGAGAGATATAGGTCCCACCCATCTTATAATGATACCATTCTTATGTGTTCCACAAAATCATAAACCAAACATCATACCATAACCCATGCAATAAAAATGGGAATCTTAAACATCATGACATCATAAAACAATTCATATAAGATAAAGGAATTCATAAAAATATTTCCATCACAAAATAATCAAATCAACCTAATAATCGGGATAGAATCAGAACCCAATATTATCTTAGATGGAAAATAATTTTGATAAAACACTTGAACTCCATTCTTGAGGAAAATATCCTTTCTACTTCAAAAACATTTTTCCATTCATAACATGTCATAAAATTTTAATCTAAATGAAGTTGATTAAAAATAAACTTGAAAAATTTTAAATGAAGATTCTTGGAAATAATGTTTTAAAAATCCATTCATGCCGTATAATTTAAAAAACATTCTTCCCGTACTTTTTTCAGAAAAGTCAAAAAGTACCTCGTACGAAAAACGACAAAAGATTCCTTTCATATCTTTTACTAAAAACTCACCGAAGGGTAAAATTGGATTTAAAAAATTTCATTAGGATATAAATAATATTACATATTGAGGGAAAATTGATGTGGATGATAAAATACACCCCAGAAAATACCAAAGTATAAACATTCTCAGATAAAAATGAGATTGTGATATTTCCCTTACCTCAGGTCCGATATGCTTTGTACGTGTCCAAAACTCTTGTATAATGATTTAAATAATGTCATTGACTTATTACAGAATCATATTCATTTTTAGGATACCATATATGGTTATATTCTTAGCTTCTTATTAGTAATATTTCATTACTATTTGTTATTCGGGTGTTTATTACTTTTTGTTCTTATGCGTGTTTTGTCGAACAAATTTATACTACTCTTTATAGGATATAGATACATCATTTATAGAATGGTATTAGTGTAATATATATCATATTCATTCATTCAATTCATTTATATAATCATTATTCAATGAAGCTCATATAGAACGAGTCGCATCACATCGTGGAGACGGTAGGCCGTACGTACGCACGAGCGATGTTATCGTTCCCATGATCGTGGAATTGTATTTAAGTGTATGTATACTATTTTAGAATCAATATCACTTGAAAATAATCATATATAGTTATTATTTACACCATTATACCTATCCAAGTAAGGTTGAGGTGGAAAACAGATTACACTACGGCGTGAAGACGGTATTCTGTACGTACGCACGCGCGGTGATTTCATTTTCCATAGGATGGATAAGAGTTGGAATAGGGTTGTTTCATATTTATAATAACATATCTTTATATTAGTGATACGGATATCATTACCTAATAATTAAACAACTAACGAATAGGGAGTAGAAGAAGAATGGAACTTGAAGAAAACGTAGAAGGTGTTACCTCTTTCTCGAAGTGCCTCCTTTAAACCTTCTCTTAAGGAACTAGAGTTGGTCTTTTGAGAAGAATAGTACCTCTAGTAGGTGTCTATGTAAGTGGGGAATTGAAATGGGAAGGGGTTTTCCGAACTTGAAGGCTCAAATTGGTGTGAGGAAGAGAGGGAGGATGTGCCTTTTTATAAGAGAGGAGAGGGGCACCTTTGGAAAGTGTGGAAATATTATTTTATTATAAACTTATCTTCGGTTTCAAAAGGTCCAAAAATCATTACCGATGAAGATAAGATGACTCATGGACGAAATAAAATCATCTAATCAGAATTGGACATGTTTTGGAAAATATTTTAATCCTTATAATATTATTTATTTAAATCATTTATTAATGATGAAAATACTTCATCATTATTTTGTCATAAATAATTTATTTTATATGGTGTCTATAAATTAATAAAAAATATCATTATGTAGGAAATCATTTTATCTTTCTAATTAATATTTATAGTCGAAAATATAATTTATATAACCCCTTATAAAAATTAATTACTAAAAGATTTTTGTTAATGTCAATTTTGTCTTTACATTAAATTAATTAATCCAAATTTTCATTGTCACTACCAAGTGGCTCAATGGGGTCCCAAAATCGACCCAAGGATGGCCATGGTCGGCCACTACTCATCCAATAAGGTTAGGACAAGTTTCATGGTAATTTTGAATTATTATAATAATCTTTTAACCTTGAATTACCCTATTTACCTTTAACTGTAATAAATAAAAAAAATTACCATAGTTACTATTCATAATATCAAAAAAAATAAAAGTAACCTATTAACATAATTTGGACCCACTGATTCCAAATATGGAATCCATTTTTCAAATTTCAAAACACAGAAGTTGCAGTAATTAATTTTAAATTAATCCCATTGTTAAGCAAACAGGTTTTAAAAGTTAAAACATTGCCAAAGATTGAAATGTTTTTACCTATGAATTCAATGTAAAATTAATGCAAATGACATACATTATATTAAATGGTAAAAATATATTCTATTTATACTTTAAAAACATTAAATATTATAAATTAACCATATAAAGTATTGCGATGAAAAAAGTTGTTTTTAATTAAAATATAGCATGTTTTTACTATTCATTAAAATATGAAAGTTATCAGAATAATATGAAAAATTTATCCAAAGTAAATTTTTATTTTTTGATTCTAAAGAAGAATTTTATTTTGTCAAATTGAACTTATAAACTTTTCAAAAACTAAATTTAATGTTGGTGCGCCATCAAAAGGCGGTAAAACTGCATTTTATGAAAAATAGTTCTTTTATCCAAAAAACTAATTTTGTTTTCATACCTCATTCTAGAAAATTTATAAGATGAATTAAAATGTTATAAAATTTAAAATTCAGTTAATACTATTCATAACGGCTAATATTATAATATATCATTGTTTAGTGAAACTCGGTTATTGCTTACGACGCAAGCTATCGAGGAAGGTCGCGGTTGCGTGTAAAGTAAGCCATGATAGTGTTGTGTGTAGTGAATGATTCCTTTGATGATTTATATAACATAAAAACAAAATATTTCTCATAAAAGTCTCGGGTGTTACATGCTCAGCACCGGCGGGTGAACCGGACCGGCCGCTCTAGAGGTGGGTCGTGCCCAACCGAGCTGGGACGACCCTGAAACGGGTCGGACCCACCAAACCAGGAGGGGCCGACCCCCAGCCGGGTCGAACTCGCCGAACATGGTCAGACCAACCCACCAGCACAATGGGCCTGTCGGGCCGAGCCTGTTTCGCATAAACATGAATAATTTCTAGATCGCGCGTCTGATCGACGCACTGTATGCGACACTAGAACCCTTGCGACGAGGTAGTAATTTTGAAGTACTCTAACTGAGTTTTGGACGAATTTGGAAAATGGCCAGGTTTGGATCAAGGGTGAATCCAACCGGACCCCTGGAACGGAAAAGCCAATAACACTCAGACTGGGCGTCTGATTGACGCGCCATCTGTCGCGTTGGGTTTCTTTTGATGAGACGGAACTTCAGGATACCTAAACTCAAGACATCATCATCGTTTTTGTATCGACCCCTTTTCTCAAGGAGTAGACCCTCCCGGAATCGTGCGTGCTATATGTGGGAACCCTGGAGCTAGTTGCGACTGCGATGACTAATGTACTGGAATCCTCCGTGGATTCAAAGACGACGACTACGGTACCGGAATCCTGTGTGGGTTCAACAGTTCTGACTTCTGTTCCTATATCGTATGTGGGTCCGACAGAACAGTTGCCTTGTCTCCTGTGTGGGATGATAGCTTTGACGAGATACCTGGCCTGTATCATGTGTGGGTTCGATAGATTAGACGAGATAGCTAGCATGTATCCTGTGTGGGTCTGACAGCATAGCTCGTACTGTATCTTGTGTGGGTCCGACAGCCTAGATGATCCAGTGGCTACATCTGATCTTCAATAACTCTCTACTATATTAGCATACCTATGTGAGATGAGTCATGTCTTTCAACCATTATCATCATGGTGATTGACTTTACTTCCTTTGTGTAATTGGTTTGTCCTTGGGCTCAAGAGTTGGAGCCATAATGAGATTGCTAACTTAGGTATAGGTATGGGCATATACCTAAGTAGGGTTGGTTGATACTTCATGATTGTAACTTTTTTCTGTGTTTTATCCTTTTTGGATTCATGTTGACCTTTTGGGGTCTTGGGGTCCCTACTGAGTGTTGTTATACTCAACTCTGCATGGGCAATGCCCGCACTTCTTTGTGTTGGTTGCAGACGACGGACAACACTAATCTAGTCAGAGAGTTGTAGAGCTGGAAGGTGCCTAGATGTGGACCACTTGGCGAGACGTACATGAAAAGAATGAACAAACCAGTGGTGCTGAGGTGGACATCTGTACCAACTCTTCATGTGGGATTCCCAGATGATGACTCAGTGGTTTCTGTTTTACCTATCTATTGTTGTACTATCTTTTCGGTTGTTTGTACTTTACTATTGGGCTTGTATTTCCGGCCCGTTTTCCATTTAGCACTTTCTTCTTTATACAGTTTTACTTAGTGTTTAGTTCATGTTGCTTACTCTATTGTTCTTGTTTACTTATTAAAGGAAATTACTTCCCTTTTTATCAGAATTATGATTTTGGTGCTAGCCGGCAGCCTCTGGCCTATGGAAGGAGGGCTTGGGGTAATCACGACATGGTCCCCAAGAACGGGTCATGACGAATTGGTATCAGAGGAGTTGGTTATACAATTTAACCCAAGAATCTGATCATTCTTTTCTGTGAAGAAATAGTGTTACGAGTATTGAGTGTGGTTTTCAGTCCAGGGAGTCCAGCATTGGTGTGGAGGCCGACGTATCCATACACCAGGACCCTGACCTATGATTTCTGACTCAGTGCACGAAAAAACTGATTGCATGTGTGTTTCATTCGAAAAAGTTTTCTTTCTCATTAATTTTTGTCATCTCACTAGGTATACTATTTTAACTGAGGCACACCTGTTTCTTTTCAGTATGGCCCCATGAAGGAAGCCAGCTAGTGTTCTGAGTTATGTACAAGATCATATCCCACCAAGCGATGATGCCTCCGTGCAGGGCCCCATCACAGCTGAGGCACCAGTGGTACCAATACCTATTGGGCCATTGATAGCACCAGGTCAAGTAGCAGAGAGTGCATGCCGCCTGAGTGCATTGCACGAGTTACAACACTAGATGCCACTCAGGTTCCAGGGAGAGACGGACCCACAGGCAACTCAGGATTGGCTGGAGGCTATAGTGAGAGTTTTCATATTGGTAGAGACACATGCCGACCTTATGGTGATCCTTTTAGCGACTCTCCTACAGGCAGAACCAGGTAGATGGTGGATCTAGATGCTCTAGGTTCATGGCAAGGCATCATTTATCTAGACAGAATTCAAGAGTCTCTTTCACTCATAGTTTGTTCCAGCCACCCTTCGTGCGGTGCAGATTTAGGAGTTACATCATCTGCTACAGGGTATCATGACAGAAGCTTAGTACTCAGCGATGTTAACTGACCCCTCACACTAATCCATGGATATTGTACAAGACCCATTCTTTAGGGCCTGGACCATCGAACAAGGACTCAGGCATGATATTAGGTATTCTACGATTCCCATCAGCATTTCGACGCAGGCGAGGGTACTTGAGTGATCCCTTCTAGTGGAGAGTTTTCTCACTGAGCAGTCACTAGTGGCAAGACCCAGCACAGGGTGATATATAGAGGAGTCTTCTATAGTTGGTAGTAAACATATGATGCAGAGGTCCAAGTGGACCATGCCATCAGGTGGGCGACTGCAAGATATGGGTTTGGTTGTGAAGGGAACACGAGACAGAGTCAGCTATATAAGAAGCATGCAGTGCTATGCATGTAGTGAGTAGGTCCACATGGCTCGTGACTTCCCGACCTTCCATGAATATGAGAATCATATAGTAGAGTAACCTCCCAGGGAGAGGTAGAGGATCAACCGTGGTGGTCCACTGGGAGTAGGTGGATGAGGCATAGGAGCTAGTCGAGCAGCGGGTGGTGGACGACGTTTCGAGGCTCTACCACCACCACCACCAGGAGGTCCACCCCATCCACAGGGAGTTGTTAGAAAGAGGTGGCCTCAGCTCCTGGAAGTCAAGGCCTCTGACCACGGCACACCTGAAATGATTTGAGGTACTATTTTTTTCTACTCCGCCCTTGCTTTAGTATTCATAGACACAGGTGCAAGTCATTCTTTATTTCCCGATGCCCTGGTTTGGAGCTTCGAGATTATAACAGAACTGTTGGATCAATACTTATGGCTAGAGACCCCAACGGGAGTAGACTCAATGATTACACACTAGTTCTGGCAGTGTGAGCTTACTCTTGGAGGTGAGATCATTGTTTGGGATCTTCTTGTAGTGGCGTTGTGGCCTTACGACGTCATCATGGGTATGGACTGGTTATCCACAGTTCATGCTCAGATTGACTGTATTAGGCGCAAGGTGCGGTGTATCCGCATAGATGGGACCAGTTTCACCATCAATGGAGAGAAAAGAGCCTTCGCAGCACAAGATGGAATTATGCAGAGGAGGGGGCAACCGATCACACATCAGTTGGGTAGTCTCTCCTCAAAGTGGTTGATGTATGGCGTCAGAGTATTCCTATTGTAGTGGATCTGTACATGGATGTTTTTCCTTACAACGTTCCAGGAATACCTCCTCATAGAGAGGTAGACTTCTACATTGACATGTACCCCGGGATATCACAGTTATCTACTCCAGCATATCTGATGGCTCCCGCTGAGCTTTGTGAGCTCCGGGTACAGCTGGAGGACTTGCAGGGGAAGTGATTTATCCAACCCAGTTTTTCACCCTAGGAATCACCAATATTTTTCCCCAAGATGGTGGATGGGAGATTGTGATTGTGTGTTGACTATCGTCACCTGAATCAGGTGACCGTGAGGAACAAGTACCCAATGATGAGGATTGGCGAATTCTTTGATCAGCTCAAGGGAGCACGATAGTTCTCGAAGATAGTCCTTAGGTCAGGCTACCACCATCTCAGTGTTCGAGATGATGATGTGCAGAAGACGGCCTTCAGGTGTCGGTATAGATACTACGAGTTCTTGTTTATGCCCTTCGGCATAACCAATGCACCAACAGTATTCATGAGTCTCATGAATAGTAACATCCAGCCTTACCTCGATAGATTTGTCGTAGTCTTCATCGACAACGTACTGATTTACTCAACTACTGAGGAGGGGCACACCTACCATTTGTAGGTAGTACTAGATACACTCTGAGAGAACCATCATTGTGGTAAACTCTCGAAGTGCCAGTTCTAGATTAGAGAAGTTCACTTCTTGGGAAACATCATCTTGGAGGCTGGAGTTGCAGTGGATCCAGCAACGATCAAGGAAGTACATGCTTGGGAGCCACCCAGGAGTGTGACAGAGGTGCTGAGTTTTCTGGGATAGGCTGGGTACTATCGGAGATTTTTTCCAGAGTTCTCTAGAGTTGCATCACGTTTTCACCATTGACGAAGAAAGGAAAACCCTTCGTGTGGTCAAGGAGATGAAAGTAAACCTTTCAGAAGCTGAGGTAGAGGTTGAACAGTGTGCCCATATTGAGGCTACTAGAGGAGGGCGTAGGGTACGTAGTTTACTGTGATGCATCAGGGACCAGACTCGGGTGTGTCTTGATGCAGGAGCGATAAATGATCGCATATGGTTCATGACAGTTGAGACAACATGAATAAAACTACGCTACCCACGACCGAGAGTTAGTAGGAGTGGTCATCTCCTTGAAGATGTTGTGCCACTATCTGATTGGATAGCGTTTTACAGTCTACTCTGACCACCATAGTATCTGGTATACCTTCTCACAGAATGACCTAAACCTAAGGCAGTGATGATGGATCAAGTTCCTCTAGGACTATGACTTTGAGATAGTCTACACTCCTAGGAAGGGGAATGGTGTAGCAGATTATCTCAGTAGGAGATCAGGCATTCAACTATTAGGAGAGGTGACATAATAGATGGCCGCGTTGCTGATATAATTTTGGGATAGAGATGGAGCAGCCTTTCTTCAGTCTCTCACAGTCACTCCTCCACTTCATCAATGATTCAGAGAGGCACAATGTGGGAACGTTGACTGTGAGATTTGACGGGCTCAGATATCCTCAAGGTAGGCACCTGATGGATTTTATGAATGTGGGGAGAACGTCATCCTCTTTAGAGGACGCACCATGGTACCAGTTGCACTATAGGAGGAGGTGTTGAGGGAGTTTCACACTTCCCCTCTAGAGCTACATCCTGGAGTGGAGAAGATGTATTCGGACCTCAGATGATAGAACTGGTGGCTGGGTATGAAGAAGACAATAGAAGAGTTTGTTTCATGGTGCCCCACTTGTCAGTAGGTGAATGCGGAAAATCTGATACCTACAAGCTTGGAACAACACTTATAGGTCCCAGAGTGGAAGTGGGATGGGATATCAATGGATTTCGTGATAGGGCTTCCATGTACATCCAGAGGACACGAATATATCTCGGTGATTGTCGACTGAATCACCAAGTCGGACCACTTTCTACCGATAATAGAGAAAATATCAGTAGAGAGTATGGTATGCCTCTACATTTAGGAGAACGTACGGCTCCATGGAGTACCATCAACTATCATCTCCGACCGAGATGATCGTTTCACTTCCAAGATATGGAAGGGGTTAAATGAGGTTTTTGGGACACAACTTCTCTTAGGAACCACCTTCCATCCTCAGACGGATGGTCAAACTGAGAAGACCATTCAGACTCTCGAGGACATGCCATGTTCATGTGTCCTTGACATTGGCCGCAGCTGGAAGGATTAGTTAACCATGGTGGAGTTTGCATACAAAAACAGCTACCACTCAACCATTGAGATGTCCCCTTACAAGGCATTGTATGGCCGACCTTGCAGATCACCTCTATGCTGGACTCACCCAGGGGAGTCTGTACTTGTAGGACCGGAGATGGTGTAGGCTTTGACGGAGAAGGTGCAAATCATCCAGGAGTGGATGAAGAATGCACAGAGCAGACAGAAGTCATATGCTGATAGGAGACAGATACCATTGGAGTTCGAGGATGGAGACCACATCTTCCTACGGGTCTCACCTCGACGAGGTCTACAAAGATTTAGTTGACGCGGAGAGTTATCTCCACGATTTATCAGGCCATTCTAGGTCCTTAGCAGATTAGGCGAGGTGGCATACTGCCTAGCCCCTCCACCCCAGTTGCATCGGGTGCACGACGTCTTCCACATATCTCAGCTGAGGAGATACGTGCACTACCCATACCACAACATCGACCATAGAGAGTTGAACAACAATTACAGAGCCACTTTCACGGAGGTGCCAATGGAGTTTGAGGATCATCAGGAGTGGGTCCCAAGAGAACAGTCGATTCCTCTGGTGCGCGTTCGCTGGCAGTATGGGAACCTCCAGGAGAGCACATGGGAGCGGGTGGCTTAGATACATTCTCAGTACACCCATTTGGTTCCCTAGTGCGTGTTGTAGCTTTACAGGGACGTAAATCCCTGAGGTGTGGGTAATGTAAAGACTCAGAAAATTTAAGGACATTTTTTTTATAAATGCATTGGAATTTTACGAGTCCGAAGTATTTGACGGCTCCTAATTCCGAGGCCCGGTGTGTCCGGAATCTTTTTCTAAAATTTTGTTCGGGTACGTTCAGTAAATGTACGTGCGGGTGTTTATTTCCATTGAACCCGTTCTCGGAATTGAAATCTGAGGACACCAATGAACTCACAGAATCGGTATTCGCATGAGGGGACCTTTATCGCATTTGATTTTCATACAGAATGGAATTTATAATTTGGAGTTTCTAATTAAAATTAGTAATTAAATAAGAATGTGTTTACAACACATTTTTATTTGAAATGTTGTTAAAGTCTCTAGGTGGAGGTTAGGGGTGGGTCCCACCACACCCTAACCTCCCATGGGAAGATATAAATAGCGGTGGGGCCCGCACGAACACAAACCCCTAAAATCCCCATTAATCCCCCATTGTAACTCATGGAATCCTCTTTGTATTAATGAATCCACCTCTCCCCTTTTTAAATTTTAAACCTTCCACATTCTCTCATTAAGGTGCCAAATCAATTAATTAATTACTTCATTAATTAATTTCAGTTTTGAATTTTTTTTGAAAGGCATGGAAACAGTAAAGTATTTGGTTGCCTAATATTTTATTTTTCCTTGGTAATTATTATGTGGGATGCATTGGGAGAATTAGAAGGAAAGTGTTCATCCCACGAAGAACGCGAAGAACATCCCCTCCACATCTTCAACTGGGGAAAGAACATGAGGTGACACCCACGAGGAACACTGTCTTCCTTCCTCTTCTTCCACATCAAGGGAAAATACACTGCTCGTGAAGAACATCGCCAATAATGACGCTTCCTCCATGGACGCACCCGATGTCAAAAAATCGACATCGTTGTCAACGAACGAACATCGATTCTAGGTAGGGGGTTGTGTATAATTTTAAATGAATAAAATTATACCCTCATTCTTGATGAATTCTTCGGTTTGACTTTGGCCATATGCTAATGCATAACGCGGAGGGTGCGGGCCGAACAAACACGACCCGATGACCCTTGATTGATTCTTTTTTGTACTGGAGACGGGGGTCGTGTATGAAGAGGTGATGGGGACTATGTTAGCAGAGGCGATGACGAACGAAGTCAGTGGCGAAAACTGGAGGTAGTGGTCACCGGGCGCTGGCCGCGTAAAGAGACTGATGGCTGCTTGGGCTGTCCGGTTCATAGGTCTACCGACTAGACAATTTAGTAGGCCCACTGGGAACCACGACACCCGCAGGTGCCACGAGGAGGGAACCGCGAGCTTCTTGTTGGACGAACCAGCAAACTACAGCCAGACGGGCTGGAGGAGCGCGGTGCCCGCAGGCGTCGTGTAGTGGGGGAAGAGCGGGACGCTCGCTGGTCGAACTGGTCAGCCTCCTGCCAGCCGGGCTGAAGAACCGCGTCACCACTTGGAACCGTGTGGGAGGAACTGTGGCCCACTGTGTGGGCCGTTCGTTCTTGATAGAACCAGCCAACTTCGGCTGGTCGGGCAGGGAGAGGCGGTGTTGTTTGGCGCTGCTAGGCGAACCGGAAAGGCCCTCTCCGCAGGCCGGGTCCGCAGGTGGGCCACGCCCCACCGGGCCAGGCTGACCCCCAACCGGGTCAGACCCGTCAAACCGGACCGGGCCAAACCCCATCTGGGTCATACCCACTGAACCGGGTCGGACCGACCTTCCAGCCCACTGGGCTTGTCGGGCCAATCCCGTTTCGCTTAAACCAGAATAATTTCAAGACCGCGCATCTGATCGATGCACTGTCTATAGAACTAGAACCCTTGTGATGAGGCGGTCCTTTTGTGATACTCTATGTGAGTTTTAGACGACTTTGGAAAATGGTCGGGTTTGGATCGCGCATGAATCCAACTAGGCCCTTGGAACAGAGATGCCAACAACTCTCAGACCGAGTGTCTGATTGACGCGCCGTCTATCATTTTTGGTTTCTTTTGATGAGATAGAAATTCATGATACATCAACTCCGGACATAGTGATAGTTGATGTATCGACCCCTTTGCATGAGAAGCAGACCCTCCCGGAATTGATCGTGTTGTGTGCGGGAACCCTAGAGCTGGCTGTGACTACAATGACTACTATACTGGAATCCTCCATGGGTTCGACGATGATGACTACTATATAGAAATCCTCTGTGGGTTGGACAGTTATGACATCTTTTCCTATATCATGTGTGGGTCCGAAAGAATAGTTGGCCTGTATCTTGTGTGGGATGACAGCTTAGACGAGATAACTGGCCTGTATCTTGTGTGGGTACGATAGCTTAGATGAGATAGTTGGCATGTATCCTATGTGGGTCCGATAGCATAGATGATATAGCTGGCATGTATCCTCTGTGGGTCAGACAGCTAAGTTGGTCTGGTATCCTGTGTGGGTTCGACATCTTAGATGATCCAGCAGCTCAATCTGATCATCTATATATCTCTACTATAGTGACATACCAATAAGAGCTGAGTCATGTATTTCAACCATTATCATCGTGGTGATTGACTTTAATTCCTTTGTGTAATTGGTTTGGGTTTGGGTTCGAGAGTTGGAGCCGGACTGAGATGGGTAACATAGGTATATGTATGGGAATACACCTAAGTACGGTTGGTTGATACTTTTTGATTGTATCTTTCTTCATTGGTTTATCCATCATGGATTCTGGGATTCCTTCGGGGGTCACGGGGTCCCTACTGAGTATCGTTATACTCACCCATGCATGGGCTATGCCCGCACTTCGTTGTGTTGGTTACAGATTTTGGACAACACTGATCGAGTCAGAGAGTTGTAGAGTTGGACGATACCCAGAGGTGGACCACTTGGCGAGACTTACACGGAGCGGACGGACGGACCATGGGTGTTGAGGAGGCCATCTGTACCCACCCTTCTGGTGGGATTCCCAGAGGAGGACTCAGTGGTTGCTGTTTTACCTTTCTGCAATTGTACTAGATTTTCAGTTGTTTTTACATTAGTGTTGGGCTTGTATTTCCGGCCCCTTTCCTTTCAGCACTTTATTCTGTATAAATTTTTATGTAGTGTTTACTTCCAGTTGTGTACTCTGTTGTTCTTGATTACTTATTAAAGTCAATGCCTTCCCTTTTTATCAGGATTACTCCTTTGGTTCTAGTCGCCATCCCCTGGCTTATAGAAGGCAGGCTTGGGGTAGTCACGACACTGGCCCCGAGGATGGGTCATGATAGAAACCCACTTCATTCAGGGTTTATTAAGATGGAATGATAAAATAAATAAGAAACCAATTAATTTTCTATCAGTTGTGTTGGGAAAAATGTTTATGAAATCAATTTAATTTCATGAGTTGTGATATGATGAATGTTTTTTAATCTTGTAAAACACATTTATATGATTTTCCTTACATGATGGTGGTTAGGTTACAACAAATGATTGTTGTTATGTTATAACCAATTATGGTGGTCACGTTATAACCAAGGAAGATGGTAATGTCATAAACGTTCTATTGGGACATATATCTACCTCTGTTGATTTGGGTAAACATTTATATCTCATGAGATAAAGTGGCCTAGAAAGGAAATTAAACTTGGTTCATTAAGGGACCTTGCCCACTATGATGGTCCTGGGAGAGAATCTTGACTACTCTAATGAAATGTGTGGAAAATTCATTCTTGTACATAATGGTATACATGAACCTAATTAAATGTTCACAATGGTATTTATGAAATGGATTACATGTTCATTATATTATGAATGGTCTAATATTTTATTTTCATAATGTTCTTCCTGGACCTGGTCGCATGTCAATATGATTATGTGAGAGCCTAATTACATATCTGTAACATATTGGGTGATCTTTTTTCTATTTATACATGTTAAAAATGTAATAATCATATTTTTATTCTATAATTTTTTGTCCTGTACAAATTTTATACTCTCATGGATCATGTTCATTGATTTCATTGTGAGTTGTGTCTTATGAATAGCTAATCATTATTCCATGAATTAATATTATTTTCTTTGATATGTATATTATTCATTCTAAATATCATGAAAATGTTCTCTTACACTTATTATCATGTTATTCATACATATCTACCTTGTTTACCCTTTCTGGGAACTAGTTATGACTATAAAATCCTAGGTTTTTTTAATACTGTTGAAAACCCTATCCCGTTTTGAACAATTCACTTAGTGGGGGTTCGCTTTTCTTTTTAATCGATCAGAACCGAATTCCAAATATTTATTAATCCTTATATTTTTTTAAGATGGGTTTGAAGGCATTGAGTGTGAATTAGGTACATAGAAGGGTTTTATAATTATTGTGTGGCCAAAAGTCTATTTTTGGTGTGACAGGTTAGTGTGCACAGTTTATTGTAAATTTTGTGGCATCTTCTAGCTAACATTGTGCCATGTTTTCGAACTAATGCATGGTTTTTTTAAAAATTATGTGGATAGTGCACAAACATGTCGAAATGTCTATAGTATTTATAGAGGCTTATACATGGTTTTCACATAATTTTTGAAAACCGTGTGGAATGCAGAATAGGTAGTTCCACGTAGGTATTACCACTGTGTTGTATCCCTCACAATTTGACCCTAGGTTGAAAAATTGTGTGAGCTAACCATTGGAGCTTAAAAATGGTGAATTTTCCAAAATACCCTCCCACGTTGAATCATATTTTATCTTCATTCCTCCACTATATTTCACATACCGTAGTGCATGATGCTTATTTTTCATCCACTATTTGATATTGATCCAATCTCTTTGTTGGTGATCTATTTTTAGATCTAATGGGTGCATTGGAACCGTAGCAGTAGGTCTCCCCTCACTGTTCCATCTCTTTCAATTCATTCACCTCATAGACTACTAAATCTATTTCAGTCGTTTTTCCAAATTTTCAAGGTTCTCGATTGGAATTTCAATTTCTTCCAAACCACTTCATGTTATAGGCTAATAATAGACATTCCTACATTTACTAGTCCATATTTGTTTGTGTATAACATTATTTTTTTCACAATAGAATATCAGGGTGTATTGTTTTTCATTCCATTAGGTATTTGAGAGTGACACTTTTTAAATTTATTTCATGATGTTGAATTGACTGTGTGACCCTATGAAATGTCATTAGGAAGGACTAATCCAAATTTAATCATGTCAGGCTAGTTAGAGGTCAATAAACTCCATGGGTAGTTAGGAAAGGGTCTTTTTTGATTAATTTGAGTTACATAATTAATTGTAATTATACAATTCTATTATATTAATGATTTTTTCTATTTTAATTATCTATTTAAGATTAAATGTACAATTCAATCATATTGAATTTTTTTTTCTAAATTTATTAAAAATACAAATTTGAGATGCATGAATTTTATTTTATTAGATCCATGGGATCATGACAGGTTAGGATCGAGGAATTGGGATTGCATGGACATCGGTATTGAGGAGATGTAGTCATCATGTTGGGATTAACCCATATATGAGGGGGTGAATTGATCAAAAATTGGGCGGCATGGACATAGGATTGATGTATTGAGTCAATAATGTTATCTCATAGCACATTATATTTGATGGAATTCCCATTGGACTTGAGAGACATGGTAGAAAGAGCATGAGGTGCTAGTTGGATGTGTCTTAGTTTCAAAATTGGTTATTTTTTCTCACTCATAATGTCCAATGTGTCTATTAGAGTCATGTAAAAATAGATTGAATTAGTGATGATTTTTTTATGAAAAATCATGTGGGTAAGGGCCCTAGATACTAAATATTAGGAAACCATGGTGGGGGTACTTGTCACGGAAATCCATGTGGAAGGTGAGTAGATTTTGGGTGATAGATTTGAGGCTCTCGGTTGGGGGATGAGGCTAACCGGATTATTGCTATTAGTCCTAAATTGTTTTTGGAGGATGGACATCATATTTCCTCTAGACATCATTCTATGAGGCAATAATGATTTTTATTTGATGTCGTGTATCATTTTTCTTCTAGACATAAGTCTTCGAGCTGACGGGAACATTCAACCAGGGGTCCAAGGGAACAAGGTTCTATTTTCATTGGTGTTCCTTCCAGACATCATTGGTTTTACATAAAAAATGAGGTTTCAATTGGAATGAGTTTTTGGGAAACATTATTTGAGGCTGAACCTGAGGCTTTACCTAGGATGCATGAAAACTGGGGATTACCATGGGCCATGGGCCATGGTTCCCCTTCTATTTAGAAATCCCAGTATTGGTCGAGGTAGTTGATGGATTTTTTGTGACTGTTTAGCACTAGGGAAGTCCATGTTTATTATATGAATGTTTTGATTGTTTATTATAATTTATACCTTCTAAATCACTTATTTTTTGTTTTCACAGTTTGATGGAATCCTTCTAAGACTCATTCTCACACCATGCATGGGGCCTTAGGGTTGTGTGTAGACATTATGGTATTTCATTAATGTAAGGTATCATATTTTACATATGGGACATGGTATATTATTGGAAATAGATGTTAGACAGGGACCATGAAGTTCTTGCCTCTTTTGAAGTGACCTTTGAGTTTTTACTTTTTTTTATTTTGTATCATCATGAAATATTTGTATGTATTGTATGGAAGTTAATAATTAAAGACCCATATAGGTATTAATATGTGTGAAAAGATATATAAGAATGTTTTGTTATTGGATATAAGTCGTGTGTTTTGATGATAATTTATATTTGATGTTATACTATTTATGTATATACTATTGTTGATATTAATTGTTATTCTGTCATCAGAATGTTTGGTAAATATCTATTGATTTTTTACTTCCACTGTATGCTATATATACAAACTCAAACCAATTTTATATCTATTTCATGAGTTTAAGGACTCCTACATACCCTTTCATAATCCTTCTATAGTAGTCAATAACATAAAGCATTTCGAGAGGTTCACCTTATTCCTGTAGCACCTTGCCTGATAGCAATGTTTTTTATAATCGGGTTGGAGATGAAACATGTGGTATCCGAGAATTTTGTGACTAGGATTTAGTAGTAGCATAAGGATGGATACTAATGAGATTGAGATATCCTTTACATTTTATGATGGTATTAATATTTGGGTTTTGGAAGACTATAGAATCGCATGTTTTTCAAAATTTGTTTATATCATGTTTGTTGGTGCATGCTTTCCCAGGTATGAGGGATAGAATGTGTTACCATGGGTGGGAATATATGTATTATATTTATCAGTTTTATAGTTGGTTTTACTTCCTCCTCGAGAGGCCTTTTTTTAATGTTACTTTCTATGTTTTAAGACATGTAACTTTTGATCCTTAGCCTAATATAGAGAGGAAAGGGATATTAGACCCATATCCTAGTATGGAAAAGGGTGTCTATTAGGAATTCATTAACTTTTGTTTAGGAATGTAGTAGGATTTCATTATATGACCATTTTACTAAGAGAATTTCTTATAAAAATGTTATATATATATATATATCTGTGTTCCTATAATATAATTTTTTTGTGATGTTAGATGGGAATGGCTCTTATAATTGTAGGACTGTACTATTGTATGGGGTAATTTTGATCACCAAGTTGGGCCTCATTCCCATTGTATTGAGGTGATATAGTTCATTTGGACATGTGTGGCATTAGGAATATTTTATACTTGTCTCTATTATGGGTGCGTAAGGGGGCCCTGTGGTTAGGATTCCATGTGTCATGGTTGTGATGGGGGGGAGTAAGGGTAGTGAGTTGACCTTATTTCTGATTTCCATATCTATGTAATTTATATATATATAGTGGTCATATGACCAGGATTATGGTATTCAGTGGGTACCTCATAGATGAATCGGATGGAGCATCAAACAACTGATGGTTGGGTACCGCAGAAGTATCAGTAGGTTTAGACACATAAGGGTCTATTAGAGAAGGTACAAGCTCATAGATAGGCTTAGCCACATGTAAAGTTTTAGGAAAATGTTCGAAATCAGTAGGGGAAGCTTCCAGATCTTACTATTTTTGTGATGTGACTTGATGAGTAGCTCTATGTGAGACTAGTAGATGTGACATGGGGGATTGAAAAGGGTTCTTAAGAAGAAGATATATCTATGGAGTATTTACATAGGGAGTTCATGTCATCGAACGTATATCTTTTTCGTGGTGAGGGTTCTCTATATTTGGCTGAGAACTGGATCAAGTTGATGAAGATGATCTTCAATCAAGTGGAAACTTCTCTAGGACTGATGGTCATGCTAGAAACCTAGTGGCCCAGAGGATAGGCTATGAAATTGTTGGATATGTATTGAATGTAGGAATACAAGAGGTACTGTCATGAAAGGATATTTTGTCCATGTTATTTGATATTTTTTCCTGAATACACTGAGAAAAAATTGAAATGTAGAATTCTTCAACCTTCAACAAGCTGACATGTTCGTCATGGAATATGTAGTGAAGTTCACTTAAATTGTCTTTCTTTTCACCCAGCAAGGTGAGTGATGAAAACACAAGGGTGACTTTCTTTGAGGATGGTTTAAAGTGCACCATTCGAGTATATGTAAAAATATGATTGAATGCTAAATTATTTGAGGTAGTGAAAACGGTTCCCATATACAAGGGAAATTTTATGGACATGTATCACTCGAGCTGAGAAGAAGCTTCATGTGACATTAGTGGGAATGATTTAGACTATAAGAATTGATCACAATAGGAGTTTCATCATGGTATTAATTCCAAGGACTCGTCCGTACCACTTCAAAATGGGACTTAAATTGTTTTCATATATTGTGAAATTTCCGGGAATGTCTAGATATTGTTTTAGTAGATTCAAAAGGAGTGTCAAGCATGTGGATTGGTCGAGCATAATGAGAGGTTATATATGAAGTGTTCAGGGATAGAAAGTAGATAAAAAATAGTGATGAGTCCAGATTTTGAGGTCAGTTTGGGATAATTAGGAGGTGAGGGTAGCTGAGCTTCAGCTGGAACCAGATATCATTGAATAGATACTAAGACCCTGTAATGGGTCTAGTGGCTGACATATGTTTCATCATCATATGAATTCCAGGTATCTTTCTATCTGGAATCATGCTAGGTGTATTCCATAGAGCTATCATGGTCTAAAAAAGCTAGTGAGCTAATGATGGTTAATGGAACTATATGGGAATATCCATTTCCTTTTACATGTTTTGGAATCCCATATAATGTCATGACCATTTTTGGTTCACTAGGTGCACAATATATGTAAATGGACTAACCAAATACTGGATAGTAGGTTGCAACAATCTCAAGTTCTATATATATATATATATCATTGTGTGATTATGTGTGAGAATTGTGGAACCATATTTTTAATTAAGAATTGTTGGATGCATGTTAATTGAGATGTGATTGCATCAGGGAATTGACAAGATGTGGTTACATGCATTGTGTAGAAATTTGGGCACTATTATAGTGCAATACTTCATTTTAATGTGAGTAATCATGATTGTTTTTGAGAATATATTAATATTCAAGGCCTCATGGGTTCCATGTGATCTATGGGAACGAGGAAGACACTGATGCAGTTTTTGATGTAATAGGAGTCTATTATGACACATGATAACATTATGAGGTGAATTAGAGATGATTTGTCGTAGAAAGACATTATGAATTGTGTCTAGTAAATGGACCATTTATTGGTTTGAGTTATTTGGTCTGCTGAGACTAGGTAATGTCACTCTTAAGGTGGGGATCCCCCTTGAAGTGGTTGGCCTATACCCTTGTGATCGAAGTAGTCTCAGTTTATTTTAATGGTATGGATATGTTCAGTACTATATCCATGATTTATTTTACATCTCATGGATGTTCTATATTATTGAGGTGATATTAAAACATCATGGGTTTTTAAATCTATTAAAAACATCTCCATTTTGGTTCTTTTGAATTATTGGGGATACTATTTTCTTTTTGATCAACCAAAACCAAGTTATAGGAGTTATTTCAGACGTATATAATGTTTTTAGATTTTTTAGTGGATTTTATTCTTCACATAATCTTGATTGGTTTTGGATAGTGTAGGAGGCCTTAAGGCTTGTTTTTGGAGTTTTGGGTCTGGAAAACTTTTTATGGTAAACCATATAGCCTCTTTTAGTTAACCATGCACTCGATTTTTGAACTACCGTAGAGTTTGGTTAAACCATCTGGTGGAGGCACAAGATCATGTAGCCTTGTAGGGTTTTTTTTCAGTGGCATACTCATGATTTGGGCATGGTAAAGATTACCTAGAAGAATTATACATAGTTATTTCCACATAGTTAGTTCCAATTCATTATAGTATGCACTCCTTGTGCATGGCTTGGAAAACTATGTAGCCATAAAATAATGGATTTACTAAAATTCCCTCAGCATCATTTAAACTATTTTCTACTCATTTCTCCTCACATGGTCATGTAAAGAAACAAGTGAGGATCCATTATCATTATCTTTTATATTTTGATAATCTATCTCTTTTTAGTGCTCCATTTTTAGATCAACTTAGTGTTCATAAACCATAGGGGTAAGGTGATCATCACCCTTTTAGGACTTGAATTTCCATTTTCAATAGGGAACACTAAATCCGTTTCATCCATTTTCCCCTATTTTTATCTTCCTCAATGGAAACATGGATTTCTTTAAAAACAATTTCTATTAAATTTTAATACATAACATGACAACATCTACTACTGTAGGGTAGGCTTTTCATACCATTCATTGTGTTTTTGTGGAATATTTGGGTCAACTATTTTAGAGTTCTATTTGGTATTTTAGAGAGAGACTATTTATACTGATTTCATGATGTTGAATTGACGGTGTGACCATATAGGATACAATTACAAATTCCCAAACCGTATTCTCTCATGAAAGGCTAGTTTAGAGGCTGTTGACGACCATGGATAGTTTTGTCGGCATGTATTCTTTATTTTATTTGAGTTTCTTATAAATTGGAATCATAAAATTCATTTATATTGAAGTGTTTTTTATTTGAAGTTGATATTTATGTTGATATGTAAATTAAAATCATATTGATTTTTTTGGTTAAATTTATTTGAAATATAATTATGAAATGACTGAATTTCATTTGATGAGATCCATGGGTTTTTGACTATATCAAATCAACGAATTAGGATGGCATGGCTATCAGGATTGAGTTGACATGGCCATCTGGTTGGGCTTGACCTAGTTATACTGGTGTGATGTGATCACTGGTTGGGAATAATGGACATTGGTCAGAGGCGGTGAGGACATTAGGAGACGGCATATCCAACGATATTGGTTTCCATGGCCACCAAATTTGTGTGACATGGACATAAGCGCATGAGGATTCTAATTGGATGTGGATTAGGTTCTAAATTGGTGACTGTTTCTCTACCGTGATGTCCAAATTTCGGATTGGAGTCATGTGTACATAGGTTGACATTATAATGATGTGGTTTTACCCCACATATCATTAGAGGCCCCTGGTAGTGCGGCTTATGAAATTGTGTTTGGGGTGATTTTCCTAGAAAGAAACATTGAAGGGGAATATACTTCATGTCATAGTGTTGAGGCTATTAGTTATGGGATAATGCTCAAATATAGAGGTATTTGGACCAAGACTATTTTTTTAGGAAGGATGTCTTCATTCATTAGGTCATTTTATATGATCTCATGGTGGATTTTATATGAGGATATGTATTATTTTTCCTCCGTACATTGGGCATTGATTCAATGGGTGTGTTTGAGCAGGGATTTGTGGTACCATGGTTCTATTTTTTTGGTCATGCCTTGGAGATATCAGTGGGTTTTCTTTAGAAATGAATTGTCTGTTGGCTTGAAGAGCTGGGATATATTATTTTAGTTGGAACCTCAGTTATCACTCAGGATTCCTAAAATTTGGGTATTATCTTTGGATATGGGCTAGTGATTCCCATCTCTTTAGTGAATTTGGTTTTTTTATGCATGTGATGGCTTCCTAGTGGCTTTTGGGATCCTGGGAAGTCTATGAATATTTTTAAAAGGTGTTGTTTATTTATTATAAATCACACCAACATAAAAAAAATTAGGTATTCACACTTGGGTGGTATCCATCCAAGATTCTTTCGCACGACCTGCATGGGCCCTTGGAGATTCATGTAGAAATTAGGATATTGTGATTTGTTAAGGGATGAGCTACAAGATATTGATATTAGTATCATTTTGGCTTGGGGTGTTTTCAAGGGACCTTATGGTTTTTTCATATGGAAGAGTTACATTTGATTTTTTCCTTTTGATTCCATTTATATCATAATTATATATATGTATGTATTGTACTATGGTTTTCCATTTGATACACTATTAGATATTTATATGTTTGACCTGATATATAGGAATGTTTTTTTAGTGTACATAAGTGGTATGTTTGATTGTTGATTCATTTCTATTTTATGATGTTTATTGCAACCCCAATTGTTCATATTGAATATGCTTCTATCATCAGTTAATCTGGTTTGAGTCCATCGAGTATTTATTTCTACTACATGCTATAAAAATTTACTCAGTCCTTTATTATATATTTTATTTGAGGGTATATACTCCCAACATACCCTTGACAATCCTTTGAATCTTCTCGACAACCTCTAGTATTCGGGGAGTTACGCCTAAGGACAGTGGCACTAGGCCTGATAGAAATGTCCGGGTGGCTAAGCAGATTGTTCATTTTACAACAACAATGGTCCTTAATAGACATACAGTTGCACACCCTTGTGGTATATGATTTTTATATTCATAGATAATTTAAAAACCATTTAAAAGGTTATAATATTTTAGGATGAAAAATGACCTTGGATAAACTTAAGGTTTCATATATTAAACAAGTTGTCATTTTTTAGAAATCACATATGGAGTTTTCAATATTATTTAGATATAAACTATTTATAGTGTTTCTAAAAATATTATTTCTGGTTTTAGTCAATGTAAGGAACCTAAAAAAACTAGGTTAACATTGAATATGAATTTTTTTTTGATAAGCATTTAAATGGGATAATAAATGGAGTGAACTATTTTTTGGTCATTACTAATCAATTATAATGGAACATGTTTAACAATTCACACCTTAACAAACTCGTTTAATGACTAAATAACTAATGTATTGAGTAATATAAGAATTTGGGAAGTAGAAACCATGTTGGAAATAAGATTCATTTTCCTATGTGTCAATAATGTTGGATGAAAAATCCACGTGGATGTTGTAAGATCCTCAGTTATACTATATGGTACAGATTGTTTTTATATTTGAATTGTATTATTTAACATAATTTCATTTTATAATGAGATAATGGGGCATTTGTGTGTGTTTGGAGCTTGTTCGGATCCCAAATCAAAATTTTTGAATAAAAATCGATGTCATGGAAAATTAGTAGAATTTGTGTGACCCAATACAGATGATATTTTTTAAATGTATGGGGTGAGATAGAGGGTGTCAGTACTCCACACAACTAGAGGAAACCATAGATCATTGGTAGAACGCTCATGTGGGACCCATGTTTTTTTTTGAAAAGTGGTTTTTCATGGTATTTTCATGGTTAGTAAATCTACATGCATGAACCATGAGAGGTCCCCCTTGAGTCAAATAAGGGTTCACAATTGCTCCATGGTTTGAAAAAACGTCCATCCAAACTCTGCGACCCATTTTTTTGGACAAATGGAAAAATTATATTAAAATACTTATAACTGAATTTATTTTCCGCCTTACCTTCCAATAGACTAACATGAATTTTCACAGTTACTTTGATGCTCAATTCCTAGTCATTGGTGTCGATTTTTTCATCTGAGCATGGATGAAAACATCGTTTCTCTCATTGTACCAATGCTGGTAAGTTCTTTATTTATATTATTTTTTAATATTTGTCAATGTATCAATAATTTTATTCAGTAGATTAAAAATTTGACCAATTTCAAGGATTTTCATTTGTTCTTATTTATTCTTCAAATCTAGATAGAATTAGAGGTAGATACAAGATGATTATTCTATAATGCACATAAAATATGTGGTATAGAATTCCCTATAGGTTTGGTATTTTATAAGAATTTATTTCATTATGTTGTAGGATATACATTCCAACGGTGATCTTATAATTGATTAAATGATTGAATTGAATTAATTGGATACTTTTTAGCTTCCCTTTGGGTACTATTGGGATGTTTGGTGGTCGTTCTCCTCATCTAAGGCTACCCATATGATGTTCTCTAATGTATACCCATGTAATACCAAATCATTGTTTCTTTGTGAGCTCCCCAATTTTAGTGGAATCTTTAATGAGAATTTATTAT
Organism: Viscum album; assembly: GCA_963277665.1. NCBI lineage: Eukaryota > Viridiplantae > Streptophyta > Magnoliopsida > Santalales > Viscaceae > Viscum > Viscum album. The sequence continues at coordinate 135,449,329 of OY728127.1, forward strand.
TTTTATAATATTCTGACAACCCATTTTTACGTGATCATTAGTAATTAAAATAAATGAATCAAATTTATATTATAGAAGAAGCTTTTTAAATTATTTCTTTTTTATGGTTTATGATTAATATGGCTTATAAATAATTGTTAAATTGGACGGAAGTATACATTTTTTGACTGGTAAATTAATTGATTAGGTAGAGATAATGGTTTTGTAATCATTGTTTGGATCCTTGGATCCTAATTCCATTTCATTTCATGGATATTTATACTACACATATCATTATTATGGTTTTGGATGCCTTGGACAAGTTTACTCTTTTGGATCCTTATTCTATATTATACCGTGGTACTTGCTACCCTAGGGATCCATATTTCATGGAATTACATTGGAAATGCTCGATTTATATGATCCTTGGATCCACCCAATTACATATCAAGTTTTTAATCAGATTCTATTGGGAATAAATGAGGAAGAATTATCCTTCTATGCCTTTTATTTTTCCTTGTCTTGTTCTGATAATTTATTACAGAGAATAGACCTTCGGGGATGTTACACATGATTACACTATGAGGTTGATGTGGAATTTTCTCTATGATTTACAAATATTCCTAGTATGGATATCAATTTTCAATTCATTTCGTCAATAGTTATCAACAAATTTTATTTATGATATATAGTTATATTATCTTTTGAAAAATTTCATTGTTTATATAATGTATGGTTTGTATGGGCAAGATCACACATTAATTTTATTAATGTTCGACATATCATATACTGTACAATTATTTTGATTCTATTTCTCAGACTGAAAATATTATAGACCCCATTGGTGGTTTCTTATTTAGTTTTACCTCACATAATTTTTAGGCCTCTATTACGTTCCTATATAGATTTTCGTGGATACATGTAGGCACCCAAGAAGTGACTACTATGTGATGTTTGATAATTTTACTTATAAGCAGGGTTGCACTGGATATAAAAGTCATCATGATTATATCCGGTGATTATTATTTATTCAATTTCATTCTTTTGATTCATGTACTATATTGATTTCTTGTATACATATTTTCCTACTTTTTAAAGAAATGACACATCATATTTTATATGAGACTACCTTTGGAATTTTTTATTTATTACTATCATGGATGTTTATCTTCTTTCTATTATTCAATTTTATATTAGATTCCACTATATGATATTTTTTTACCATTGTGAGACACTAGGAAATGGGTGAATACACTCCTCATATACATAGCCTAGGACCTCTCTGGTGATTGGAAGACTCAGGCATACAAGGAGGCGTTATTCAGGTCATGTGACCCACTGGCACGCAGCACCATTGAGTGGCTCCCAGATCCTGACATTACATAGCTATAAAAGAAGTTTTTCCTTTATATTATTATTTTATTAAAAAATTAAATAATATAATAAGAAATAATTGTAATTTTCTAATGAGATTTGAATGGTAGTAGCTAACCCACATATAAGAAAAATCCAAATTTCTAGGAATGGGACATGTGTTCTCGATTTTTATTATTACAGTTGTTTTGATTCACCCATTGGCTGTGGAACATGGTTTTTTATTCTTATTGGATTGAATATTTTAATAATTGGATTGATGAGATGTAGTAATATCATCTAATGTATAATTTTAGGTACCTTATAGGGTTGTCATTCCACGTAAATTCCATTCCATCAAGATTGAATTACCTGACTACATGATAATATTATATGTTCCATGAGTGATTTATATATTTCATGTTAAAAAAAATTGTTGGGATTTGAGAACAAAATACTGTTAAATAGTGTGAGTCATATGACCTCAATATTTTTTCTTATATAGGATACAATAGATACCATAATAATTGAATTCTTAATTGTTCAGTCATGGACTATTGGTTTCATGGAATAGAAGGTGTTATGGTTTAGATTAATTGGATGAAACACTTAAGTTCATGTTGTGTACGGTTCCTATTGGATTATAAGTGGTGAACTATTTAGTTCAACCATTCAAAAATAACTTTAAAATGAATATGTATTGAAATTAAATTAATATTTTAAATAGATAACATTACATTGATCCAGATTTAGAGTGGTAAATAGGTATTGTCTCTAATGATTTTTATTGTAGTTTCGATTAACATTCCTTGGATGTAGGAGTATATAAAGTGTTTTGTGACTTTTTTAAAGGATGGATTTGACCTATCGTATTATTTTGAACTATGATCATCTTTTTATTAATCCTTTCATTGTTGTGTGCTTGGAATTATAGAGACATTTATCCATGAAGATCACTTGTCCTACACTACGAGGGTTGCAATGACCTTGTATGCAGGTGTTGGTTCATGGGTACCAGCAGATCCACCTATAATTACTATGTTGGAACTAGTGATTATTCTTGATATGGGTGTTGAGGAAAATTTTTTTTGAAATTTTTATACACATTATGACGACCTTTAAGGCTGCCCAAAATTCTTTCTCGTATATATGAAGGCTAATGTGTGTTTTCCAATAGCATCATCCTCCCACGTTTGTGGGAGATGGTGGTCCATAGGATAATAAGTTGTGGCATGAGGCTATATTTTCTATCATTAATCATCAAGATACACACCCTATGTGGTTATATAATCTCATTACATATATTATTTTGGAGCAGATATGCACTCGTGGGGTGTTTCGAACTAGGAAGGTATTCTCTTCGATAGGGTTACTTATTTTTTGATACACTTATATATAAAAGGGATAGTGAGTTTATATTTCTAATGTAGGGTATGATCACTGTTACAAAGTATATATTATTCATTATAGAGCTTCATCATTCCCCTTAATTTATCATGATGACCCCAATTGGAGGATAATATGCTTCAAGGATCCTCTCAAAAATCATATTAAATATCCTAATTTTTTTTTGTATAACTACTATTATTGAAATAGTTAATCAAGAACTAATTAGTACGATAATATTGATGGATTATGGGGGAATAGAGTAGGTAAGTTCATCCTCTCAACATAGTGGCTCATATTCTAGTGGCAGGAAGTGATGTTTTGAGACTTCTCATGATGGGATAACTATCCAGTCTTTGAGTAATTGTAGTGTTGTCTTCTATCACAAGTGTGATAGAAGATGACATATGATGAATCAGTGTGGTCAACAACTATTCAAGTTCCTATAATTTGGTTGGATGGTAATTTTATGGATATTCCTTTGGAATTTCTATCCATTTGGTAAAGGAATGGGATTATCTTTGACTCTTGGTTAAGGAGTGGGATTCACACATCTATATTGGTCTGGGATATGGAGTGGTGCAGATTGTTCAAGTCGATGTGGTTGTAATGGTCAAAGAACCCATGCACTTGTGTTACCTAGACAATAGGGAGGGACTTCTCTAGGTCATGGAGATATTTCACAAGGATACAGTTTAGGCCATATATATTTTGTACAACTGATAAATGAGGAGAAAATAATTGGGCAACCTATGGTGAGAGATGTGATCTTTGTAACCTCTACTCACATTTTGTCTCTCTTTATTTTTGGTGCATCTCATATTTTCTTAAGGACACCTATTATAAAGAGGCATATACTGGTTTGTTTATTTACTAATGGTGTTATTCCTTGGGATACTCGGTTTTGAATAAAAAATAGTGGGTGTACGATTAGGAATGGAGTACACCTTGAGATTGGTGGGTGTCACTTCTTGTAGACTCTTTTTTCCCTTAAGATGAAAGGGTATTATCTCATAATCATGATGGAATATTTATTTTCTAATATTTTCCATGTTGATTACTATCACTGGAGGGTGAACATAAAATAAATAGAGGGTGGTTTACTTATTGAAAATAGATATTAGTTTATCAAGACAAGTGGATCTAGACCAGAGCATCATGGGCTAGGCTAGATGACAACATAGATTGTATGTTTTTATCTGGATTTTCCGAGATCATGTCTAGTGGATTTTTCCTTAACGCGTGATCATTTCAGGGAAATTTTCCAAGAAAAATATTTTAGTCTGTCTGCAAATTTATTGGTGGATTTCACAATAGATATATTTCATAGAGATTCCCCAATATCAATTCCCCTCTATATGATAACTACTATTGAGTTTCATTATAACAAGATAAATATAGAGGAATGAAAGTAAATGGGTTTATATAAACTAGTACTTATTTAAGGAGTTCATGGGTCGATTATAATAATAGTCAGATGTAAGACAACATTTATGTATGGATTACAAATAATTTAAGTAGTTAACGGTTAAGAGACGTTATAATTTGCCTATTATATATGATCTTTTCAACCATCTATGAAGATATCGGGTTTTCTCAATGATTTACATGAGGTTAGGTTATCACCAAGTAGGTGTTCATCCAACATTCATACATCATATTGAATTTCACATAAATTACGGTCTATATGTGTTTCTTGTTACTCTATTCTGTCTTAGGAATTCACCAAAAATTTTAATTGCATGGGTGAAACAACCTTTCGATCCATATCTTGATTCCATTACGGTGGTATTGATGGATAATATCTTTTTGTATTCTCACAATTGAACAAATCAATCAAAACCTCATGATATCATTGTGGATACCTTGAGAAAGCAATAATTATATGATAATATCACAAAGTGAATCTTATGGATGGATAACATTCACATCCAATTTCTTATTATCTCGAGATGAGAGTATTAGATTACCTAGATCAGGTGAGATATTTAGTTTCCTAAGAACATCCCAATAAGGTATTTGATATAAAGTGTTTATTAGGGCTATCTAGATATTTTAGACATTACATATATGAATTATCATGCTTATAAGAACATATTAATATATTATTTAATAATGGAGGGGTGTTTGTATACAAATATTCTTATGAAACATCTTTTCAAAAGCTGAAAGGAAGATATGCTACAGTGTTGGTACTGATTCTACTCGATCTGGGATGATGTTTTACGATGTATTGTAATACATCAGGTATTAGTCTATGAGTAATTTTGATGTAGTAGTTGTGATTCCTAGTGTAGTAGACTTGTTAGTTTAGACCACATGAGAGGAACCTCCCAATATGCGATCTCAGGTAAGCTGTTGTTATACATTCCTTGCACTGTTAGATGTATTATTTACTATAAGAGCATTTTTTGGTATAAACAGACCAAAAAAAAATACAGATTTAAAAAGTGTTTTATGAATTTTAGATTGGGAAAATTGGGTTTACTAATTATATTATTTTGTTTTTGAGAATTCTTATATGCCTAGTAAAGGCAGTTTAGTATTCAATGCATGAAGAAGGAGAACATAGGTAAAAGTAGTTCAGGTGGGTTGTAGTGAGTGGTAGCTTTTGTCCTTATTCCTTGAGATGAAATAGGAGACATAAGATGGTTAAGGGAATACTTTTCTTTCATCATTAATAGTTATATCAAATTTTCAATATAGATTGAGGATGAGAGAATTAACTGCATCTAAAGGCCTATTCTTACATGGCGTGTGGGAGGTGTTGAAGAACCTCCTAGTTGGATAATGGGTGAGGAGAAAATTTTGTGAATTCATGGTCTTCTTTGGGTTCTATATAATATATGAAAGGATATGATGTGGCATTCCCCTAATACATCTTGGGTTGTACATCTCGATATAAGAATGATATGTTTACATTTTCATCTCCAGTATCGGTGGCCAGAGATGAAACATGAGGTAGATGTTTTTTTCATGAGGTGTTCCACCTATCATTAGGTTAGTAAAAGCATCATTGAACAATGATAATCATACATAAATTACCCATTCCTTATTGAAAATTGGAAAATGTTATGATAGACATCATGACCTGTTTTTAACGAAACCTAGAGGTTGTTATGATGTATGGGTTGATGTGGATAGGCTCACGATGGTCTCTTATTTACTACTAATTAGGGATACCGTATCAGTATATGAATTTAGAAGATTGTATATCCCCATGATAGTTTGAATTCATGGAGTTCATCGTAGCATGGTATCATACATGGAATGCTAGTTTCATTATCCATTATGGAAGATCAAATATATTGGTTTTGGTATATAGGTTCTTTCTGGGATGGCATACAACCCTCTAATTGAGGGATAATCAGATCTCATGACCTAGGTTCTTAAGGACATGCTTAGAGAATTAGTCATGGATACTGGGGGCTCTAAGGAGAGACATATTCCCCTAGATGATTTTTCCAAATAAAATATCTATTAGACGAATGTACATGTTCCACCTTATGTGGTTTTGAAAGTTCGACAATGTTGATCTCCATTGAGATAGTAATATGTATTAGAGGAAGTGTTGGTTGTGCCTTATGTTATTCATCAAACATTAATGAAGGTCCATCTGATTTAAAAATGGATGACTCCAGAACAGTCTAGACCAAAATCTTACATTAGTTATCGTTGATGACCTCTCGAGTTTGAGGTCAGGGATCATGTGATTTTATATATCTCACTGAGGCTATGAAAAAACATGATTGGAAGAAAGGGTATGAATTCACCAAAATATATTAGGCCGTTTTAGATTCAAGAAAGATTTGGGCCAGTAGGCTATCAGTTATAGTTACCTAAGTTGTTATGAGTCATGCATTACATCTTCGAAATATCTCATCTACATTGTTATCACTTTGACATGTCTCACAAATTTCATCTTGACGAGGTTAAGATGTTGGTAGATACATCCTATCATAAAAATCTAGTACGTATTGTTTATAAGAGGAAAAAGGCTCTCCAGGTTTGGTATGTTCATCCAGTTCTAGTGATGTAGAAGAATTATCATTTAAATGATAAGACATGGGAGAATTATTATATATATGTTCACAGTCACAAATGTTATTATAAGGTTATTCATGACCACACATGGTAGGTAAATTTGAGGAAAAATTATTTTAAGTTTGGAGATTATAATATCTAGGTTTTCCTATGTGTCATGGAGCATTTTTTAGTCAACAATGTAACGCCCCAACACCAGTGACCCAGAGTCGGTGCATTATTTTAATACATTGGCTTGATTACAAAGAATCAAGTCCCAAAGGACCGACCATTTTAACAGTTTTGGATAATAGATTACATACCTGAATGTTACATTACACTTCATAACATAAAAAACAACATAAATAATACTTTATGTATGCCATTATTCCCGTATCTTAACCCTGCATATCAATCACAATATAGTTCTTGGAATCGTAAGAAAAATAAAACATAGAAAGGGGTGAGCTCAAATGCTCTGTAAGGGTAAGAAATACAGCGGAAACTTTCATAAATAAGCATAAACATTTAAGGCAATGTATATCTAAAACAAAAGCCTTTTAAACTTAAACGTCAACGTAGTATGGAAAAAATAAAATGAAATAATTCCATTTACTTATTCACATGGATATTCTACTAATCGAATAATCATATGCAATATCAATAACCACTTTGATAATGATGGAATGCATAATTCCAGACTATCATAACCACATAGCCAAGGCCACGTGCCAAGACTACAAATTAGATTTTTTTCAAGGCCTTATGCCAAGACACTAGTTTGTCTCATGAGACCTACCGCTGCATCAAGGAGCTATAGCGGGCTCCACCCGTCACTTACTAAGTCCAATGCATTCCCATATGAAAAGGTTTAAACATAACATAAACATTCTTATTAAAACTAGCATACGAAATGTCAATACTTTCTCTATAAACCATGGATGGTATAGAAATAACACATCCACAGTAAAACATATCACAAAACCTTCAATATAATACAAAAGTTTTGTATCATAATAAATCAACATCAAAGAAGCTTAAAATCCATCGAAGGATGTTGACATAGATGAAATAAAAACTATTTGAGTGAAATATCTCTTTTCTCGAAATCATTGAAGAGTCACACATTTATAAAGGAAGTAATTTAAAAGAGATTTTTGAATCAACATGTCCCATACCACTTTGAAACTTTTGAAAAGAAATATAATTTCAAAACATTCATGTCCATAAAAATAAATCCTTAAAATCATTTTGAAAACATGGACAATAATTAAAAAGATTTAGAAAGACAAATCTTTAAAACATTTAAAATTATGATCTTGATAAAGAGTACCATTAAAAAATTCTTAAAATATTCATTTTGAAATCATTTAAAAGTCACATAATTGTAAAATAAAACATTTACTTTGAAAATATTCTTATAACCTTGTAAGGGATGCTTCTATGGAAAATAGTTGCACCCACCGTATAAGTTAAAATAAACATTCTTACCTTAATTCTGTCGAAAAGGTTAAAATGGATCTTGTTTGGAAAATGATGGAAAGATTCCTTTATAAACATATTATAAAAATTCAAACAAGGGTATAAATAACCTTAACCCATATTCTGTAAAATAGTAATATTGTTTTGAAATACATTTTTAAGAAACATGGATGTGGATGATAAAGAGATCCAAGTAGATTATTACGTATAAACATCCTCAGATAATGAATAGATTTCGAAATAAACCCTTACCCTGTACATTTACTTGGTTGGGGTAGGTTAACCTCCTGTATAATAGTGAAATATTTTTTTTAAATTATAAAAGAATCATATAGATTAATATGATATCATATATGATCTTTTAACATTTACTTGATAATAATATCTTAGTATTATCGTTGTTTCATGTGTTAACTTACTCATTTTCTTTTATATGTTCTCTTACGTAAGTCATGTTTGTCATGGATAGGTTGTATCTTAATCATATCCAGAATGATATCAATTCCTTAGATACTATTATTAATCATCAAAATATATATAGACTTGAATGGATACGATGGAGAATGAATCTCATCGCATTCATGGAGACGGTAGTTCGTACATACGCACGAGCGACAATATAATTCTTTTGATATAAAAATAATATATAATTGGATGGTATATCATATATAAAGAATCATTATCATGTTATATTTATTATTTACATGAATTACACATCATTATTATACCCATCCAAATAATACTTTATTGAATAACAATTACACCACGACGTGGAGATGGTAAGCCGTACGTACGCACGTATGTTGACATGTTATTCAAAGGATGGATAGAATACTGAAATATGGTTGTAAAATGTTTATAATAACATAAAATTATATATTATATACTGGAGTTATTATTTTATAATGGTAATAACAAAGAAAGAAGAAGTGGAAGAAGAGAGGAACTTGAAAAAGGGTGGTGAAATCATTACCTCTTCATCGGGTTCTTCCTTTTGATTTGATCAAAAGGGCTCCTAAAGTTGGATTTATGACTAAATTAAGGCCTCTAGGATGAATAGAGGGAAGTTTAGAGAGTATTTGGGCAGAGTTTGGCCGAACCAAAAGGCTTTGAAAGTGTGATTTAATGGGAAGGGAGAGTGCCCTTTTATAAGATGGGTGATGGGAACCTTGGGAAAAGCTAGAAATATTATTTTATAATAAATTCATATTCGGATTCTAATGGCTAAAAAGTATATTATTTAAAGGTTAAGAGAGGTATGGGTAGAAACTCACTCAACGAAAAGAATTTAGACAGTTTTGGGTCACTATATTAACCTTATATTTAAGTATTACCTCTTAGTTAATTAGTTTCACTTTTTCAATGCCTCTTTGTATTTTTATATATATGGTTAATAAACATACTATATACATCCAAGTGACCCCAAGTGGTACATTAATGATACAACTATTGTAATAGCCCAAGATTTTATAAAAAAATATTCTTTTTAATTTTATTAATGTCTTGTGTTGAACGCTACACCAAAAGGAGCTTGCACAACACACATCCTTGACATGACTTGCATTACACGCAATCGCGACCTTCCTCGATAGCGTGTGTAGTACGCAATACCGAGTTTCACTAAACAACGATATGCTATAAAAATATTATTAAAACTAGCTGTTATGAATAGTAATAACCACTTTTTGAAATCCAGTAAATCTTATTTTTTAAATTGAACTTTATTTTTGGATTCGGAGTATCGAATTTAGCCTAAGGTGAAATTTTTGTACTTTTCGGATAACTTTCATATTCTGATGAATAGTGAAAATTACTAAATTATAATTAAAAACAACTTTTTTAATAGAAATAATTAATAGTGATAAATCATTAATTTGAGTGGTTTTAAAGTATATTTAGAATATATTTTTACAATTTAATACAATGTTGGTCATTGGATGTAGTTTCACATTTAAACTAGACATAAACAAGTGTCAATCTTTTGATAGATATTGTTTCTTGAAAACACGCTATTTGTTTTAACAGCGGGATTTAATTATAAAATTAATTAATGCAACTTTTATGTTATGAATTTGGTAAAATAGACTTCATTTTTGAATTCGGAATATGAAATATAGCTTGGGATGAAATTTTGGCATTGTTCTAAAAAACATCAATTTTTGATGAATAGTGAAACTACTAAGTGGTAGGTTAAAAACTGAATTTTGCATAAAACATAATTTTACCGCTTCTGTGAATGGAATTTCGAAAATCCGAGAGACACGGTTAATATCAAGGACTAAAATGTGGTTCAATGAGATGAAAATAATTTTTTGGTGAATAGTAACTTTTTACTTTTTTTTACCACGGTTAATAGTAAATAAGGTAACTAAGGGTAAATATGATATTAATATTACCCTAACACATGTCCTAATTCTATTGAACAAGTTTAATTCGACCAAAAACAAACTTAGGAATAAAATATGACCATTTAGGCCCACTTGGATTAGATTAGGACATTTATTATTAATTTATTTAAAGAAGGGTTAAAATAGTTAAAATCAACGTTTAATAAGTAAATCATTTTTAATATGGGGTTATACATAAGATAAATTCGACTATAAATATTCATTAGAAAGCTAAAAGGATTTCCTACATGATGGTATTTTATTTGTAATTTTTAGACATCATATAATATAATTTATTTATGACACAAAAATGATGCAGTAATTATCTTATTAATGAAATATTGACATAATTGATAATATAAATACCAAAATAAATGTAATTTAAGACTTTTTATGAATTCCACTAATTTTCTAGGTTACTATGATATATTAGTGTTTATTTAATCAACTTGGTTCGAAAATATAATTCTGTTATGACTTTCACAAAAATCATATATCAAATAGTGTCAAAATTGACACAAAATAGTTTTTAAATCAAATATTATATTATTAATTGTTATTTTATTCCTAAAAATCTAAGGTTCGGACAAATGACTTAGATAAGGATATATGTATTAATAATATACAATTTGGGGTTCGTTTGGCATATTATAGTAAGTTTATTAACCATATAGTGAAAGAAAACAAAAAGACACGGTAAAAGTTAAATTAATTAACTTAGAGTTAAATCTAATTGATAAGGTTAAAATAATACCCTAAACATGTCTAAATCTTATTGGTTGATAGGATTTCGACCCATCCCCACCTTAGCTTCAAAATAAGACCCTTTGGAACCATTATAAACCGATTTTGACTTTAATATAAAATAATATTTTGAGATATTCCTAAGGTGCCCCTCTCCTCCCCTATAAAAGGACACCTCCTCCCCCTCCTCCTCACACCAATTTGAGCTCTCAAGCTCGGCCAACCCCTGCCAAAATCTCTTCTCCACTTCCCTAGAAACATCCTAGAGGTTCTGGTCTTACTCAAAGTCCAATTTTAGTGCCCTAAGAGGAGGTCTCAAAGAGGCACTTCAAAGAAGAGGTAATTACCGTTACCAATTCTTTCATCTTTATTTCTTCTTCCACTTCTTCTTCTTAGGTTGTTTCATTATGAAGTAATAACATAAGTATCACTCATATACTGATATGTTATTATAAGTATGAAACAACCCTATTTCACCATCTATCCATCCTACGTAAAAAGAAATCACTGCGCGTGCGTACGTACGGAATACCGTCTCCACGCCGTGGTGTAATCTATTTTCCACCACCACCTTACATGGATGGGTATAATGGTGTAAAGAATAACTATACATAGTTATTACAAAATCATATTGATTCTGATATATTGTATAATCCACTCCAATTCAATTCAATATTTATAGAAATGATATCATCGCTCGTGCGTACGTACGGACTACCGTCTCCACGACGCGATGAGATTCATTCTCCATGTTAACCATTTAAGAATGATTATAAAGTATATATAAGAAATAATAATGAAATATATGACATTATAAAGCTACTGGATTTATGTATATATATACTTATGTATGTCATCTACTTACTTCCATTTCAAGACAATAAGGAAAGGAAAACAGCGTTCATGCGTACGTACGGACTACCGTCTCCATGAACGGTGTTTTTCATTTTATTTATCTACCTATTATATATATATATATACTGAATATATATGATATATAAATAATATTTTATATTATGGAAGTAAGTAAGTCATTATATATGTAATAATGATGTCAAGAACAACAAGTCAAAACACCTACGATAAATGAAACGATTTTACCCAAAACGCTTCTTTAACATGGAATTTACAAAAGAACGGGTAATATAATGACATAAGTGAACCATATATGATATTATAACAATGAATATGATTCTGTAATAAGTCAATGACATTATTTAAACCATTATACAGGAGCTTCGGACACGAACAAAGCAAATCGGACCTAAGGTAAGGAAAATACCACAATCTCATTTTTATCCGAGATTGTTTATTCGTAAGTATTTACTGGGGTGTATTTTATCATCCACATCCATGTTTCATCAATATGTAATATTATTTCCATCCACCTAAAATTTTTTAAATCCATTTTTACCCTTCGGTGAGTTTTTAGTAATATGTATGAAAGGAATCTTTTGTCGTTTTTCGTACGAGGTACTTTTTGACTTTTCTGACAAAAGTACGAAAAATGTTTTTTTTAACTTATACGACATGAATGGATTTTTAAAACATTATTTCCAAGAAGCTTCCTTTAAACGTTTTCAAGTTTATTTTTAATCAAATTCTTTTATTTTAAAGTTGTATGACATGTTATGAAAGGAAAAATGTTTTTGAAGAAGAAAGGATATTTTCCTCAAGAATGGAGTTCAAGTGTTTTATCAAAATTATTTTCCATCTAAGATAATAAAGGGTTCTGTTTTTATCCCTATTATTACATTGATTTGATCATGTTGTGATGGAATTATTTTTATGGATTCCTTTATCTTATATGAATTGATTTATGATGTCATGATGTTTCAAGAATCCCATTTTTGTTACATGTGTTATGCGATGATGTATGTTTTATGATTATGTGGCACACATAAGAAAGGATTCATTATAAGATGGGTGGGAACTATATCTCCCTCCAATGCATTGGGTAAAGATTTTATATCTCATGAGATAGACATGGCTGGAACGGAAGGTTATTTCGGTTCAGTGATACAGGACTGAAACGAGTAGTGAACTCGGTTCAGAAAGGGACTTTGTCCACTAAGATAGTCTTGGCAATGAGTCATGACTAACAAGAAATGATTTCCATGATTATGTGTGCATGCCACAAAGTTTCAAGTTTTATGTTATGATTATGGGGATCTCATTTTCACTTCTATGATTTATCCCATGTTATGATATTATGAGCTCTTTTGCAGGTTAAGATTTCAAAAAGCTATGTTCTTATGTATATGATGTGATTTATATTTCTTTTGTTTACCCTTACTGAGCATTTGAGCTCACCCTTTTATGTTTTCTTTTCCCCAGGATATAAAGAAAGGTTTTTAGGTAAAAAAAAGAAGAAGATCTTTATGGGAGATATTGAAGATCTTTCACCACGATTAGGAGATTACGTTCCGAATTTCCAAAGACACTAAACTATTACGATCCTTGTGTGTGTTTTGGTTATGTACTAAGTATTCCGCAAAAGTAATGTAATGTCCATGTACGTCAGGTTTCAGGTCTCTACAGTTGGTATCAGAGGAAAGGTTTAGTCAACCTTTGGAAACTAGGATGCGAAAACGTTAGTGAGATCCCTAGAGATATTTCTAAGGTATGTCTAGGGATGTCCCTAGGGATAAGTATACGTATAGGTTATAGTAATAGAATTACGCTAACGATCATAGAATTAAACCTAAGATGTTGGATATTGAAGGTACTCCCCCTTTATTATGTTGTTTTCCCTAGCATGATTTTTGCCTCTCACACTATTCTTTTTGGGTTTTAGACGATGGCTGGAACCCGAAGGAACCGTGTTGATCAATGCAATGGACAATGCAATGATTGCCCTCCTGAACAAACAAATGTTATGGGAGATGGAGTGCAAAATCTTATTGCTATACTTACACAAGCTATGAATCATTCTGGACTTCCAAATGAGCAGAGAAGGGAACAATATTCTATTGAGTCCTTCATGAGGCAACGTCCACCTTCTTTCAGTGGGACTTCCGATCCACTTGTTGCTGAACAATGGATCAGTACCACTGAAAAGATATTTTCAGTTCTTCAATGTTCTGAACATGATAAAGTCATCTTAGCAGTATATCGTTTGGAAGGCGAAGCTGATCAATGGTGGAATCTTATCAAGAATACGAGGCCAAGGGATGAAATTGAGTCCATGGAATGGGACGAGTTCAAGAACTTGTTTTTCAGTAAGTACTTCCCTCGTATTCTTCGAACAAAGATGGAAAAGGAGTTTATTGAGCTGAAGCAGAAGGATGATGAATCTGTTGGTATATATGAAGCGAATTTTACAAGACTTGCAAGGTATGCATCTGGCATTATCATCCAACCTGAAAGTAAAGTTGATCGATTTTTCAGTGGCTTAAAACCAAGTCTTCGAAGGGCATTAGCTATAAGAGACTTCAGTAGCTATGAAGAAATTGTGCGTTGTGCTATCAAGGTAGAAATGGAAGTTGGTGTTACATATCCATCTCATGGTTTTGACAAGAAACGAAAGATGTAGTTCAAGGAGAAATCTCATAATAATGGTGAAAAGAAGATGAATGTTTCCTTATGCAAAAAGTGTGGAAAGAAGCATGGTGGAGATTGTCTTAAAGGAACTAGAAAATGTTTTAAGTGTGGAAAAGAAGGTCATCGAGCAGCTGAGTGTTGAAGTAATGGAAAAAGGGTTTCTAATGATGTGAATAAAGCAAACATTGCAGAGAATGCACCGCCAACACTTCAATGCTTCAAGTGCAAGGAAATGGGGCATTATGCTAATAATTGCCCTAATCCAAGGGTTAGTGATGATCAACATGAGCAACCACTGAAGGCAAAGGACAAAGGGAAATCACATGCGATCACTATTGGCAATGATGAATATGATAACGATGTGGTGGAATGATTAAGTGTTTATGTAATGGGATTCCAAAATAATGTTGTATCATGGAGTATTGGAATATTTATGTATTGGTTTAATGTGGTATTCAAAGTGATTGAGATATTTTTGGAAATAAGATGATATGCGCATAATGAAGGGAAAATAAGAAAATGAAATGTTTAACAATATTCATGAGCTCATGATTGATATAAGGACTAAGTGATATCATGGATTGAGTATATAGAATTTTGAGGATTTTGGTATGTGGAAAGTGTTAACTTTTAACTGCATTCATGTTTTCACTAAGGTATTCAAGAGAATACATGATTAAGGACTTTGAATTTTTAGAATGTGACCAACAAAACATATCTTATGATATGTGGGGATCAACGACAGTATTAAATCTCTGGTAATCGTTGTCACTATATTATGAGAGTGGACTGCAGTATTATGGATAAGCCTAAAGATTAGACTGGATTATGTTGGACATAAGTTAGTATTGTTTAAGGATAAAAGATTTTCAATATTATTGATGGGATGTTATAGTAACGTAGTTTTAGAAAAAGGGACAACCTGCAGGACGGGCGACAGCCCATCGCTTCGGACAAGGCTGTAGGAATCGAACCCACAACCAAAGTGCGACTGGCCTTTATCGCCTACCACTGGCCTACAGGAAGTCCATGTTTAGTAGAAACTAGTTTTATTATATTAAGCAGTATGATATATGAAGTATAAGTCCATTTTAGGAACTATATATGATTAATCTCACTATAGAATGACTTATGTATATTTAATAACTTTTGCTTACCTTTTGTTTGAGACAGATGGAATGACCCGTCATTCTATCACATGATCTGCTAACACTTCACGAATAACAAATTCAACTTCATTTATTTAAGAGATGAAGTGGAAATTGTTCAAGGCACGAACAACAGTGATATTGTATCAATATAAAGTAAGTATTTATTCTAATTCAAATTTTCAACTTTAGGGAAATGATCTTGAAAACCAAAAATGTTGTCCTAGTGATCTTATAACTGATGAATCAGATGGTACCTTAGATCGTCACAAATTTATGGATTTGTGATTACTGGATTTTCCATAGCCATGTTCTCTACCACTCTCCATCAGAACATGATGGTTAGATTTCTCTTCCATATCCATATTTTCACCTATGTGGAAACCCAGTGATTAGTTTATTTGGGTAATCGTTACATTTCATACTTTAGTTTTTAAAGCCAAGTTTTGGTATTCCCTTTTACGATGTGGGTTTCTATTAAAGAAACTTTCAAATAGTAAACCATTTATAACCCCAACGAATTTCGAGGGCGAAATTCATTTTAAGGGCGGTAGAATGTAACAGCCCAAGATTTTATAAAAAAATATTCTTTTAAATTTTATTAATGTCTTGTGTTGAACGCTACACCAAAAGGAGCTTGCACAACACACATCCTTGACTTGACTTGCATTACACGCAATCACGACCTTCCTCGATAGCGTGTGTAGTACGCAATACCGAGTTTCACTAAACAACGATATACTATAAAAATATTATTAAAACTAGCTGTTATGAATAGTAATAACCACTTTTTGAAATCCAGTAAATCTTATTTTTTAAATTGAACTTTATTTTTGGATTCGGAGTATCGAATTTAGCCTAAGGTGAAATTTTTGTACTTTTCGGATAACTTTCATATTCTGATGAATAGTGAAAATTACTAAATTATAATTAAAAACAACTTTTTTAATAGAAATAATTAATAGTGATAAATCATTAATTTGAGTGGTTTTAAAGTATATTTAGAATATATTTTTACAATTTAATACAATGTTGGTCATTGGATGTAGTTTCACATTTAAACTAGACATAAACAAGTGTCAATCTTTTGATAGATATTGTTTCTTAAAAACACGCTATTTGTTTTAACAGCGGGATTTAATTATAAAATTAATTAATGCAACTTTTATTTTATGAATTTGGTAAAATAGACTTCATTTTTGAATTCGGAATATGAAATATAGCTTGGGATGAAATTTTGGCATTGTTCTAAAAAACATCAATTTTTTATGAATAGTGAAACTACTAAGTGGTAGGTTAAAAACTGAATTTTGGATAAAACTTAATTTTACCGCTTATGTGAATGGAATTTCGAAAATCCGAGAGACACGGTTAATATCAAAGACTAAAATGTGGTTCAATGAGATGAAAATAATTTTTTGGTGAATAGTAACTTTTTACTTTTTTTTACCACGGTTAATAGTAAATAAGGTAACTAAGGGTAAATATGATATTAATATTACCCTAACACATATCCTAATTCTATTGAACAAGTGTAATTCGACCAAAAACAAACTTAGGAATAAAATATGACCATTTAGGCCCACTTGGATTAGATTAGGACATTTATTATTAATTTATTTAAAGAAGGGTTAAAATAGTTAAAATCAAAGTTTAATAAGTAAATCATTTTTAATATGGGGTTATACATAGGATAAATTCGACTATAAATATTCATTAGAAAGCTAAAAAGATTTCCTACATGATGGTATTTTATTTGTAATTTTTAGACATCAAATAATATAATTTATTTATGACACAAAAATGATGCAGTAATTATCTTATTAATGAAATATTGACATAATTGATAATATAAATACCAAAATAAATGTAATTTAAGACTTTTTATGAATTACACTAATTTTCTAGGTTACTATGATATATTAGTGTTGATTTAATCAACTTGGTTCGAACATATAATTCTGTTATGACTTTCACAAAAATCATATATCAAATAGTGTCAAAATTGACACAAAATAGTTTTTAAATCAAATATTATATTATTAATTGTTATTTTATTCCTAAAAATCTAAGGTTCGGCCAAATGACATAGATAAGGATATATGTATTAATAATATACAATTTGGGGTTCGTTTGGCATATTATAGTAAGTTTATTAACCATATAGTGAAAGAAAACAAAAAGACACGGTAAAAGTTAAATTAATTAACTTAGAGTTAAATCTAATTGATAAGGTTAAAATAATACCCTAAACATGTCTAAATCTTATTGGTTGATAGGATTTCGACCCATCCCCACCTTAGCTTCAAAATAAGACCCTTTGGAACCATTATAAACCGATTTTGACTTTAATATAAAATAATATTTTGAGATATTCCTAAGGTGCCCCTCTCCTCCCCTATAAAAGGACACCTCCTCCCCCTCCTCCTCACACCAATTTGAGCTCTCAAGCTCGGCCAACCCCTGCCAAAATCTCTTCTCCACTTCCCTAGAAACATCCTAGAGGTTCTGGTCTTACTCAAAGACCAATTTTAGTGCCCTAAGAGGAGGTCTCAAAGAGGCACTTCAAAGAAGAGGTAATTACCGTTACCAATTCTTTCATCTTTATTTCTTCTTCCACTTCTTCTTCTTAGGTTGTTTCATTATGAAGTAATAACATCAGTATCACTCATATACTGATATGTTATTATAAGTATGAAACAACCCTATTTCACCATCTATCCATCCTACGGAAAAAGAAATCACTGCGCGTGCGTACGTACGGAATACCGTCTCCACGCCGTGGTGTAATCTATTTTCCACCACCACCTTACATGGATGGGTATAATGGTGTAAAGAATAACTATACATAGTTATTACAACATCATATTGATTCTGATATATTGTATAATCCACTCCAATTCAATTCAATATTTATAGAAATGATATCATCGCTCGTGCGTACGTACGGACTACCGTCTCCACGACGCGATGAGATTTATTCTCCATGTTAACCATTTAAGAATGATTATAAAGTATATATAAGAAATAATAATGAAATATATGACATTATAAAGCTACTGGATTTATGTATATATATACTTATGTATGTCATCTACTTACTTCCATTTCAAGACAATAAGGAAAGGAAAACAACGTTCATGCGTACGTACGGACTACCGTCTCCATGAACGGTGTTTTTCATTTTATTTATCTACCTATTATATATATATATATACTGAATATATATGATATATAAATCATATTTTATATTCTGGAAGTAAGTAAGTCATGATATATGTAATAATGATGTCAAGAACAACAAGTCAAAACACCTACGATAAATGAAACGATTTTACCCAAAATGCTTCTTTAACATGGAATTTACAAAAGAACGGGTAATATAATGTCATAAGTGAACCATATATGATATTATAACAATGAATATGATTCTTTAATAAGTCAATGACATTATTTAAACCATTATACAGGAGCTTCGGACACGAACAAAGCAAATCGGACCTAAGGTAAGGAAAATACCACAATCTCATTTTTATCCGAGATTGTTTATTCGTAAGTATTTACTGGGGTGTATTTTATCATCCACATCCATGTTTCATCAATATGTAATATTATTTCCATCCACCTACAATTGTTTAAATCCATTTTTACCCTTCGGTGAGTTTTTAGTAATATGTATGAAAGGAATCCTTTGTCGTTTTTCGTACGAGGTACTTTTTGACTTTTCCGACAAAAGTACGAAAAATGTTTTTTTTAACTTATACGACATGAATGGATTTTTAAAGCATTATTTCCAAGAAGCTTCCTTTAAAAGTTTTCAAGTTTATTTTTAATCAAATTCTTTTATTTTAAAGTTGTATGACATGTTATGAAAGGAAAAATGTTTTTGAAGAAGAAAGTATATTTTCCTCAAGAATGGAGTTCAAGTGTTTTATCAAAATTATTTTCCATCTAAGATAATAAAGGGTTCTGTTTTTATCCCTATTATTACATTGATTTGATCATGTTGTGATGGAATTATTTTTATGAATTCCTTTATCTTATATGAATTGATTTATGATGTCATGATGTTTCAAGAATCCCATTTTTGTTACATGTGTTATGCGATGATGTATGTTTTATGATTATGTGGCACACATAAGAAAGGATTCATTATAAGATGGGTGGGACCTATATCTCCCTCCAATGCATTGGGTAAAGATTTTATATCTCATGAGATAGACATGGCTGGAACGGAAGGTTATTTCGGTTCAGTGATACAGGACTGAAACGAGTAGTGAACTCGGTTCAGAAAGGGACTTTGTCCACTAAGATAGTCTTGGCAATGAGTCATGACTAACAAGAAATTATTTCCATGATTATGTGTGCATGCCACAAAGTTTCAAGTTTTATGTTATGATTATGGGGATCTCATTTTCACTTCTATGATTTATCCCATGTTATGATATTATGAGCTCTTTTGCAGGTTAAGATTTCCAAAAGCTATGTTCTTATGTATATGATGTGATTTATATTTCTTTTGTTTACCCTTACTGAGCATTTGAGCTCACCCTTTTATGTTTTCTTTTCCCCAGGATATAAAGAAAGGTTTTTAGGTAAAAAAAAGAAGAAGATCTTTATGGGAGATATTGAAGATCTTTCACCACGATTAGGAGATTACGTTCCGAGTTTCCAAAGACACTAAACTATTACGATCCTTGTGTGTGTTTTGGTTATGTACTAAGTATTCCGCAAAAGTAATGTAATGTCCATGTACGTCAGGTTTCGGGTATCTACAACTATCATGATATAAGTCCCTTGGCCGAACCTTCGATTTTTAGGATTTTAATATCAATTAATAATATAATATTTGATTTAAAAACTCTTTTATGTCAATTTTGACACTATTCAATAAATGATTTTTGTAAAAATCATACCAGAATGATTACATCGAAAACATTTAATTAAATAAATCCTAAAATGTCATATTGACCTAGAAAATTATTTTAATTTATAAAAAGTCTCAAATTATATTTATTTCGGTATTTATAATATCAATTATTCTAATTTTTTATTAAATAGGTAATTATTTCATCATCATTGTGTCATATATAAATTAAATTATTTAAAGTCTAAAAATTATAAATAAATTATAATTATATAGGAAATCTTTTTATATTTCTAATGAATATTTATAGTTGAAAATACAACATATATAACCCTATGTAATAATTGGTTTTCTAAAAGATATATGCTTATGGCATTTTTGTATTTATTATAACTTAATTAAAATAAAGTGTCCCTATCACTTATAAGTGGCTCCATGGGGTCCCAAAATCGACCCAAAGATTCCCATGGTTAGACATGTATCATAAAATAAGGTTAGGACATGTAATAGGGTAATTTTTTATTATTATAATATTTTTTTAACCCTTATTTACCGGATTTACCCTTAACCATGGTAAATAAAATATTTACCGAAATAATTATTCAAAATATCTAAAAATAAAAGTTACATATTTACATAATTTGAAAATCCTGATTACAAATATGGAATCCATTTTTCCAAATGAAAAACACAGAAGTGGCAGAAAATAAGTTAAGATTAATTCCCGTTGTTAAAACTTAAAGCGTGTTTTTAAGAGATAATAACTATCAAAAGATTGACACTTGTTTATGTCCGGTTTATTTGTAAAATAATGTAAAATGACCAAAATTGTATTAAATGGTAAAAATATATTCTAAATATACTTTAAAACCACTCAAATTCATAATTTATCAATATAAATTATTTTTATTAAAAAAGTTGTTTTTAATTAAAATTTAGTAATTTTCACTATTCCTCAAAATATAAATTTTATCCGAAAAGTTCCAAAATTTTACCCTAGGATAAATTCGATATTT
This sequence comes from Viscum album, assembly GCA_963277665.1. Taxonomy (NCBI): domain Eukaryota; kingdom Viridiplantae; phylum Streptophyta; class Magnoliopsida; order Santalales; family Viscaceae; genus Viscum; species Viscum album. The sequence continues at coordinate 135,471,257 of OY728127.1, forward strand.
CAAATCAAAAAATGAAGTCCATTTTTAGAGATAAATTTTATAAAATTTTAAAAAGTAGGTATTACTATTCATTACGGCTAGTTTGATTGGTTGTAGTGTGTGTTAGAACTCAAAGTTGCATACAACACACATTGTTGTCTTATTCAAAGAGAAGCGTACCATGGAAGCTTGGGGTGTTACATTGTAAATTTTTTATGTCCCCATTCTAAAGAATAAATTTATTTATTCAAATTAAATATATAAAAGTTTAAAATATTGGATTTAAAAAGGGTTCACTATTAAAGTTGGTAAAAGTGCATTTTTGAAAAATACTTCTTTTATCTGAAAAAAAAGGAATTTTTTCTTACATTATGTCTAATAAACTCATAATATGGATTCTAAAATTATAAGGATTATATAAAGTATAAAATATAGTAAATACTATTCATAACCTCTTTTGAACGGCTTGTTTGGTATGTCTTGGTGCGCTTGAACTCGGTGTTGCGTGTAGTGTAAGTTATTGAATTTTTTTGAAGAAATAACACACTATGAAATATTGGGGTGTTACATTCTACCCTCCTTCAATAAATTGCGTCTTCACAATTTTAAATTGTTCTTCAAAAATAAAAGGTTGAAAATAGAAAATTTCTTTGTGGGAAAACCCACATCGGAAATTGGGTTACTAAAATTTACTCTTAAAATGAGAAAAAGAGAAATGAAAGGGTCACTACCAAATTAGGATATCGATTAGGAAAACATTGGTGGTAATTAGAGACATATAATTGGAGGAAAATGTAAATATTTATAGGTAATGATTGAGGTCATCAATCACAAACAAGTGTAAAATTGAGGTCCTTAAATTCATCAATCTATGATGATTTGAAATACCATCAGTTCAACAAAACATAGGGTATTAGAATAACAGATTTTGGGTTTTAGGATTCCTTAAATAAAGTATAAGATTTAATTTCTTCATAGAATAATAGAAGAAGAAAAATATATTCTTGACAAGTAGAGTTCCATCCTTTAACTAATTTCTACCCCAAACTCATCTTTCACTCTAATAGATAATAGAACGTAAAAAAATATTCTATTTATCCTATTCGTATAGGGTTCCAAAAAAAAATTTATAATTCATCTACCACATATGTTAAAATCACTACATTATTTATTCCAGGACATCGCGTGAGCCAGTGGTAGGTGATACACCCTTGTTACCCTTCGGTTGTGGGTTCAAGTCTCGCGGCCTTGCCGGACATGACAGGTTGCCGCCCGACCTCCGGGTTGTCCTTTTCTGGCAATCCAAAAATAATCCAAACTAGAACTATCCAAAATACTTTAGTCCAAAATTTATAAGGAAGGTAAAAAAATGAAGATCCTTTTTTCCGTGTAATAACATGTGAACACCTTCATCATGTATTCTTTTAAAATGCTACAAATTCATAAATTACCATAAAACCTTATTGATTACATTCATGGTCCCTTATTCCTTAAGGAATAATGGATATACTCCTTTAATCCAAAAATGTTGTAAACCCCCAACAATGATGGAATATAAAAATCATTAATCAGTTTCAAGGTAGTCAAGAATGTCCAATATAATTTATCCAAATCAATCATGTATTATTCTAAAATCACTACCTCGATATCAGAACCATATTAAGGTTTATCATTCTCTTAACTATATATTTTCCAATAATTTAACCTACTATTGAGACACTTTTCTTTGTTCCACACAATCTCTAGTCCTTAATGAAATAGTACTGCAGTACAATCCCTATATACTCCATAATTATTATAACAATTACATTGTTGATACAACACTCAAATGACACAATCAAAATAATAACTCTAATCATTTCTCTTCATCTTTGGTAGTATCATAACTTGATTATTATCCTATAGAAACATTTGCGGCATAGTCTGATGACTGGGACATAGGTTCGCGTAGTGTCAAACTCCTTTCAAATGAAGCATTTTACATTTGAAACCATTTTCTTACCCTTGCAGTCATGTACTTGGTGCCCTTTTCCTCCACACATATAACAATATCCCATTCCTTTCAGGCAAGTTCCAGGGTGTTTCATCCAATAGTTATCACTTATGGGAAAATTATTCTTTTCCCTCTCCCCTTTATCCATCTTTCTCTCTTCCATCCTTTTCTTCTCTTACTTCCCTTCAAATCCATATGACTCAATAAACTCTTTACATATCTTATCAACACATGATATTATTTCTTCATATAATGATAATACATGGGAGACTATTTCTCTTATAAATTCTGGATTAAGACCATGAATGATATGATCCTTCTTTCTATTTAGATCATGTACATTGCTAGAGTTCTCATTCCTTCAACTGGGCGCCATTTATAAACAATGGCATACACTAGATTAGGTTATGAATAACAATACCTAATCCCAAACTTGTAAAACACATAACATCAATTATATAGTTTATGTATATAATCCATAATAAAAATGTCTCCTTTGAGGAAGTATATACTCATAAACCCTTCATAATGGTTTGTAAAGAAAATGAGAATTATCCTAAGCATATCCCACGAGAGTGTCATAACCAAGAGTGCAGCAAGACCCGTTGTCGTGCACCAGTTCTCGTTCGAGTCTAGCTCAAAGCGGTGTTTTCGGGTTTTACCCCTAGGTACATCTATGCTAGAGCCACCTCTACCTGCTCGTATCTAGACATGGATGTATTGCTTGGAAAACTCACAAAATCTCTACAATACCAAAATTCTAGGAAGTTCTTCTATACTAATCCTCAAAGTCTATCTTAGGGATGTGTGCTCTAATAAAAGTTTATCTAAATATAGTTTCCAAGGTTATTGGTAAACATCATCTGATACCAACTGTAAAGCCCCGACCCCAGTGACCCAGATTCAGTGCATTATTTTAATTCATTGGCATGATTACAAAGAATAATTTCCCAATGGACCGATCAGTTTATCAGTCTTGGAAAATAGATTAAATACATGAATGTTACATTACACATCATAACATAAAAAACAACATAAATAATCCTTTATGAATGCCATTATTCCCTTGTCTTAACCCTGCATATCAATCACAATATAGTTCTTGGAATCCTGGGAAAATTAAAACATAGAAAGGGGTGAGCTCAAATGCTCCGTAAGGGTAAAAATACAGCGGAAACTTTCGTAAATAAACATAAATATTTAAGGCAATGTATAACTAAAACAAAAGCCTTTTAAACTTAAACTTCATTATAGTATGACAAAAAGAAAATGAAATAATTCCATTTACTTATTCACATGGATATTATACTAATAGAATAATCACATGCAATATCAATAACAACTTTCATAATGATGGAATGCATAATGCCAGACTATCATAACCACATATCCAAGGCCTTGTGCCAAGACTATAAATACGATTTTGTCAAGGCCTTGTGCCAAGACAATAGTTTGTCTCATGAGACCTACCGATGCATCGAGGATCTATAGCAGTCTCCACCTGTCACTTACTAAGTCCAATGCATTCTCATATGAAAAGGTTTAAACATAACATAAACATTCTTATTAAAACTAGCATATGAAATGTCAATTAGTTCTCCATAAACCATGAATGGTATAAAAATAACACATCCACAGTTAAAAATATCACATAACCTTTAATACAATACAAAAGTTTTGTATCATAATAAATCAACTTCAAATAAGCTTAAAATCCATCTAAGTATGTTGACATAGATGAAATCAAAACTATTTGAGAGAAATATCTCTTTTCTCGAAATCATTGAAAAGTCACACATTTATAAAGGATGTAATTTAAAAGAGATTTTTGAATCAAAGTGTCCCATACCACTTTGAAACATTTGAAAAGAAATATCATTTCAAAACACTCATATACATATAAATAAATCCTTAAAATCATTTTGAAAACATGGACATTAATTAAAAAGATTTTGAAAGATAAATCATTAAAACATTTAAAATTATGATCTTGATAAAGAGTACCTTTCACAAATTCTTAAAATATTCATTTTGAAATAATTTAAAAGACACATAATTATAAAATAAAACATTTAATTTGAAAATATTCTTATAATCTTGTAAGGGAAGCTTCGACGGAAAATAGCCGCACCCGCCGTATAACTTAAAAAAAACATTCTTACCTTAATTCTGTCGAAAAGTTTAAAAAATAACTTGTTTGGAAAACGACGGAAAGATTCTTTTCTAAAATTCTTATAAAAATTCAAACAAGGGTATAAATGACTTTAACCCATATTCTGTAAAACAGTAAGATTTTTTTCAAATACATTTTAAGAAACGTGGATTTGGATGATAAAGAGATCCCAGTAGATTATTACGTATAAACAACGTCGGATAATGAAGAGATTGCGAAATAAACCCTTACCTTGTACTTTTCTTTGGTTGGGGTTAGGTTAACCTCTTTTATAATGGTTAAATAATTTTTATTAAATTATAAAAGAATCATATACATTAATATGATATCATATATGATCTTTTAACATTGATTTGTTAATAATATCTTAGTATTATCGTTGTTTCGGGTGTTAAATTACTCGTTTTCTTTTATATGTTTTGTTACATAAGTTGTGATTGTCATGGATATATTGTATCTTAATCAAATCCTTAATTATATCAAGTCCTTAGATACTATTATTAATCATCATATGAGATTTATACTTGAATGGATGCGATGGAGAATGAATCTCCTCGCGTTCGTGGAGAAGGTAGTCTGTACGTACGCATGAGGGACAATATCATTCTTTTGTTATTAAAATAATATATAATAGGATGGTATATAATATATACAGAATCTTTATCATGTTATATTTATTACTTACATGAATTACACATCATTATTATGCCCATCCAAATAATAATTTATTGAATAACAATTACACCTCGACGTGGAGACGGTAAGCCGTACGTACGCACGTATGGTGACATGTTATTCAAAGGATGGATATAATATTGAAATATGATTGTAAAATATAATAACATCAAATTATATTTCATATACTAGAGTTATTATTTGAGAATTTTAATAACAAATAAAGAAGATGTGGAAGAATAAAGGAACTTGAAAAAGGGTGGTGAAATCATTACCTCTTCTTCGGGTTCTTCCTTTTGATTTGATCAAAAGGGATCCATAAGTTGGCTTTATTACTAAATTAAGGCCTCTGGGATGAATTTAGAGAAGTTTAGAGAGTAGTTGGGTAGAGTTTGGACGAACTAAATGGCTTTGAAGGTGTGATTTAATGATAAGGGAGAGTTCCCTTTTATAAGAGGGGTGAGGGGCACCTTTGGAAAAGCTAGACATATTATTTTATAATAAATTCATATTCGGTTTCTAATGTCTCCAAAGTGGATTATTTAAAGTTTAATATGGGTATGGGTCTAAAATAACTCAACAAATATAATTTAGACTGGTTTGGGTCACTATATTAACCTTATCTTTAAGTATTAACTCTTAGTTAATTAGTTTCACTTTTACAATGTCTCTTTGTATTTTTATATTATATGGTTAATAAACATACTATATACATCCAAGAGAACCACATGTGGTCCATTAATGATACTCCTACCATTATATAAGTCTCTTGTCCGAACCGTAGATTTTTAGGAATTTTATATCAATTAAAAATATAATATTTTTAAAAAAAACTCTTTTATGTCAATTTTGGCACTATTCAATAATTGATTTTTGTAAAACTCATAACAGAATGATTACTTAGAAAAAAGTTATTTATATAAATCCTAACATTTCATATAAACCTAGAAAATTATTTTAATTTATAAAAAGTCTCAAATTATATTTATTTGGGTATTTATAATATCAATTATTCTACTTTTTCATTAATTATGTAATTACTGCATCATCATTGTGTCATATATAAATTACATTATTTAACGTCTAAAAATTATAAATAAATTATCATTATTTATGAAATATTTTTATCTTTCTAATTAATATTTATTGTCGAACATCCAACATATATAACCCTATGTAAAAATTGTTTTTCTAAAAGATATATGCTTTTGTCATTTTTGTATTTATTTTAACTTAATTAAAATAAAGTGTCCCTATCACTTACAAGTGGCTCCATGGGGTCCCAAAGTCAACCCAAATATTCCCATGGTCGGACATGTATCAACCAATATGTTTAGGACACGTTTTAGGGTAATTGTTTATTATTATAATATTTTTTAACCCTTATTTACCGGATTAACCCTTAACCATGGTAAATAAAATATTTACTGAAATAATTATTCGAAATGTCTAAAAATAAATGTTACCTATTTACACAATTTGAACATCCTGATTCCAAATGTGGAATCCATTTTTCCATATTCAAAACACAGAAGTGGCATAAATTAATTTAAAATCAATTCCTGTTGTTAAAACAAAAAGTGTGTTTTTAAGAGATAATAACTATCAAAAGATTGACACTTGTTTATGTCTGGTTTAATTGTAAAATTATGTACAATGACCAACAATGTATTAAATGGTAAAAAAATATTATAAATATACTATAAAACTACTGAAATTAATAATTTATCATTATAAATTATTTTGATTTAAAAAGTTGTTTTTAATTAAAATTTAGTAATTTTCACTATTCATCAAAATATAAATGTTATCCGAAAAGTTCCAAAATTTCACCCTAGGATAAATTCAATATTTCTTATCCAAAAATGAAGTCCATTTTGAGAGATACAATTTATAAAATTTTAAAAAGTAGGTATTACTATTCATTACCGCTAATTTGATTGGTTGTAGTGTGTGTTAGAACTCGAAGTTGTGTACAACACACGCTACTGTATTATTCAAAGAGAAGCATACCATGGAAGCTTTGGGTGTTATATTGTAAATTTTTTTATGTCCCCATTCTAAATAATAAATTTATTTAGTCAAATTGAATATATAAAAGTTTAAAATATTGGATTTAAAGAGGGTTCACTATTAAAGTTGGTAAAAGTGCATTTTTGAAAAATACTTCTTTTATCTGAAAAAAATGAATTTGTTCTTACATTATGTCTAAAAAACTCATATTATGGATTCTAAAATTATAAGGATTATATAATGTTTAAAATTTAGTTAATACTATTCATAACCTCTTTTGAACGACTTGTTTGGTAAGTCATGGTGCGCTTGAACTCGGTGTTGCGTGTAGTGCAAGTTATTGAATTATTTTGAAGAAATAACACACTATGAAATATTTGGGTGTTAAAAAAACATGGTTTTTACGTAATGTGACTGTCTAATGAGATCACAAGAGTATCAGGGGTGACTATAGATTTTTCACATCCAAGATCTTCTATTTTAGAGAAAAAACATGGTTCTCATGTTTACTAAAAACAATTCGTCCTATTTCTGATGTCTAAAAGTAACCCTATAGAACTGGATTGGGAAAAGTAAAAGCCAGAAAATTTGATGAAATGTTTCAGTTTGAGGAACATTCCCATATGTGGCCTCTAAAATTTTTAGCATATGGATTTTGAATGGTTTGTGCATGGTTAGCAAAATCAAGAGCATCAACCATGTAAGGTAGATACGAGATCATGGTTAGAAAACAGTTTGTCCACATGTGAGGAAAAACTATTTAACCCTATGTTTATTAGTTAAATTAATAAAATGACCATAAAAATCAATATAACATTCATCATTTCCTCTCTTATAGACAATTTAAATCCAAGATGATTAGGAGCTCCTTCGATGCTAAGTTACTAGGATTTAGTGATGAATCATCATCCAGACTCAAATTCATACATTATTTGTCTCACTGGATCAATGACGGTATGTCCTTCATTTATCCTATGTCGTTATTCTTCTTTCTTCATATATACATATTTATTTAGATTAAGTATAATATTCCATATTTTTAGGATTTTCATCTCTTCATCATTTCTCTCTTAATCTGGACCGAATTATAGGTTGATATTGGATTATTATTATATCGTGGGCATAAAATAGGAGTTCTATACCTTTCTCTCAAGGTTTAGTGTTTTATGTGTATAATTGTTACTGTACCGCAAGTATGACCTTCTATAGGTGCCATTATAATTGATTAAATGTCTAAATTTAATGAATTAGACCCTATTTGGTTTTAGCATGAGTACTATTATGGTTTTTGGAGGTCATTTACCACATCATAGGCCTCTTATGGGGTGCACCATTGTTTATTCTAGATGTTATACCACCTTATTGGGTGTGTGTGAGATTTCCAATTTTAGTATGTAACATAATGATAATTTATGATGGTTTTTATGGGTGTGAGAACCTTGTTTTACCTATTCAATTTTAAATTAATGGAATGATTTGAATTTATTTGATAGGAGAAGGTTGTATCGCCCATTCCTTTTATGGATTATGATTAATTTTTTTCATGGAATTTTTTAATGGAATTGAAGTACTTATTATATGATTGTTTAAATAACTGATTTGGTATTGATATTTGCAGTTGATTCCCTCGTCGAGCTCCTTGGAACCATACTAAATTATATTCCATTGAAATTTATAGTCCATAGATCATTGTTATAGTAGAGGATTCTCAAGACATGTTTACTCTTATGACCCTAATTCTATAAGATTCCATGGACCTTGGCACCCCATGGATCCCCCATGATTTTACTTGCATAAGAAATGATCTATAAAAATCCTCTTTGGTCACTACTGAAGACTTTACAAAGTTCCCATAAATAAATTCATGGGAATTTATGAAGATTAATTGGTCTTCTTTTCCTTGGATCCATCCCTTCTTGGTTTGAAATTTGATTACATGAAATTGGCCACTGTGGAAGTTATACATGATTACATGGTGAGGATATTGTTTATATTTTTATATGAATTATTGATATCTTTGGTATGGGTATCAGATTTTTGTTCATAGTATATATAGTTGTCACACATTATTATTTATGATTTATAGTTTCTCTAATATATGGAATTTTTATTTTTATTTAAAGGGATCCTTTTTTGACTGGCCAAGATCACAAATTACTTTTTTTAATTTATACTTTTTATATAATTGAAACTAATTTTTTATATTACACAGACTAGAAATTTTATTTACAAAAATAGAGGTGGACTATTTTTTATTATCTAAAACACTATTCGGGCCACCTTGGGGTATCCAGACAGATTTCACAGACACAGGTAGGGACCAAGAAAGCTCATGTTATACAATTTTTTATTAATCTTCTTTAAAAAAGTGGATCACATTTCTGATCATCATTAATGATACTATATGGTTATAGATTTTTTCATTTTTACATTTGAATAATGCACCATATTGTTTTCCTGTAAACCTATTTTTCTGTATTGTGAAGACATGACACATCATTTTGTAAATGATATTTTCATTGGAATTTTTTATTTATTATATTCTTGTATGTTTATCATATATCTATTATTAAGTAACATATCAGATTCTATAAGTTAATCGATATGGTTATTATCATTTCACTATAATATGACATAAGGAATAGTATCCACACATACATACCCTATGCCCTCACTACTAGTCGTTATCCTCTAGAATATGGGGAGGTGATCATGAGGCCATGTGACCCACCAGATCAGGTTACCATTTAGTGATTATGGGGTCCGGCTATTAAAAAATATCTTTGAAGAAATGTAAGATGTTTGGACTGTGAAATAGAAGGACTGAAAGAAGGTAAATGGTTTGAAAAAATGGAATGATTGATTAATGTAATTGATGAGAATAAGGGTCACTCTATGTGTAATTGATGGTTGTATGTGTCAAATGTAAAAATTATGTCCATTATCAAATATATTTTCTAAATAGAATGATCATGATTAAAAGATGTAAGGTTGTACGAGTAATCGGTATATTTCTGATGATAAAGATACCAGAAATTAAATAGGAAATGAAGAAGTGTTACGGATTAAGATGAGAAATATTAGTTAATAGTGAATGAAGAAATTAAAATGACCGATCTAATTATGAATTTGGATTCAATGAATTATATATTTGTTTTTTTATTTTGGTTATTAGAATTATCAATCATCAATGGATTGTTCCACATTATTTATTGATAAATTTTCATCAAGAATATTTCAAAATGTGTTGATGGACCATAAATATTTTTTAATGTAATTGTAATATTTTTATTAATTGAGGATAAATAATAATATTTTCATGATGTATAGAAATCAATTTTTATTTTGGATAAAGTGATGAATCAAATGGGTAATGTATATTGGATAGTATTGATGACCTATTATTTAAGTAATAGTTTTTTTTACAATGTGGTTTATGTTATAATTTATGGTGATTACAATATTATTGAATATATGGAATATGTTCAATAATATATGGCCTTAGTAATCATAAATGTTTTAACAGTGGATTTATGGTAATTATTTTTATTTCAAAACATCAATAGAATATATGACTAAATAATTCATATATTTATAATTTGACCAATAATATGTCCTTAGTATTGTTTGGATGACAAATCATAGGATTATTTTCATGAAATTTAGTGACCCTATTTATAAATTTTCATAATTCATAACAGATGTATGGTTAACCTGTAAAGAACCATAAAAATCAAGGGAAATTTTTTCTTAATTTTCTTTGGGATTTTATAAGAATGTAGTTTCTGACGGCACCTGATTTCAAGGCCCGGTGTGCCCGAAATCATTTTCCGAAGTTTGGCTTGGATGAGTTCAGTGAACGAACAAGCTTGTTTTCCTAAATTTTGAACCAGTGCTCGAAATCAATATCTGAGGGCACCGATGGAATCACAGCGCCAATAATTGCTTAGAAACACATATTCCGGAGTTGCGTTTACACAGGAGGAGTTGTTAAAAAATTGTGGAAGTTAAAAATAAAATATAAATACAAATTTTATTTTTATTTCAAAGTGGTTGTCCTTTGAGTGGAAGTTGGGAACCACCCTACTTCCCATGAAAGGTTATGAGGGCGGTGGGGCCCACATGAACCCCACCACTTCATATTCCGTAAACTCCCATAACCCTCCTATTAAATGACACATGAGTTAATTAAGTGGTTTAATTCAATTATTTTTTGAATTTCATACTTGAGTCATGAGTAACAAAATAAGTGAAACACTTATTTTATTATTGATGGGCTTGTTGTGTTGAGTCTTTGGGAGAAAAAGCGAAATCATGAAGTTCTTCATTCTTCGTCGAAGAACGCGAAGAACGCACCAACGCCAACGAAGAACGTCGACCTCCGATGATGGATGACGGTGAGGGACGCCTTCCTCGGAGATCAAACACCAATGATCCTCTCCTTCCGCGACACCTTCTTCCGCGATGGTTAATTCTGTGGAGAACCCTCGCTCAACAAATTCAACGAGGTAGGGGATTTTGTTTTTGTTCGTGATTACTTCCATTGTCGTTCTTCGTGAATCTTTTCCACTTTCTATCGATTAACGGGAGGGGTCCGGACCACACTACATGACCGATCCTCATCCCTTGTCTTTGTGTTGTTGTGGTACGCACGAAGCAGTGCGGTGCAATGGAACTGCGCGGGATCAAACGAAAAGGGTGTGCGACACCGTTGTTGTAACACCCGAGACATTTATGTTATATAAATCATCAAAGGAATCTTTTTCTACACAACACTTGCTTGGCTTGCTTTACACGCAATCACGACCTTCCTCGATAGCTTGCGTCGTACGCAATACCGAGTTTCACTAAACAACAATATGCTATTAAAACTAGCCGTTATGAATAGTAATAACCACTTTTTGAAATTTTATAAATTTTATTTTTCAAAATGGACTTCATTTTTGGAATCAGAATATTGAAATTAGCCTAGGGTGAAATTTTGGTATTTTTCTGAAAAATTTCAATTTTTGATGAATAGTGAAACCACTAAGTGGTAGGTTAAAAACTGAATTTTGCATAAAACTTAATTTTACCGCTTCTGTGAATGGAATTTCGAAAATCCGAGAGACACGGTTAATATCAAGGACTAAAATGTGGTTCAATGAGATGAAAATAATTTTTTGGTGAATAGTAACTTTTTACTTTTTTTACCGCGGTTAATAGTAAATAGGGTAACTAAGGGTAAATATGATATTACTATTACCCTAACACATGTCATAATTCTATTGGACAAGTGTAATTCGACCAAAAACAAACTTAGGAATAAAATATGACCATTTAGGCCCACTTGGATTAGATTAGGACATTTATTATTAATTTATTTAAAGAAGGGTTAAAATAGTTAAAATCAAAGTTTAATAAGTAAATCATTTTTAATATGGGGTTATAAATAAGATAAATTCGATTGTAAATATTCATTAGAAGTCTAAAAAGATTTCCTACATGATGGTATTTTATTTGTAATTTTTAGACATCAAATAATTTAATTTATTTATGACACAAATATGATGCAGTAATTATCTTATTAATGAAATATTGACAAAATTGATAATATAAATACCAAAATAAATGTAATTTAAGGCTTTTTATGAATTCCACTAATTTTCTAGGTTACTATGATATATTATTGTTGATTTAATCAAATTGGTTCGAACATATAATTCCGTTATGACTTTCACAAAAATCATATATCAAATAGTGTCAAAATTGACACAAAATAGTTTTTAAATCAAATATTATATTATTAATTGTTATTTTATTCCTAAAAATCTAAGGTTCGGCCAAATGACTTAGATAAGGATATATATATTAATAATAAACAATTTGGGGTTCGTTTGGCATGTTATAGTAAGTGTATTAACCATATAGTGAAAGAAAACAAAAAGACACGGTAAAAGTTAAATTAATTAACTTAGAGTTAAATCTAATTGATAAGGTTAAAATAATACCCTAAACTTGTATACATCTTATTGGTTGATAGGATTTCGACCCATCCCCACTTTAGCTTCGAAATAAGACCCTTTGGAACCATTATAAACCGATTTTGACTTTAATATAAAATAATATTTTGAGATATTCCTAAGGTGCCCCTCTCCTCCCTTATAAAAGGGCACCCCCTCCCCCTCCTCCTCACACCAATTTGAGCACTCAAGCTCGGCCAACCCCTGCCATTTTCCCTTCTCCACTTCCCTAGAATAATCCTAGAGGTCCTGGTCTTCTCCAAAGACCAATCTTAGTTCCTTAAGTGGAGGATTCAAAAAGGCTTTCCAAAGAAGAGGTAATATCCATTACCGATCTTTTCAATTTCTTTCTTCTTCAACTTCTTCTTCTTTAGTTGTTTCATGATAAATTAATAACATCAGTATTACTTACATACTGATATGTTATTATAAATATGAAACAACCCTAATTCACCTTCTATCCATCCTACGGAAAAATGAAATCACCGCGCGTGCGTACGTACGGAATACCGTCTCCACGCCGTGGTGTAATCTATTTTCCACCATCACCTTACAAGGATGGGTATAATGGTGTAATGAGTAACTATATATTATTATTATTAAGTAATATTGATACTGAAATAATATATATATATACTCCAATACAATTCCACGATCATAGGAACGATATCATCACTCGTGCGTACGTACGGAATACCGTCTCCACGATGTGATGCGACTCGTTCTACATAATGATTGTATAAATGAATTGAATGAATGAATATGGTATATACTACACTAATACCATTCTGGAAATGAATTATCTATAACCTAAAGATAAGAATAAGAATTTATTCGACAAAACACGCATAAGAACAAAAAGTTATAAAGACCCGAGTAACAAGTAACAATGAAATATTACTAACAAGAAGCTAATAATATGACCATATATGATCTCATATCAATATTTATGATTCTGGAATAAGTCAATAACATTATTTAAACCATTATACAGGAGCTTCGGACACGAACAAAGCAAATCGGACCTAAGGTAAGGGAAATATCACAATCTCATTTTTATCCGAGATTGTTTATTCGTAAGTATTTACTGGGGTGTATTTTATCATCCACATCCATGTTCCCTCAATATGTAATATTGTTTCCATCCACTTGAAATAGTTTAAATCCAATTTTACCCTTAGGTGAGTTTTTAGTAAAGAATATGAAAGGAATCTTTTGTCGTTTTTCCGTACGAGGTACTTTTTGACTCTTCCGACAAAAGTACGAAGAATGTTTTTTTTAACTTATACGGCATGAATGGATTTTTAAAACATTATTTCCAAGAAGCTTCCTTTACAAGTTTTCAAGTTTATTTTTAATCAACTTCTTTTAGTTTATAATTGTATGACATGTTAAGAAAAGAAAAGTGTTTTTGAAGAAGAAAGGATATTTTCCTCAAGAATGGAGTTCAAGTGTTTTATCAAAATTATTTTCCATCTAAGATAATAAAGGGTTCTGTTTTTATCCCTTTAATTACATTGATTTGATTATGTTGTGAGGGAATTATTTTTATGAAGTCATTTGCCTTATATGATTTTATGATGTCATGATGTTTCAAGAATCCCATTTTTGTTACATGTGTTATGCGATGATGTATGTTTTATGATTATGTGGCACACATAAGAAAGGATTCATTATAAGATGGGTGGGACCTATATCTCCCTCCAATGCATTGGGTAAAGATTTTATATCTCATGAGATAGACATGGCTGGAACGGAAGGTTATTTCGGTTCAGTGATACAGGACTGAAACGAGGAGTGAACTCGGTTCAGAAAGGGACTTTGTCCACTAAGATAGTCTTGGCAATGAGTCATGACTAACAAGAAATGATTTTCCATGATTATGTGTGCATGCCACAAAGATTCAAGTTTTATGTTATGATTATGGGGATCTCATTTTCACTTCTATGATTTATTCCATGTTAAGATATTATGATCTCTTTTGCAGGTTTTGATTTTCATAAAGATATGATATGATTTTTATTTCCTTTATTTGCCCTTGCTGAGCATTTGAGCTCACCCTTTTATGTTTTCTTTTCCCCAGGTCAGGAAGATGGATATTAAGTAGAATATGCTAAAAGGGACCCTAGATATGATGAAATAAATGGGAGACACTGTAGAAGTTTTATGAACCAGTTGTTTATGTTTCCCAGTTTCTAAAGACACTATACCTATACGGTCCTTTGTGGTTTTGCCATATGTTGTAATAAGTGTGCTTCAATTTTGAAGTATTAACAATGTATGTAAAGTATGGGTCGTTATAGTTGGTATCACAGGGAGGTTATAGTCATCCTTTGGAAACTAGGATGTGAAAGCCTTAGTAAGAACCCTAAGGATAAGTCTAAGCATAGAACACAATCTTAGTGTTTTAGAAATGGCCTTGAATAACCTAGGATAAGACCTTAAGCATGAAAATTTTATTCTTGAATTATGTGGTTTCCTATTATAATTAGTGTTGCTCACACTATTCTTCTTGGTTTTAGTCAATGGCTGGAACCCGAAGGAACCGTGTTAATGCGGAATGCGATGGGAAATGCAATGATTGTCCCCCTGAGCAACCAAACGATATGGGAGCTGGAATGCAAAATCTTGTAGCCATGCTCACACAACTTTCTCAAGCTATGAATCATGCAGGATTTCCAAACGAACAAAGGAGGGAGCAACATTCTGTTGAATCCTTCATGAGGCAGCGTCCACCATCTTTCAGCGGGTCTACTGATCCATTAGTTGCTGAACAATTGATTAGTACTACTGAAAAGATATTTTCAGTTCTTCAATGTTCTGAGCATGATAAAGTCATCCTAGCAGTGTATCGTTTGGAAGGAGATGCTGATCAATGGTGGAATCTTGTTAAGAATACAAGGCAAAGGGATGAAATTGATTCTATGGAATGGGATGAGTTCAAGAACTTATTTTTCAATAAGTACTTCCCTCGTATTCTCCGAACAAAGATGGAGAAAGAGTTCCTTGAACTGAAGCAAAGGGATGATGAATCTGTTGGTACCTATGAAGCAAATTTTACCAGACTTGCAAGGTACGCTTCTGGTATTATTATCCAACCTGAGAGTAAGATCGATCGATTCTTTAGTGGCTTAAAACCAAGTCTTCGAAGGGCGTTAGCCATAAGGGACTTCAATAGCTACGAGGAAATCGTTCGATGTGCTCTGAAAGTCGAGATGGAGATTGGAGTAACCCATCAGTCACATGGGTTTGATAAGAAGAGGAAGATGGAATTCAAAGAAAAATCTAAAGAGCACATGGAAAAGAATATGAACTTTCCCTTATGCTCAAAGTGTGGAAAGAAACATGGAGGGAGTTGTCTTAAAGGGACAAGTAAATGTTTTAAATGTGGAAAGGAAGGTCATCGGGCATTTGAATGCCGTGATAATGGGAAGAAGATGTCTAATGATGCAAACAAAGGAAGGGATACACAGAATGAACCTGCTACACTTCAATGTTTCAAGTGCAAGGAGATGGGGCATTATGCCAATCAATGCCCAAATCCAAGGGTTGATGATGATGGTCGACGTCAACAAACTCTTAAGGCTAAAGAAAAAGGAAAGTCACATGCAATTTCTATCAGCGATGTGGAGTACGATAACGATGTGGTGAAAGGTACACTTACCATCCACTCTAAAGTAGCAAATGTTTTATTTGATTCTGGATCCACCCACTCTTTTATTTCTGAAAAATTTTCTAAGGGTATCACCGTATTACCTCAACAATTAGATGTTGAGTTAGCTATGACAACACCTAATGGCACATCAATCGCATCAGAAGATTATAATTCTTCTCCGATCGAAGTTTGTGGGAAAGTGCTTCCTGCAAATCTTGTGATCCTTCCTTTAGTGGAATTTGATGTGATTCTTGGCATGGATTGGCTTTCTCTACATGGAGCTCATATCAATTGCCAAAGAAGGGAAGTCACATTTCATATTCCAGATCAACCTAGGATCGTCTATCCATGCAAGGATGAACATAACCTTCCAGTGGAAATTTCTTCCATCTTATGGGTATTGATTCCACTAAATGAAGGTTATTTATCTCAAATAGTTGGTGAGAAACTCACGATTAAGAATATTCCCATTGTACGGGAGTTTGATGATGACTTTCCGGAGGAATTACCGGGTCTTCCACCAAATCGTGAAGTTGAGTTTTCAATAGAACTCGTACCGGGTGCTTTGCCTATTTCAAAGACACCTTATAGAATGGCCCCAATGGAGTTGCAGGAATTGAAGAAGCAACTCCAAGAGAATCTTGATAAGGGATTCATACGCCCTAGTGCGTCACCTTGGAGAGCACATGTTCTATTTGTTAAGAAGAAAGATGGATCAATGAGACTCTGCATTGATTATAGAGAACTTAACAAGATCACTATCAAGAACAAATATCCTCTCCCACGCATTGATGACTTATTTGACCAACTACGCGGAGCTCAATACTTTTCCAAGATTGATCTTTGTTCAGGGTATCATCAATTAAGGGTCAAAATGGAGGATATACCAAAGACGGCTTTCCGTACAAGGTATGGACACTATGAATTTATAGTGATGCCATTTGGTCTTACTAATGCCCCTGCTATCTTCATGGATCTAATGAATAGAGTCTTTAGAGACTATCTTGATCAATTTGTGGTAGTCTTTATAGACGATATTCTTGTCTATTCAAAGAGCAAGGAAGAGCATGAAGATCACTTGAGAATTATATTGAAGACCCTGAGAAAAGAGAAGCTTTATGCCAAATTTACCAAGTGTGAATTTTGGCTTCAAAAAGTTGCATTTTTGGGTCATATAATCTCAAAAGAGGGGATATCTGTGGATCCAGCAAAAACAGAGGTTATCGAAAGATGGTCAAGACCAACAACAGTAACTGAGATCCGAAGTTTTCTTGGTTTGGCTGGATATTATCGACGTTTTGTAAAAGATTTTTCACGGTTATCTAATCCAATCACCAAGTTGACTCGGAAAGGAGTTAAGTTTGTCTGGACAGAGGAATGTGAAGAGAATTTCAAGGAGTTGAAAAGAAGGTTATCCAGTGCACCTGTGCTCACACTGCCTTGTAGTGGAGAAAGGTTTGTGATCTACAGTGATGCATCCAAGAAGGTATTGGGGTGTGTTCTTATGCAAAATGATATGGTGATAGCTTATGCCTCACGACAGTTGAAAATCCATGAGCAAAATTACCCAACACATGATTTGGAGTTGGCTGCGGTAATCTTTGCATTAAAGATTTGGAGGCATTACCTTTATGGTGAAAGGTGTGATATTTATACTGATCATAAAAGTTTAAAGTATATTTTCACACAAAAGGAGTTGAATATGCGCCAAAGAAGATGGTTGGAGCTGATTAAGGATTATGACTGCTCAATCCATTACCACCCTGGGAAAGCAAACAAGGTGGCAGATGCATTAAGTCGACAAGACCATGCTATTTTATCCATGATGAGTGTAAAGACCCGCAAATTTCAAGGGAATTTTTTTTTCTTAATTTTTTTTGGAATTTTACAAGAGCGCAGCTTCAGACGGCACCTGATTCCGAGGCCCGGTGTGCCCGGAATCAATTTCCGATGTTTGGCTCGGGTACGTTCAGTGAACGGACGAGCGGGTTTTTCTATCTTTTGAACCGGTGCCCGGAATCAAATTCTGAGGGCACCGATGAAATCGCAGCGCCGGTATTTGCTTAGAAACGCCTCTTCCGGAGTTGCGTTTGCTCGGACGTGGTTTTTAAATTTTGCGGCTTAAGTCAGAAATAAAATAAAGTTTGTGCGACAACTTTATTTTATTTCACTTAAACTGCTTGGAAGCCACTTAAAGTCACTTAAAGGCGGCTTGAACTGAGTTGAACTGGATAGGATGCTATCCAGAAATATCCTACCCCTTGGTAGGATATTTGTGCGGTGGGACCCGCACGAGCCCCGCCGTTTCTTTCGCTAAGTAACGCACCCGCGAAAACCCGTCAAAGTAACTGAAAAGTCAACCGACGTGTTTTCTTTAATTCTTAACAGACCATTTAATTGGGTGGTTTTTTTCGTGAATTAAATGGACTGTTTCTTCGTAAATTAATTGGGTCGTTACTTATGCGTTTTATGTTTGTTGGCAAAATAATAAAATAGACAAACTTGTCTATTTTGGAGGATTGCTATCGTTGTGCAATTCCTCTGAGCCTCCACCCTCTCCGCGAAGAACGCGAAGAACGCGAAGAACGTGAAGAACGCGAAGAACGCCGGAACCAGAATCCGACGACGCACGATCCGCGACGTCAACAGGTTTTACGCGACCTTCTTCTTCTTCTTCTTCGGTGCCTCTTCTTCCGCGGCGAACCTGCGATCGGCGGTCAAAGGTGAGAATCGAAACTTCTAAATTCTCCCTTCTTAATTTCAATAACAACGGATTTAATTAATTAAATCTGTTTGTTCTTGATCCGGAGATTGGCGACGCGACGCTGGATACCGCGACGACGTGACGATCTCCTTCTTCCGCGACGACCTCTCGTCCGACGACGACTTCGAGGTAGGGATTTATTTTGGAAAAGTTACCCCTTTTAAATTTTCTCATGAACGTTCTTGAAAATTTAAAAAGCCGGTTTCAAGCGAACAATTTTATCTTTAAATAAAATTGTTGGATCATGTGTTGATCATCTTATTTCTTTTCTCCCGTTGTTTATGATTAACGCGAAGGGAGCGGGTCTAACGAACAAGACCCGGTAACCCTCCGCCGATCTTCCCTTTTTGTGCGGATTTGGCGGACGACGACGAACCTGGCGGCAAGGGCAATCCGTTGTTTCCGCAGTGAAGATCGTCCCCCGGGAGGAGCAACGGCGCAGACGGGAAAGGAAACGGGCCACCGGAGCAACTCCGGCAGCCCGCGGAAGGAGGCGGCGGCGCGGGTCGCCGGCGCCCGGCGCGCCGCCGTGGAGATCTTCCGCCGCGGCTGAAGCCGCGGCGGCGGCGGCCGGTTCTGCGGCCGCGCGGAACCGGGAACGGACGCGGCGGCCCGGCCGCGTCCGCGTGACAGGCGGCCCCCCGCGGGGGCCGCGTTTCTCCAAATGCCGCGGGTCAAACCCGCGGCGGCGGCCTGCTCGGCCGCTCGGCCGAAGCCGAGCCGGCCGGTCCAGTCGGCCGGGCCGCGCCCAGGCCGGACCGGACCCGGCCGAGTCGGTTCGGGCCGGTTCGGGCCGGCCCGGTTCGGGCCGACCCGGTTCGGCCGACCCCAGGGGGGGGTTCGGGCCGGGTCGCCCCTGGCCCGGAACCCCCGTTTTGGGCCCTCTTCGGTCTTTCGCCCATATCTTCGGCCTGGGACCTCCGATTGACGAACCGTCAGCGGCTACGCGATCCTTGGATCGAGACGGTCGTTTCGGTATATTATACTCAAGGTTTCGGGAGACTTTGGGTTCGGCCGGGTTGGTTCGTACACGAAACCAATCGGGCCCTCGGAGCGGAAACGCTCATAACTTGAGCTACGGACGTCCGATCGACGTACCGTCAGCTGTGGTAGTTTCCTCTAAGTGAGACGGAACTTTTGGCATACTCCGCCCGAGGATCGGATACAGGCGGAGTACGGTCGGGTTGGTTTTGCCCTAAAAACCAACCGGGCCCCTGGGACGGAAATGCCAATAACTCTCAGACCGGACGTCCGATTGACGCGCCGTCTGTTGCGTTGAGATCCTGTTGTCGATACGGAACTTTTGGATACATCAACTTCGGACTAAGTGTCAGTTGATGTATCAGCCTCTCGGCTCGTGGAGCGGACCCTCCTAAACGAGCTCGCTAAGTGCGGGAACCCTAGTGCTGGCTGTGGCTTCGACGACAGAGCAGAGATCCTCCGTGGACTGCGACGACGACAGAGCAGAGATCCTCCGTGGACTGCGACGACGGCAGAGCAGAGATCCTTCGTGGACTGCGGCGACGACTGTGCAGAGATCCTCAGTGGACTGCGTCGACTACTGCACTCAGCGATCCTACGTGGAAGAGTGCTACCGAACCTGTGTGAGCTGAATCTTCTTTTTACCTTGAGCGGTGGAGCGCTTGGGTGTAGCGGCGGACCCGTGGTACTTGACAGTGGTGGTGCGCTTGGATGCAGCAGCAGACCCTTGGCGGTGGAGCGTTTGGTTGTAGCGGCGGACCCGCGATACTCTACGGAGTGTGTGCGCTTGGTTGTAGCGACAGACCCGCGACGGTGGAGACGTGCGTGCGGAGTACGGAGACCGTGTAGATGACTGAGACCTGACGACTGCTTGACCGACTCGACTTGGAGTGAGTCGACTAGCCCAGTGGACGGAGCGCCCAGTAGTTGGCAGCAGACCCACGGCGGACGGAGCGCCTGGTAGTTGGCGGCAAACCCGCGGTACTCGACAGGAGGAGTACCTCAGTAGGCTATCTGGGTGAGCGCCCGGTATTTGGCAGCAGACCCTCAGCGGACGGAGCGCCCGGTAGTTGGCAGCAGACCCGCGGTACTCGACAGGATGAGTACTTCAGCAGTCTAGGTTAGTGAGCAGTACCTCGGAGTCGTGACAGGACCACTGTACACTTCAGAGATGGGGCTCTTCAACACTTACGGTTTCGATAATGAAAATCCTGGTTGAGCTGAATCTTATGTTACTTTCCTTTGTGGTTTGTGTTGAACTATCCTATGTGGATTTTCTGTTACTCTCCTTTGTGGATTGTGTTGAACTATCCTATGTGGATTTACTGTTTACTCTCCTTTGTGGATTTGAGTCTTGCTTTCCTTTGTGGATTGAGTTGTTCTTGAGCTCGTGAGCAGAGCTAGAATTGGGGACTTAGGTATATGTATGGGCATATACCTAAGTCGAGTCAGATGTTACTTCGTGATTGCATCCTTCTTTTGTGCTATATCCTTTGCGGATTTCGGGAGACCTTC
Source organism: Viscum album (assembly GCA_963277665.1). NCBI lineage: Eukaryota > Viridiplantae > Streptophyta > Magnoliopsida > Santalales > Viscaceae > Viscum > Viscum album. Next base: position 135,493,007 of record OY728127.1, read on the forward strand.
GGGGGTCTCGGGGTCCTTACTGAGTAGCTTGTACTCACCCCTGCACGGGCTATGCCCGCACCTTGTTGTGTTGGTTGCAGACGACGGACAGCGCTGATCACGGTTGGGGCGTGGAGCAGGACGGTACCTGGAGGTGGACCACTGGGCGGGACGTGCTCGGAGCGGACGTGGGACCCGAGGAGCCTGGAGGCTATCTGTACCCACCCTTCAGGTGGGATTGCCAGTGGACGACACGAGGCCGCCGTCTTTTCTTCAGTTGCTGTACTTTACTTTTCAGTTGTACTTTACAGTTGGGCTTGTATTTCCGGCCCCCTTTACTTTTCTGCACTTTACTTTCCGCTTGCTGACTCTGTGTGGTTGTTACTTATAAAGGCAATGCCTTCCCTGTTTACTGGGATTTTACGCCTTGGTGCTAGTCGCCAGCCCCTGGCCTATGGAAGGCGGGCTTGGGGTAGTCACGGCACGGGCCCCGAGGACGGGTCGTGACAAATTGGTATCAAAGGTGGTCGGTTCTACCGCAGACTCTGATCGTCCTTTCTTTCTATGTGAAGCAATAGTGTTTAGTGTATTGAGTGTGGTTATCAGTTCAGGGAGCCCAGTGTTGGTGCGGCGGCCGACGTATCCGTACACCAGGACCCTGACTCCTGATTTCCGACTTAATGCATGAAAACATTGATTGCGTGTGTGTTTCAAGTTTTCTTTGTGATTACTTGTGCCAGCTCACCAGGTGTACTGTTCTGACTGTGGTGCTCTTGTTCTCCTTTTCAGGATGGCCCCGCGACGACAGCCAGCTAGGGTTCCGAGTGTAGGGTGCGACGGCAGCCCACCGAGCGACGAGGCCTCGGTGCAGGGCCCTTTGCCAGCAGTGGCACCGGCGGTAGCTTTACCCGCCGAGCCACCAATGCTGCCAGTACCAGACGCTGACGATGCACGTCGCCTCAGGGCACTGCATGGGTTTCAGAGCCAGCGACCGCCCAGGTTTCGCGGTGAGGCGGACCCCCAGGCCGCCGAGGACTGGCTAGAGGCGGTGGTACGGATCTTTAGGCTAGTGAGGACACCAGCGGATCTCATGGTGATTCTCGCAGCGAGCCTCCTGCAGGCAGCGGCAGGACGATGGTGGAGCCTGATGCTCCAGGTTCACGATGAGGCATCCTTGCTCTGGGCGGACTTCGAGAGCCTCTTCCGCTCGGAGTTCGTCCCAGCCACCCTTCGTGCGGTGCGTATCCAGGAGCTTCTACAGCTGCGGCAGGGCAGCATGACGGTCGCTCAGTACGCGGCGAGGTTCACCGACCTTTCTCGGTACTCGACAGACATAGTACGGGACCCCTTCTTCCGGGCCCGGACCTTCGAGCAGGGTTTGAGACACGAGATCAGGGCATCGCTGATCTCCCTCAGCATACCGACTCAGACAGGAGTACTAGAGCGGGCCCTTCAGATCGAGAGCTTCCTTGCTGAGTCTACACCAGCACAGAGACCCACCGCAGGGCGGCACATAGCGGAGTCTTCGGTAGCAGGTAGCCGACAGATGACTCAGGGTTCCAAGCAGACCAGACCTACCAGTGGCCGACTGCACGACTCAGGCTCAGTTGTGCGGGGAAGCCGGGGTGGAGTCAGAGCCAGGCGTGCCGAGAGTGGGCAGTGCTACTCCTGTGGCGGAATTGGTCACATGGCTCGTGACTGCCCGACCCACCATGCGGGGGAGCAGCAGACGGTTGAGGAACCACCTAGGCAGAGGCAGAGGTTCGACCGTGGCGGTCTGCAGGGAGGAGACGGACGAGGTAGAGGAGCTGGCCGAGCAGCAGGTGGTGGACGACGCTTTGAGGCTCTACCACCACCACCACCAGGAGGTCCACCCCGACCGCAGGGGAGAGCTCAGCTTCAGGCAGTCGAGGCCTTCGATCATGGAGCCCTGGGAGCTGATGGACAGGAGCAGAACTAGTGGATACATCCTTTGTACTTCTGGTTCCTTGTTGCTTTTGTGTAGCGTCTTGTAATATGAGCTGCAATAATAAAAGATGCATACCTTTGTGATATTTTTCGTTCCTGTCCTCTTTCGTGATGTTACTAGGAGATTCCAGTTTTGGCTGTTGACTTGACCCTCACTTGTGAGACATCTACTGGAGGAGACCCAGTTACCACACACTGATGCCGACAGTGTGACTCAACCCTTGGAGGCGAGAGTAACAGTTGAATCTCTTAGTAGTAGCGTCGAGGCCTTACGACGTCATCCTTGGTATGGATTAGTATCATCCATGTTAGGATTGACTGTTTTAGGCAAAGAATGTGGTTCATCCAGGGGATGAGACCAGATTTTTCTTTTCGGCAAAGAAGAAATCTTGCAGCTCTTGTGGGACCTGTGATGGTCCAGGCCACGACAAAGAAGGACAGGTCATCCAGGAGCGGATGAGTACAGCTTAGAGCCGACAGAAACCATATGCTGACCGGAGGCGGAGGCCACTGGAGTTCGAGGATGGCGACCACGTCTTCTTGCGGGTCTCACCTCGACGTGGTATTCGGAGATTTAGCCGAGGCGGCAAGTTATCTCCGCGCTTCATCGGAACCTTCCAGTTTCTTAGCAGGATTGGCGAGGTGGCTTATCGCCTGGCTCTACCACCTCAGTTGCACCGGGTGCACGACGTCTTCCACGTGTCTCAGCTGAGGAGATACGTGCACGACCCGACGCACATCATTGATCATGGGGAGCTTGACGTTGACGATGGGGCGACTTTTGCGGAGGTTCCAGTGGAGATCGAGGATCGACAGGAGCGGGTCCTACGTGGGCGGTCGATTCCTCTTGTGCGCATCAGATGGCAGCACGGGAACCTCCAGGAGAGCACTTGGGAGCGGGAGGCTCAGATGCGTGCTCAGTACCCCCATTTGTTCCCCTAGTTTTTGATGTATCTTTACGGGGACGTAAAGCCCTGAGGTGGGAGTAATGTAAAGACCCGCAAATTTCAAGGAAATTTTTTTTTCTTAATTTTCTTTGGAATTTTACAAGAGCGCAGCTTCAGACGGCACCTGATTCCGAGGCCCGGTGTGCCCGGAATCAATTTCCGAAGTTTGGCTCGGGTACGTTCAGTGAACGGACGAGCGGGTTTTTCTATCTTTTGAACCGGTGCCCAGAATCAAATTCTGAGGGCACCGATGAAATCGCAGCGCCGGTATTTGCTTAGAAACGCCTCTTCCGGAGTTGCGTTTGCTCATACGTGGTTTTTAAATTTTGCGGCTTAAGTCAGAAATAAAATAAAGTTTGTGCGACAACTTTATTTTATTTCACTTAAACTGCTTGGAAGCCACTTAAAGTCACTTAAAGGCGGCTTGAACTGAGTTGAACTGGATAGGATGCTATCCAGAAATATCCTACCCCTTGGTAGGATATTTGTGCGGTGGGACCCGCACGAGCCCCGCCGTTTCTTTCGCTAAGTAACGCACCCGCGAAAACCCGTCAAAGTAACTGAAAAGTCAACCGACGCGTTTTCTTTAATTCTTAACAGACCATTTAATTGGGTGGTTTATTTCGTGAATTAAATGGACTGTTTCTTCGTGAATTAATTGGGTCGTTACTTATGCGTTTTACGTTTGTTGGCAAAATAATAAAATAGACAAACTTGTCTATTTTGGAGAATTGCTATCGTTGTGCAATTCCTCTGAGCCTCCACCCTCTCCGCGAAGAACGCGAAGAACGCGAAGAACGCGAAGAACGCGAAGAACGCCGGAACCGGAATCCGACGACGCACGATCCGCGACGTCAACAGCTTTTCCGCGACCTTCTTCTTCTTCTTCTTCGGTGCCTCTTCTTCCGCGGCGAACCTGCGATCGGCGGTTAAAGGTGAGAATCGAAACTTCTAAATTCTCCCTTCTTAATTTCAATAACAACGGATTTAATTAATTAAATCTGTTTGTTCTTGATCCGGAGATTGGCGACGCGACGCCGGATACCGCGACGACGCGACGATCTCCTTCTTCCGCGACGACCTCTCGTCCGACGACGACTTCGAGGTAGGGATTTATTTTGGAAAAGTTACCCCTTTTAAATTTTCTCGTGAACGTTCTTGAAAATTTAAAAAGCCGGTTTCAAGCGAACAATTTTATCTTTAAATAAAATTGTTGGATCATGTGTTGATCATCTTATTTCTTTTCTCCCGTTGTTTATGATTAACGCGGAGGGAGCGGGTCTAACGAACAAGACCCGGTAACCCTCCGCCGATCTTCCCTTTTTGTGCGGATTTGGCGGACGACGACGAACATGGCGGCAAGGGCAATCCGTTGTTTCCGCAGTGAAGATCGTCCCCCGGGAGGAGCAACGGCGCAGACGGGAAAGGAAACGGGCCACCGGAGCAACTCCGGCGGCCCGCGGAAGGAGGCGGCGGCGCCGGCGACCGGAGGCGGCGGCGCCCGGCGCGCCGCCGTGGAGATCTTCCGCCGCGGCTGAAGCCGCGGCGGCGGTTGCCGGTTCCGCGGCCGCGCGGAACCAGGAACGGACGCGGCGGCCCGGCCGCGTCCGCGTGACAGGCGGCCCCCCGCGGGGGCCGCGTTTCTCCAAATGCCGCGGGTCAAACCCGCGGCGGCGGCCTGCTCGGCCGCTCGGCCGAAGCCGAGCCGGCCGGTCCGGTCGGCCGGGCCGCGCCCAGGCCGGACCGGACCCGGCCGAGTCGGTTCGGGCCGGTTCGGGCCGGCCCGGTTCGGGCCGACCCGGTTCGGCCGACCCCAGGGGGGGTTCGGGCCGGGTCGCCCTGGGCCCGGAACCCCCGTTTTGGGCCCTCTTCGGTCTTTCGCCCATATCTTGGGCCTGGGACCTCCGATTGACGAACCGTCAGCGGCTACGCGATCCTTGGATCGAGACGGTCGTTTCGGTATATTATACTCAAGGTTTCGGGAGACTTTGGGTTCGGCCGGGTTGGTTCGTACACGAAACCAATCGGGCCCTCGGAGCGGAAACGCTCATAACTTGAGCTACGGACGTCCGATCGACGTACCGTCAGCTGTGGTAGTTTCCTCTAAGTGAGACGGAACTTTTGGCATACTCCGCCCGAGGATCGGATACAGGCGGAGTACGGTCGGGTTGGTTTTGCCCTAAAAACCAACCGGGCCCCTGGGACGGAAATGCCAATAACTCTCAGACCGGACGTCCGATTGACGCGCCGTCTGTTGCGTTGAGATCATGTTGTCGATACGGAACTTTTGGATACATCAACTTCGGACTAAGTGTCAGTTGATGTATCAGCCTCTCGGCTCGTGGAGCGGACCCTCCTAAACGAGCTCGCTAAGTGCGGGAACCCTAGTGCTGGCTGTGGCTTCGACGACAGAGCAGATATCCTCCATGGACTGCGACGACGACAGAGCAGAGATCCTCCGTGGACTGCGACGACGGCAGAGCAGAGATCCTTCATGGACTGCGGCGACGACTGTGCAGAGATCCTCAGTGGACTGCGTCGACTACTGCACTCAGCGATCCTACGTGGAAGAGTGCTACCGAACCTGTGTGAGCTGAATCTTCTTTTTACCGTGAGCGGTGGAGCGCTTGGGTGTAGCGGCGGACCCGTGGTACTTGACAGTGGTGGTGCGCTTGGATGCAGCAGCAGACCCTTGGCGGTGGAGCGTTTGGTTGTAGCGGCGGACCCGCGATACTCTACGGAGTGTGTGCGCTTGGTTGTAGCGACAGACCCGCGACGGTGGAGACGTGCGTGCGGAGTACGGAGACCGTGTAGATGACTGAGACCTGACGACTGCTTGACCGACTCGACTTGGAGTGAGTCGACTAGCCCAGTGGACGGAGCGCCCAGTAGTTGGCAGCAGACCCACGACGGACGGAGCGCCTGGTAGTTGGCGGCAAACCCGCGGTACTCGACAGGAGGAGTACCTCAGTAGGCTATCTGGGTGAGCGCCCAGTATTTGGCAGCAGACCCTCAGCGGACGGAGCGCCCGGTAGTTGGCAGCAGACCCGCGGTACTCGACAGGATGAGTACTTCAGCAGTCTAGGTTAGTGAGCAGTACCTCAGAGTCGTGACAGGACCACTGTACACTTCAGAGATGGGGCTCTTCAACACTTACGGTTTCGATAATGAAAATCCTGGTTGAGCTGAATCTTATGTTACTTTCCTTTGTGGTTTGTGTTGAACTATCCTATGTGGATTTACTGTTACTCTCCTTTGTGGATTGTGTTGAACTATCCTATGTGGATTTACTGTTTACTCTCCTTTGTGGATTTGAGTCTTGCTTTCCTTTGTGGATTGAGTTGTTCTTGAGCTCGTGAGCAGAGCTAGAATTGGGGACTTAGGTATATGTATGGGCATATACCTAAGTCGAGTCAGATGTTACTTCGTGATTGCATCCTTCTTTTGTGCTATATCCTTTGCGGATTTCGGGAGACCTTCGGGGGTCTCGGGGTCCTTACTGAGTAGCTTGTACTCACCCCTGCACGGGCTATGCCCGCACCTTGTTGTGTTGGTTGCAGACGACGGACAGCGCTGATCACGGTTGGGGCGTGGAGCAGGACGGTACCTGGAGGTGGACCACTGGGCGGGACGTGCTCGGAGCGGACGTGGGACCCGAGGAGCCTGGAGGCTATCTGTACCCACCCTTCAGGTGGGATTGCCAGTGGACGACACGAGGCCGCCGTCTTTTCTTCAGTTGCTGTACTTTACTTTTCAGTTGTACTTTACAGTTGGGCTTGTATTTCCGGCCTCCTTTACTTTTCTGCACTTTACTTTCCGCTTGCTGACTCTGTGTGGTTGTTACTTATAAAGGCAATGCCTTCCCTGTTTACTGGAATTTTACGCCTTGGTGCTAGTCGCCAGCCCCTGGCCTATGGAAGGCGGGCTTGGGGTAGTCACGGCACGGGCCCCGAGGACGGGTCGTGACAATGAGGATTACAAAAGATCCAATATTTATGGATTTACAAAGGATGGATCTTGGAATTATAATGGAAGGGGAAAAATCTTATGTTTCTCAAATGAATGTTCAACCATCTATACATGTGAAGATTAAAGAGGCACAGAAAGAAGATGTCGAGTTACAAAAGAAGGTGAGAAATGTTCCTGAATTCAACCTTGATTGTGATGGAATAATAAAGTTCAGGAATCGGGTTTGTGTTCCTCCCATCCCCGAATTAAAGAAAGAGCTGCTGGATGAGGCTCATAGTTCTTCATTCTCTATTCATCCTGGAAGCACGAAGATGTATAGGGACCTGAAAGAGTACTTCTGGTGGGATGGCATGAAAAGAGATGTTGCTGAATATGTCTCTCGATGCTTGGTTTGTCAACAAGTTAAAGCTGAGAGACAGAAGTCTAAGGGGATGTTACAACCATTACCCATACCCGAATGGAAATGGGAAAACATCACTATGGACTTTGTCATAGGACTTCCTAAAACATCCAAAGGCAATAATGCTATCTGGGTCATAGTTGATCGTCTTACAAAGTCTGCACACTTCATTGCTATTAGAGAGGATTTATCTCTAGATCAGCTTGCCAGGATATATGTAAAGGAAGTGGTAAGATTGCATGGAGTACCACTTTCTATTATATCTGATCGGGATCCGAGATTTACCTCGAAGTTCTGGCGAAGTCTTCAGCATACTCTGGATACAGAGTTGAGTTTCAGCACTGCTTATCATCCCCAGACAGACGGTCAGTCTGAGAGAACAATTCAAACCCTAGAAGATATGTTGAGAGCTTGCTCTATGGATTTCAAAGGAGGTTGGGATCAACACCTACCTTTGGTGGAATTTTCTTATAATAATAGCTTTCACTCCAGTATTCAGATGGCTCCTTATGAAGCTCTCTATGGAAAGAAATGCAGGACTCCAACTTGCTGGGATGAAGTTGGGGAAAGAAAGCTATTAGGACCTGATCTCGTTGATGAAATGGCAGAAAAGGTCAGATCTATTCAACAACACATAAGAGCAGCTCAGAGTCGACAGAAAAGTTATGCCGACAACCGAAGAAAAGACCTAGAGTTTGAAGTGGGTGATAAAGTGTTCTTACGAATATCTCCCTGGAAGAGGGTTATGAGATTTGGAAAGAAGGGGAAGTTGAGCCCTAGATATATCGGTCCTTTTGAAATACTGGATCGTTTTAGGAAGGTAGCTTACCGATTGGCGCTTCCACCGAATCTCTCTCAAGTTCACGATGTGTTCCATGTATCTCTCCTGAGAAAGTACATACCAGATCCTTCACATGTACTCAGCTCAGAAGTTGTACCGCTGGAGCAAGATCTTTCTTATGAAGAACAGCCGATAGAGATTCTGGATCGTAGCGAAAAAGTCCTACGAAACAAGACCACTCGCTTGGTGAAAGTTTTATGGAGAAACCACCAACTTGAAGAAGCTACATGGGAGCTTGAGGATATGATGAGGGAGAAGTATCCTCATTTGTTTGTTGCAAAGTGACGAATTTCGAGGGTGAAATTCTTTTTAAGGGGGGTAGAATGTAACACCCGAGACTTTTATGTTATATAAATCATCAAAGGAATCGTTTTCTACACAACACTTGCTTGGCTTGCTTTACACGCAATCGCGACCTTCCTCGATAGCTTGCGTCGTACGCAATACCGAGTTTCACTAAACAACAATATGCTATTAAAACTAGCCTTTATGAATAGTAATAACCACTTTTTGAAATTTTATAAATTTTATTTTTCAAAATGGACTTCATTTTTTGACTCAGAATATCGAAATTAGCCTAGGGTGAAATTTTGGTATTTTTCTGAAAAATTTCAATTTTTGATGAATAGTGAAACCACTAAGTGGTAGGTTAAAAACTGAATTTTGCATAAAACATAATTTTACCGCTTCTGTGAATGGAATTTCGAAAATCCGAGAGACACGGTTAATATCAAGGACTAAAATGTGGTTCAATGAGATGAAAATAATTTTTTGGTGAATAGTAACTTTTTACTTTTTTTACCGCGGTTAATAGTAAATAGGGTAACTAAGGGTAAATATGATATTACTATTACCCTAACACATGTCCTAATTCTATTGGACAAGTGTAATTCGACCAAAAACAAACTTAGGAATAAAATATGACCATTTAGGCCCACATGGATTAGATTAGGACATTTATTATTAATTTATTTAAAGAAGGGTTAAAATAGTTAAAATCAAAGTTTAATAAGTAAAGCATTTTTAATATGGGGTTATACATAAGATAAATTCGATTATAAATATTCATTAGAAAGCTAAAAAGATTTCCTACATGATGGTATTTTATTTGTAATTTTTAGACATCATATAATTTAATGTATTTATGACACAAATATGATGCAGTAATTATCTTATTAATGAAGTATTGACAAAATTGATAATATAAATACCAAAATAAATGTAATTTAAGACTTTTTATGAATTCCACTAATTTTCTAGGTTACTATGATATATTATTGTTGATTTAATCAAATTGGTTCGAACATATAATTCTGTTATGACTTTTACAAAAATCATATATCAAATAGTGTCAAAATTGACACAAAATAGTTTTTAAATCAAATATTATATTATTAATTGTTATTTTATTCCTAAAAATCTAAGGTTCGGCCAAATGACTTAGATAAGGATATATATATTAATAATAAACAATTTGGGGTTCGTTTGGCATGTTATAGTAAGTGTATTAACCATATAGTGAAAGAAAACAAAAAGACACGGTAAAAGTTAAATTAATTAACTTAGAGTTAAATCTAATTGATAAGGTTAAAATAATACCCTAAACTTGTCTAAATCTTATTGGTTGATAGGATTTCGACCCATCCCCACTTTAGCTTCGAAATAAGACCCTTTGGAACCATTATAAACCGATTTTGACTTTAATATAAAATAATATTTTGAGATATTCCTAAGGTGCCCCTCTCCTCCCTTATAAAAGGGCACCTCCTCCCCTCCTCCTCACACCAATTTGAGCACTCAAGCTCGGCCAACCCCTGCCATTTTCCCTTCTCCACTTCCCTAGAATAATCCTAGAGGTCCTGGCCTTCTCCAAAGACCAATCTTAGTTCCTTAAGTGGAGGATTCAAAAAGGCGTTCCAAAGAAGAGGTAATATCCATTACCGATCTTTTCAATTTCTTTCTTCTTCAACTTCTTCTTCTTTAGTTGTTTCATGATAAAGTAATAACATCAGTATTACATACATACTGATATGTTATTATAAATATGAAACAACCCTAATTCACCTTCTATCCATCCTACGGAAAAATGAAATCACCGCGCGTGCATACGTACGGAATACCGTCTCCACGCCGTGGTGTAATCTATTTTCCACCATCACCTTACAAGGATGGGTATAATGGTGTAATTAGTAACTATATATGATTATTATTAAGTAATATTGATACTGAAATAATATATATATATACTCCAATACAATTCCACGATCATAGGAACGATATCATCACTCGTGCGTACGTACGGAATACCGTCTCCACGATGTGATGCGACTCGTTCTACATAATGATTGTATAAATGAATTGAATGAATGAATATGGTATATACTACACTAATACCATTCTGGAAATGAATTATCTATAACCTAAAGATAAGAATAAGAATTTATTCGACAAAACACGCATAAGAACAAAAAGTTATAAAGACCCGAGTAACAAGTAACAATGAAATATTACTAACAAGAAGCTAATAATATGACCATATATGATCTCATATCAATATTTATGATTCTGGAATAAGTCAATAACATTATTTAAACCATTATACAGGAGCTTCGGACACGAACAAAGCAAATCGGACCTAAGGTAAGGGAAATATCACAATCTCATTTTTATCCAAGATTGTTTATTCGTAAGTATTTACTGGGGTGTATTTTATCATCCACATCCATGTTCCCTCAATATGTAATATTGTTTCCATCCACTTGAAATAGTTTAAATCCAATTTTACCCTTAGGTGAGTTTTTAGTAAAGAAAATGAAAGGAATCTTTTGTCGTTTTTCCGTACGAGGTACTTTTTGACTTTTCTGACAAAAGTACGAAGAATGTTTTTTTAACTTATACGGCATGAATGGATTTTTAAAACATTATTTCCAAGAAGCTTCCTTTACAAGTTTTCAAGTTTATTTTTAATCAACTTCTTTTAGTTTATAATTGTATGACATGTTAAGAAAAGAAAAGTGTTTTTGAAGAAGAAAGGATATTTTCCTCAAGAATGGAGTTCAAGTGTTTTATCAAAATTATTTTCCATCTATGATAATAAAGGGTTCTGTTTTTATCCCTTTAATTACATTGATTTGATTATGTTGTGAGGGAATTATTTTTATGAAGTCATTTGCCTTATATGATTTTATGACGTCATGATGTTTCAAGAATCCCATTTTTGTTACATGTGTTATGCGATGATGTATGTTTTATGATTATGTGGCACACATAAGAAAGGATTCATTATAAGATGGGTGGGACCTATATCTCCCTCCAATGCATTGGGTAAAGATTTTATATCTCATGAGATAGACATGGCTGGAACGGAAGGTTATTTCGGTTCAGTGATACAGGACTGAAACGAGGAGTGAACTCGGTTCAGAAAGGGACTTTGTCCACTAAGATAGTCTTGGCAATGAGTCATGACTAACAAGAAATGATTTTCCATGATTATGTGTGCATGCCACAAAGATTCAAGTTTTATGTTATGATTATGGGGATCTCATTTTCACTTCTATGATTTATTCCATGTTAAGATATTATGATCTCTTTTGCAGGTTTTGATTTTCATAAAGATATGATATGATTTTTATTTCCTTTATTTGCCCTTGCTGAGCATTTGAGCTCACACTTTTATGTTTTCTTTTCCCCAGGTCAGGAAGATGGATATTAAGTAGAATATGCTAAAAGGGACCCTAGATATGATGAAATAAATGGGAGACACTGTAGAAGTTTTATGAACCAGTTGTTTATGTTTCCCAGTTTCTAAAGACACTATACCTATACGGTCCTTTGTGGTTTTGTCATATGTTGTAATAAGTGTGCTTCAATTTTGAAGTATTAACAATGTATGTAAAGTATGGGTCGTTATAGTTGTGCACCGCCGCTGAAGTCGAGCAATGGCGTGGCACCGTGCCGGAGAATCACGAAAACAATGAGGTCAGAGCGGGGCCGCAGTGGAGGGGCGCGGTGCCGTCGCGCCGCGCTGTATAGACCAAGGCAACAGCTTAGGCTGTGGCGGAGCAAGGACCGGCGACCGGTACCGGGCCGCCGACATCGGAGGAGGGGGACCAGACCATGCCGGTCCCGTGGCGGCAGCAGTCGGCCGGCCGGAGCGGGCATGCTGGTCAGAGGAGGATCTGGGGGTTACGACCCCCAGCTGGGCAGACAACAGCGACCCCCCCCCCCACATGGGAGCCGTAGTTACAAACAGGCGGGGGGCAGCGTGCCCCCCCACACCCCAAATGCTCAGTCATTTCGGCCGAGCCCCCTGACCAGTGCGCCGGGCTGGGCCGTACCGCGCCCAAGCGGGCTGGACCCGGACCCGGGTCGGGTCGACCCAGTTTGGGCCGACCCAGGGGGGTCTCGGGTCGGGTCGGTCCGGGACCAAAACCCCCACTTACAGACCTCTTTCGGTCTTTTTCCCATAACATGGGTTACAGACCTCCGATCGACGCATCGTTAGTTGCAATGCGATCCTTGGATCGAGATAGTCATTTTGATATATTACACTCAAGATTTTGGTGAACTTTGGGTTCGGCCGGGTTGGTTCGAACACGAAACCAACCGGGCCCTCGGAGCGGAAACACTTATAACTTGAGCTCTGGACGTCTGATTCACGTGCCGTCGACATTGTTGGATTCCTCTTAGAGAGACGGACCTTTTGGCTTACTCTGCTCGAGGTTTGGACGTAGTTGGAGTACGTTGGGGTTGGATTTGACTTAAAAACCAACTGGGCCCCTGGGACGAAAAAGCCAATAACTCTCAGACCGGGCGTCCGAATGACGCATCGTTTGTGACGTTGAGTTCCTATTGACGATATAGAACTTTTGGATACATCAACTCCAGACTTCGTATCAGTTGATGTATCTGCCCTTCGGCTCGTGGAGCAGACCCTCCCGAACGAGCTTGCATTGTGTGGGAACCCTAGAGCTGGTTGCGACTGTGACGACGATAACGACTGTAGAGAAATCCTCCGTGGATTTGACGGCGACCACTACAACACTCAGCGATCCTACGTGGGTCAGTGCTACCGATCATGTGTGGGTCAGATCCTGTTTGGGCCAGCGATCAGTGGTCCTGTGTGGGCCAACGTATACTGATCCTATGTGGGTCAGATCCTGTGTGGGTTATTGCGGGGGTTAGTTACATATCGATCCTTTGTGGGTCATTGTGGGGGTTAGTACCTATCAATCCTGTGTGGGTCCGATGGCTTAGATGAATCAGTGGCTACATCTGATCATATCTATAGTCTTACGAAGAAGTATACATGTGTGAGATGAATATTGACTTTCAATAATTATCTTCAATATGATTGACTTGCTTTCCTATGTGGATTGTGTTGTGATATCCCGTGTGGACGTGATCGAACATGGGCTCGGATGTTGGAGCTGAATTGGAATTGATGACTTAGATATATGTATAGGCATATACTTAAGTAGTGTTGGATGTTACTTCATGATTGTATCTTTCTTTTTAGGATTATCCATTGAGGATTCTGGGAGACCTTTGGGGGTGTCGGGGTCCCTACTGAGTAGCTTATACTCACCCATGCACGGGCTATTCCCACACTACGCTGTGTTGGTTGCAGACGACGGACAGCGCTGATCGTGGTTGGGGTTGCGGAGCAGGTCGGTACCTGGAGGTGGACCACTGGACAGGACGTACTCAGAGTGGACGGCTGGACCCGAGGAGCTGTGGAGGCTATCTGTACCCACCCTTCGTGTGGGACTTCCAGTGGATGGCTCGACATTGCGGCTTTACTTTCAGTTGATGTTTTCCCTTTCCGTTTGTACTTTACTTTCATTTTGGGTTTGTATACTGTCCCACTTAATTTACCGCACTTACTATTGTAACCAGTTTTTACTTAGTGTTTACATCTGCTTGTTGCTCTTTGTGTTGGTTTACTTTACAAAGGCAATGCCTTCCCTTTTTATCGGGAATTATGCTTTGGTTCTAGTCGCCAGCCCCTGCCCTATGGAAGGCGGGCTTCGGGTAGTCATGGCAGAGGCCCCGAGGACGGGTCGTGACAAATTGGTATTCGAGGAGTTCGGTTCTACCATATAACTCAAGACTCTGAACTTTTTTTATGTGAAGCAATAGAGTATTGAGTGTGTTTATCAGTCCAGGGAGTCCAGTCTTGGTGCGGCGGCCGACGTATCCATACTCCAGGACCCTGACTTCTGATTTTCGACATAGTGCACAAAAACATTGATTGCATGTGTGTTTCTAGTTTTCTTTGTTATTACATTGGTTCAGCTCACCGGGAATACTGTTTTAACCATGACACAACTGTTTCTTTTCAGGATGGCCCCACGACGGCAGCCAGCTAGGGTTCCGAGTTTTGTACGTGACGACAGCCCACCGAGCGACGAGGCCTCGATGTAGGGACCTATTACTACAGAGGCACCGGTGGTACAACTACCCACTGAGCCACCGATGCCACAAGCCCCAGCCGCTGAGAGTTCACGTCGCCTTAGTGCACTGCACGAGTTCCACCATCAGCGACCACCCAAGTTCCATAGGGAGACGGACCCCCAGGCAGCCAAGGATTGGCTGGAGGCAATTTTATGAGTTTTCCATTTGGTAGGGACACCGGCAGACCTCATGGTGATCCTTGCAGTGAGTCTCCTTCACGCGGCAGCAGACAGATGGTGGAGCTTGATGCTCCAGGTTCACGATGAGGCATCACTCCTCTGGATGGACAATGAGATCCTCTTCCGCTCGAAGTTCATCTCAGCCACCCTCCGTGTGGTGAGCATCCAGGAGCTTCTATAGTTGCGGCAGGGTAGCTTGATGGTCGCCCAGAACTCGACAAGATTTACAGACCTCTCACGCTATTCGATGGACATGGTACGTGACCCATTCTTCTCGGCCCGGACCTTCGAGCAGGGACTGAGGCATGAGATCAAGGCATCGCTAATATCCCTCAACATTCTGACACAGGCATGGGTACTGGATCGAGCCCTTCTCATCGAGAGCTTCCTTGCTGAGCCTACGTCAGCAGTGAGACCTACCGCAGGGCGACACGTAGCAGAGTCTTCTGTAGTAGGTAGTCGACGGATGTCACATGGGTCTAGGCAGACCAGACAACCTCAGGACACTGGCTCAGAGGTGCGGGGCACTCAGCGCAGAGCTAGTCTTTCGAGATGCAGACAGTGCTACGAATGCGGTGGGCAGGGCCACATGGCTCGTGACTGCCCGACCCGTCATGGGGAAGAGTAGAAGACGGTTGAGGGACCACCAGGAATAGTCAGAGACTCGACTATAGTGGTCCATAGGGAGCATGCAGACGAGGCAGTGGAGCTGGCCAAGAAGCAGGTGGTGGGCGACGCTTTGAGGCTCTACCACCACCACCACTAGGAGGTCCACCCCGACCACAGGGAGCTGGCGGGCAGAGACAGGCACAGCTGCAGGCAGCGGAGGCCTATGCCCACGGTTCGCCTGAGATGATTTGAGGTACTATCTATGTCTATTAACCCCCTTATTTCAGTTCTTATAGACGTAGTATCGAGTCATTCTTTCATAGACGCTACCCTTGTTCGGAGCTCGGAGATTTCGACAGAGCTGTTGGGTCGATCTTTACGGCTAGAGACTCTTACGGGAGCAGACTCAACGATTACGCACTGCTGCCGGCAGTGTGATCCTACTCTAGGAGGGAAGAGATTCGGCTGGGATTTTCTTGTAGCGGCGTCGAGGCCTTAAGACGTCATCTTGGGCATGGATTGGTTATCTACAGTTCATGCTCAGATAGAATGCATTAGGTGCAAGGTGCGTTGTGTTTTCCCCGATGGGAGAAGGTTCAACGTCACCGGTGAGAAGGGAACCTATGAAGCACAGGATGGACTCATGAAGAGGAGAGGGCATCCCATCACTCATCAGTCGGTTAGCCTCATCCTTGGAGCAGTTGACGTGCGGAGTCTGAACATACCTGCAGTGGTGGATCAATATGCAGACGTTTTTCCTGACGACGTTCCAGGACTACCTCCTCGCAAAGAGGTAGACTTTTATATTGACCTGTACCCTGGGACAACCCCGATATCCACCCCAGCATATTGGATGTCTCCCGCCGAGCTTCGAGAACTACGGGTATAGATGGAGGACTTGCAGGGCAAGGGATTCATTCAACCCAGTGTTTCACCCTAGGCATCCCTGATTTTTTTCTCCAAAAAGGCAGGTGGCAGCTTGAGATTATGTGTCGATTACCGTCGCCTGAACCAGGTGACTAAGAGGAATAAGTATCCACTACCGAGGATTGACGACCTCTTCGATCAGCTCAAGGGAACAAGGTGGTTCTTGAAGATATACCTCAGGTCAGGCTATCATCAGCTCAGAGTTCAGGACGAGGACGTGTAGAAGACGGCCATCATATGTCTGTATGGCCACTATGAGTTCTTGGTTATGCCATACGTCATAACCAATTCTCTATAATTGTTCATGGTCCTCATGAATATTATATTTCAGGCTTACCTCGATCTATTTTGAGTGGTCTTCATCGACGACATTTGAATATAATCGACGAATGAGGAGGAGCACGCCTACCACTTGCGAGTTGTACTGGACACACTCTGAGAGCACCGGCTTTATGGTAAGCTCTCGAAGTGTCAGTTCTAGATACGTGAGGTTCACTTCTTGGGACACGTCATCTCTGAGGTGGGAGTTGCGATGGATCATGTGAAGATCGAGGCAGTGCTAGCTTGGGAGCCACCCAGGAGCGTGACAGAGGTGCATAGTTTCTTGGGACTAGAAGGGTACTACCGGAGATTCGTTCCAGACTTCTCCAGAGTTGCGGAACCACTCTCAGCTTTGAAGAAGAATGGGAAACACTTTTTGTGGTGAGACAGATGTCAGAAGAGCTTCCAGGAACTGAGACAGAGATTGACTAGCACACCTATCTTGAGGCTACCAGAGGAGGGAGTAGGGTACGTAGTCTACTGCGATGCATCAGGGACCGGACTCGGATGTGTCCTGATGCAGGAGCGGGCAGTGATCGCCTATAGATCACATCAGTTGAGGCAGCATGAGCAGAACTACGCTACCCATGACCTGGAGTTAGCAGCAGTGGTCTTCTCTCTAAAGATGTGGTGACACTATATGATGGGTGAGCGCTTTACAGTATATTCTGACCACCAGATTCTCAGATACATATTCTCACAGAAGGACCTGAACCTGAGACAGTGGCAATGGCTCGATTTCCTCCAAGATTTTTAATTTTAGATAGTCTATACGCCTGGGAAGGGGAACGTAGTAACTGATTCTCTCAGCAGGAGGACATGCATTCAGCTACTTGGGGAGGCGACAGAGCAGCTAGCCTCTTTGCAGATATCCTTTGTGGAAAGCGAAGGAGCAACCTTTCTACAGTCACTCACAGTCACTCCTCCACTTCTACAGTAGGTCAGAGAGGCACAGCCTGGGGACGACGACTGTGAGACACATCGTGCAAAAATATGCTCTGGACAGGCACCTGAGGGATTCTCTGTGGGAGGAGAGAACGTCATCCTTTTCAGAGGACAAACCATGGTACCATCTGCTTTGTAGGAGGAGGTGCTGAGGGAGTTCCAAACTTCCCCTCTAGCGGTCGATCCATGAGTGGCGAAGATGTACCAAGACCTCAGATGACAACACTGGTTTCCAGGTATGATGAAGGTTGTGGTAGAGTTCGTTTCTCGATGCATCACTAGCCAGCAGGTGAATGCGGAGCACCAGGAACCCGTAGGCATGGTAAAACCCTTGGAGGTCCCTGAGTGGAAGTGGGATTGGATATCTATGGGCTTCGTGACTGGACTTCCACACTCTTCCAGAGGTCACGACTCTATTTGGGTGATTGTCGACCGACTCACCAGGTCGGCACACTTCTTACCCATTAGAGAGCAGGGCTCAGTGGCGAGCATGGGATGCCTCTACGTTCAGGAGATTGTACGGCTTCATGGTATTCCATCGTCTATCATCTCCGATCGATATGCTCACTTTACTTCTCGAAATTGGAAGGGGTTACAGGAGGCGTTCGGGATGCAGCTACGTCTGAGAAATGCCTTTCAACCTCAGACAGATGGTCAAATGGAGAGGACCATTCAGAATCTCGAGGACATGCTCCGCGCATGTTTCCTCGACTTTCGTCGTAGCTAGGAGTACCACTTACCCTTGGTAGAGTTCATGTACAACAATAGCTACCACTCCACCATCGGGATGGCACCATACAAGGCGTTGTACGGACGACCTTGCAGATCACCGATGTGCTGGACAGACCCATGGGAGTCATCACTTGTTGGACCATAGATGGTCCAGGACATGATAAAGAAAGTCCTGGTCATCCAAGAGAAGATGAGGACAGCTCAGAGCCGACAGAAGTCTTATGCTGGCAGGAGGCGGAGGCCACTAGAGTTCGAGGATGGCGACCACGTCTTCTTGCAGGTCTCACCTCGACGTGAATTGCAGAGATTTGTCCGAGGTGGAAAGATATCTCCGTGCTTTATCGGACCCTTCCAGGTCCTCAGCAGGATTGGAGAGGAGTCTTATCGCCTGTCTCTACCACCTCAGTTTCACCGGGTGCACGACGACTTCCACGTATCTCAGCTGAGGAGATACGTTCACGACCTGATACATATCATTGACCATGGGGAGCTGGACATTGATGATGGGGCGACTTTTGCAGAGGTCCCAGTGGAGATCGAGGATCGACAGGAGCGGGTCCTGCGTGGATGGTCGATTCCTCTATTGTGCATCATATGGTAGCACAAGACCCTCCAGGAGAGCACTTGGGAGCGGGAGGCTTAGATGCGTGCTCAATACCCACATTTGTTCCCCTAGTTTATGATGTATCTTTACAAGGATGTAAATCCCTGAGGTGGGAGTAATGTAAAGACCCGTAAAATTCAAGTGAAATATTTTCTTAATTTTCTTTGGGATTTTACCAAAACGCAGTTTTGGACAGCACCTGATTCCGAGGCCCGGTGTGCCCGTAATCATTTTCCAAAGTTTGGCTCTTATACGTTCAGTGAATGAACGAGTGGGTTTTCCTAACTTTTGAACCGGTGCTCAAGATCGAAATCAGAGGGCACCGATGGAATCGAAACACCTGTAATTTTTTAGGAACACCTATTCCAGAGTTGCGTTTACACGGGAGGAATTGTTAAAAAATTGTGGAAGTTAAAAATAAAATTTAACTACAAATTTTATTTTTCTTTCTAAGTGGTAGTCCTTTGAGTGGAAGTTGGGAACCACCCAACTTCCCATGAGAGGTTATGACGGCGGTGGGGCCCACATGAACCACACCCCTTCATATTCCCTAAACTCCAATAACCCTCCTATTAAATGACACATGAGTTAATTAAGTGGTTTAATTCAATTTTGATTGAATTTCATACGTGAGTCATGAGTAATAAAATAAGTGAAACACTTATTTTATAATTTTTGGGCTTGTTGTGGTGAGTCTTTGGGTGAAAAAGGGAAGTCTTGAAGTTCTTTGTTCTTCGTCGAAGAACATGAAGAACGGACTGCTGCCAACGAAGAACGCCGACCTCCGATGACGGACGACGGTGAGGGACGCCTTCCTCAGAGATCAAACGCCAACGATCCTCTCCTTCAGCGACGCCTTCTTCCACGCAGGTTAATTTCATGATGAACCCTCGCTCAACGAATTTGGCGAGATAGGGGATTTTGTTTTTGTTCGTGATTACTTCCATTTTCGTTCTTCCTGAATCTTATCCGCTTGCTATCGATTAACGAGAGGGGGTCGGACCACACAAACACGGCCGACCCTCCTCCCTTATCTTTTTGTTGTTGCGGTTCGAAGGATAGTGGTGCAGTGCAACAGCACCGCGCGAGATCATATGGAAAGGGTGAGCGGCACCGTCGCGCCTCACCGTTGAAGTCAAACAAAGGGGATGCGCCGTTGTGCTGCTCCGAAGAATCACGAAAACCCCACGGCTGGAGCGGGGCCGCGGCGGAGGGGCGCGACACCGTCGCGCCGTGCCGGGCAGACCAAGGCAGCAGCTTAGGCCGCGGCGGAGCAGAGACCAGTGGCCGGTACCTGGCCGCCGGCGTCAGAGCAGTGGGACCAACCCATGCCGGTCCCATGGCGGCAGCAACCGGTCGGTAGGAGCGGGCTGGCTAGTCAGAGGAGGTGCCGGGGGTTATGACCCCCGACTTTCCGGATAGCAGCCCCCCCCCACATGGGGGCCGCGGTTACAAAAAGGAGGGGGAAGCCCCCCCCCCCCCCCCCGCACACCAAACGCTCGGCCGTTTCAGCCGGGCCACCGGGCCATGCCCAAGCGGGCCGAAACCGGACCCGGGTCGGGTCACCCCAGTTCGGGCCGACCCAGGGGGGTCTCAGGCCAGGTCGGTCCGGGCCCAAAACCCCCACTTCCGGACCACTATTAGTCTTTTTCCCATAACTTGGGCTACAGACCTCCGATCGATGCATCGCCAGCTTCGATACAATCCTTGGATCGAGACGGTTGTTTTGATATATTACAATCAACGTTTCAGAGAACTTGGGGTTTGGCCGAGTTGGTTCGAACACGAAACCAACCGGGCCCTTGGAGCGGAAACACATATAACTTGAGCTCCGGATGTCCAATTGATGTGTCGTCGACTTTGTTGGATTCCTCTTAGTGAAAAAGACCTTTTGGATTACACCACTCGAGGTTTGGACATAGTTGGAGTATGGTCGGGTTGGTTTTGACTTAAAAACCAACCGGGCCCCTGAGACGAAAAAGCCAATAACTCTCAGACCGGGCGTCTGAATGACACACCATATGTGACATTGAGTTCCGGTTGACTATACGGAACTTTTGGATACATCAACTCCGGACATTGTATCAGTTGATGTATATGCCCCTCGGCTCGTGGAGTGGACCCCCCCCCCCCCCCCGAACGAGCATGTTGTGTGCGGGAACCCTAGAGCTGGCTGCAACTGCGACAACGATGACGACTGTACATAAATCCTCCGTGGATTCGACGACGACGACTACAGAACTCAGCGATCCTATGTGGGTCAGTCCTACCGATCCTATGTGGGTCAGATCCTATGAGGTTCATCGCTCAGCGGTCCTGTGTGGGCCAGCGTATATCGATCCTGTGTGGGTCATTGTGGGGGTTAGTTACCTATCGATCCTTTGTGGTTCATTGTGGGGGTTAGTTACCTATAGATCCTTTGTGGGTCATTGCGGGGGTTATTACCTATCGAACCTATTTGGGTCCGACAGCTTAGATGAATCAGTGGCTACATATGATCATCTCTATCATCTTATGAAGAATTATAACAGTGTGAGCTGAATCTTTACTTTCAATCATTATCTTCGATATGATTGACTTGCTTTCCTATGTGGACTGTGTTGTGATATCCTGTGTGGACGTGATCGAACTTGGGCTCGGATGTTGGAGTTAAACTGGAATTGATGACTTAGGTATATGTATGGGAATATAACTAAGTAATGTTGGATGTTACATCGTGATTGTATCTTTATTTTGTGCATTATACTTTGTGGATTCGGGGAGACCTTCGGGGGTCCCGGGGTCCCTACTGAGTAATTTATACTCACCCCTGCATGGGTTATGCCTGCGCTACATTGTGTTGGTTGTAGATGAAGAACAGTGATGATCATGGCTGGGGCTTGCGAAGCAGGTCGGTACCTAGAGGTGGACCACTAGATGGGACATACTCAGAGCGGACGGCTGGTCCCGAGGAGGTGTGGAGGCTATATGTACCCACCATTCAGTTGGGACTTCCAGTGGAAGGTTCGACGTTGCGGCTTTACTTTCAGTTGTTATATTCCCTTTCCAGTTGTACTTTACATTTAGTTTGGGTTTGTATACTGGACCACATACTTTACCGCACTTACTAATGTACCTAGTTTTTACTTGTTGTTTACTTCTTCTTACTTTCTCTATGTGTCTGTTTACTTTACAAAGGCAATACCTTCCCTTTTTATCGGGAATTACGCCTTGGTGCTAGTCGCCAGCCCCTGGCCTATGGAAGGCGGGCTTGGGGTAGTCACCGAACGGGCCCTGAGGACGGGTCGTGACATAACCATTGATGAAATGGTTTATATTGAACATTTAATGAGGTTGTATAGATTAACATATTATTTCCCCATATAATTTTTTATTCAAATTGGTTGAATTATGATTACCACTGTGTTGTGATAATTATTAAAGAGAGACCAAATGAATTTTCTTGGTATCAATTAGGTCTCCACTAATAAAAAAATTATCCGTTATTTCATGGACAATGATTTTTGTGTGGAAATTCATCATGGAACTAATGAAGGGTGTGTTTGTGATTATGAAATTGAATGAAATCATGTATGAATATCTTCTAATAAAAATTATTTAACATTAAAAATTGATATTGAAATAAAATTTTGTCTTATTGTTTTCATTTTTTGATAATAATGTCCTTTTTCAAGACTATTGGTTTAATGGGCTTGAGATCATTAACATTAACCAGACTATGTTCTATATCTCTATCAATCATCACTTGGGTGTTTGTTATCACTTATATGTCTATGTTTTCACTTATTTCCCGATTTTTCATATTTAAAAACCTATTATATGTAATTATAGATGACCTGATGCAATATATTTGTCTTTTTCAATAGTATTTCAATTAACCCTTTTAATGATGACTGTTTTTCATGAAATGTATATTCAAGAACTAAAAACTTGATGATATTGATGAATTTTGAGGGAGAAATCCATTTTATTGGTGTAAAATGTATAACATTCATTTTTCATAGATTATTATTACTTGAAAAATTCAAATTTATTTCATTTATTTCATTACACTCAAAACTATTTTAATCTTGTGCAACAACCAACACTAGCACAACTAGCATTAGATGCAACACTGATTTTAAACAAAAACATGATATCCTATTAACAAGACCATTATAAACATTCTATTAAACATAGTGATATTAATAATAATAAATAATTTTAAAATATTATGAATAGTGGTTCTATATAATGAAGACATATTGATAATAAAATAAATAATTTTTAGTAGTCATTGTATGTTTGAAAATTGTTATTTTCAATGAAATGTTTTTATAACATTTTGTAAACAATAATAAAGTTAATTTGCGGAAATTTTAGAAAGTAATTTGATTAAATAAGATTATTTTTGTGAATTATAATCTGATAAAAATCATTGGTTAAATTTATATATTTTTAATGAAACAATTCATTTTTTGATGAATAGTCAAAAATAGAACATTTAATTGGGAACCATCATTTCATTTTATTTATTTTTAGATATACATTAAAATTCAAATTGTATATAAAATTAAATTAGTTCATTTATTCATCAATTAATCCAATTATCTTCATTTAAATAAATTTAATTTTCAAATTGGATTGAAAATCATTGTATACTTCTGATCATTTTCTCTTTAAACCCCATCTTATCTTTACATATGTTGGGTTATTTTTAAATTACGATTTCTCAATGGTTGGAATAAAATATATAAAAATGGATTCTATAGTTTTAATTATCATAATTTATATGATCTATTAACATAAGATTAAATTTTGACCAAAATAAATAGTGAATGTATTAAATACTAATTACCACGGTTGAGGTAAAATTGGGTTTTCCATGGGATTAAAATAAAAAGATATGTGGTTAAAATGACCTACCAATTTTTTCAACACCCACTGTATAGACATAGATAAACCTTAATATCCACATGTTTTATTTTTAAAAACTCTTTTTATTTTTTCCTTTAATTGTGGTTATATACTAATTTACGTAATGAAAATGACAAAAAAGAAACCTTCCTTACGTTTAATTTCCATAAATACTTGGCATAGGGAAATGAATCATATGATCATTTATATAAATTATATGTAAATTTAAATTAGTTTATTTATATTTAAAATTTATTTTACTTTCATATAGATGAAATAATTACATTAAAAGATAATGAAATACCAATGCATGCATAATTTAGTTAATAATTAATGATAAAAATGATACAAAAAATGTTAAATGTGATGTAACTTGAATAAATTAGTGTGTTACATGAATTTTATATATTATTATATAATTTTAAACAATAATTAACATGGTATATTTTAATTAGTTCATTTTCTTTGTAATTTTAAATTCAAATTAAATGAACAATGTGAAGAATGGAAATAATGATATATTATAATAACTGATATTTTAGGAAATGATTTAAAATTTATAAAAAACATATTTTACAGAAATTTAATTTTAAATTATAATAAATATCATATATGTTCCATTAATAACTTAATTTTCATTTTATAATGTCCATATTGACCACTAAATAGTAAAAACTCGGTTACTACGGTTATGGTTAATACAATGTTCTTGCCTGCTACATGTTCTTGTGTAAAAATTTATTTTCGACCGACATAATATTTTTATTAAATAAAATATTTCATTTTTATAATAAGTGGGTTAATTTATCTAATTTGTATCATTTTAATTTATACTTAATGGATATATTATCTTAGATAAAAATAATAGTTAACATAGTAAAACCCAAAAAAGGTAAAAAGACAGAAACATTGACAAAAAAGAACAATTTTTTTATACATTGGTGAAGGTATAGATTGACCAAAGTGTGTCTCTAAGAATTTAATATTCAGTTTTGGATACTATTTAGGTTATATTGGGCTCCCAATAGTGAATACATTTGGGTATTCAAAAAATATCAATCTTCCTCCACAATAAAATCCCACTCACTCTCTTCTCATATTCAGTCCTATACAGTCATTTAGTTTTTATAATCCCTAAAAAACTAACTTCCAAACCTCCCAAAAATCATAATAGTATCATTATTTTGGTAATATATATAAAAAATGTATTCTTTTAGTGAAAACATATGGAGGATACCAGAAAAGAGTAAATGTTCATCAATACAAAAAAATTCTTCCCCTAAACCTTTTAAATATCTTTATACCATAATTATATAATAACCTAATTACATTAAAACTATAATTTTTTTAATATTAATTTAATTACCTACAACTATCTCTACATCCATCAAATGGGTTATGAATTCATCATTCATGTGTATGTTGTACTACCACCTCATAATCTAATGTCATTCATTTTTCCATTACCACCTATAACAGCTTCTCATAATTCTTGATTAATAGTTTATATGTTAATTTTTTTTATATTTATGAATTTATTATTATTTTATATTTATTATTTCATACATACCTTTATACTCTACATTTTTTGGGAATACGATAACATTGTTTGTGTGCACGGTACACAATTTCCTCTCGAAGAGATGTGATTCATTCACAATTTACTAGAAGTGTAGTAAAGATGGGTTTAATAAATATTTTTGAAATATATGACATAAAAAGAGTATAAAATGATAATTATTATGTATCACTTAATTTCTTTCCTTCAAAATTCATATGAAATTTAAAAAAACATTGTTCATGCATACGTTCATCCTACCGTCTCTATGAACTTTTTATTTCATTTTCAATCAATTAATTTTATGGATTAAAATAAATTCACATATAATGAATATATATGATATTAAAATCATGGTCATCATTATTTAGATTATGGAAACATTAATAGTCAAATTTGACCAAAAATATAACAAATGAAATCATATATTAAAAACTAAGGGGTTATTACCTAAAAAATAACATTAACAAGGAATTTTTAATAAAAAAGTAAAAAATGTCATAATTAAATAATATATAGTATGATATATATGAATATTGTTTTTTAATTATTTTATAGTACACCTATATTTATAAAATTGTAGGTTCTAATGAGTATGATGGATGTTAAAACTTATTCTAAAGGAATTTCTAGTCTCGGTTTTATTTTTAAGAGACTTATGTCATCTTCAACACTCGTTTATTTTGCGTGGTGTATATACATTAAAATTACCTGATATGTAATTAATATAAATAATTCATTTATAATTAATTTTTATATTTATTTTATTCATTCTTGGGGATTATGATATAAAATTTACTCATGAAGTAGGTGCTTTTGTCTCTATTTTTCATGTATTTAGATATAAGTAATTTAGAGCAATTATATTCTTTCAATAGGGGTATGTATCACCCCATTTACATGTCATACCATTATGTTTTTATACTCATTACATTTTATGTTCAATTTCATGTTCTTCATTAATGGGGCTTACGATTCAAAATTTCTATTTTGGTGAATTTTTTTATTTACAATCTAATAGTTTATCGACATTGTTATTGATTATTATTGTAGTGATGAAATATTATGATCGATATCTCAAGAAACTCATTAATTTTGTTATATGATTTTTATTTATAATGAATACTTTTTTTCATTCATTTTCCACTTTTTATGCACTCAATAGTTTAAATAAATTATTTTATGAATATCATCTTTTAGGTTGAAAAATATTTTCCTTTATAAACCATGTTTTCTAAAAATCATTTAAAAAATCAATGTGAAAATGAATTTAAAAATTATTTATTTGTTTAAAAGTTCATTTATAAGAAGAAATTATATTTTTCTAATAAAATTCATTAATTATTTAGTAAATATTTATTTATAATTATTCAAGATTTTTTAAAAGAAAAGGATTTCGAAAATGGATTATGTTTTCAAAAATTGATTATTAATGAAAATTAATCTTCCTAATGAAATGTTCCATGTGATATTCAAAAATAATTTTCCATCTGAAATTAAATCCTTTTATGTTTCATATGAATTACTGAGGAGATGTTCCAATAATGAAATTCTTATTCTATCTCTAAAAGGTTTATTTTTATGATGAAGAGTTATTTATGAATTTAAATTCAATTCCATGGGTTATACCATGATAAAATTATTATGAACCCTAATTTTTTCACAGGTTATTCGTTAATGAAATTATGAAATGATTATGAATACTTTTTATTCTCTATGAGTTATGTTATCAAAAAATGGTTAAGAAAAAAATTTCATTTCAAGGGTTTTCATATGATGAATTATTTATGATATTGTGAAACACATATGTATAATTTTCATTATGTAATGGTGGTTATGATGTAACAAAGGATGGTGGTTCTGTTATGACCTCAAGTTGTGGTTACATTTCAAATAATGATGGTTGTTACATTATAACCAAATACATTTGGGGACTATATCTCCCTCCAATTCATTGAGTAAATATTTATTTCTCATGAGTTTAAATGCACTAGAATTGATAGTGAACCCAATTTAGATTTTCTTCATAGTAAACCTTGACTACTTTGATGTTATTTTAGGACATTTTTTGTATGTCCATAATATTATTCCTGAACATGATTACATGATCATAATGTTATGTGTGAAACCAATTACATTATCACCATTATATTCATGGAAATATCTTTTAAGTCAATAATTTTTTTCGTAGACTAGGTTTCATGGGAATTAGTTAATGTGACATACTGATTTCATGTACTTTACTTTTTGAGTGAATAGATTTCTATTTATAAATGTTCACAAAATTATAATCTTATCTATATTTCACTATTCTATGTATTATACCAATATTGTACTCATATTATTAACCTTTTCTTATTTATTTATGGTTCATGTCTTATGAACTGCCAATATTTATACCATGATTTAGGATTATTATCCTTTATAGGTAGGGTATGGTTTTGAAGTATCATGTTAATGTTATAATACCCTTATTCTAATGTTATTTTAGGTATCTAACTGGTTTACCATTACTAAAAATATGATCTATACCATGAGTATGTTTCCTTTCCCTATGATTTATTGAATAATTTATTTAGGGTTTTATTGTCAAAAGTACTAAAACAGATGAAATGTTTGGGAGAAAAAGAAGATATTCCACAAAATTAAGAATAATCTATTCCATGTTTTCAAGGTCACTAAAATATTATTGTTCTTGGGAGTTTTTTTTCTAATATAGATAATATTACAAAAAAACCTGTAATGTCTATGTATGAAATTCTTGGTTCATTATACACCCCTTTGGCCTAGTCGGGACAGAGTTTCCACTAACATTATGTGAATCCCCTAAACACTAAAAGATGAAAAAACATTCCATGCTTATGCAATATCATTGGGGTATAATTTACCCTTAGACACATTGAAACATGACATAGACCACCACAATGTTATGAAATAATTTAGAATTATTCATGATCTAAGCCTCCCATTAATTCTCTAATAAAAAACTAGATAGTTACAATAGATGTGACATAACATGTACTGATAAATGTATCCATAAGCTCAATAGACAAATAGGAATGAGATTCGAACTATGGAAGTGAACCATACCCAACACCATGAAAAAAGTCCAAGATCACTCTTCAAAAATATTGACCAATTCATCATGGTGATCCACTTTAAGTGTAGGAGGACTTTTTCTTTTCTACATCACGATAAAAAATTTATGCACACACACCCACAAGTAATTATTCTGGGGTGAGTATACAACCCATTATTCAATTCACTAAATAAATCCCACATAGAACACAATGCTAAAAATATTTATCTCCCAATAAATATATTTACATAACAAGGGGAATTAAATAACAATAGATAATGAAAAATTATAAAAAATAGTAGTCAAAATACCCTTAATATGCATAAAAATGCTTATATACAAATTTTCAATTCACCCAATGTATCCCCATCAAAATTGTATTGCCATAAAATTCATATCTGCTTATAAAAACCCTTGTTCTTATAACCAAATATATAACATAGTTTTTTATGCTAATGTACACAAGTTATCATGGAATCCATGTTTGAATAAACAAGGACACATAATATGAAATATTGACACATAAAAACCAATTTATATGTCAAATTCACGCACACCATAGTTTTTATTCAAAAAAATATATTAAATATTAATAAATTATGGAGGAGTTTTTTAATCATTCATTGAAACAACGAAATAATGTTATATTATTAAACCTTGATGTTCTAAATAACAATTTTAAGGAATAGAACCCACCTGCATCTATTGAATTCATCCAGTAGATTCCATGAATGAATATGTTAGATAACTAATATATATCCATTGTTTCATTTATACTCAAATTAATCATGATCCCTAACAAGGAGAGTAATAATGTTTCTTTATATACGGAGTAATTGAGTCCAAAATCATGTTATATCCTAAAAATCTTCACACACTTCCCTATTAAAATTCACATCTCTCTAAAACAGTCTAATTTTAATAAATTTTAATGAAATATTTACAACTATGATAGACTTTCCTATTTTATGGATATATTATCCTCAACTTTTTCCAAAAAACATTGACCATGGTTTTGGCTGCAAAATTGTGAATCCATAGTCACAATATATAATTCCCTTCCATGTTTAGTGAACCGTGACTCCCCATGCAACCATTACATAAATCCGTGGCATTTTAGAATCCATGTTCTACACAGTGGGATCAGCTAATGTGAAACAATAATCCAAACACCCATAGGCATAAAGGCGGTGTCACTCAATAATTGAAACCTCCACGAACTCCCAAACAGAACCATGACCTAGATTGTGGATTTGTTCTCCTAATATTTGTCAAAGTGGTGAACCTATTCCTAGAACATTGAATGATATATAAATCATGGGTACTTCACTTCCTGTAATTCACAATACATTGATGAACCAAACCCAATGTAAATCATTTAAAATTTCATATTAAATAACTACTTCTCTATGGTCATCACCAATCAATTCCCAACACCATGGCATAATGTACCTTAGAAATCATAAACACTCTTCATTTTACTATGATCCCCTAAAAACATCTCTAAATAAATTTGATCCATGAAAATTATTATATTAATATAATTAAATACTATTATTAGTCAATCTATGGTTGTCACATTCTTCATAGTTTTGGGATTTCAATCCGAAGAAATATAGATTTTGGTGTTTTCCTAGAAAATATTGTACATTGATGGTATATAAAATTAATCATTTTCTAATGAATCTTCCTAAAGGAGACCATATTTCCATAATATATATACCAAATGGATATATCATACCATAATGGTTCTATATTTACTATCTAGAATTCATATTAGGGTGTGAAAGATTGAATAATCATGCTCAAGCATCACATAATCCCACATAATCACAGGTGTGGGATCTGTATGGTACATTATAATTTGGGATATGTGGACTAATTTATGATATAAAATTAATATTGATGGTAATGTAAATTAATATTAAAAATCATCGATTCACTCTATATTCTAAAATATACTCACTTATTGAGGAGCTAGCTTCCTTTGAAACCCCATTCTTTAATGCCCAAACGATGGAGATAATTGAAAGAAAATGTAATCACAAACATAAAAATAAAAAGGAGGAAGAAATTGATCCATATAAGACTTATATCATATTTTTTTACTTTTCTATCCATTTTCTAATACTCGTGGTCATATATATTGTCTCATCGACAATATTAGATCTTACTCAAGAGGTTTTGACATTCTCTACCACATTTTGTTGAGATCAATATGGTCGGCCGTAAAAGTATTCAAATGGATCCATGTAAATTAGGGATTGAAGGATTATATTATATGAAACCTCCACTAATATAATGTGATAATCATATTAAATACTATGATTAATAATTAATTCAATTATAATATCCTCCAGTGATTGAATGATATGTTAAACTACCCGTAGATTTGAGAGTGGAAAGCTATGGTAATATTCAATTTGGTTTGAAGGGAATATTGCTTAGAATGTCCAAATCATGAGACAAATATAGCATATCAGTCAATGGAAAATGAAATGGTACCCCATGAAGCATCAAAACATCTTGAATATAAGAATTAAAAACTCATCAACTGAATTTAAATCCCGAACTGGACTAAAATCCCCTTATATGGTCAGTCAGTCAGCAATTGTCCAAATTACATCATTCATAATAAGATTATTTGGTAATATAATTACAAAATAAATGTAAATATTTTCTAATTAATATATATATATATGGGTATAGATTAAAATATCTCTACATGACATTGATATTCAGTCTCCAGCTACTAATGAGTTAGACATTTCCCAAAGACTCAACTACCATTTTATTCCAACTAGACCAAAAACAATATTGTCCATTGTTTTAAACATCTTTCGAAAACCCATATGGAAAACCCAAATTTAATGATTATATGCATAGAGGACCCATTAATGATATGTGGAAGGATATAAATTCCTATCATGGAATCCAAAAATTGAATTTTTATCTATCATCCATCAATTAGTGATCTCCCCACTTTTAATGTTTTCATTAATGGAGTGTTAGTTAGGGTCTGACTATTGATCCTCTATAAAATGGTCCACGATGTATGTTTTACGTTTTAATGTAAAAAATGAGAACATAATTATATTTTTCACAATCTATGATCATTTTAGGAATTGACCAAAATAGTTTCCACTAATTACAGTCTTCACTAACCACAAAGATATAAGATTTATCAAATAATGCATCATATCATTAAATTATATTCCTATGTTTGTAAAATAAAAAACAATAAAATATCTTGAAACATTATATGTAATTATATTACCATAGTTTCTAATTATTTGGTGAAAATATATAATTAAAACATTTATGATCGGTGAATAATGTGGACATCTCCCAAAATAGGTTGTGGCTCTGTGTTTTTAATTCAAGGACCATAGAATTTGACTCAAGATAATGAGTTAAATTGTTCATTTTATGTGACCTATTTCTTCATG
This sequence comes from Viscum album, assembly GCA_963277665.1. NCBI lineage: Eukaryota > Viridiplantae > Streptophyta > Magnoliopsida > Santalales > Viscaceae > Viscum > Viscum album. The sequence continues at coordinate 135,524,866 of OY728127.1, forward strand.
GTATATAGGCTATGATATAGCATCCCTACATGTGGAAAAACCTAATAACAATCTAAATGCATCACAATATATAATTAATCCCTCAATAAAATATGAAAAAATTGAAATTGAGAATAGGTAAGTCAATCGTTAAGCTATTGAAAATATTTTTAACAGTGGTATAACCATAGTAAATGAATAAACATCCTTGTTAGTGGATTCATATATTAAGCTAACCATGTGAAATAACTGACAATGTATTGATAATATCTTGTTTACCCCACTAATATTCATATATTTAAAACATTATTACTTGGTTTCTCTAAGATGTCTACCTAAATGTTTTATGCATAGAAATATATGAATTTTTCAGATATGATATGTCAACAGGATTGAACATCTTGTCTCTAGATGACATATATAAGGAAAATTCTTCAAAGATTGTTATCTCACAAGTTACTAATCGCAGTCTCGAAGTGGCATTTAAGGTCACTAATACTAAGAGAGTATATAAAAAATTCATCATAAAACACCACTCTAAATAAGTATTTATATATTTTAATGATATGGTTCATTAATTCCCATAATATTGATGTTTTATTTATGATACCAAAGGGAATGACTATGGACATATAGTTTATGTAGTGACATGATATATATTTTTGATGAATATCATTGTTCTTGACATAGAGATGGTGGTACCATAATCAACAATCAATCTTCGAGAACTATTTCTCTCTATCATACTATTCAAATAGATTTTTTATTTGAGGAAGATTATATCGATTTTTATCATCTATTGATACATTTTTAGATTAAAAGTAGATATGAAATGATTATAAGATGACATCATTAAAAATAAAACAATGTTTTCCTAATAATATATTCATTGTCAACTAAATCCCATAATTTCACATTCCTCCATCTAAACACTCTCTTCCAAAAACTCTAATTGATCCATTTCATGTTAGGGATGATAAATAAGACCCAAAACTTATCGTAGGTTGATTGAAATTAAACTTCTCATTAATTTGTAAATCCTAAAATATATATTCTAGAAATATATCGAGGAATAAATCCACTCAATAAGGAGATTTAAAATTTTAATAGCATAAATTTCATTTATGACCAAGATTACTAATTAATAAAATTCATTTCTATTCTATTACTTATTATATATTACCCATCATAAAGATGATCTTATCTTATAAGGTATGTGAAAAAACACCAATAATAGTAATAAATATAATATTTTAATAAAACATACTATTCCATCCCAAAAAATATAAAAAATTATTATTCTAATAAATTTAATTCCAAAAATAATGTATTTAATAAATTTTTGTAGAGAATTTCATATACATAAATCCTCTACACTCCCATTTCCTAAGATATGTGTAATCTTCTAATATAACCCAATTTGGATCACCACGTGATATGAAATAAAATATTGGGAGGATTCGATGTAAAACAAGACATGGATTAATTTATAATTGGGAATAATAATACATCACACTATTAATGAACCAGATTCATTATTAAAAATGGACAACTTGTCTTCCTAAACTTGAAAATCATGCCTATTTTTCTTATACCCTCACATTGAGAGTGAGTCGGTAGAGATAGTGTTGTTATTGGAATAAATCAAATTTTATCAATGATGAGTGTGATAGACAATCTGATGAGCTCACCCATGTGGCATATTCGGGACTTGAGTAAAATTTGATATACCACTACTATATGAATTTTATGGATAGCTATAGAAGTGATAGAGGATACCTATTGAAAATAGTAATTGTACTAACAAAGTCATATGGTATATTCACTATTATAGTGGTCTAAATAACTATATTAAAAGAAACCCTATTTTTATATTCTTCATTTTGGAAAAGAAATATACCATTATAATTGTTTTTTAGTGGTCAATTACTATAAAAGTATTCATCCCTCCTATTTTTATTTCAACCACTAGACTATGTACTTGTTATTTTATTTTAAATTTTTTTTCACCAACTAGGGTTCCACGAAATATTATTTTCATCTACTATTAACTTATTTTCAATATTTTTTCAATTTTCTATACAGAAAATCACCACTCAAGAGTTATTATTTGGTTATAAGACTGAATAAAAATAAATTACTCAAGAGATTCACTAGCTATCACCTTTGATGAAAAGTGAACTGAGAACATGAATTGATCTCCATATTCGTAACAGGGATATCATTTTACTTAATATTAAATAAAACATTCATCCTTGAAACACTCAAATTATATAGACTTGAAAATTTATTATCCAACTATTCAAATCCTCCACATGTTTTTCCTTGGTAATCCATCCATGAAAAACAAGATCCCACCATTTCAATGATAGTTTTTTATCAATATATATTGTTAAATTTATTTCGACGTTTTCATGTGTACTATGAAAATTAGAGATATAGTTCATCCCACCCATCTATGGTCGATATTTCTAGGTTCTTGAGTATTCATGGAATATCGTTTGGATTAGATTTTGGAATTCCAATGAATGACACACCTAGAGTGTTTTATCAATATTATGTCCTTTTCTAAATGCTTTTAAAACATCTATAATGGTATAAATGATTTGTTTTATCTCTTCATTATTTGGTGGAACCATATTATTTATGGTTCACTCTTACATATTTCAATGTCCCAATATTGGTTGAATATTCATGTATTTATAGAAAAAATTACCTTTGAGTCTGCACCAACACTCTAGTAACATTATATTTCATGTGAAACACATGATAAGAAAATAACTATATTTTTTGTTTCAAATCAAGAGTACTTAAATGTCATATAAATGATTATGTAAAGATGGGTAGTCTCTCCCTAATTCATGATACACATGTCTCATGGTAACATCCACCCAAACTACTGTTGTGGAATGTAGTTTAGTTTAAATAGGTTAACTACACCATTTTTTGAAGTATATTTCACATCCTAACACATTTAATCTCTACAGCTACAAACCAAGATAACTAATTGTATGTTCATTAGAAACAATTTTATAATTTATGTCCTAGAAAACAATTATTGGTATGGCTGAGGTTCTAATAACTATAGGTGCATCCTTCTCTCACAAAATATTAGTAATAAATTCTATTGGTATCTAAAATCATTGGGGGAAATTTATCATCATACTTTATATATAAAATAACATGCACAAAAAATTTATAATCTAAATAAATATAATACATGATATAAACTATCTACAAAACTATAATTAAACTTATTAATATAGTTAAATGAGACACATTATAAAATGTAAAACTAAATGAATCCATAAAACCAAAGGATCGAAATACAACCTCGATTCCAATGATATAAGTACAATATACCATTCACCATGAGTTTTTCAATGATCTATCATCTAAATATAGTTTTTAATGTAACAAGGTAAACTATAATATATTTTCTAGAAATGTACCCTACCTCAATCCTGACAAATAATGTCTATATAATATCAAAAGATAATATAAAAGATATAAATATGCAAACCAATAGTTAATCCCCCAAAGGATTCCAACACACACAATTAAGATAAGACCATACTAGATCATAGTAAATTAATTTACAAATCACGATGAATAGAATAACATATATTCATGAACAAATATGTAGAAATGAACAGTAGAAATAACCATGTTATTAACCAATAGCATACCATGTGTAACAATTTTCTTGTGACAAATTCACCTCATTTAAATGTAGCTCTCCTTTAATAGACCCAACTCAAGATAAGGACCCTAGGTTCTCAATCATATGTTTTTTTAAAGTTTGGGGATGAAGACTCATTTATTATTAAAGCAATGAAATGACCTCTTTAAATGGGTATTGGAGACACATTACATAGCCCGAAGGCCCAGTGGTAATTTAGTCCAATAAATGGCCTGTATGGCCAAAATTGTTTCTCAAGGCCTATTCTGGGAATAATACTGCTATAGTACGCGCCTGAAACAGTAATATACAATACATACCGCTTCTAAAGTTCCCTACCACTACTATAGTGACCTGTCGCAGCTAAAGTGCCTGTCACTACAACAGTAAGAAAAAGTAAAACTATAGTACCTGCACCCAATGGGATTTGAACCCTGATTTTTCATGTAGGATTACAAGGTTCTTAACACTAATATAATCCCCAACTACACCTCAATCCTATGTTTTCATTTGGAAGAGTAACCAAATATTCCCTAATAAGCATAAAAACTATGTATAAATCAATAAAACCTATAATGATGAAATTTATAGGAATTTCAATCCCATTACAATGTAAAATTTATGGAAAATAAATTTTTTAGACAAAATAATCACAAACATTACTTTCTGGAGTATTTTCCTAGAATTTATCATTGATTCAAAAGGAGTAACTTTAGATACCCATAACTTATGTTCTAGATTAAATTTGTGAGGGAGATGAGCCATCTAACTCTGATGTTTCCATCTAGTACAGATTGTGAAGAATCAATTTATATCGAGAATGTTCATCCCATGTAACTTATTGATTAATTTAATTAATCACACTAGCATGGAGAGTAATAATCAGTAATTATTTCATGGAGTAATCAAGTCGATGTCTCTCTAATATTATCTCACATGGTTTCCCATTAAAAAATTCTTTTCTCTAAAAAATAGTGGCTATTTCAAACAATTTTTAAAAAATGTGACTTCCACTGTGTGATCCCAAAGTGTTTGGAGTGATTCTACTCACGTTTTGTCCCACAGAAAACCCACCACAACATTGGATATAAAAATGGGAAGTTATTCATTTAGTTTATGACTACCTAACATACTCATCTCTATAAGACCTGCATACCCCATCTCATTTCATTTTAGGAATTTTAGTATCTATCTTTTCCCTTGGTGGAGCACCCAATTAAAAAAATTCATCAAAATAGTTGTATTCATTGGTTTATTGTCCCTAATCTTAAAGGAATCATCATCTTACTCAAATTCAATACCATGCCTACGACTATGGTTTGGTTCTATTATTTATCTATCACTAGAGTGATATTCTACTAAATTCTCCAAAAAAATTCCATGTTTGGTGTTTCATAACCCAATTTTTACAATGAAACAAATGGAAATCCCCATATGACCTCTATTCAAAAACATCTAAAAAAAGAACATAGACTACAGAAATTTCCACATCCCACGTTGAACAATAATAATTAAAATGATGTTTTAGACCTCAAAAGTACCAACCTCCCTTATTCTATTCATGATCCCCTCTATATTTCATAAACATTAATTCATCGAAGAGAAAATATAAAATAAATACATCAAACTGAAAAAATACCAAAACTAGGGGAATCACAAGTGATATTGTAGTAGTGTTGTTATTCTGTTGTGATGTTTTATATGTCTACGTTATATTTTATATACAATGTTTTTGTTTCCATATGGTGTTGTTAAATCTATATGAATGGTATAAAATCACCAATATATATTATATTGGTATGTGAGTATAATTAAACTAGCGGGGAATCCTGTTTCGGATACCTATATTGAGATATTTATTATGTTTTTTATATTTTTATACTTATATGTAGATTTTTTGGGAGGGGCTTGAAAATTTTGGGTAATCATTCTCCTTTTTATAGTAAATTTTTTTATTTTTATCTTATACATAGAGTCTTTGGTTTATTTAATCCACATTTTATTGATAGTTTTCATAAAATAAACAACTAAGTTAAATTGTATTCTATCCCCTATTTTCTATATTTTTTAATTTATTATTCATTGGATGGAGTTAACTACATTTATGGACATTAATAGTTCACTATGTGGTGTTAATTTTGATTTCGATTTTTATCCATAATAGTTTTTCATGTTGTATTTATTTTTTGTGATGTTGTTTTTGTATTCATATATAACATTGGCCTCATTATTTGAACATTTAATTTTATTTATTATATTTTTAGTTGGTTTTTAATAATGGTTATTCATTATCACTAATATGATTTTATATGGAAATTTTCAACATTATGTGTGTTTCAAAACCTTGGTGTTTTTTTCATATATGTGATATATGTTAGGTGGGATCGAATGTCACCAAACTAGAAATTGAGGGGACATAATGAGAATAGAATATAAGATTATCAATTCATATTAAAATGATCTATATCTTTAGGTATATTACATTAGATTGTTAGATGAATCTAGAATGATGTAAATATATATAATTTGAAGTAATTTAAGTATATCGAGATTATAAAGTGATTGTTCTAAGACACAATTAATGATAAAACCTTTTAAATGGTTTCTTTATTTTATAACATTAATTATTAAATTCATTTTATATTAGTGTATATATTTGGATTTATATAAATTCTATTTATATCATATTAAAATTCATATGAAATGTTATATTTCATTTTGAGTGTTGATAATTTTTATTTACTTACGAATATGAATAATTTTCCTATGAATATATATTCATTACATTATTGTTATGATTTACCAAAATATTATATTCAAACTATTTATTTTTTAGAAAAAACAAATATTTAATTAATTAAGACATATTTGGATTAAAAAGAGAGGATTTTAAGGATATTCTTCCAAATTTTAAAATATTTTCAATATCTTTACCCCACCTTTGACTATATATATGTTACTTAAATTTTATAATAATATATGATATTTATTTTTTTATTTAAAATATTTGAGTTAGTTGATTACAAGTATTTTCGTAAACATGATTATCATGTCAACCACACAATTATTAACTTCTTTTTAACATGTCAGGCCTTTTAGATATTATGTTAAACCATTTTACTCTACTATCATTAACAATGGTTACTAACTTTTACCTCAATTATAGCATTTCATTTCTAAAAGAACTATCATTAACAAATAAAATGTAACTTATAATTAATAATTTCATATACATTTTATTATATTAACTTTATAAAAGGGATGAAAATTATATTTTATATAATAAATGGATAATTTATTAAAAATAAATTTCAATGGAAAAATAACATACGTTCAAAAATACTAAATATAGTTTTCTAAATTAAAATTTATATTTACAAATTTATAATGTTACTTATAAAACACAAATTTCATCGATTATATGGATTCAAAATTTTATATTTTATGATTATATCCTAATTATTTCTAAAACGGAATGGTACTTAAAACGGATTATTTTTCCTTATTTACCTCAAAATAAAACCTTTCAAAGAAACCCAAGAAACAATATTCTAATATAATTTCAACATTAAATGTTCAAAAAAAGAAGATTATTTTTTAAAATTAAAATTTCTAAATATATAAATATGTCGTTAAAATTAAAATATAAAATATAATGAAATACTAGTTTTAATAAAAAATGAAATTTTTAAAAATTAAGTGTCCTAAATATTATTTCATATACACTTATATTTGTAATGATGATGATATATTACATTATATATGATTATAATTATTTGAATTTGAGGTTCTAGCCACTTTTTTGGAAACAAAGGAACTTTTTTTGGTAGAGGAATCTCATTACATGACACATTGGACCAGATGTCATTGAAGTCCCATACCAAGACTAAAATCCTGTATTTTGGAACAAAGGCCACTATAGTGAATTTTAATATTATGATACCTTGGTTTCTATAGTACATACTACTATTTCACTACCTCTAATATCCGTTGTACAATTGTTTACACCCCTACTGTTTTTGGTGCTGTAGTTCATCCATTGTTGTTGTTGCCCTACAAAACCACTATAGTAACATGTTCCTAATGGGTTTGGTCCCCCCAAAATTTATATAGTATTAAATGGTTCGTATTAGGATAAACTATATAACCTAATAAATTAAAAAAAAAATTAGTTCACATTAAATAATCCTTTCAAAATACTATGAATTATTTTTTATTGATGAATTATATTATTTTAAATTTAATACATAAAATATAATACTTAAGTGTACCTAGTGGATTAATTAAATCCAACGAATTCATTTTTAATGACAATATTTTCGATTGATAAAAATATATGTGAAATATTTCATTCTTTTATATGTATTTACTAAACCAATTCATTACATTCACACTTATTATGCCACCCATATCATTTCATATATTTTTGTTTTATATTATTTCTCCATTAAATAAATTGTTCCTCGTTATACGTTTCTTTTAGCAAACAGTGATCCACAAGGATGAAGATGATCCAGGATATCTCTCAGTGTTGAATATTTTATTCATTTATATTTATTTTAGAATTTTAATTTATTCCATTTTAAAAATGATATAATATATTTTGATTAATAAACCATGGTGTGAAATAATTAATTTTAGGTGATTTTTTGTAATGATCTAATATGAATGAATAAATGTTAGTTTGTTTAATTATTATCTTGTTTGACTTATTACCTAATCAAAATTTATTCCATTAAACAAATTAAAAATATACATTATATTTTTAAACATATATTTCATGGAAAGATATTACATCTTAAAATTTTAGTGTGTTACATCCCCCCATAAATAATATGTGTCTCCACGTTTTTAATTATCACTAACTAAAAATAATACTCAATGGTTTCTAAGAATAATAATGACTCAAAATAATGTATCTAATAGAAAGAAACATTTCTATGATAAATAATACTAGGTAACATATATTATATCTTATAATAGGCATGTGTTAATTTTATCAACCATTTCTTCTAAATAAACCCAAATAACTATGCCATAGAGGTTTCTTTAGATATAACTACCACACATATACTTTTAAGATCTTATTTTCAACTAAATATTTATACAAAAACTATTATGATAATATCTAGTATAATAATTGAAAATTATCATATGAATATAATATAAAAATCCATTCATTTCTTCTCTAAGGAGACCATTATTTTAACGTTCCATAATTTATTTTCACACATAGTACATCCTATAACTCTCATTGTTCATACTAGGTTAGTGTTTTTTGAGTTATCTTAAGGTTGTATTCCTAAACCCTTAATATAATTAAGAAATAAATCCTTCGTAATGGATTGTCGAAAAAAGTTTTAATTTCTGTCATATATCCCCTGTGAGTGTCTATCCCGGTGTGAATTCATAGGACCACCCATAATTCCTTGAGTTAAGATTGAGTTGATAATCAACCAACCATTTTAAGAGTGATTTCTCATAGGTGTATATGTGCCTCAACCGCATCCACATGCCAGTATAGTGAAAGGGGTGTAATTTCCAAGAGGGCACAAAATCTATATTTTTTCATAAATTAGCTTGTTATCCTATACATAGACACATCCTTAGGTTTTTCATAAATATTACATTGTATACTTACCCAAATAAACAAAAATATACAATATTAGATAAACTAACAAAAATTGTAATCTATATATTGGAAATTATTTTCAACCATAAATGTAGAGACCCAAAGCTTGACGTACATATACATTACATTACTTTTGCGGAATACTTAATAAATAACAAAAACAGACACCAAAGGACTGTAATATTTTAGTGTCTTTGGAAACATGGAACATAATCTTATAATCTTGGTGAAATATCTTAAACATCTCCCATAAATATCTTCCCTGTTTTCCTTACCTAAAACCTTTCTTTATATCCTGGGGAAAAGAAAACATATAAAGGGTCTGCTCAAATGCTCAGTAAGGGTAATCATGGACAAAATAAAACAAACCATATACATTTGATTATCAAAACATGAACATAAAGTTTAAACATAAATATCTCGAGTTGTGAAATAAATCATGGTTGTACGTAAGGCATAGTACATAAAGGAACATCATTCATTATAAAATAGCATGGGAATAAAACATTAAATTGTGGAAAACCATTAAGCACATGATATGATATCCATAGTAGCCAAGGCATTGCTTCCAAGACCATCTTAGTGGACAAAGTCCCTTTCTAAATCGAGTCCACTCCTCATTCTAGTCCTGTATCACTGAACCAGATTAACTTACCATTCCAGCCTTGTATATCTCATGAGATATAAATCTCTACCCAATGAATTGGAGGGAGATATATGTCCCACCCATCTCATAATGAAATCATTATTACGTGTGCCACAACATAAATATAAATCATTCATCATAACCCAAAGAATAAAATGGGTTTCATAAACATTATCCCATTATAACATAATCCATATAAAAATGGATATTATTTCATCATAAGAAAATTGAAACCTTGTAAATCATAGAGGCATTATACTTGAAATGTACACATATTAAATAATGTCATCTTGGATTGAAAATGGTTTTGATAAAACACTAGAAATGAATTCTTGGGGAAAATATCCTTTCTTCTTCAAAATTATTTTCTTTTCACAAAATGCCATTCAATTTTAAAAGATAAGTATTTTGTTGAAAATATTCATGAAATAATTTATAGAAAACTTACTGAAAATAAGGCGTTATAAAACCGTAAAAGTCCATTCATTCTGTATTAGTTAAAAAAATATTCTCCTCGTACTTTTGTGGGAAAAGTCAAAAAGTACCACATGTGGAAAACCAAAGAAAGATTCCTTCAATAACACAAAGTAATAGTCAAACATGGGGAAAAATGACTTTAAATTTACATGGAATAATATTAAACACTTTATGAAAAACCTTTTTATGGACATGGATGAAAAATATAACCCCAGTAAATACTTACGTATAAGCAGTCTCGGATAAAAATTAGATATTAAAATTATCCCTTACCTTAGGTCTGATATGCTTCATACGTAACCAAACCTCCTGAATAATGATTTAAATAATTTAATTGACTTATTACATAATCATATTCATTGTTATGATATCATATAAGGTTCACTTATTACTTTATATTACCTATTCTTTTGTAAATTCCATGTTAAAGCAATGTTTTGGGTAAAATAGTTTTATTTATCGTATGCGTTTGGACCTATTTTTCTTGATATTATTATTACTTATATCATGATTTACATTCTTCATGAATATAAAAATTATTTATATATCATATATATTCAGTATATAAATATTTATATATAATAGATAGATAAATGAAATGAAACAAACCATTCATGGAGACAGTAGGCCGTACATACGCATGAACACCGTTTTCCTTTCCTTATTGACTTGAGTGGAAGTAAGTAGATGAAATAAATCCAGTAGCATTATTATTTCATATATATATTTATTATTCATTATATATAATTTATAATCATTCTTCAAAGGTTAATATGGAGAATGAATCTCATCATGTCGTGGAGATGGTAATCTGTACGTACGCACGAGCAATGATATCATTCCCATAATTATTGAATGGAATTGGAGTGGATGATATAATATCTCAGAATCAATATTATGTTATAATAACCATATATAGTTATTTTTTACACTATTACACCCATCCAAGTAAGGTGGTGGTGTAAAAACAGATTAATCCACGGCGCAGAGACAGTATTTCGTACGTACGTACGCGTGGTGATTTTGTTTTCCGTAGGATGGATTGAAGGTGAAATGGGGTTGTTTCATATTTATAATAAAATATAATTATATTAGTGATACTTATGTTATTACTTTATAGTGAAACAACTAAATAAGAAGATGTTGAAGAAGAAAAAAATTTGAAATAATCGGTAGAAGAGATTACCTCTTCTTCGACACACCTCTTTTAAGCTTCCTCTTAAGGAATTTGAGTTGGTCTTTTGAGGAGACCAGAACTTCTATAATGTTTCTTGGTAATTTTAGAAGGAAAATGGGCAGTTTTTGGCCGATCTTTAAGGCTCAAAATTGTGTAAAGATAAGAGGGAGGAGGTGCCCTTTTATATGGGAGGAGAGGGGCACTTTAGGAAAAAACATAAAATATTATTTTATAATAAAGTCATATTCTGTTTATAATAGCACCAAATTACTTTATTTCAAAGATAAAGTGGTGATGGGTCGATATCCTCTCAACCAATAGGTTTTAGAAAAGTTTAGGTTACTAATTTAACCTCCTCATTGATATTTAACTCTAAGTTAAATAATTTAACTTTTACCGTGTCTTCTTGTCTTCTTACAATATATGGTTAATAAACTTACCATAATAATCCAAACGAACCCCAAGTAGTTAATTATTATTATGTATAACCTTATCTAAGTCATTTGGCCGAGACTTGTATTTTTAGGAATATAATAACAATTAATAATATAATATTTTTTTTAAAAACTATATTATGTCAATTTTGACACTATTTGGTAATTGATTTTTGTGAAAATCATAACAACATGATTAGTCAGAAAAAAGTAAATTGAAACAATACTAACATTTCATATTAACCAATTGATTTTTGGAATTCATAAAAAGTCTCAAATTCCATTTATTTGGGTATTAATAACATCAATTATGTTAATATTTCATTAATGAGGTAATTACTCCATCATCATTGTGTCATAAATAAATTAAATTATTTAATATCTAAAAATTATAAATAAAATACCATTATGTATTAAATCCTTTCATATTTGTGATGAATATTTATAGTTTAATTTATCTTATTTATGACCCTATATTAAAAATGATTTAGTTATTAAACATTGATTTTAACTATTTTAACTCTTCTTTAAATAAAATAATAATAAATGTCCTAATCTAATCCAAGTGTACCTAAAGGGTAATATTTTATTCCTAAGGTTTTTTTGGTCAAATTACACCTATCCAATAGAAATTGGACTTTTTTTAGGATAATAATAATAGTATTTTTACCCTTAATTACCCTATCTACTTCTAACCGCGGTAAATAAAAGTAAAAAAGTTACTATTCACCATAAAATTATTTTTCTCTTATTGAACCAAATTTTACTCCTTGATATTAACTGTTTCTCTTGGATTTTCGAAATTCAACTCACAAAAGTGGTAAAATTAAGTTTTATGTACAATTGCAAATGCTCAAAGGAGGTGGGAAAAAGATGTTGAAATGATCAATAAAATTTTTATATATCTAAAATTATTATAAAATAACTCCAATGAATTACATTGAACTTATATTGGTATTATGTATCAATTTTGACCTACATTTTTTTTAAATAAAATAAATAATTATTTCAATAAAAATTTGGGTTTTAAATAGTAACCCAGTGTTTTCACTATTCATCAAAAATTGAAAGTTTTCAGAAAAATACCAAGAATTTTCCCTAGGCTAATTTAAATATTCCAAATCCAAAAATGAAGTCCATATTGAAGGATAAATTTTTTAAAATTTAAAAAATTGGGTATTACTATTCATAACGGCTAGTTCATAATAATATTATAATAATATATCGTTTAGTGAAACTCGGTACTGTGTACTAAAGACGCTATCGAAGAAGGTCTTGATTGCATATAATTCAAGCTATGTTAGGGCTGCATGTAGTCAAAGCTCTGTTTGGTGTTGCATATAACATAATCAAAACTTATTTCATTTATACATTAAACAAAATCTATACTTAATGTTGCGTAGAATAACTTCTATCAAATGAACATGAAATTGTGTGTAACACGATCCAAGAATAGTGTTTCATATACCGCAAGCTAATACAGTGTTGCGTATAGTGAAATATAATCTTGGTTTAGCATACAACACATGAAATCAAATAAATTTAAAAGATTACTTTTCATGAAACTCGGGGTGTTACATTCCACACCCCTTAAAATGAATTTCTCCCTCGAAATACGTCGGGGTTATAAATCATTTTCTGCTTGGCAGTTTCATTCATAGAAAACCACATCTTAAAATGCAATATTAAAACTTCATTTTAAAAAGGAAAGTTAGAATCATAACGGTCACCCAAAGTAACTCAACACTGGGTTTCGACATAGGGCAACATAGGTGAAAATATAGATATAGAAGAGAAATCTAACCATCAAGTTCTCATGGAGAGTGGTAGAGAACATGGCTAAAAAAATCCAATAATCACAAAGCCATAAATTTGTGATGATTTAAGGTCTCATCTAATTAATCGGGTATGAGGGTACTAGGACGACATTTTTAGTTCTCAAGATCATTTCCCTAATGTTGATGAATTGTTGAATTAAAAGAAATACTTACTTGATTTTGGTACAGTATCATCATTGTTCGTGCCTTGAATAATTTCCACATCATCTCTTAAAGAGATGAATTTGAATTTTTCATCCGTGAAGTGTTAGCGGATCTTGCGATATAATGATAGGTCATTCTATATGTCTCAAACATAAGGTTAGAAATAGTTATATACATAAGTCCATTTATGGTGAGATTAATTGTATACAGTTCCAAAAATGAACTTATACTTCATCATCCATACCACTTAATAAAATAAAACCAATTTCTAAAAACCAGGGACTTCCTATAGTCCAATGGTAGGCAATAAAAGCCAGTCACACTTCGGTTGTGGGTTCGATAACCACAACCTTGTCCAACGCGACAGGTTGTTGCCCGTCCTGGAGGTTGTCCTTTTTCTAAAACTACATTATTATAACATCCCATAAATAATATTGAAATACATTCTATCCTTAAACAATACTATCTTACGTCCAACATAATCCATTCCAATATTTAAGCTTATCTAAAATACTTCTGTCCAAGCTCATAGTATAAAGAAAAAAATTCTAGAAATGTCATCTATCGAGCATGTGAATACTATCATTTATCCCCCATATATCATATGATATATCTTGTTGGTCACATTCCAAACATGTGAATACCTTAATCATGTATTCTCTTGAAAAATGATTACCCATTGAACCTTAGTGAAAACATGAATACTGTCAAAAGTCAATGCTTTATATAGACCAAAATCCAAAATATTCTATATACTCAAACCATGGTATCACTTAGTCCTTATATAAATCATGAGCTCATGAACATATTATTTTCCCTTTATCCATTCATTATGCGCATATCATCTACATTCAAAAAAATATTTCAATCACTTTTCATGGATACCTATACCATATAATTATCGAAATCCTCAAAAAAACATTACATATATATTCTAATATTCAACGATACTATAAATGAGATTCCACAACATTATTTTGGAATCCCGTTACATAAACACATAATCATTCCACCACATCATTTTCATACTCCACATCTCCAATAGTGATCGCATGTGACTTCCCTTTGGCCTTTCCTTAATAGGTTGTTGATTTCGATCATCATTAACCCTTAGATTAGGGCATTGGATAGCATAATTCCCCATTTCCTTGCACTTGAATCATTGAAGTGTTGTTGGAGCATTCTTTATAGTATTTTATCTATTCAAATCATTTGAAACCATTTTCCCATTACTTCGGCACTTAAATGCTCGATGAACTTCTATTCCACACATGAAACATTTTCTAGTACCTTTTAGACAATCTCCACCATGCTTCTTTCCACACTTTAAGCATAATGAAACATTAATCTTCATTACAACATTGTTCTGAGATTTCTCCTTGAACTCCATCTTTCATTTCTTGTCAAAACCATGAGATGGATATGTAACAAAAACTTCTAGTTCTACCTTGATAGCACAACACAAAATTTCTTTATATCTACTGAAGTCTCTTATCGATAATTCTATTCGAAGACTTGGTTTTAAGCCACTGAAGAATCGATAAACATTACATTCAGGTTTGATGATAAATCCATATTTATACCTTGAAAGCCATGTGAAATTCTCTTCGTATATACCAACAGATTCATCATCCATTTGATTAATCTCAAGCAACTCCTTCTCCATCTTTTTTCGATGAATACAAGGGAAGTACTTATTGAAAAAAATGTTCTTTAACTCGTTCCATTCCATGGATTAAATTTCATCTTGGGGCCTTGTATTCTTAATTAGAGTCAACCACTGGACTGCATCACCTTTTAAATGGTAAATAGCTAAAATTACTTTTTCATGTTCTAAATAGCGAAGTATGGAAAATATCTTTCCAATGGTACTGATCCATTGTTCAGCAACAAGTGGATCAGAAGACCCATTTAAAGAAGGTGGATGTTGCCCCATGAAAGACTCAATAGAATATTGTTCCCATCTCTGCTCATTTGGAAGTACAGAATGATTGATATTTTGTGTAAGTTTATCAATAATATTTTTCACTCAATCTCCCATAATATTGGTTTTTTAGGAGGAAAATCATTGCATCATCCATTACATTGATAAACACGGTTCCTTCGGGTTCCATCCATCGTCTAAACCCAAAAAGAATAGTGTGAGAAGGAAAAACATAATCAAGGGGGAGTACCATCAATATCTAACATCTAAGGTTTAATTCTAATATTTTTCCCTAATTATAGGACTATAACCTATACTTATACTTAACCTTAGGGACATCCCCATACAAACCTTATAAATATCTATAGGGATCTCACTGATGTTTTCGCATCCTAGTCTCTAATGGTTAACTAAACCTTTCCACTGATACCAACTGTAGAGACCCAAACCATGATGTACATAGAAATTACATTACTTTTTCGGAACACATAATACATAACAAAAATAGACACCAAAGGTCCGTAATAGTTTTGTGTCTTTGAATACATGGAAGATAATATTTAAATCATAGTGAATAATATTTATCATCTACCATATTGATCATCCCTTTTTTTTCTTACTTAAAACCTTTATTTATATCATGCGGAAAATAAAACATATAATGGGTGAGCTAAAATTTTCAATAAGGGTAATCATGGAAAAAAAATATAACAAACGATATACATTTGAACTTCAAAACATGAACATAATGTTTAAACATCAAAATATTGAGTTGTAAAATAAATCATGGTAGTACGTAAGGCATAGATCATAAAGGAACATCAATCATGATAAAATAGCATGGGAATAAATCATTTAATTGTGGAAAACCATTAAGAACATGATATGATTTCTAAAGTATCCAAGGCATTGCTTCCAAGATCATTATAGTGGACAAATTCCCTTTTTGAATCGAGTTCACTCCTCATTCTAGTCCTGTATCACTGAACCGGATTCATTTACCATTCCATCCATGTCTATATCATGAGATATAAATCCTTACCCAATGCATTAGAGTGATATATAGGTCCTACCCTCTGAAAATGAAATCATTCTTATGTGTGCCACAACATAAACATAAATCATTCATCATAACCCGAAGAATAAAATGGGATTCATAAACATCATCCCATAATAACATAATACATATAAAACAAATGGATATCATTTAACCATAAGAAAATTTAAACCATGTAAATAATAGATACATTATTCTTGAAATGTACACATATGAAAAACTGTAATCATGGATGCAAAATGGTTTTGATAAAACACTTGAAATAAATTCTTGAGGAAAATATCATTTCTTCTACAAAATCATTTTCCTTTCACAAAATGCCATGAAATTTTAATAGAAAAGGATTTTGTTGAAAATAGTCATGAAATATTGTAGAGTAAACTTCATGAAAATAAGGCTTTATAAAACCGTGAAAATCTATTCATTCCGTATAAGTTAAAAAAACATTCTCCTTGTACTTTTGTCAGAAAAGTCAAAAAGTACCATGTATGGTAACCAAAATAAAGATTCCTTACATAACACAAAGAAAAAGTCAAAGAGGGGTAAACATGACTTAAAAATACATGTAAGAATATTAAACACTTTATGAAAAACATTTTTATGGATATGGAGGAAAAATATAACCCCATTAAATACTTACATATAAGCAATCTCAGATAAAAATGAGATTACAAAATTATCCCTTACCTTCGGTCCGATATGCTTCGTACATATCCGAACCTCCTAAATAATGATTTAAATAATGTCATATACTTATTACAAAATCATGTTCATTTTTATGATATCATATATGGTTCACTTATGACTTTATATTACCTGTTCTTTTGTAAATTCCATGTTAAAGTAATGTTTTGGGTAAAATCGTTTTATTTATTGTATGCGTTTGGACCTATTGTTATTGATATTATTATTAATTATATCATGATTTACATACTTCCAGAATGTAAAACATGATTTATATACCATATATATTCAGATTATATATATATATATCTATATATAATATATTGATATATGAAATGATGCACACCTTCCATAGAGATGGTTGGTCGTACATACGCATTAACGCCGTTTTCCTTTCCTTATTGACTTGAATTGAAGTAAGTAGATTACATTAATCCAGTTGCATTATTATGTAATATATATCATTATTATTCATTATATATACTTTATAATCATTCTTGAATGGTTAATATTTAGAATGAATCTCATCGCGTCGTGGAGACGGTAATCCGTACGTACGCACGAGCGATGATATCGTTCCCAAAATTATTGAATGGAATTGGAGAGGATGATATAATATCTCAGAATTAGTATGATGTTATAATAAACATATATTGTTAGTTTTTACACCGTTATACCCATCCAATTAAGGTGGTGGTGGAAAAAAATATTACACCATGGCGTGGAGACTGTATTCTGTACGTACGCACGCGCGGTGATTTCGTTTTCCGTAGGATGTATTAATAGTGAAATGGGATTGTTTCATATTTATAATAACATATCAGTATATTATTGATACTTATTTTATTACTTTATAATGAAAAAACTAAATAAAAAGAAGTTGAAGAATAAAAAAACTAGAAAGAATCGGTAGAAGAGATTACCTCTTCTTTGACGCACCTCTTTTAAGCTTCCTCTTAAGGCTCTAGAGTTGGACTTATGAGGATACCCGAACCTCTATAATGTTTCTAGGGAAGTTTATAAGGGAAATTGGTAGGGTTTGGCAAAGCCTGAAGGCTCAAAATTGTGTTAAGTGAAGAGGGAGGAGGTTCCCTTTTATAAGGGAGGAGAGGGGCACTTTAGTAAAAAACATAAAATATTTTTTTATAATAAAGTCATATTCTGTTTATAATAGCTGCAAATTGATTTATTTTGAAGCTAAAGTGTGTATTGGTCAATACCCTCTCATCCAATAGGTTTTAGGCAAGTTTAGGTTACTATTTTATCCTTATCATGTAGATTTAACTCTAAGTTAAATAATTTATCTTTTACAGTGTCTTCTTGTTTTCTTACACTATATGGTCAATAAACATACCATAACAATCCAAAAGAACCCCAAGTGGTTAATTTTTAATATCTATAACCTTATATAAGTCATTTTATGGAACCTCAGATTTTTAGGAATATAATAACAATTAATAATATAATATTTGTTTTAAAAACTATTTTATGTCAATGTTGACAATATTTGGTAATTGTTTTTTTTAGAAAATAATAACAGAATTATTAGTGAGAAAAAATTCAATTGAATAAATACTAACATGCAATTTTAACCTAACTTATTTTTGGAGTTCATCAAAAGACTTAAATTACATTTATTTGGGTATTTATAACATCAATTATGTTAAACTTTCATTAAAAAGGTAATTACTGCATCATCATTGTGTCATAAAGAAATTATATTATTAATTTATAAAAATTATAAATAAAATACCACGATGTTGGAAATATATATAGATTTCTAATTAATATTTATAGTTTAATTTATCTTATTTATAATCCTTTATTAAAAAATTTACTTATTAAACATTGTTTTAAACAATTTTAACTCTTCATTAAATAAAATAATAATAAATGTCATAATCTAATCCATGTGGACATAAAGGGTGATATCATAATCCTAAGGTTGTTTTTTGTCTTATTTCACTTATCTAATAGAATTAAGACATTTTTTAAGATAATAATTATATCATTTTTACCCTTAAATACCCTATTTACTTTTAACCGTGGTAAATAAAAGTAAAAAGTTACAATTCACCAAAAAAAAAATTATCTTATTGAACCACATTTTACTCCTTGATAATAATCCTTTCTCTCAGATTTTCAAAATTCAACTCACAGAAGCGGTAAAATTATGTTTTATGTTCAATTGCAAATGATCCTAGGTGGTGGGTAAAAGATGGCGAATAGTTCCTTATAATTTTTATATATCTAAAATTATTATAAAATGAATCCAATGAATTAAATTCAACATATATTGGTATTATGTATCAATTTTTAACTAAAATAAATTTAAATAAAATATATAATTATTTAAATAAAAATTAGGTTTTTAAATAGTAACCTATTTTTTTTAGTATTCATAAAAAATTGAAAGTTTTCAGAAAAAATACCAAAAATTCACCCAAGGATAATTTAGATATTCCGAATCCAAAAATGAAGTCCATTTTGAAGGATAAAATTTTTAATATTTCAAAAATTGGGTATTAGTATTCGTAACGGATAGTCCATAATAATATTATAATAATATCTCGTTTAGTGAAACTCGGTATTGAGTACTACACACGCTATCAAAGATGGTCTTGATTGCATGTAATGCAAGCCAGGTCAGGGCTGTGTGTAGTGAAAGCTCCTTTTGGTGTTACTTATAACAAAACACAAACTTATTTCATTTATACATTAAACAAAATCTATAATTAATGTTTCATTGAATAACTTCTATAAAATGAACTTGAAATTGTGTGTAACACGATCCAAGAATATTGTTTCCTATACTGCAAGCTATTACGGTGTCGTATATAGTGCAATATAAACTTGTTGTAGCATAAAACACAAGAAATAAAATAAATTTAAAATATTACTTCTCATAAAATATCGAGGTGTTATAATTAACATAATAAACCATGAAAGTAACTACCACACATAAAATATCCTAAACTGATAACATCTTAATCTATAAACTAATATAAACTTTTCAGTGATTCCAATGATGAAGACTCAGAAATGAAACTATGCACAAATTTCATGAATGAAAAATAAATATATCATTAAATTCATTCCCAGATCCTTTTACGTTAATAGATTTATAGAATTAAGACTAATATTTTACTAAAAATGTACATGCATTTTACATTAAACGAATATGTCATCCACAATATTAGGAACTACTTAATACAAAATAACACTTCAATATCTCCAATAAATTTCTCTATATATGACCATTTTCAGGTCATATCATGTGTAATACATTTCCACATAACCAGGGGAAAATGAAACATGAGAATGTTGAGATTAAATTCTAAGGGAAAGTGTATAAAATATACTTTAAATGTATAAATTATGTATGGATAGTATGGAAGGAAATATGTAATTATAAAATAATTGCATATGATTAATAACATGATTTGAAAAAAAATCATTTTTTATGATATAAATCGATGGAAAAATTAAGGAATTCATGCTATGGAAATCATATCATTAGACCAGTCTAGGTATTTTCCTAATACATTACATATAATTAAGTCCTTTTACCAAGACATATAATTTCACTCAAGATAGTATTCAATATATCTATATAAATGTATAATCATACACTAAATACCAATGGTAATTTCTCTTGTGATACTTACCAATGTATTGAGGGGCTATTGTAGGACCTACCCATCACTAAGTATGTCTAATTCATTCATCAAATAAATGAATGAATAAAATATAAAATACATATCCAATATTACTTGGTAACCAATAAATATCCATTTTGAAATAGAATGTATATTTATTTTCAATATTCGCTAATAAATCTTTCGAAAAAAAAATCAATATAAGAATACCTAAAACTAACACCATATAGAGTAATGTTTATATGTTTTGCCAAATAATTTTTACAATTACAGATTATAATTTATCTAACTAAAAAAGGTATATTTTATTATTAAGTTATATTCCCAAGGTATCATATGAACATTAAATGATATAAATATAATTTAGAACACCATCATAAGAAGAACAATTCAGATGGTATATATTAAATTGGAATAAGAATTCTATTATTTAATAATGAATGTTTAATTAAAAAAATAGTATTAAATGATTTAAAAGGTATCCATAATGTATAAAATCAAATAAATAAATAACCCATTTTCTTAATGATTAAAATGGTATAGAAAACCTAAAGTTGTTTTTATAAAACACTTTTATCATTTTCGTAAAAAGGGGAAGTTAATTGTCAATTTTAGAAGAGGAAATATATAATTCTTTTTCAAAACCTATTAAAAAAGTAATCCAAATAATTAATACATTAAATTAATATAAGTATTTTCCACATAAAAATGGTTTTCAAGATAAAACATATGAACATGAAAGTAAAATTAATTAATTAATCAAAATACATCAATTTCAAAACTATTTCATAGAGAAGGAAAATAAAAATTTCACCGGTAAAGATGAAACTCGTAAATATAAGGCATCATTATATAATTTATATCTTGATTTCAAAATTTATAATATAACACTCTAAGGAATGGGAATTAATTATAAGTAAGGGAATCCTAATAATAGAGGATGAGAATTATGATCAACAAATATATATGTTTTCAGGAAGAAATTCTTTAGAGAAAAATATGGGAACTAAAAAGTCATAAAACTTATAGAGGAAAAGAATTTACAAAAAACAATTATATTGTATGTCACCATTTATATAATAAAGAATATAAATAAGAAACATTATAACATAATGAATGGGTATTATGTTAAGAAGCACCCTTGTAGATTTGGTAAATTTAGAAGAAAAATAATATAAATTGGGAAATGAAAATGAATTTTAAATCCCATTAATTAAACATAATTGATTGTAAGAGAAGTAATTTTTTCAATATGTTAACAATAATATGAAATTATTTGTGTAATAATAACTATATCTTAATGACTGTAATTTGAGAGAAATCACCCCATACTGTAATTCTCGAATTCCACTAAATCACTTTAATCTCTTATAAAATAAAAATAACATTCACAATCATTGAACTAATAAAACAGATTCAATATCTACAATATTTCATTTGAATAAAATACATATAATCATTTCATAAAGAACATAATATTTTAGTATTATTATTAAAATAGATAGATACATGATTCTCATATTAAATTTGAGAACAAAAATTTGAATATATATTTATTTTAAGAATATCATTATTCCATATAGAATACCATTTAATATCATTCAAAGTAAACATCATAGTTTTCGAGGTAAAAAAATAACGATGGGATCAAATAATCATTAATAATAACTTTATAATGAATTTTTCATAATAAAATGTAGAATAATCATTGAATCCTAATTAATATAGAAAGGTAAAAAGCTAAACATGCATTCAATTTAAATAAACTAACTATTATTAGTAGATAAAGAATAATATATACTGAATGGTAAATAATTAAAAATACATTTCCTTTAATCTATGAACTAGTAATGAAAATGAATCTAGAGATAATATCATTGTGAAACTATCATGGACAAATAATAACTGAATTTAATATGAATGAAATATTTAATTATTGGATGCCATGATCTTAGGAATCAGGATACCTCTACTATGAAGACCTTTCACAGTATAATTTAAATGTGATAGGGAGGTATACACGAGATCCCATTTAATGATATCTTGAAAAAAGGATTCATCTCATGAAAATACTGATGAATCTAGGGGAAATCTATAACCTGGCCTCATTCATATCTACATTTCCAAATAATTCCTTATATGTAGAATGATTAATCTTATTTTTAAATAATATGCCTTATAATGAAATTTTCTATGTCGATTAATGAATGAATATTAAATGTAATATTACAAGTAAATCATTTTATATTAAAATTAATATACTATATATATAAATGATATTTTGTTTAATTAATATGTATATCCATGATGAATAAAACATATCTTTAGGGGAAATATAATTTCCAATGATAATATGAAATTGAATATTTCAAAGAAAGGTAAATGACTACAAAAAAACCCAAGGATGTAAATTTCATTACATTACGTAGATAGAATAAAAATAAACCATCCTTACAAATAGTATGAGTGATATAAATAAAAAAATATCCCCAGTGGATTATTAGTATAATAATGTTTTCATATCAATTATTAATATAATGAACAACAAAATGTCTCTAAAATATTTTTGGAGTAAAATAACCTTTCTGTATTGAAAATAATTTTTTGGAAAATAATTTTTCATAAAATACATTGAAAAAAATATTTTTAAATAATTTTTTAAAATTATTAAGTATTATTTTAAATATTATGTCATAAAAGTTGAAAATATTGTACATGTTAAAACAAATATTCCTTTCATATTTTTTATAAATCCTAACATGACTTGGTTATAAATATAAATGAGTATTTATTCCAAAATTTTCAATAAAATGTAAAAAAATTGTAAAAATAAGATTAATAAATTTTCTTTATTTTCATAAAATCATTTTAAAAATCATTTTTTAAATCATTTACTTTGACGAAAAAGTATTTTCTAATGAACAGTGATATAATGTCAGAAATTATTATGAACATTTTATCAATCATTTTAATTGCATAAGAGAATAAATAATAACATTTATAAAGAATATAAAGGAAAACCAATTGAGTATAAAATGAAATTGGTTTATTATACAATGGTAAATTATTTTCCATTAATGTATATTCATGTATATAAAATCCTGTTTAAAATGAATTTTCGAATTATAGTCCAAATAGATCATTACATTGAACTGAGAATTAATCAGTGAATGAATTATGTGTGTGAAATGTAAATCAACATAACAAAATTTGGAAATAGAACATAATATAGTCAAAATTTATTACATATGTAATCTTACATTGTTAAAATCAATGAAGATGTAATATAACCAAATGAAAAGAAATTGGATTTTGAAATTATCTTCCACATAGTAATTCTAATGTCATGTATATATAGAAGAAATAATTCAAATTAAAACAAAAATTTAATTGAACTGTAATATTTTTGAGATATTACAATAATATGGACATCATATGTACTATATAAAATAAATTAGGTTCTTAGAATTGAAGTATTCACCAATGACTGAAAATTGAGATGAAGTACATTGCCATACTCTTCCTTTTAGACGAACATGATTTATCCTATTGTATAATAGTTTTAATAATGTTATTAATTTATAATATAACCATATTATTATTATTATTAATATCATATAATACCATATTATAACATTTTCCCACCCATTTATTAAAAACATTTCATTCTTTCCATTGTGTCCTATCTTAATTTCCCTATTTTCTACTGTGTGGTTCTTCTAACAATGATCTGGTTCATGCACATATTATATATTTTCATAATTCAAAATAGATATTAATTTCATTTATATCATATTTACTCATTATATTTTGTTTTATAATTATTATTGATTGTTGGAAATGTAAAACCAATTACATCACATCATAGAGACATTTGGTCGTATGTAAACACATACGATGATATCATTACATTAACAAGTCAAAGGGTAAACATTTTTGTGATATATTAATTTCATGTAATCAATATCATGTCATATATATCACATATATTAATTAAATTTATACTTATTAATTTCTTTGAAATTAATTACAGAAAAATGATTCACATCACTTCATGATGTGTTGTTCCATAGGACACATGAGCACATTATCATATTTTAATCGAACTAAAAAGTGAGAAATTATATGTGATATTATAATTAAATATGTATAATAATATTATAACTGTTATATATATATATATTAGTCCTTGATTATATATAATCATGTGATTCATTGGAAAAAAATGGTTTACATCGATTCGTGAGGTCATACTCTGTTGTACACATGATCTATTATTTTGTCTATCATTTGATGTTGGAGGATATTGATAATAGTTATGAAATTAAAATAATAAATTCTTTTTATATATGACATAATGGTGTTAATATAATTCCATTATTGAATAATATTTTAAGGATGTGGAAGAAGATATAAAATAAAAGTGATCATTTAAGAAAGTTTCTTCTTCTTGGGAAATCAAAATTAGGTTTGCATAGAAATACTTTATTGGATTAATTTATGATCAAAAAATTTGATCGGTGATGTTTTTTGAGTAATGAATAGAATTTTTAGGTATTTACTAAACCAAATAGATTTTCAAGTTTGATTATGGGATGAGATGAGGCGGCCTCTCATATGTCAGGGAGAGGAGACACATGGACTTCTTGACAATAATCAATCTCACACATATTTTAACCATGAGAAAGCCTAAAAAATGGCCATTATCAAGCCATTTAGTTTATAATTTGTAAATAATTATATAAAATGGGGTTTGGAAATGTTTTTTTTTGTCATTTTAATAGTTATCGTTTTTAATATAACCCCTCACGAAATCAACTATTTCCATCACCATGATAATTAATTTTTTTGGCTTTTACTATTCATAATGGTCAAAAATTAAGTTGAAATTATTAAATAATATAAACTTATTTTTTTAAAATACTTATTTAATTTTTTTCAAATTAAATCCAAATATTTATAAGAATTAAACATATAATTATACACATAGAAGATATGAAAATGATGGTTTCGAAATTAAAATTTGTGATAAGTGTAGATTGTTTCAATATCAAAATTGAATGAGAAACTGAAATTTATTCAAGAGAGATAATTTTATTTATTATAATATATTTAAACTCATTATTCTATAAAAAAAATTTAAAATATATTTTTTATTTTTTATGAATTTAAATAAAAAGGTAGTTTTTGATTAAAAAATTGTCTATTTTAGTATTCTTCAAAAAAATTAATTTTTCAGAAAAATACAAAAAATTAAACATAATCTAATTTTGATGTTATGATATCAAAAATGAAGATAATTTTATCAAATAAATATATTATAAGTGCTAAAATTAAATTTTAATTTATTTTCTTAAAGCATGACTAAATCCTAATTTTATAAAAATACAGTTTCATAGAAAAATTTATTTTTTTAATTGATTCATATATTTTTGAAAATAAATAGATAACCATAATTTTCATCATTCCTTAAATACTATTTATATCCACTATTTTAATGGATTGGTAATAATGGTACTTTATATTACATTTCAATTATTTTCATGGTTTCATGTTGTGTAAGCTATCAATGATATCAAATTAATTTAATAATAAATTTAACATTATGTCTTCAAGTGTTAAATTACCATATATGCTTCTGGTTTTTTGTAATATATGATATTAAACAAATTTTCTTATTCCAAAATTTCATGGTTTCATAATCTCCATACATTAAAGAAATTTAATCCTTTTAATTAAAACCTGAACTTTGTAATCTAGAATTTGAAGATAGGAAATACCATTATTGAATAAGAAACATCATAAAACGGTTAATAAAACTTCATCATTAAAAAAAAGGGAAATATTATGGGAATCTAGAATAACACGAATCAATGATTCTATGTATGATAATATAGGTGGGATTAAAATATATGGATGTATAATAAAATTGTTTATAATTAAACAATATGATTGAGATAATTGATCACAATAAAGTTAGAGAACAATATAAAGTGAAGGACATAAAAACTGTAAATATATGACGATTTAAAATATGATTCAATTAATTAGATATGAATGTAATATGAAAAATGTTTTTTTATATCCTTCAACAAAAGTTAATAATTTTTTTTCTATATATAAATATGATAAAATAAAGATAATTCATATATTTCTAATGCAAAACTATAATTTCATCCTTTTTTAGTGCTCCAATCAATTTCCACTTCATATATTACATTAATAATTTAATATATTAAACAAATTTATACCTACAGTAAATTATTATAATTTTAATGGATCATTAAATTTAAATAAGTGTTACAAGTTCAACTGTTTTCCTATAAATATTTTCTAATCCAATATGGTTAGAACAAGTTGTCCAATATAATACATTATTCTATAAACCTTAATAGTAACACCACTTGTTCATCATTAATATATTAACCAAATAGTTTAAGAAAAAATAATTATATATTAAATAGGAAATCACAAAGTGCAGTGGTGGACACTAAGCCTTTATCAACCTTTAGTTGTGGGTTCAAAACCCATGTCCTCGAAAAATTTGATAAGTTTTCACCTAGTTTATATGTAAACCATCTTGTAAAACCATAAAAGGTTTATTCCTATAACATTACCAAAGTTCAATCACATTTAATTACTTCAATATAAAATATAGTATAAACCCTATTGTTTATTAAAAACATATATTTATTCTGAAAAAATTAAGGGCACTCATTTTTAAAGAACAATTTTAAGAGATATATATATATACTAAACCAATGGGTTTTATTTCCATAAATGTATCCAAAAATATCCTTAATCATGTTATATTCAACCCATAGAAATTTTTAAAAGGGGTATTTATGGATTTTAACTTATTATAAAACAGAAAATCATAACCCATGATGGTATACATGAATCTTAATTTTATAAAGACATATATTCATCTAGTATTTTACACATTCTTTAGAGGTTTTATCGATTCTTAGAGTGAATATTCAATTTCTAGAAGGACTCTTACATTTAAATTCCTCAATCTCAATACAAAAATACATCATCCCATTTCTTTCAACATCTGTATTCCCTTGGTTTAGGGCCTAACCATTATAATAGGTAATTGACTTGAATAATTAACAGGCTCCCCAAATTTGAGAAAAAAGAAAAAGAAATGGATCCCTATTTTGAATATTATTTCCAACCATAATACTCATCATTTTTACATTGAAACTCATTTAATTATGCCCTTATTTTATACACATAAAAAATTTAACCATTCTATTGAGGATATTTAGTGGGTGTGTCTTTCAACATTTGTGAAATGATTTAAATTGTGGAATCTTTCCTCCATGATGTCCATCACTCTGGCGTTAAGTGAACTAAATCCCTCTCTTTATGAGTGAGTCTGAGAGTTTGTTATGGTGTATGTTTTTATTCATATTATTGGATTACTGATTAGTTATATTAATGATATATTTCACTCCAATCATCATCCTATTTGGTTTATCATAATCACTAAATTTTCTTTCTGGTTAAATGTTAATAAATTTTTGAGGTTCCATCAATTGACTAAAACCGAAAAACATAGTGTAAGAAACAATAATCAAAGTGGTAAAATGGTATATTCATTTATGTGGATGTCTAAATCATGAACCCATATCTATATAAGATATGATTCGACTAATATAGAACATTTATTGTTCTCATCTACTTAAATACATTGTAATTTGTTTTAAAGATAATGTGAATTATTCATTGAATATCACCTGCGAGTATCAAACTAGTTGTGTAGTAAGGCATGTTTTTCTATTCCATGTAATTCTCAAGTCATGAATAAAATGAATTTTTGGAGTAATTAAACCTAGTATTTTCTAATTTATAACAAAATTAACTTGTAGTATCTATAGAAGGATGTATATCTTTTAAAAACCATATAATCTATACCTTTCTAAAACGTATGGAGGGATTTATATACTTATCCTCAAATTGTATTATAGGGTTGTGATCCCTAATCTATAATTTCCTAAATCTAGTTATCATGTTTTCTACATAACATTCACTGATACCATGTATAATGACCTCAACCCTAGTCACCCAGTGCAAGTGTCTACTTTATTTCATTAGATGAAAATATAGTGAATCGAATCCCAATTGATTGAACTGTTTAGTTTTCTTAGGAAACTGGATATATACAAGATACCCATATTAATTTGAATAAAAAAATTATAATTTTTTTGGAGAATATAATTATTCTCTATATTATATCATTAAAAATTATTCATATTACACTTTTGGGATTCTGGGGAAATGAAAAAAAATAATGGTGAGCTCAAATTCCCTTTAATATTTATGTAAAGTGGAAGTTGTCATGGGTAAATGGAGTATAATAAATAAGTATTAATCAATAGGGAATGATAAATATCTAAACACACATAAAATTTAAATAGATTCACAATCATTAATATATAAGGAATAATAAACATGGTAAAAATAAATTATGAAAAACATAATCCATTTTACCAATAAAATGAGAATAAAAATTCATACATAGATACTATCATTTTCAAAATCTCATGGATAAAAATTACTAAATTATTAATTAAGGAAATAATTTATTATAATATATAATGATCTCAACAATCGTGCTACAAATACTTTCAATACCATTCACAATAATTTTTGAAACTAAAGGGAACCTACACACTAATACCCCTTTAACTATGGATAACCAAATGATTCATCTCAGTAGACTACAAATGCATTGAAGGGATATGTATAACTAGGAACTCCCAAAAATTCATTTAAAAATTATGTCTCGTATGTTGAATAATCAATTTAATTCAGTGGAAATATTCCTTGTTAACAAATATCGATATCGAGAATAAAATAGAATAATAATAATTTCCCTAGTCAACAAGAAATAATTCCACACAAAGAAATATATTTTGAAATGATATATATTTTAATAAATAATTATATTCTAGATAAATAATACTGATATCTATGGTAACTTAAATGTTGCATGATCGAAGTAAAGTGAATATTTCAACAGAAACTAACTGACTACAAAAATAACTCAACGAATTGAATGTAAATACTTTCCATGGTCAAAATTATCTTTAACCATATAAGGAATGAGAAGTTTGGTATCAATTAAAAATACCCCCAATGTATTATGAGTAAAATAAATGGTTTATGTCACTATGGAATATAATTATAATAAAAATTTCATTAAAAAATCATGTGGAAAATAATAATTTCACATTGATTTTTTTAAAAAATATATAATTTATAAATAAATTTATAAAATTCATTTATTTGAAAATAAATATAGGAACATATTAAAGAATATATAAAACATAGACATCTATTTATATTTGTTAACTATTTCATGTCTTATATGAAAAAACTAAAATTCTATTCACATCTTTGATTATATAAAAAAGGGAATTGTTTAGAAAATGAAATGAAGACTCCTTTCAAATTATTTTTTAAAAAGTAATACATCCTAAAAAATTAATTATTAAATTATTTTGAGAATTTTTAAATCATTTGATAACCATTTTTTAAAATTATTTCTTCAGATTAAAATAGATTTTAAATCAAAGTGATAAATTATGTCATATTTTTTTAACATTTTCGCATCAATTTTCATTAAAAAGAATGTAAAATCATATTAATTCATGGAAATTTAATGAATATCCATTAAGAATAAATTTAAATGGGTTTACTAGAACAATTTAAAACTATTTACTTCAACTGAAATTCATGTATAAACAATCCCAAAAATGATACTGAGGAATAACCCCTTATAAAGATCATAACATTAATGTGAGAGCTAATAAATGAATAATTTTTGTGTTTTATATTTAAATCCACATAAAATAAATAGAGTTAAAATTTAATATATTAAAAATTAGTAACATATATAATCCTATAATTTCAATGATATTGAATATGTAATATGACAAATGAAATAAAATTGATTTATGAAATTTATTACCACTTGAAAATTTTCAATTCAAATCCACGAGGATGAATTATTTAAAATAAACAAAATCAGATTCTATAATGTATGAAATTTTCATTTTTTAAATGACAATTGGAATCATATAAACCATTTAAAATGTATTAGATTCAAAACATTACAGTATGCTTTATTAAAGAAATTGAGACGAAGCCCTTTATCTCACACTTACTTTTGGTTGAATGTGATCTAACCTATTGTATAATGATATTTAGAATGTGGTAAATTTTTATAAGAACCAAAATAATATTTATAATATAACATATTATACTCTTATAACAATTTAAAACCATTTTATTAATAAGATTTCATTATATTATTTGTTTCGGGTGTTAATTTCTTTTTATTCTCGTGCATATTTTTCCATGAATATTATGATTGTTGTGAAAATTATACAGTTAAATAATATCAATAGTTATATAAATTTTATAAATATCATATTTACTCACTATATATATAGTTATAATTTCTCATGAATATTGGTTATGAAACTTTAATTACATCGCTTCATTAATATAGTAGGTCATAAGTAGGCACTAGAGATGATACCATTCCATTAACTAGAGAATGAGAAATAAATTGGGTGATATTATAATTTTATAGGATGAGTTTCATGTCTAATATATGTAATTTATTGGTTAAATGTATCCTTTTTTACATTCCATGTAATTCGTTAATGAAAAATGTCTCACATCACTTCACCAGGTGGAAATCCTCTATACACAGAAGCAATGTTACTGTATTTTAATGGACATGGAAATTAATAAGGTATAAATGATATTATAAATCCATTGGACCAATAATATAATAAATATTATATATATACAATAAATATCTATTTATATATAATATTGAGATGTGATAATAGAAAAGGATTTAAATCGCTTCGCGGGGTGGTAGAATGTCATACAAATGATCAATTATTTTGGATCCCATTAGATGGTGGAGAATACTGATAATTGTTATGAAATTAACATAATCACATATCATTATATGATTTATACTGGTGTTATTATAATGTCATGATTTAATGGAATTTTATGTAGGTATATGAATAAATAAAAAGAAAATTGTCATTTTCGAATGACACATATTCTTTAGATGAATCCTTTAGTTTTGCACCCAAATCCTTCCTATGATATATTTTTTATCCAAAAAAGTATCATGGATTTTTGGAGAGTATTATGTATGTGAATTTTTCAATGAGTTTCCTAATGAAATGGCTTTATAAGTATGTATATAATAGGAGAGGTGTTGTCCTTTTCTCTTTGGAAGAGAGGACACACATGGAATTATTGAAAAGAATCAATTAATTCCATCTTTTTCTAATTCCAAAACCCTCCCAAATAAGAAATTATATATCATCAAATGTGATGAGGAAAAATATGTCCAAAATAGGTTTTAAATAAGTTGGTAGGTCATTTCAAAACTTATATTTTTAGTTTAACCCCTTAGAAATCAGTTTTTACCATAGTGTGTTAATTAAATTTTACTTATTTTACTTTTCATAGAGGTGAAAAATTAAGTGGACCTCATTAAATAATATAAATTTTTCAGATTAAAAATATGGAATCTAATTTACAAAATTCAATTCACAAAACTGTCGGCACTGGCACTTCGTGGGAAGATTTAGCTCATGAAGAGGAAAGAATGAATATCTAATTATCATATGGCAATTCTGAAGAAACATTAGTGCAACGATAGAATGATAGTCCTTATAAATAAGATTCAAATCATTTATTGGATCATTACTCAAACATATGTAATTTTATATTTTCCCTTCAGTCTGAAGAATTTTTGATCGACTTGATATCCTCTATCATAGTCATTAATTTATAATCAAATCACCATCCCTTAGTCTTTATCATCAGCGGATGCAGTAAGGCTTAGAAAGAAAACAGTTTTAGACTCTCTGGGAACTGAAATACACTACATGTACCTTAATAGAAGAAATCCCCATTAACCATTCCAATGAGAAAGATGGTATTAATTTCAATTGCATAATCCCTAATGCTACCAGAAATGATACACAACTAGCATCAAGCTCAAAAACAACTGGATGAGACATAAAATAGAAAAATAAACAACATATGGATGAAATTAGAAGGGGGATAAAACACCCAAAACAATATAAATATTAATACATTATTATGGAAATTCATGGGAATGTAAAACACTGAAACTGAATGTTCCATCAGTCTTATAATAGGAATGTAAAATCTTCGAGTTATTTGGTTTTTAGAGCCCAATAAAAATCAGCATGCTCATACCACCCCTCGTATTGGGAGTGGATAATAACTACATTGATAAAACCATACCCTTTCCAATACTGGAAAGAATTGTCTTTTCGATCATAGGGATGTGTAAAATACCTCTCTTGTTAGTACAAAATATTAGATCATTACTTGAACCTTTTTCAGATTCATCAGAAAATATTTATCATCTACTATTTATACATTCAACAACTATATTTATTGTAGAATCCTATAGAGTTAAA
This sequence comes from Viscum album, assembly GCA_963277665.1. Classification (NCBI taxonomy): domain Eukaryota; kingdom Viridiplantae; phylum Streptophyta; class Magnoliopsida; order Santalales; family Viscaceae; genus Viscum; species Viscum album. The sequence goes on from OY728127.1 coordinate 135,558,702, forward strand.
TAAAATAAATCCCCTTAATTATCCAATACAGCAGGTTCATTATGAGATATTTCAACACATTTCTATAGGTTGGTTAGAATCATGGTCCAGTGTCACTCTCTACTTCCTTCAATGATTTAAGAACATTTTTAAGGATTAAAATGCATTGAAGTTTGACCTTTTTGGAGCCAAAATTACTTGTCATATAAAGAATTGGAATAATATGAAATCCAGTAGAATTTACCATGTTTTTTTAATGATACCTCAATGTTCACTTGGAGATCCATATCATGTGTCACTATACTCGACACAACTATGAACAAAATTAAATTCTTGTAAAATGTACTAATAATAATGGAGGAATCCTCCAACATTAAATTTCAATATTTTATGGACTTATCATGTAGATTGAAGAAAAAATGTTTGTGAATCATGGGAATCAATTGATGGAAAAGACAATCCCTAGTTTGCTATACTGAAATAAAAATGTATAAATATAAAATAAATGAATGTATATAGGATTGATTCATGTTAGTGGATGATGAAATTGATTCTCTATAGTGATATATTTATACTCTCCAATATTTCATCACCAATAATAACATCCCTAGTAACCTTGAATAAGAAACATATTCATCATCAAAACATCACAATCCTCTCAAAAAAAGTATGCATTCTGAAGGATATGTTAAATACTAGCTGGCTCATAGATGGGAATTAAACACAAAATTCATAAATTAACATTTAAGGGCTATATGTGATAATCAGACACTTTTTAATATCAAGGATAAATACCAAATTTTGGATGATTGGCATGAACATTATAATCATGTTTTCTATTTTTATATGAATCCATTAAATTGAAAACCTAGAAATGAATATTTAATTGAAGGAATGATAAAAAAAATAAAATCACTAAGCAGGAAATTTTAATTATTTCATCATATTTCGTAGACATTGAAATCAAATCTATTGTATTTGTCTCAAAAAAGGTTACTCCTTGAGCCCAAATGGCTTCATCAACCACACTTTCCAATTATACTAGAATTTCATTCATTATGATGTTTTTAAACTGGTCAAACATTTTTTATGTGTGGTTCTCTTACACAGTGTATACATGAACGATTAATTCACTTGATTAATGAATTTTAAAATGATAATGGCATCAGTAAATTTAGACCAGTTTCACTAGTCAACAATATTCATAATGTTATCATAAAAATCATGGCTGACCAACGTGCCAAAATATAAATAAAAATTATAGGAATTAATTTCGATTCATCAAAGGATAAAATAATCAAGACCACCTTCTCATTACCTTAGAGTGTCTAAACATAATCATAAATCCATCCAAGTGAGGTAACATAGCTTTAATAATTTACATAAAAAATTACATTTTGTATTGGAGAATTATTGGTAGTGTATGGTCCTATTTTGAAATAAAGATAAAATTTATCTCATTGAACAAATATCCATTTGGATGTTCACACATATAAATCCTCATAAATGGTTCTCAAGAAGGATAAATCACTTTATCTAGGGGTTAGATAGGGAAACCACCTCTCTACTATTATTTTTTCAATTTTTGAGGATTACATTAGTAGGATTTTATTAAATATGGTCAAAAATGTTAAATTAAAGACTATCAACGATTCAAGTGGTATCTCTGCCTCATATCTTATATATTTTCTAATGTTATAATAATTTTTACATATGGGGGTTGTAAATCATTAAATGACTTAAAAATATCTTCTAGACTATGAAACTGTGTCGGTCCATGAAATCCTTTGGAAGAAGTTGTTCATCTATTTTCGAATAAATATCACCTCTACTACAAAAATTAGCATGATTAATGATTTGGGAATAAGAGAGGGAACACTCCCATTAAACTATTTCGATGTTCCTATGTTCTGGGGAAGAACATGTGCATATCACTTCACTCATATTTTGATCCATATTAGAATAACTCTAGCATCATGGTATAGTAAATATCACTCAATGAAAGGGAGATATTTTCTTGTTAATAATGTGGTAGTATCAAAACGTATTTTCAATTTCATAGTTTACATGATTATATTTTTCTCTAATTAATGGAATCATTTCCTCTTTGAGGAAATTTAACTAAAGTAGTATCACTTTTTTAGAAGAAAATACTCACAGTTACATGGAACCAATGTTGTAATACATTTACCCATGGAGGTCTAGAAATAAAAATCCTTTTAGTTTTTAATAAATATATTCAATATAAATTCAAAATAATACTTATCAACATATTATTTCAATCGCATGAATTATTTAGATTCAGTCTTTTGGAATGATTGAAATCTGAAAAATTACATTATTTTGAATCATCCTATTGGACTGGTCTGAAAATTGTCTTTGATAAGGTCTGTAGCACTTTCTGTGGGTGGTAAATGTCAGATACTCTCTCTTATTTTTTTGAGATATTTTGACTGAAACACCTTTTCTAAATATGATCAAAACGTCCGATTAACCCACTAACCCCAACATCACAACAAGGTATCAACATTATAGTATAGCGTCTCTCTCAAAAGATATCAAACCAAATATTCCAAATTATGATCTCATGCCATAGGTGGTTTTTTTTATTTTTCAATAGACCTAAAATGAGATGATAGACTACAAGTCCATTTATAATAATTATTTGAATTGAAAGACTATTGGATTGATTACTTTTACACCTGATGGATGCAGACCTCCATATTTATTTTATTATGGAGAATCCCATTATTTAAAGTCTTGGTAGATCATAATATTCAGAATAGAGTCATATATTTTTTATCACATTATAACATATTTCATAATGATATATAATATGTTTAAAACCTTTTACTTTTCATTCAAATTTACACCTCCCTCTATAAAGTGTTGTTATAGAACTTTGAAATCCATTAACATTACGCATAAAGAAAAAGTCACCTCTTGTAGGCTGTAATTAATGTCCAAGTGATGTATTAATTGAAAAACACTATTGAATATTCCTTTCATGATATTTCCATTTCATTCAATGTGGATAAAATATGTCTATTCGTGGTCTCACTTCCTTTGTTGTTCAGTCCTCCATGGATGAAATTGTAGTGGTCATTTGGCTTTCAAATCATCTTCAAACTTGGTTTGGTAACAATTATGGTTATGACATTGATGTATTTGTATTCTTTAATTATCTACAGAAATACCCTCCACCACTAGAATGAATTTATGTATTAAAACATTTTTGGGGAGGCTAAAATGCAATTTTTATGCTGCTTCTATTGGAAATCCTAGCCAAACGGCATTCAGATCAGTAACCATGGACCACCTTTATGATGTCAATGATTTTGTATATGGTATTTATGGTGATACTAATACCACAGAAAATGAAATAATTGGATTAATAATTTATTTTAATACATAAATTCAAATGATTTGCTACATATTTGGATTCAATGAAAATATAATATAATAGTTCAAGCACTTAGGCTTGGAATTATTGATCTCTCTTAGAAGTTGTTCGCTAAATGGTCCATCTACCTTGGCAAGATCTCCTCAATAAAAAATATAATCAATCATTTTTTTCATTAATCAACATATCATTCTAATTCTCTTTCAAACCAATGATTTTTCAATTATGTGTGAATTTATTATAATACTCACCCTCCTATGTTAATTCATCTCTTTCAAAAGAAAATAATGTAAAATCACTTATTTTAGAATGGTGTATTTTTTTATTATATCACAAGATCTAGTATACTAATTTTTTATATAAAATTCATTTCAAAAGGTTAAAGAGTCCAATTGAAAATTATACCTACAACTAGGATGAAAAATAGGGTTTTAAAAGATAAAATATTCATAAGTTTATAAGGTTTTAATATCTTAATTCAATATGAAATGGATTACAATGGAATAAATTTATTTATTGTAATATATTTAAAATAATTTTAATTTAAAACTAATTTAAAATACAATTAATCTTTATAAATTGTGTACATGACATAGATGTCTTCGATAAAAATCAGTATTTTTGACTATTTATAAAAAAAATGAAACATTTCATAAAAATCCTTATAATTAACCCTAATATAAGTTTTATATAATGATTTATAAGAAGGATTTAATTTTGTCAAAAAAATTAAATAATTTTTAAAATGTTATTTTAAATTATGTGCACAATGTCTGACTAAACTATCTTTTTAAAAAATAATTTTTTTCATAAAACAGTTCTTTTTATTTTAAATAATATTTTTTATTGAAAATCAATTTATTATATTTATTTTCATACTTTATTTAGTATAATTTATACCCTAAAATTTGAAAAATATTATATAATGGTGTTATATATTATTGTTCATTTATAATTTGGGTTTCATGTTCCGTAAGCACTCAATGGGATTTAATTTATATAAAAAAAATTAATCATAATTTCATGGGGTGTTGTATTATCATCTAAACACAATGCTATTTGTCATATATTCTATCAAACCCAATTTTACTTTTTTAATTATAGATTTCTTATATTGACTATATTAATCAAATTTTTATTAATATTATTAATATAAACATCATTTTATAAAAATTATTTAAAATTATTCTCAACATGTATGTTAGTTAGTTATTATAAATTTTCAATATCGGTTATGAGTAATATTGAACTATTTTAACTAGTTTTATTATCAAGTAGTTGTTTATAATTTTCTCTGAAATTTCACCATTAATAGATCATAAAAGATATTGTAATTGAGGATTTTTATTTATTTATGATTTTATGATTTTATTATATTATTATTTTTTGATATGATCCTCAAACATGAAATCATTGATGAATATGTTTCGATGATTTTTAATGAATGAATATTAGAATCACAATTAATTAGACTATTATTGACTATACCATCATAAGAAATTAAATAATGTAATTATTTAAATATATATAACATATATTATCTGTAATTCTGTTCTCATAGTCATCTATGATATCATTTTAAAACAATGTTCATATATGTGTTGAAACCGATCAAAACATGAAATATCATAATTAATGAATGGGTATGGTTATAAAAGAGTTTTATTTGGATCGAATAAAATTATTTTTTCAAAATAAAATTATTTATGTATATTTAATATGTTTAATTTAATTTAAATTTATATTAATAAATATTTAATAAAATAGATAAAAAAGTTGATATTTACTTTGTGGAGGCGGTAGTCCAAAGAAATGTGTGAATGATGTTTACATTTTTTGAAGTAAATGGGGAATGTTGGTAAATAATTATTCACAAAAATATAAATAAAAATTATTATACTATAAAAAATTAAGATATAATACAATATTGGTAAAATTATATTAGAAAGGTAAAGATTGAAAATATGCATTGTTAGGGGAAAGTTGGTAGTTACATTTTTAAATTTATTTTTCTAGTGGAATATTCCTTGGAAGGTGGGATCATATTCCAAAATCATATGATCATATGCATATTTAAGTGAAATATAATTCCATAGGATGGAAAAATTTAATACTTTAAAAGGGAATCTGACTGTTTTTTCCTTGGTGTGGGGGTGAGAGGCCAAATTTATAAGTAGTTAGAATGACATTATGGTAAACATTTCTTCTCAATAAAATGATAACACATGGTTCACACATCAAGAAGAATAAAAAAATGGAAAATTATGGAGTATATAATCATTTAGATAGATATAAACATAAACTAATAAATTATTATTATTTTTAACATGTTAGGCCTTTCACCTCTTTTATTTTCCCATTTTACCCTTTTGAATTTTACTCTAACAACTTGTTTCATCCAAAGTTATTCATTTATATCCCTACAAAAAAATTCCATTATTAAAAAGATTTTTATTTATAATATGAATTATGAAATATATTTCATTATATTAAATTTATATATATCTAAAAAATTAATTTTTAAAAAATAAATACATATTGTTTAAAAATGAATTTTGAGAAACATATTTTATTAATTCTAAAATATAAAAAATCCGTTTGTAAATTAAAAGTTAATTTTAATAAAATATTATTATATGTCAAAACCCATATTTTTTCAATAATAATTATTCAATAAAATATGTTTTTATTAAATTTTTATTACATCATAAAATTCATGATTTCTGGAATTTGTATTTTAAACTATTAACTTAAAAATATATATTATAGACAAATCCAAAAAAATTAAAAACATATTTTTCGTATAATAAATTAATAAAATGAATCATTAGTTATAAAATTAAATCTATAAAATATAAAAATTTCACTTTTAGTTGAATATTCATAATATAAAACCTTTTTTTAGAAGATATTATTTTTTAAACTATTATGTATTCTAAAGAATATTATATATGAATTTATAATTTAATTATTTTATTATATTTATTAAGGTAAAATAATATCTAATGTTGGTTAATTTAATTTACTATTAAAAATATATAACAAAAAATAGTTTTTCATTAAAATATTACTTTTATATCAATTAATGATTTACAAATATGATTAACTATTTATTATTAATTAATTATATTATTTTAAACATTCTACCAGCTATACGTGACATTAGTAATAAAGATTTGATACATTCCTAACCAATGACTATATTTTCAATATCCATATTGATAATTTCTATATATCATATCTATATATAGCCTTACAAAACAAATTCTTTTCATTCACCCTTGTTATGTTTCATGTCTAATTTCCATAGCTATCCTTTAAGATATTATAATATATTAACCCATTTCATTATTTTCATTCCTGTTATAGTTTCTCTTTGGGTATTAGTGATCATAAAGTGCGAATATGATCATATATATCTATTATAATTTAAAATTTTATTATTTTCTATTTATTGTTCAATTTCAATGAATACAATTTTAAAAGATGTAATAGTCCAGGTTGAGTAACAATTCATGTAGTTTAATACTTAGATTCATGTGATTTTTATGTAATTTTTTATTATTAATGATAAAGTATTTTTTTAATTATTATCTTGTATGTCCTATTACCAAATCAATTTAAATTCCTTTAAACAACTAGTGAAAATAATTTTTATAAATATATATTTTATAGAAACGTTATTCTTCCAATGAACCTGATATGTAACATATAGAATGAAATGAAAAAATTAATAAATGATTTTATCTATAAAAAATTTATAATAATCATGAAATCTGGAAAATAAATGATTAAAATAAAATAAATAAATGTAATTTCATTTAGATTACTTTTCTAATAAAAAAATTTATCCGTACATGAGGTTTAAGTGCATCAAGGTAAGATAGGATATAAGGTTAGTGGTTCCCTATCAATTGTCTCTCTTTTAGATATAAATTTATTATTATTACCCTTTAACATGTTTATTATGTTTTTCCCTATGTGTTTCTATTAATTAATATCTCATATCCTTTTTGGATATTATTCATTTACAATAATCTATTTTTCCATAATATGAAATTTATAGAAACTATTTTCTTTATTTTGTTGAGACAATTTCTCTTTTTCAATATTATTTATTTGAATTCTTATATTTATAATATTACTATTTTTTAAGGTGTTTTCATTCCATTTTATTATTTTCCCTTTGGATCAGTTATTCTTTTACATTTTATAAAATTTTTCAGAGGAATTAGTTTCAATTTCCCAATTAATTATAACACAAAATGACTTTTTAGAACCATTATATTATCTATTGCTCTCATTATGATATGACTATAATTAAATATGTATATATGTAAAAATTAGATTAATTCCATTGTGTTTATCTTCAAGTATACATATATTTCAATTTATTACTTATATATATATATGATAATTTATTATGTACGAGATTGCTATAAAACACATTTATATTTAATCATGGGATATCCATTATATGATTTTTTACATAATAATTTAAAAATTGCATTTTTCATTCTCAATTTATATTGAATTATTTTGGAAAAAATTATAATGTCAAGGGTTGAACATGAATTATACATCCCTATAATTAAATGGCTAATTATTTTATATCATGAGATATTATATATTGGGAATGGGAAGAGTTCCTAGGAAAAAATTTTTACGATATCATAAAAATGTTCATTGAATTGTGATTGTAATATCAATTTTTTATCAATGTACTAAATTCCATGAAACATTCATTTTATGTTCATATTCATATTTTATTGTCCATTGTTTTTTATAATAATTATTGTTATTATCATTTATGTACTCATGTTGAACTATGCCTAAGTTTCTTCCAATTATTCATTATCTAACATTAATTTTTCACTCACATCCTTCTTATGTGTATATATGTAACATCCCAAGATGTCATAGTAAGTTATCTTCTTTAAAGTAATTCAATAGCTTGCGCTACACGCAACATTAAGTTCGAGCGCACCCTGAAATACCAAACTATCCATTCAAAAAGTGTTTATGAATAATATTAATGGAATTTTAAATTTTATATACTACATATAATTTTAGGATCCATATTATGTTTTTTACATAATATAAGAACAAACTCAATTTTTCAGATAAAAGAAGTATTCTTCAAAAATGCAATTTTTCCACCTTTTTATGGTGAACAATTTTAAATATAATATTTGACACTTTTATATATTAAATTTGACAAAATAAAATTCTTATTTAGAATTGGGACATAAAAAGTTAGTTTTGATTATTTTTTGTGTTCTTCTGATAACATTCATATTTGGGTGAATAGTGAAAAATACTAAATTTTAATTGAAAACAACATTTTTTATCAGAATAATTTATAGTTTTCAATTATAAGTTTTAATGGTTTGGAAGTATAATTAGATTAAATTTTTAACATTTAATCTAATTTTGGTCATTGTAATTAATTTTACTTTAAAATTATACGTAAACAAGTGTCAATCTTTTGATAGTTATTGCTTCTTAAAAACAGGCTATTTGCTTTTACAACAGAAATTAATTTTAAAGTAATTAATACAACAAATATGTATTAAATTTTGTAAAATAGACATCATTTTATAATTTGGAATATCAAATATAGTTTAGGCTTAATTTTTGGTATTTTTCTAAAAACTTTCAATTTTTGATGAACAGTGAAAAAACGCTGCGTTATTGGTTAAAATCGAATTTTCATTTAAATAATTAGTTAATTTATTTTATTTTATTTTAAGTCAAAATAAAAACAAAATACCTATATTTTTTCAACGTAATTCATTGGAGTCATTTTGTAATAATTTTAGATATATAAAATTTTATTGAACTGTTTCGTGTCTTTTACCCACCTCTTAAGAGCATTTCCAAATTTGTATAAAACTTAATTTTACCACTTTTATGAGTTGAATTTCAAAAATTTGAGAGGCACGGTTGATATCAGTAAGTAAAATGTGGTACAATAAAAAGAAAATATTTTTTGTGAATAGTAACTTTTTACTTTTATTTAACACAGTTAAAAGTAAATAGGGTAATTAAGGGTAAAAATCATATTATTATTACCCTAACACATGTAGTAACTCTGTTGTATAAGTGTAATTAGACCAAAAAAACTTTATGAATAAAATATGATTCTTTAGGTCAGCTTGGATTAGATTAGGACATTTATTATTATTTAATTCAAAAAATAGTTAAAAGTTTTAAATTCAATGTTTCATAACTAAACCATTTTTAATATAGGGATAAACATAAGATAAATTCTATTTTAAATATTCATTAGAAATCTTAAATTATTTCCAACATAATGGTATTTTATTTATAATTTTTAGACATTATATAATTAAATTTATTTATGACATAATGATGATGTAGTAATTACCATATTAAAGAATGATTAAAATAATTTATATTATAAACATACAAATAAATCTAATTTGATACTTTTAATGATTTCCACTAATTTTCTAGGTTAATATGACATTATTGGGTTGGTTGTATGTATTGTTTAGAAGTAATAATGCTGTTATTAATTTAGAAGAGACAAAATACCAAATAGTGTCAAAATTGACATAAAAGAGTTTTTAAAACAAATATTATATTCCTAAAAATCTGAAGTACAACTGAAGGACTTATATAATGATAGTTTTATCATTATTTAACCACTTGTGGTTCTCTTTGAAGTTTATAGTAAGGTTATTAACCATATAATATAAAAAACAATTTTCATTGAAAATGTAAAACTATTTATCTAAGAGTTAAATCTAAAAGATAAAGTTAATATAGTGACCCAAACCTATCTAAAACCTATTGGTTGAGTGGTTTTAAACTGATCCCTTCCTTATCCTTTAAATATTTCATTTTTTGAGCCAATATAAACCGAAAATGATTTTATTATAAAATAATATTTTTAGCTTTTCCTAAGGTTCCCTCACCCATCTTATAAAAGGGCACTCCCCCTTAACTCTAATTCATACCTTCAAAGCCACTTGGCTAGGACAAACCCTACCCAGATACCCTCTCAACTGTCCTCCCTTAATCATAGAGGCCTTCCATTAGTCATAAATACAACCTATAGAGCTATTTTTATCAAATCAAAAGGAAGAACCCGAAGAAGAGGTAAATATTTCATCACCTCTTCCAAGTTCCTTTCTTCTTCCACTTTTTCGTTCATTGTTGTTTCCAATATAAAATAATGACTCCAGTATCTTCTATATACTGTGTTGCTATTATAAATATGCTACAACCATATTAATTATTATATCTATCCTCTGAATGACATGTCACCTTTCGCGTGTACGTACAGCTTACCGTCTCCACGTCGTGGTGTAATTGTTATTCAATACATTATTATACGGATGGGTATAATAATGATGTGTAATTGATTTAAATAATAAATATAACATGATAATTATTCTTTATATATGATATAACATCCTATTATATATCATTCTAATATTAAATGAATGATATTGTCGCTCATCCGTACGTACGAATTACCGTCTCCACGAACGCGATGTGATTTTTCCCCATCGTATCCATTCATGACTAATTTTCATTAGATGAATAAATATTATGTTTAAAGACTTAATATAATTCTTAATATGATTAATTTACATCATATCCATAACAATCATTACTTATATAACAAATCATATAAAGGAAAACGAATCAGTTAACACCCGAAATGACGATAATACTAAGATATTATTCACAAAGCAATGTTAAAAGATCATATATGCTATCATATTAATGTATATGATTCTTGTATAATTTAAAAACATTTATTTCACCATTATAAAAGATGTTAATCTATCCTCAACCAATTAAAATTACAAGGTAAGGGGTTTTCATCTCACTTTTATCCCAGTGAGATTCATGATATATTTTCCACTATTACCTTTTTTTGTGGCGTATGTATTTCCCATGATTGTATTATTTGTGTAACATCATTTAAATTATGAGTATTTACATATTAATTGTATGATACTTTTTTAGGGGGTGTATGTTTCATATGTTGCCTAATCGGTAAGGGAATTTCAAATTTCTATTTCCACTCATTGGGCTTTACGCAAACTTCATTGATTAATTTACTCTAAGATTATGTGTAAAATCACTATTTATTGACTTATGTAGTAATTTATCCTCCCTTTTGTGTGGATATACTTTTGATACACATAATCACTCCATTGATAAATTCTCAAGTCATCGGTATAAACTTATAAGAGTAATTTTAACTCAATTTATGTACATTGAGTTAAACATCCATGTCATTGGTGTTGTTTTTTACAAGAATGTGTGTGAATATCCTATAATTTATTTACACTAAAAATCCAATCAAATAGAGTGTATTTATATATGTCATACATAATTATTTAATTTATTTATCCTTAACCTAAGGATATAGTCTTTATAAGGGATTTCATCTCAATTTACATTCCATTGAGAATTCATTGTTGTTATACACCAATTCACATTTATATGGTTTATATAATGTAATTTGACATAGTATATCAAGAATTCCTTTATTCTCATGATATTATAATGTTTTTATTACCTCAATTATTTTTATTCAAGTGTCTCTCTTTTGGTTAGGAACCCTAACTCAAATATAATTTTAAATTTTTTAAAGATCTATTCTTCTAAATCATTTTCATTAATGTCCATGTTTTAAAAATGGTTTTAAGGATTTATTTATTTGGACATTAATGTATTAAATTTAAAATTACAATTAAATGTTTCAAATTGGTATGGTACACTTTGATTCAAAAATCTATTTTAAACGGATTCTTGATAAATAGTGAGACTTTTAAATGTTTTCAACAAAAAGGGGGATATTTCTCTCAAATAGTTTTGATGATTATTTTCATATATATCAGTATACATCATTATTCTCGATTGATGTTAATAAATTATAATAAAATCTTTCATATTGTATTGAATGAGTTATGTTTGATTGTGGGTGTGTTATTTTTATACAATTCATGGTTTGTGGTTAATGTATTTACATTTCATATACTAGTTTTAATACGAATGTTTATATTATGTTTCAAACTTTTTATGTGAGGAATTAATTGTACTTAGTAACTGACAGGTTGATACCTCTATAACTCCACGATGCATCAGTAGGTATCATGAGACAAATTAGTGTCTTAGCATAAGGCCTTGACAAAATCTTATTTGTAGTCCTGGCACAAGGCCTTGACTATGTGGTTATAAAGTCTAGCATTATGCATTCCATCATTATGAAAGTGGCTATTAATATTGCATGTGATTATTCGACTTGTATAATATCCATGTGATTTAGTAAATAGAATTATTTTGATTTATATTTTCCATATTATGATGTAGTTTATGTTGAAAAGGCTTTTGTTTTAGTTCTATTCATTTCCTTAAATGTTTATGCTTAATTTTTAATGTTTCTACTATATTGTTATCCTTACTGAGCATCTAACCTCACCCCTTTCTATGGTTTATTTTTCCCAAGATTTGAAGAATTATATTATGATTGACCTGCTGGGATAATATATGGGATCTCATTGTTTTTTATGGAAACAATGTTGTTATACTTTTTCTTTTATGATGTAATGTAAACCTTATGAATGTATCTAGTACTTTGAAGGATACTAAACTAATCGGCCTTTTGAGACTTGATCTTTTGTGATCATGCCAATGATATGTAATAATACACTGACCCTAGGCTTTTGGGGTTGGGCATTACAGTTGGTATCAGAGTATTTTTAGTAAAAACATTGTAAACTATATTTAGATAAACTCTAATTAGAGCACATTACCCTAATATAGTCTTTAAGGATTAGTATAGAAGAACTTCCTTGAATTTTGGTAATATAGAGATTTTGTGTATTTTCCGAGCAATAAATCCATGTCTAGATACGATCAGGTAGAGGTTGCTCTGACACATATGTACCTAGGAGTGAAAACCCTGAAAAGGAGTTTTGGGCTTGACCCGGGGAATCCTTGTACAGGACAACGGGGCTTTCTGCACTCTTGGTTATGAAACTCCTGGGTTATATGCTTAAGATAATTTACATTTTATTTACAAACTGATTTGAGGGATTTTAATATAAGATGAGAATAAATGAAATTGGTTAATACAAAGGTGTTTCAAATTAAAAATATGGTGTCATGATATTCTCTAAATTATTTTATGACTATTGTTACTCACAAAATAATTTATTATTTTAGTCAATGGATGGATTCCAAGGAATTCATAGTAACATTGAGCATGATGTAAATGGTTGGAATGATAGTGGAAATCAGAAACAAAATGGACCATTGATAGGCGTAAAGGATATTGTGTTTATGCCAAATCAGTTTTCAAAAAATATGATCAACAACATATATACTATCCAACTCCCAGAATCAACAATGAATAGAAATGAGATAGATAATAAGAGCTCCAGCAGTGGATACCATAGAGAAAAGAAACCTCAATTTCCATCATGCAAGAAATATGGAAGAAAACACCCAGGAAAGTGTCTTAATGGAACAAAGATATGCTTTACATGTTGGAAAAAAGGACATAAAGTAATGAATTTTCGAGGAAAAATGAAGAATACTATGGAAGAAAATAAAATTTGTCACAAGAATCCATTTACATTCATTTTCCTTAAATATAGGGGACCTATCCATTTACCAATTGAATGCCCTATTCTATAGGATATTTTCTTGGTCAAGAAAAAGCTATGTGGAAATAAATGGTTGGATAAATGTTTAAAAGTATTAACACTCTTTATTGATGGGATTACATTGGAATGATTTTCCCTTCTATTTGTAGACCTACATTTTTTCATGTGAAAATGATATTTGAGGAAGAATTATCTTTTCTCTTGTGGAAATAGTTATAAATAACTATTTGGTTTTATATGATCATTGGTTTTGAGGCAATTAAAGGTTATTATATATTGGGATTAAAATGCATGGTTTGACATAACATTTGTGGTTAAATCATGTTATGGTTATTTTGAGGAATTTATCTCATTTTGGTAATGTTATAAAATATATTTTTTGAAAAAGGACAACATACAGACCGTGTGACAACCCATCACATCGGACAAAGCTGTGGGAATCGAACCCACAACCAGAGTACGATTGGGATTTATCGCCTACCAGTAGACTATGTGACATCCCTGGTTAGTGTGACTAATTATTTTTAGTTAAATGATTTTATTCATCAATAATAAGTTGATTTGGGATCTTTTGTCTTGTCAAATGGATAAACATAGTTTGGGAAAATTATTTGGTGATTAAGTGATAAATGTTATTTTGGAATACATTCACTCTATTAGGAACACTATATGCCTATGTAAAATATAATACTATGAGTTTTAATTTGAGGAGTAATGTTGGATTTTTATCTATGTTTTTATTGTGGATTTATAGTGATTTGCGTTATTTATTGAAATAATTAACCTATAATAGAGAACATGTGATTTGGTTAATTACATTTATGTATGTGACTTTAAGAGAAGTCGATGTCATTTGGAGATAAAATTGAATGTGGAAGACTACATAACCAAATTATTCTACATTTTGGGTTTAAATATTAGTTTGGATAGTATTGAAGGATTTTAGGGACAGTTGTTTATTGAATGGTTTTTATTTAACATTGGGGTAATGATAGTTTAATTTTAGAAATTAAGAGTTGTATTTCATTCTCTAATGGAATATCCTTTTGGGGATCATCTGATCTTGTACTAACCATTTTAGTTTTGGTTAATCCTTAAAGGCAAGGTAAACTTATATTTTGTCCTTTGGGGATTATGTGATTCTCTAAAACTTGAATCTATCTCTTCTGGTGTGACCAAATCATATCAAAAACTCATCATTTAAAAAAATTCATTTGTGGTATAAATTTATTAAAGAATAAAACTCTAGTTAAAAAGTAAGTATATATCTTTATATTATAAGTCAATCTCATAAATTAATTCCTCATCTTTATGAAATGGAACTTAAAACAAAATATGTTGTCCATTTACTTTTCCAACTTAAAAACTAATGACCATTTATCACATCAAAAGATTGTGGTTTATAGTTGTTAACATTCTTCTAAACATTTTTTCTATCCCTCTCCATCAGAACTTTATACTTAGTTTATCATTCATATATATGTTTTATTACATGGAATCATAGTATTGTTTATCTAGGGTGACCTTTTAACTTTTCTTCATTTCTTTTAAAATGATAGTTTTATTGACTCTTTTTTCAATGTGGGTCTTACAATGAAGTTCCTAAGCCAAATTTTAAAAATTGAGAGGTTTCAATTATCAAATGGGGGATGAATGTAACACCACATGATTTCATAGTAAGTTATCGTCTTTAAAATAATTCAATATCTTGCGCTACACGCAACATCGAGTTTGAGCGCACCCCGACTTACCAAACTAGCCATTCAAAAAGTGGTCATGAATAGTATTAACTAAATTTTAAATTTTATATACTACATATAATTTTAGGATCCATATTATGTTTTTTTTACATTATATAAGAATAAATTCAATTTTTCAGATAAATGAAGTATTTTTTAGAAATTCAATTTTACCACCTTTTAAGGGTGAACCATTTTAAATCCATTATATAACACTTTTATATATTCGATTAGACATAATAAACATCTTATTAAGAATTGGGACATAAAAATCTAGTTTTGATAAATTTTTTGTATTCTTTTGATAACTTTCATATTTGGTTGAATAGTGGAAAATACTAAATTTTAATTGATAAAAACTTTTTTAATATGAATAATTATAGTTTTCACTTATAAATTATAATGGTTTGGAAGTATAATTAGACTATATTTTTACCATTTTATCCAATGTTGCTCATTGGAATTAATTTCACATTGAAATTATACATAAATAAGTGTCAGTCTTTTGATAGTTATTGTTTCTTAAAAACACGCTATTTGTTTTGACGACGGGAATTAATTTTAAATTAATTAATACAACATCTATGTTTTAAATTTGGTAAAATAGACATCATTTTTGAATTGGTAATATCAAATATATCTTATGCTGAATTTTTGGTATTTTTCTGAAAACATTTCATTTTTGATGAATAGTGGAAAACACTTCCTTATTGGATAATATCGAATTTTCATTTAAATAATTATTTATTCTATTTTAATTTTTTTTTTATGTCAAACTAAATACAAAATACCTATATATGTTCAACTTAAATCATTGTAGTCCTTTTAAAATAAGTTTAGATATATAATATTTTATCGAACTTTTTACCGTTTTTTACCCACCTCCTAGGAGCATTTGTAAATTTGAATAAAACTCAATTTTACCACTTTTGTAAGATGAATTTAAAAAATCCAAGAGACATGGTTGATATCAGTATGTAAAATGTTGTTCAATAACATGAAAATAATTTTTGGTCAATAGTAACTTTTTACTTTTATTTACCATAGTTAAAAGTAAATAGGGTAACTAAAGGTAAAAATGATTTTATTATTATCCTAACACATGTCCTAACTCTATTTGATAAATTTAATTTGACCAAAAAAATCCATTGGAATAAAATATTATCATTTAGTTTCACTTGGATTAGATTAGGACATTTATTATTATTTAATTCAAAGAAGATTTAAAAGTGTTAAATTCATTGTTTCAAAACTAAACCATTTTTAATATAGGGTTACACATAAGATAAATTATACTATAAATATCCATTAGAAAGATAAAAGGATTCATTACATAACGGTAGTGTATATATAATTTCTAGACATTAAATAATTCAATTTATTTATGACACAATGATGATGCAATAATTACCATATTAATGAAAGATTAAAATAATTGATGTTATAAATCTCAAAATAAATCAAATTTTAGACTTTTAATGAATTAAACTATTTTTATAGGTTAATATGACATTTTATGGTTGGTTTGATGAATTTATTTCAATGTAATAATGCTGTTATGAACTTAGAAAAAAATACCAAATAGTGTCAAAATTGATCTAAAATAGTTTTTAAAACAAATATTATATTATTAATTGATATTATTTTAATTAAAATTTAAGGATCGAAAAAAATACTTATATAATTATATTTTTATCATTAATGAACCACTTGGGGTTCACTTTGAAATTTATAGTATGTTTATTAACCATATAATATAAAAATACAAAGAGACTTGGTAAATGTCAGCCTTTTGACTAAGAGTTAAATCTAAAAGATTATGTTAATATAGTGACCCAAACCGGTATAAAACATATTGTTTGAGTGGTTTGAGACACATCCCCACCTTATACTTTAAATAGTTCATTTTGGGTCCATTATAAACTGCAAATGATTTTATTATAAAATAATATTTCTTGCATTTCCAAAGGCGCCCCTCACCCCGCTTATAAAAGGGCACTCCCACTTCTCTCTAATTCACACCATCAAAGCCATTTGGCTCGGCCAACCCCTTCCCCAATACCCTATAAACTATCCTCACTTCATCCTAGAGGCCTTACTTTAGTAATAAAGCCATAATAAAGAGCCATTTTGATCAAATCTAAAGGAAGAACCCAATGAAGAGGTAAATATTTCATCACCTCTTTCAAGTTCCTTTCTTCTACCACTTACTCTTTCTGTTTTGTTTCCATTATAAAATAATTAATTCAGTATCTTATATATAATTTTATGTTATTATAAATATGGTAAAACCATATTAATTATTCTATCCATTATTTGAATGACATGTCACCATACGTGCGTACGGACGAATTACTATCTCCACGTCATAGTGTAATTGTTATTCAATACATTATTATTTGGATGGGTATAATAATGAAGTGTAATTGATGTAAATAATAAATATAACATGATAATTATTCTATATATATGATATACCATCCAATTATATATTATTCTAATATCAAAAAAAAATTATTGCTGCTATTGTGTACGTATGGATTATCATTTCCACGAACGCGATGAGATTCATTCCCCATCGTATCCATTCATGACTAATTTTCATTAGATGATTAAAAATAATTTTTAAATACATAATATAATTATTAATATGAATAAGATACATCCAATCCATAAAAAAACATTACTTACATAACAAAGTATATTATGGAAAACGAATCAGTTAACACCTGAAACGACAATAATACTAAGATATTAGTAACAAAGTAATGTTAAAAGATAATATATGATATCATATTAATGTATATGATTTTTGTATAATTTATTTAAAATTATTTAATCATTATACAATATGTTAACCAACCCTCGACCAAGGAAATGTATGAGGTAAGGGGTTTTCATCTCCCTTTTATTCCCATGAGATTCATGCTATATTTTCCACTATTACCTTTTGTGTGGCGTATGTACTGCCCATGATTGTATTCTTGGTGTAATATGTTTTAAATTATGAGTATTTACATCATCATTTTATGATCCTTATTTCATGGGGTGTATGTTTCATAAATTACCAAATCGGTAAGAGAATTTCAAATTTGTATTTTCACTCATTCGGCTTTATGAAAACATCATTGATTACTTTACTCCAAGATTATGTTTGAAATCACTATTTATATACTTATGTAGTAATTTACACTCCCCTTTGTATGGATATACTTTTTATACACATAATAACTCGATTGATTAATTCTCAAGTCATCGGTATAAACTTGATAAGTGTAATTTTAACTCAATTTCTATAAATTGAGTTAAACATCCATGTCATTGGTGTGGTTTTTACAAGAATATGTGTGAATATCCTTTAATTGATTTACACTGAATATCAAATCATATTAAGTGTATTAATATTTGTCACACATAATTATGTTATTGATTTATCCGTAACCTAATGATACAGTTTTATAGGGGATTTCATCTCAATTTAATTTCTATTGAGACTTCTTTGTTGTTATAAACCAATTCACCTTTATATAGTGTATATAATGTACTTTGACATTGTATATCATGAATACATTTATTCTAAGGATATTATAATTTTTTTATTACCTGAATTATTTGTATTCAAGTGTCTCTCTTTGATTTAAGAAGTCTAACTAAATTATCATTTTAAATGTTTTAAATATCTATTCTCTTAAATCTTTCTTATTAATGCACATTTTTTAAAAATGGTTATAAGGATTTATTAATATGGGTATTACTGTTTTAAAATTAAAATTCTTTTTAAAAATTTTAATGTGGTATAGAACTCTTTGATTCAAAAATCTATTTTAAATGACTTCTTGATATATAGTGATACTTATAAATGTTTTCAGGGAAAAGGGGGATACTTCTCTCAAATCATTTTGATGATTATTTTCATCTATGTCAATATCCTTCATTATTCTCTATTAAGGTTAATCTATTATAATAAAATCTTCCATATTATATTGAATGAGTTATGTTTGACTATGGAGGTGTTATTTTTATACCATTCATGGTGTGGGGTTAAAGTATTTACTTTTCATATTCTAGTTTTAATACAAATTTTTTTGTTATGTTTCTAACGTTTCATGTGAGGAATGAATTGGACTTAGTATGTGATAGGTGGATCCCTCTATAGCTCCTCAATGCATCGGTAGGTCTAATGAGACAAATTAGTATCTTGGAAAAAGGCCTTGAAAAAACCTCATTGGTAGTCTTGGCATAAGGCCTTGACTATGTGGTTATGAAGTCTGACATTATGCATTCCATCTTTATGAAAGTGGCAGATGATATTTCATGTGATTATTTGACTAGTAAAATATCCACATGTGTAAGTAAATGACATTATTTTGATTTATATTTTTCATATTATGATGAAAAGAATTTTGTTTTTGTTTTATACACTACCGTAAAATGTTTATCCTAATTTATGAAAGTTTTTGCTATATTGTTATACTTAATGACCATCTGATCTCACCCCTTTATATGTTTTCTTTTTCCCAAGATGAGAAAAAGTATATTATGACTAACTTATAGGGATAGTCTATGGGATCTTAGTGTTTCTTATGGAAACAAGGTTGTTGTAGTTTTTCATTTTTTGATGTAATGTAAACCATATGAAAGTATCTAGTACTTCCTATGTTACTAAACTAATTAGTCTATCGAGGTTTGATCTTTTGTGATATTTCCAATGATACCTAATAAGGCACCGAACCTGGGCTTTTTGGGTCGGGGAGTTACAATATACCCAAGTTATTATGTTTTTTTGATGGTTTTGATTATTTTTTAAGATGACTATGATGAAGAATTTAAATAAATATTATCAGTTAATTTTTTTAATTTTTAATATGAAACTCATATTCCAGATCACTAAACCTATAAATTTTTGGAATGCATAATATTATGCATGATGATATATAAATTATTTAATAATTATTAATATTAAAAATAAGTTATTACAATTTAATTTTTCAGGATATATAAAGAAAATAAAATTTATGGGAAGGTCTGGCACCAGGGTGAGGGGAGTTTATTGGGGTGAGTTAATATATATTTGAATAAGTATAGAGGAAGTGTGGTATCTATGAAACCAAAATAAGATAAAGTAACCACTATTGATGTGGGGGAACATCCTGACTAAATAGCTAGGGAACACTATTGGGAGGGACCATTAGGAAAAAATTGGTAATCATCAATAATCATTTTTTATCAGAATAAATGTTAAATAACTACTATCATCAACAATAAAATTTGAATATATTCACATTTATCATTATAACATACCAAAATTATTTTCAATATAAAATATCATTTATATCAACCAACAATGAAAAATATTATAAATATTAAAAATAGTATTTACAAGCCATAATTATTATTAGCAATAAAAATAATCAAATAAATTATAATATATATGTTAATAAACTTATGTTTGTATATAAATATGAAACCTTAGTTATAGAAAAATCATATTCTAATCCTTATAAAAACTATTCCATTAAAAAAGCAACCATTCTATAGGAATTTGGGCTTTAATAGTGTGGGTAAACAAAACCACTCCATACATAATGGTCGGACTATATTTTTAGTCAAAAATTAATATCACTCTTACACCACTTGTTGGTTTTCCCCAACCATATTTAATAATATATCATGGATGATTCATTTATTAGTAGATAAATTTGTACAAATTTTGGGGAAAAAAGGAAAAAATGTTTTTAAACCCCTTATGGTTTTTGTAATGGATTAGAAATTGTTAATGGTGTAAAAAACCAATAAAGTGTTCCCAAAAATGGTTGTGGGTCAACTACCTTTCAAGAATAGTTTATTATCCACGATAAAACTACATTGTCTTTTATGTCCCATTTTTTTCAATCATTTATCACTACCTTATTCCCCTCTATGGATCTCCCATTCCCAAGGTTGTTTGTCCTTTATTTTCCTCCAATTATTTTGATTTTAGAAAACTCCTTTCATGAATCATAGATATATATCTCTTTTATTCCCTATCATATTTTACTCTTAGCCATAACTTATTTTAGTTGTTTTAATTTTTATTATTTATGATGTTTCTTATTCTGGAGTATAGAGAACCTTTTCAAGGTGTAATTTTAAGTGTGGTCGATGAAAACAAACCTAAGAGTTGGTGATGAATAAATTATCTTCTAAATTATACCAATTAAAAATATTTTTTAAAACTATTAAACCATTTTTACCTTGAGAATCTAATTCCAATTAAGACTGTATAAGTTTTTCTACATTAACATAGAATTAACCTATATACAATGAATTTAAATCATTAAAATTGGAATGACTATTATTACATGGTTTTTCTCCAATATTAAATGAAACTCTTTGTCATTATTAGGACATATAATTCGTGTATTATGGACATAATTCATTTTACCAATATGAGTGTAGTGTTGTCTTTTTAATGAATTCCATGAACACTATATTTCATAGGTTTGGGTTTACTAAAATATATAGGTATGAAATACTGCATCCTATAAAACCTCTTCATGTTGTCATCCCACCTGTTAGTTTTCACGGATTTCGACTTCATATTTATGTAAATAAATAGGATGTATGTGGATCTCACTAAAACCAAAAAACTGATTCCCAACCTCAAATACACATATTATTCATATTTTGTAATATTTTCAAAAAAAAATTTATAATTTTCAGTCTTTTTTAACGAAAATACACCCATATTATCTTGATATTTAATGGTGGACACCCTAAATTCATCCTTCATCCATCTAACTCACAATTATAAGATCATAAAAACTAATATTTCATACACCACTCAATCTCATCATTATATTCATATTTTAATTTATTTATACTCATCATTAATTGACCATCAATATAGGTTAGCCTCTTCCTCATCTCATTCTTCTTCAAAACCCATCTTATTTCATGTTTAGTACTTTTTTCTGTCTCTTCTTCTCCCTCGATATAGTGTATAGTATATCCTTTTTATTAATCTTCTTATTTTGATATTTCGAAGGTCTCTTGGAACACTCACAATAGTAAAAAATTTACATCTACAACTCATTTTTATTCTATTTAATTCATAATTGAACTTATTGATCTCATATGTGTCAACAGTTGAATTATCTTTCCTTATATCATTTAAATTACATATAAATAAAATATGCTGGTAATTTTTCCCTAGAAGCTGATATGAACTATTATAAAATAATGAGGTCATTTTCCAATGATAATTTATGCACTATATTTCAACTCTATATATATATTAAAATTGTACCCTTAATTTTTACTACCCACAACGAAGAATAAATTTATATTTTATTCTATTAAAGAGCATTGATTATTCTAAAGTTTATAATATTAACTAACATCATTGATAATAGTGGGTATTAGTCCATGTAGATAAATTTTTAAAATTTCATCACTTAAATATGAAATCCAGAAAAATGTTAAGGTTTTATTTACTCATGTGAAGAGTTTCTTCCATAATCTTGTATATAAAAAATAATGTCATAGGGAACATATCGATTTTTTACTACGTTTTACCCCATCTTTAGTAATATACTCATTATAATGATTTGTTGTCACCCTAAGCATGGATTATTAACTATAGGAAATCAAGAATAAAAAACTATAGATTTGGCATAAACTTGCACAAAACACCCTACTTACACACTTCCTCCATATAAAATTTGAAATCAAGATGAAATGGATGTTATTGAATGTTCGGTTTCATTAGTAATAGAAGAAGTAGATCTGCCTCATTGATCCTTTATAAAAAATCAATAGAATATAGTCACTTACAATTGATCATTTGTATGATATATTATTCTATTTCTCCTCATGAAAAATAATTGAACTCAATAAACATACTTTGAGAGGATTCAGAAAATGTTCCAGATACACACAAATTTTATTCTTTACTCAAATGGATTCTCCTATATATTTCTCATTGAACTACATTTTTTCTATTTTCTTACATCACTAGATTTTAATACTCCATACAAAAATCTTCTCAAAATGTATTCTATTTAGGATAAATAAATATATCCTATAAAACTTAGTAGCCACAAAATATAAAAATGGTATACTCTAAGGTTTCCAATAAAAGAATCAACAAAGAATTCCCATTTTTTTATCAGAGTAGTTTTAGATTCTCTACCTGATAATTTAATTCATATAACATATATTTTAACATTTACATAAATTAGATAATGGAAATTACATTGCATGATGATTCTAAGTGAAAAAATTGATTCTCCATGCACATGATGTGACAAAACATGTTTAAAATCTCACCTTCTTTAATTGATAATTCCTTAATCAACTGGATCACTCACATAATTACAATTTATTTTGATTAGATCACACAACAACCCAAATTTATAATATTTTATTACAAAAAATTGGTCAACTAAATTAATCAGATTGCATCACTTCATTGATCAGCTGGGGGTTTATAATAATAAAATCATCAAAACATCACCACAAAAACATTCTATATGTAATATTTGGAGATTCTTCATTTATAGCCTCAAATCCAAGAAGAATATTGTATTTTTTTTTTATTTCTAGGATTATGAAAAATATTTCAACAATAGTCATAATTTTAAAAAACTCACATTAATTATCTTGAATCACATTATGGGTATGATTTTCTTCACATTCACAGTCGATTATGTATTTATTAGGTTTTTATTCTTCAAAATATTTAGATTATAGAAAATCATATTTCCACTAAATAAAAAATAATAATTTCACGATGTATTCTTTTTCTTATGTAGAAGAGATTAAAATTATATAATTATAAAAGTTTTATGTTCAATATAAAATAAAATTCAATCATGTTATTGGATTTTGTTAAATGCACAAAGACTTATACTCAAAATAGAAGTCTGAAATTGAATAATTGTCATCAAACACATAGTCATACGATTCGACATGATGTATTTAATTAATTTATTATAGTCTGACTCTAAGAAATCAACTTATAGATGAAGCCTTTTATTTAATGAAAAATCAATACAGTTATCCTACCTTGAATTAAACTCAGTGATCAAACCCTTTTTCGTGAAACATTGTAAATTACATAGGTTGCATAGGATAATTATATTTCAGAAGTGCATAAAAATGTCTCTAAAAATCCACAATCCATTCTCAAATAAATTCCAAAAATATCAACATCCTCAAACTCCATGTTCATGTTTTTGAAAAATTTCAACAAAATATAAAATCCATTAATAACATCATAAACTATTTCAACGTACCTAAATTTCCCCCTTTAGGATTCGATAGAAACATATATCAACTCTTTAACAAAATAATAGGTATGTTCACATATTATCATTATTTATCAAGTGATTTATCATATAATAACCTACCACATATGAGAGTATATTTCACCTTTTAGTTGAATAATTTTATGTTTTTCTAGAAAATTGTATCCCTTGGTGTCAAAAAAATTGATAATGATGACATAGATAAACTCTTTCACAATACATGTAAAACATTTATAGTTCAAAAATGTTCCTCATCCAACAGTAAACACAACTTCTATGACCTGATAATGATAAATCCATTAATGATGTAGAGTTGTGGTACAATTTCTCAACTATTGTAAAAAATATCCCAATTCCTTGTGGGGGGATGTTCAGAAATCATTATTCATGTGTTGTTGGATGACCATGATGTTTTAGACTCAACTCTATAAAATATTATGTTGGAATATATTTATTAATGTTATCTTTATGGTTCCATTTTTACCAATATATTTAATTCTATCGTCACTTGTATCCACCTTCAATTTGAGAAAGTGAAATAAAATGTAATGTTACTTTGATCTAGAATACTAAACATTATTTTGAGAGAGATTTATAACACTATTATTATCATTTAAAATTCATAATTTATTTTCAAAAACATTTATAAAATTGATTAGAAGTATCTATATCCATAAACCATATGTAACTACATGTGTGAATACCACATTTACATATTCTCTTTCATTCAGTGTCACTCAATTTTTTTTCCAGTAGTTCACAAATCCATATCTATCAAAGAATGCCCCACCTGAAGTAGATCTCATGTAAATAAATTCACCAGAAAAGTCTGTATCATTTTATATATGTTACTCTATATCTACATTGCATCTATAAAGAAATATGGAGTCAATTATATTTTTTCAATACTCAATATATGATTTGTTGTAATTAAGTTTTATAATCTTATGTCACATTGAAACTGATCATGTAATGTCACTACAAATTCATTTTTATGTATATAAGTAATCAAATACAACAATATTCCGATGAAATATTTGAATTCATTTTGATAAACCTTATTCTACTATTCAAATTTCTCAATTTTATACTAACTAAAATTCTTGTGGAATCCTCTTTATCCTCAATCATTAAAAATAACTATAATGGTCACTGGGAATATTTTTCTTCAGAAAAAATTATATTGTTATATTCTTTATAAATATGTAATACATGAAAATAATTCATCTCTCCCATTATTACATCCCTAAATACTCTTTCATTAATAAAGAAAATTATTCACACAATATTTTATTATTTCTATAAAAAGTAATTTCCTCTAAATACATAATTATAATCATTTTACATATGAAAATATCATTTATATATAAATTGAATTCAATGGTTACTTGGAAACATACCATTTTTCAAGTAGTAATCTTGTTTAGAGTAAAATGATATTTGATCTGATTCCAAGAAATAAATGATTTCTTTATTCTACACTTGATACTCCTATCATGATCAATAATAAATCAATAAAGATAGTCAAGGTAAATATCTTCTTCAAATTCACTATTAAAAAATGATTACTTCGCATCCATCTGATAGACTCTTTGGTGTTTATGAGTAGTCCCTACCAAAAACATTCCTAATATTCTATTCTGAGAAACTATAGAAAATTTTATATCCAAAATAAATTCTATCTTGCCTTTAATATCCCACAAAACCTATCCTTTCATTATTGAATAATAAATCACCATTCACATTCATCTTGTCTATACATAATCTTTTTATACCAATTACATTTTTATCATTAGTTATAAAAATAAGTTTCCATGTTGAGGGATTCTCAATAAAATTATCCCTTCATTCATATCTTGAATCCACACATCATTTTCAATATATTCATCTACTATTTTTGGTTAGACTTGTGATATAAGAGATACATGATTCTGAACTCTTAGTCTTCTTATTGTTTCAATTGGTGAAATGTATTTTCCAATTATATTTTCTATTTATAAATTTTTTTGGTCTCTATAATTGACATATGACACTACTAATATCATCCCCATCATTTATATTGTCTTTTGAGTCAATTTAATCTATCACTGGTGTGATTTATCAATATTCAAATAAATAATTTATAAAACACGATCGCCAACTTGTACATAAAGGTCAATGAATATTTGTACAAATTTCCCAAAATTTAAAAAAAAATCACATCATAAATTTCAGTCATTTTTTGATTCCTTTTTTCCATCATCTTAATCCATTTGAATATGATAGATATCCCACAAATACAATATAATAATTTTTTCCTTTAATCATTCCCATCATGTAATTTATTATTTTTTGGTAGCATAGAATATCAAAATCATTGAAGTAACTCAATGTAGGATTCATTTTGAACAAAATTTCATTTGGTGTAGTATGTTTATCAGGTATCAAAATGGTTCTATTCAAAATATGTCCAGCAGTAATAATATATTCTCTCCAAAAGTAATTGAAAATTTAACTTTCATCAATCATAGTTATACAAATTTCTACACTTTTATTATGACTTTCAATATTATAAATCTTTTTTGTGGTGAATACAAGGTTATTTATTTATGATTTAATCAACATTTAGAAATATACACCTCAAATTTAACACATGTGTATTCCACAAAGCCATAAAATATAAACTTCATGATACACAACTCTAATTAATTTTTACCTCTCCATCTATACCATTTTTACAACTAAATTTCCTTATACTAATTCCTAATTAATAATATTTTTCATATGAATGTAATAATATATAAATACAATGAAGTATAGGTCAACGTAGTTGTATTTTTTCCTTATTTAAAGACAATAAACTTAATGAGTTAATTCCATTGGTCTAGTTCATACAAAATTCACATTTCTATGATGTTTCTACAATAATTTCACTTTTTTACATGATATAAAAACACCTAAATTAATTTTTTATCTTTTTAGGATCTCTCACAATATAATTCTTTAAAATATTACCTACCTGTATTTAGAAAAGATGACTAATTATTTGGTATTGTATCATATTATCATCTCCTTCACTAGTGTATCTTGTATAGGATAGATCACCAGTTAAAAAAATTCAACATATTTAATCTCTTTGAAAAACAATTCTTCTATATTTTGATCTCTTGATATGATATAAACCATTATTAAAAATCATCATGTCCCTGTTATCAAATAAATTTATAACACTCAAATTAATTGTCTTTATCCATTCCACATATTGAATATCATTAAATTTTAATAACTAATTTAAAATTTCAGTAAATATAATAGATTTAATTTTAAGGAACAATCATTTAAAAATGGCATAGCACCTCTTTTATTTTTCATATCATTTTTTAATATTATAGAATCACCTCTAATGTGAAAGGTATGATGACCAAGTATTTTCATACATAAATACCACATCATTTAAGTTGAATGTTAAATGTAATAAAATTTTGATCCACCCCAATATTGTAATGGTTTAGTGACTCGGAGAAAATATACATAATATTATTATTACATGAAAAAACTTCATCATCTTTAATAAAGATCATCTCATATAGTAACCTTATTATTCATACCATAATTACTATTTTTTATTTATAAAAATTTATATGAAACATAATAAAGGGTGATCTCATATGCCTAGTAAGTGTAAACAAGGTAGATATCATTGATCAATTAAGTAAAATATGTTTATAATTATATGATAACATTCACTTAAAAATTGAAAATCCATACCCAGTTTATCAATGATCATAATCATGAATTATTGAGTAAATATTGTAATCTCAAAATATATGAATCATAAAATAAATAAGATGTTTTATGATAGAATAACAGTAGCATAAGACATATTTTTTTGGAATATACATAATAATATAAAATAATATCCTTTGTCAAGGGTCATTGAAAATACTATCATAATAGATTACATTTTATCTCTATTCCTTCATATCATAAGTCCAGGCTCAATCCCATGACTATCACAGTGGATAAAGACCCATATTGAATTGGGTTTACTCCACATTCCATTACATATTATCTCATGTGATATTCATCATTACCCAATTTGTTGGGGAACTATATAATTACCAGAAGACCCTTCACATAACAAAAATCCATTCAAATTTGTGCAATGTGATAACAAATCATTCAGCATATATCCTAACTCCTAGAATAATAATGAGTTCTAAGAACATTAGATCAATTAATCATTGCATAACCCATAAAAATCAATGGGTTTTGTAAATATCTATTCAACATAAACATAATTTATCCATAAAAATAATAAGGACTGTATAATAGTGTCATATCCCCAATAAAGTAAATGTGACATCAAAGGATATTATCTTAGCTTAAAATTAATTTAAAAGAACAGTGGGATTATTTATTAAGAAATTAAAAATTATAAAAATCTAAAAATTTAAAAAATAATATGTAATTTTTTTCTAAGAATAACTATTAAAAAAGGTAACTAAATATTCAAAGCAATAGTTGTTCATCATGTCAATAAATTCCATTCATGAAATTTAAATTAAAACTAATATTAATGTCATGTTTTTAATAAAAAATATAAACTAACATTTTTAAAAAATGATAGTAAGATAAAATTTATAAAATATTGAAAACATTATATCATTAGTAAATAAAATTTGTATTCAATCATATTAAAAAATTAAAAAAATATTGAAAACATTTATAGAAAATTGGGAATTGAAAAAAAAATCAACTAAAGAGTGAAATAAAGCCTAATTTTATTAAACAATTATTTAAAATCATGATTTCTTATATGGAAATGAAATAAAACATTTAGTCAATGTAAATAACCCGAGTATAAAAAATTTTATAGTATTTTTGAATGACAGGTCCAAAAATTCATCATCGAATTCCTAATTATAAACAATGATATTGTAACATAAATCTGTAACCCCAAGTTGGAAATACTATAAAATATCACTAACATCCTTTAACAAAACTTAATTACATTTTAAATCTAAAAGAGAATCATTTAAATAATTATAATATCATATATGATACACTAATAAGTTATCAATAACACTTTATTAATAATAATTTATTATAATCGTCATTTTGGTTGTTAACTATTTCATTTTTCCGGGATGTTTTGTTTTTGTAGGGTCGGGCCTTTTACTTTGATCTTGGTTCCATCATCTATATAATTATTAAAATGATATAAATATAATACATATTCATTATATATATATATATAATTTATATTAATCCATAATGTTTATAGATATAAAAATGAATTACATTGTTCATAGAGACTGGCCACAATATATACGCATGAACACAAATTCCATTTTCAATGGAAAGAAAAAAATAAAGTTAAATAATAATTAAACATTCAAAATTCATATTAAAATATTAAATAAAATATATATTTTTCAAAATCATCACTGTAAATATCCAATTAAAGTGGTGGTGAAAAAAATTGATGCACTATGGGGAAACAGTAACTCGTACGTATGCACAAGCTATATTTTCACCTTCTATAGGATAAAAAGAAGAATGATAATGGTTATTCCATAATGATAATAAAATATAAGAATCATTTAGACATTTAATTATGTATTTTATAATATATACCATAGTTTTATAGGAGTTATAAGAGGAAATAAATTAGAAAACTCTCAATTAATATTTATACATCTTCATTGAGAAACATGATTTGGATTACACCTTAATCCTTAAAAGGATGGTATTTCGGAATGAAAAAAAAGCTCTATGATGATTTAAAGGAATATTGGGTGACATCAGTTTGATATTGGATTAAATAGAACACTCAATAATTATAAATAATTAATGAGATGAGGTGCACATTTATAAGTAAGGGGATGGACACTCTTGGAATTATGTAATATATTAAATTAATATTAATAAATTTTCACTGGAAAAAATGTATAAAAATGTATATAATTAGTATATAATATTATTTTATGTCTAAATAATCTCATAAATTAAAATATTGAAATGTTTTGGTTATGTTTTTTGTCTTATCTCGTTTTTTTAGCCACCCCTACCTGTACCACCGTTAACAAATTTGACAATTACGGTGATATGAATGTTTTTACTCATTAAGGGTCAATAATTTTTCAACCAAAGGAAATGTGACCCAAAAATAGACCATGGTTGATATTTTAAACCATATACCATTTCCATGGAACAATTTCTCATTTCAATATATTTTAAATCATTTAATATAAATTTTTTTATTATAAAATTGATTAAATGCATTATATCAGAAATATATGAACTATTGTAAGATTATATGTGTCAAACTATAGTAAAATGGTTCAAAATTTACATGGATTAAAATGTAATATTTATAAAGTCTAATTGTAAACTCCTTATAAAATTTTATGAGTTTAGATATCATGTCGAATGATTTATTTGGTTTATGGTCTTGGTTAACCTATTTTAACATTAACCATGATAATGACTTTTATCAATATTAATAGTTTATATGTATACATATAATGTATAAATTTTCTCACAAATAGTCAACAAATCACATTTTAGGTAATGTATAATCATAATTTTCCTCATTAATGTTTTTTATCTTATTCAATTAATCATATAAAGTATAATTAATATAATAGAGTATTAATATCACTTTAAAAACTTTTCACATAATTTGATGTTGAAATAAATATGTTAGACATTGAATTCAAATTTAATCCTTTTACAGATATCTATGTTGTTATATATATCATGAAAAGTAATAAGACAATTTTACTCACCCAGAAAATAATACTTTTATAGTTTTTAACATTATTTTCAAGATTTATTAATACAAGAACAAACATTGTATTAGCATTGCATAAAAATTTAAGGAATCAATTTCATCAATAATAATTAAAAAAATTTACTTGAAAAAAATATTTAATTTTAAATTAAAAATTCATAAATAAACATTAAATGGTTTTTTCAATTTCCAAAAAAAATTATCAATATTAATATAAATAATGTGAGGTTTTTAATTTATATTTTACTTAAATATTATAGAGTGAAAAGTCAATGTTAAATGTGAAAAAAATAATATTTTTTAATTTTTGGGGATTACGGATGAAATAGACACATTAAATGAAATAAAAGAATTTTATTAATGTATTTAAGTCCTCATCACATTATTTTTAACCCTAATTAACCCAATTTACTTTTAGCATGGTAATAAAAAATTTAGTGTTAACTATTCATAATGAAAAAAATGGGAATATTTACCAAATTGTGGAATAATGATTCCAAATATGGAATCCATTTTTTATGATAAAATTTCTCTCAGTGGAAAAATATAATTTAACATAAAAATAAAAAACAAAATGAAAAATAATTTCTTTATAAAATTCAATATTGGTATAAAATTTATTTATAATAAATTCAACCCTAAAATTGACTCCAATAAATATAATGATATTATTAATTTTATAGTATTTCTAATATTACTTGTAAATCATTTTAATAAAAAATGGAATATTGTGACTTATTGAAACAAAAACAAATTCTTCAAGAAAAAATTATTATTTTAAATATTCATTAAGAAGTCAATATATTCAAAAAAAATAAAAAAATTAACCCTAACATAATTTTTATATAATTATTTAAAAAAGATATTATTTGTATAAAAAATATTTTTAAAAACTAATTGAAACTAATTATCATATTATCTCACAAGAATCAATGAAACAATTGTTTTTAAGATAATGTATTTTTAATAATTAACAAACATTTCTATAATTTAATTCTTATTTCTTGAAAATATATATCAATATTTTTATTATGAAGGTTATATATATTTCATTGTATGTTTATTTATTTTTATACATTATAATTATAAATTTCAGTTATGATGGTCAAAAAATAAATATATTTTGTGTTTTTTTAATGTTTTTTTTACTTGTTGTGTACGCTATTGAACAAATAATTATTTATGGAATTCTATTTTTTTAAATTATCCCCCATTTAATAATTATCATCCTCACAATTTGAATTTTTTCTCAATAATATATGGATTGATATTTGAACATTCTTGTGTTGATAACCTATGTCCAGAAGTGTGTTAGGGAGATATAATAATCAAACGTGAGAAAGGTAAATAAGAATTCCAGATAGAATAACACAAAGTTAAGCTTCAAAAAATGTGAACATTAGTAGTGTGTGAAAATATAGACATATCAGAAAAATTTGAATACCAAATAGCGATGAAGAGTGATATATAAAAATGATCATAAGAAAGAGAATGATCATGAGAAAATTAATGACCATATGTACCTATATAAATGAGATGTGAAAATGACCATAGATTTATAAAAACTGAATGTAAAAGGAAAATATTTTTTATTGAAGCTCACATTAAAAGTTTTGAGAAATTTCTTTATCATTCTTACTAGTAACATATATCAATATACTTACTTCAAATAAATTATAATTTCAACCATAATTCAATTTCCTCCCCAATATCATCTTTTTCTCTAAATGATAAGTATTCAAGATGATTTTTTTCAGGCATGAATCACTAACATCAAATTATAACCGATCACATAACAACAAAAGGCCAAAATGTTATTCCTCATATCATTAGAATTTAAACCAGAAAATAGTTAACAGAAGGTAAGATAATATCCATTATGTATAAATAATCATTAGAAATAATACATTATACCCCAAAATTTCAATAATATTACTAGAAGTTCAACATAAATCATAAATAATCATTCATTCCAAATTTTATAAATACAGTAAATATTATATAATTTTTTAACTATAAAGGTGATCTCATGCCTTTTATCATGTATACAGAAAAAGTTTATTCTTTTTTTCAATAAATAATCATTCATTTTGGGTGACATGTTAATCATTAAGGTTACATATACATAACCTAAATGTAATATCTCCCAAAATAAGATTAATCTCTATGATAAATTACTATATAATCATACAATTTAATAAAATTCAAAAAAAATTAATAATGAAATTTTATATACAAGACAGAGTGGTAATCATTAGCCTGACCATTAATATCTCTAAAAATATCACTTTACCAATGAATCAATTCTCATTCATCAATATTTTATATATCACACTATCAAAATGGCCATAATTGACATAAAATAAAATCTTATATAAAACATAAAGGTTATCTAATACTTAATAGGGTAATCTTTTTAAATCCTAGTAAAAGTTTCATGTCACCTAAAATAAATAATAAAACCCCAAAATGAAAACATAAATTTTTAAAAACATTAAAATACCCTCCATGAATCCAAAAATATAGTAAATATCACCAATGATCATACAAATTATATTTTTGTAAAATAAAAAATATTCCAAGTTCATCAGTTCTATCAAATGTTCTTCATTATCTCTTTATACCAACTATACATTACTGTCTCTACACCAAGAATATATTAAGTTCTATATATCTCAAAATCTTGTGTCTATGAAAAATAGACTATATCACTAAATATGTTTTCAAATCCTTAAATATATACTATTTTAGACCAATCCTTAAAGGGTTCATGATTCTTTTAAACAAAATATCATTGATATAAATCTTGTAATACTTCATTCATAAATAATAAAACATAAAAAATTCATTACTTTCCCATTAATGATTAGAATAACATATATAATTCACTATTATATGAGTTAACCCTTTAATTTTTGAATTGGATCTGATAACATGAATATTCTAAACAAATAATACATTGAATTAAAAATATTATTGTGCGTTGAACATCATATCCCTATATCAAACTCATCATTTCTCAATGTAAATTACTTGTTATATGACCTTATTTTATCCACATAAAACATTTTTTAATACCACTAAGACATTTCCATTAGTGATTATTCCCACATAATTTATACGTATGAATTCTAATCATTTTTTCACCATAGTCTTCATAGAAAACCATATTTCTTTTATTAAGTGTGTCGAGAAACTCCCCCCTGTTTAGGTTGTTAATCACATGAAAAGATAACCATTAAGGTATATTAAAATATTTTCTTCTTATATCTCCCATTTAATTTGAATTCTCATGGAATAAAATAATTATATTTTCCAAAACATTCAGAATTTACATGAATCCTCTTAGTTAGAGTAATTGGATAAGAAAAAAAAATATAATACGAGTAATAATAATCATAGTGAAAACCCAAATTATTCTTATCTTTACAAAACCATGGTTATTATCACATAATTTTAATTATTCCACTATTTTTAATTAAATTTTGAAAATCCAAATATCCAATTATTGATTAAAACCATTTTATATTCCAGCTTTGATTTCCCATGTTTTCATACATAAAAATCACATCATTTTTTATGAATATTCAATACATTATAGAACTATAATGGTTTAGTACATTTGGAATCTGGATAAACAATTTTCTTTTTTGGAATACATTAAATATCTCCCCCAATTATCTTCTCACATAGTAATATTTTTATTAAACACCTACTCAAAACTGTTCATCAAAACCCAGGTAAAGAAAATATAAAAAGGGTGAGCTCAAATGAAAAATGGAAAACAAGTGATATATCAATTTTAACTTAAACATAACAATAGAATAAGGTATTAGAACATGGTATTAATTTCACTCCCAATTATCTGATATCAATAGTCATGGTTCACCCAAAATATTATCAAACTAGAAAAAGTCCCTTACTGAACATGGTTCACTCCCCATTAATGTACTTATTATCCCATAAGATATCTATCTTTACCTAATGTATTAGAGGGAATTATAATTATATGTTCACCCATCACAAAATAATAATACATTCATTTGTGTTACGTAAGATAAAAAATTATTCATCATATATAATAACTAGTGTAAAGGAAAAGGGTCTTAAAAACATTTCATCATTCATCATATTATAACCCATAAAGAATTAATATGATTCATATATATCTCATTATAATAATAATAATACTATATATAAAATAATGATGCTATAACAGGTTCATATACCCAATAAAATATTATTATCATCAATTTATTACTTCTTATAAAATAATGCCATTAAAATATAACATGGAATATTTTTTGAGGAAAATAACATTATCCTTTTCATATAATATATTTAAAATACAAAAAATTACAAATTATTATTGATAAAGTTTTCATTCCAAATTACTTTGTAAAAATTTAATTGAATATTCAAAATAATGAATAGTCCTAATGATAAGAAATTTCATTCATGGCATCTTTTACAAAACAAATATTCCTTTAAAATTTTCATAAATAAATTAATATTTTCAATTTTGAAAAATTATTATATGTTTAATTTTAATAGATTTTGTAAAATGATAAATTTTATAAAATAACATTATATTTTCATAGGATAATATTAAAAAAGATCTTCAGAATAATATTTTAAATCATTTAAATGGAATAAAAAGTATTTTTGACTGAATAGAAAAATAAATATGGTTTTTATTAAAAAATCAGATGATCTCTTAAGTTCATAAATAAATTTAAATTAATGAAAAACATAAAATGTCCATAAATAATTAGAGGAGAACAAAATTACTTCTAAAAATGAGAGATAGATTATAAATTTTCATCATCAAAACCTAATTAAAAATAATCATGATAAATAATGATATTTTTATCTAAATCCTTCACCTTATGTTCCACATAAATATAAAGAAAGACAATTCCCTGTATAATTAATATCAATTTTTTATTATTATACACCAAAATAATTTATATACTTATAATATCATATTTTATCATTTATTGTAACATCCCTGGAAAATAAAGAAATATTAAACTTTTATACTTATTAATATTTTTTAATTAAATATTATTTTTACATTAAATGTGATTATCACTTTTATGGCATACCAGACATGAAAGAATGGGGTTTTTTTGAAATCTCATGTTGCACACAAGGCTTAGTTATATTAAAAAATAATAATATAATATTTTTTTAAATGGTAGTTATCACCTAGCCATTGTAATGGAAGGAATGAACAAAACTAACTACAATAGGACTATACATGTTTTTTAAATGTTTTTAAATTTATCCAATAAATTATAGATACATAAAATAAGAATGATTCCAATTTTAATCATAAATACTCTAATTTTCTTTAAGGGGTCGATTTAGCGCCTTTTGACGGAAAATCATTTTTAAATCTGGTTTTTTTGTCACATTAATATGTTATATTTAAAAAAATTAAATTATTTATTATAATCTAGATATATAAATTTACTTTGAATGAAATTTTGGTAATTTTTTTGATAATGTTCATTTTTTAATGATTAGTGAAAAATAGTGCATTTTAATTCAAAACTGCCTTTTTAATATAATTTATTTATAGGGATAGATTATCTTAATAAATGGATTTATAGTGTAATTAGATTATATTTTTACTAATTAATCCAATGTGTTGGTCATTGAACGTAATTTCACCTTGAAATTATACATAATCAATTGTCAATCTTTTGATAATTATTATTTCTTAAAACATGCTTTTGGTTTTGACAATGAGAAATAAATATTAAATTAATTTATATCACTTTTGTGTTTTGAATATGTAAAAATTTATTACATATTTGGAATCAGGAGGTCCAAATTTTACAAATATGTAAATTTTATTTTCATACATTATGAATTTTAACATCAGTAAACATTTTATTTTCCATGGTTTAAAGGTAAATCAGGTAAATAAAGGCAAACACGTATTATTATCGTAATATCAAATTACCCTAACATGGTTTATATTCCTATTGGTTCATATATGTCTGACCATGGTCATCATTTGGTCGATTCTAGGACCCCATTGAGCCAATTAAGAGTGATAATGACACTTTATATTAATTAATGTAAATTAAAGTCAAACATTACCTAAACATATATATTTTAGCACATTAATTTTTACAAGGTTTCATATATGTTATTTTATTGAATATAAATATTATTTTTAAATTTAAAAATATTTCATACATCATGTTATTTTATTTATAATTTTTAGACATGAAATAAATAAAATTATTTATGACACAATGAAGATGCAGTGATTACCTTATTAATAAATGATTTAAATAAATAATATTATAAAATTTTAAAAAATATAAAAAACATGTCCAATTTTTATTAGATGATTTTATTTAGAACAAGAGTCTACATATCGTTTAATTTATTGAGTTTTGGACCTTTACAAACTGAAAATCATTATATAATAAAATAATATTTTCAAACATTCCAAAAGATCCCCTCCTCTCGCTTATAAAAAAGTATAACCTCTAACCCATTACTCAAACCTTTCAAGATCCTTGGTTCGTCCAACCGCTAACCAATTACACTCCCAAAATTCCACTCATCATCCTATAATACATACTTTTGGAAGGAAGAACTTCAAGAAATCCTTTTGGGTCAAACAAAACGGAGTTACCATATTAAAAGGTAACATCTTCTCTTATGTTCTTTTCTTTTATTTTAAATCTCCAACACCCTACACTCTCTTTATTCCTTTTTTTATTATAAAACCAGAATCCTCAATATACTAGGTTTTTGTTATGATATGTATTATAACTACACATCCACACACCTCCATATAATGGATACGAACAAACTATTTCTATGGATGGTGAACTACTACCTCAAGAAACTATAATTCTTCAATATTCTCATGCCACCTCTTATAGTGGACTTTAATATAGAATTTTAATTTTATATGATATATATTATATTTCTGTTGTATATATACTCTTGTATTTTTAATTTATATCATACCTTTATGGTTTCCATAAGGGGTAAATAAGATAATTTCATTTGAGGAAATGAGGACTACCGCCCCCTCAATGTTATATGTCTTGTTCATACCATACATGGAATGTTTAAATGATGGAGATAATGAAAATACATAACATATATAAAATATTATATTATAATAGAACAATAATATACATATGTATCATTTGTTTTTCATTCCTTTTAAAATGAAAAATTGTAATGAAAGTAGAGTACATGCGTAGGTACGACTTACAATCTTCAAGAACAGTGCATTTCATTTCTTATCTCCAAATATTATGTACTATTATAAATAAATATATATACTAGATATATATAAAATATATGATATATCTATCATAAATATTATTCTTTAGATAACGTAATTTTGACCACATGGTCAACGTGTAATTATAAGAAGTTCATTTTTGACTCAAGTACCAAATTTTGACAAAACGACTATTATTCACATAAATGATTACATAATGTTGATAACATGGAAATAAGGGATATAATAAGGATAATAAACTTGAAAAAGTTTCTTAAGAAAGTATAAATTAAATTTAGTTTATTATTCAAGTGATTAAAGAACAAACGAGTCAGTTCAGACATGAGGCAAGGGACTTCGTCTCAATCTTCTTTCATTGAGGCATATTTTGTTTTATACATGACTTTATTTTATAATGTGTATAAACCCCTTTTACTTTTCATTAAATTAAAAGGGAATATTTTTCTACTAATCATTTTACTAAATGACAAAAAAGGAATGTTTCCTTTTATTTAATGTTGTGTCAATAACCTTTCCACCGCTGCAAGTATTATTTGGTATTCGGCTTCCTTTAAAATCTCTAGTGTTTTGAAAAGGAAAATAAATCACATATATTGTTTTTAATTATTCTATTATTGAAAATGGTTTTTATAATTGATTTATTTTTTCAATATCTTAAAATTATATATTGTGATTGAAGTGTTTAAATGTTCTATTTCCATTAGATAAGTTTTATGTGTTATAAATATGTTATAGTTCTTGGGAATTGTTTACGTATATGGGTGGTTCTGCGAATAACCTAGGGTGGGTGAGCCCGAGATAGCTCTCTAATGCATTGGGTAACATGATAGAGATAAATGTTAATGTTTCTCCTAAGATATTTAGGAAATATACTATGATTGGTATTCCAAATGTAACTCCATATATTATTGTGAATGTTACAATGTAAGTATGTTATGGATTCCCCAAGTTACCATTAAGAATTATGTTTTCTATGTGTTATTCATAAATCATATGATTTAATGAGGATTGTTAAAATTCTTATGTTTTGTTGTAAAAATATTTTCTTTCATTATTTTATAACCCTTAATGATAATTTTAT
Organism: Viscum album; assembly: GCA_963277665.1. Classification (NCBI taxonomy): domain Eukaryota; kingdom Viridiplantae; phylum Streptophyta; class Magnoliopsida; order Santalales; family Viscaceae; genus Viscum; species Viscum album. The sequence goes on from OY728127.1 coordinate 135,598,918, forward strand.
GCTCATCCCATGTTTGGAAATATTCTTCAGATGACATAAAGATTAATTGGCTCAAGGATGGGATGATGGAAATATAATGTTGTCTAAAACATAGAACTAGACAATTCTGTTTTTTTCAAGAGTATTTATTTTATTAAAAAAAATTGTAACTGAGTTGATGTGTATACTTTTTAATGTTTGAGCTGTAATGAAATGGTTATGGCCTAATTCTTTAAAACTCTAAACCTGAAAGGATCCTAAATGTGAAATATTCATTTAATTCAGGATTATGTAATTTTTTAAGTCTACATCCTTATATTTATAATATTTTAAGACCCATTTATTAAAAATCCATTATAAAATCATTATTTTGAAGTGTTAAATCATTCTTATTTCATGGACGTTTTTGTTCTAAAATTCTAGTACTTGTACATTGATAATATATCTATCATCCTCATAATTTTAACCATGATATAAATATATTATATATTCTTCATATATAAGTATATTTAAACTAATCCATAGAGATTATAGATAGAAAAATTAATTAAACCATTCAAGGAGATGGTTGACCATACATATGCATTACTAGTCTATCTATTTGTTAATTGATGGGACAAAAGAAATGAAAATAAAAAATTGGATTTCTAAAATATTTTTAATATCATAATAAATTTATTTTTATATTTAATAAATACATCACTACAAACAACCATGTAAAGTGGTGATGAACTATTCTTTACACCATCACATAGAGAAGGTAAGTTGTAGGTACACAACTGTGATGTTTCTTCTTTCTATTAGATACAATGAATATAGATAATATATTTTTCATTATCATAATAACAATTATTTATATTTAATAGTATCATCTGATTATTTTAGGAGGTATATCATATATTAAAAATATCTATACTATGAAATAAAATTGAAACCACTCATTTAAGAGTTACACCACTTCATTTATAAAACAATTTTGGAATAAACCTTAAAACAAGAAAGGATTGTCTTTTGAAAATATTAAAAGATAAAATACGTGTAAATAGAATATAGTTTGATATTATGTTCTGGTTTAGATGATATATATGGCTCAAATATTGTTTATTATATTGTCGGAGAGCTTCCCTTTTATAAGTGGGGGGATGGACACTCTTGCAATTACCTAATGATTTAAATTAAAATAAAAGGATTTTCATGGAAAAGTGTATCCAATTTGATATGTTATAAGTTAATATGTGGATGAATCTAAATCCTACCATCCAATAAAATTTTGATTTTTTTTTAATTTTTCATCCTTATCTCTTAGTTTTATCATCCCATTAACCCTTTTAAAAGTTAGCTTGATATAAATGAATTTTAATATTTAGGGATTCAAAAAGTTATAATAAAACAAATAGAATCCCATAATTGGAGAATTTATTATATTTACAAACATTATCCATTCACATTGTAAAATATATTATTTATATGTATTTAAAATCATTTAATAACATGTTTTTTTATTATAAAAAATGTTAATGTCATTATTTATAAATTTGTTAAATATTATAATTTAGTATGTGACTTACTCATATAAAAATGTTACAAAATGACATAAATAAAAATTAATGGAGGATATGGTTTTATTTAATTCATCCAATACAATTGTTATAGGTTTAGAAATCACATTAAACCTTATCTCTTTGTTTAACCCCTTGGTAAACTTGTTTTAATATTTACTATGGTTATCAATGTAATCAATATTAAACGGTATTAATTTGAATTATATGTTAAAAAATATCTATTAAATGGAAAATGTATGACATGTTAGACCATTTATCATTGTAATTTTCCAAATTATATATTTTAACAGTCAAACAGAATAAATTTAACATTAATTATATAAATGTCATTCTAAAGACAATACACACAATTTTACATTGAAAAAAATATTGCAGATACAGAATTCAATGATAAACATCTCAAATATATATATTATGTCATATTTATCTTCAAAAAATATGGTACACATTAACTCACCCAATCAATAAACTTTTATAGTTTTAAAAATCATTTAATTGCTTTTTTACTACACACACAAGTATTATGAAGTCATTACATATGAATTTACGTTAATCATTGATTCTATAAAAATTAATTTTAAATTACCATGATAAAAAAATCTAGTCATATTTAAGAAAAATATATATAAAGAAATATAATATTGTTTCATATCTATTAAAAAAATTTATAGATATTAAATGAAAGAAAGTTACATGTTTTTACTATATCATTTACGTAACTAATATAAAGGTCAAAATTATTGTAGAAAAAAAAATTCATATTTTAAAAAATTCCCTGATTATGGATGAAATAGTATCATAAAATGAATTATATGAAATTTTTAATGAATTACTTGTCACATCACATTTTTCCCCTTATTATCCACTTTACATTTAACTTGGTATTAACAATTTAATCTAGTTTCTTGTATTAATGATAAAAACCATTCATTTTTACCACCTATGAAATTCATGATTCAAAATATAGAATTAATTTTTGAAGATAAAATTTCTTTTAAGTGGAAGAAATTATTTTTAGATTAAAATGAAAATCTCAATGAAAAAATTATTTTAAAAAATGCATTTTTGTATAAAACTGTAATTTACCCAGTTTCACCATAATATTTTGTATATAAAAATCAATTGTATTTTTCATAAAATAATAATACAAATTTTACAATGAAACCATTTTAAAACAATATGTAATAGTGTGGATGCTTGAAACAAGAATATAGTTTTCGATAAAAATCAATATTTTTCACTATTCACTAGAATATCAATATTCTAAAAAATGTTATCCAATATGAATTTTGATATGATGATTCCAAAAATTGCATTACTTATTAAAAAATATAGATTTTAAATGTTATATATATTAATTATAATATTAATTCACAAGAAGATATAAAAATATCTTTTAAAAAATGTATTTTGGATGATACAATGACATTACTACAAAGTGAGTAAATATTTCTTGAGAATTTATCAATACATTTTTAATGATTATAAACATTATTATATTTAATAATTTTTTTAATTTCCTTTCTACCTTGCAGTTTAATGGTAATGTTATAATTGTAATAAAATAATAATTCTTCTCGGTTTAGATAAGCTCAATATTTTCTGTTGTATATACAATCTAACATAGTGTTATTTTAAAATTTAGAGTGTAATATGATGAACACCCACCAAAATATATTCCTGAATCCCCATTCTTTATTTAGTTAATTGAAACATATTCTAATGGGCCTTGTAATGTTTATACAAATATGCACTAATCCCATTATTAAAAAGATGCCACTAACTTGGAAAACATGTCTTTCATGTTTCAGATCTGTAACCATACTGGACATATCATCCACACACATATTAAATGAATTAAAATGGGATCTAAGTTTCTATGTTTAAAATATTTGTTATATATATAGTATTTCTTCTTCTATTTACTGTTCATATATTATTATTGCATACCCTAATATCTTTTATCGCACTAAGCGATGAAATGTTATTCCAATATGTGTTGTACTTCTGACCACACACCCCCTAAAAACAAAAAGTATAATTGAAACCTAAATTACAATGGTTTACAAAAATTATTCATGTATTTTTGTCTAGTTGTTTTCATTATTATTCATTTCATTTTATATTATTTTATATATATGGGAAAAATTATGTAAATTCTATTTTATTATACTAAAGTGGGAGAGTATTTATCATCATTTTCCATAGTTCATATTCACTACATTCTATGTTACAATATGAAATTATAAATAACACAAGATCATAAATATATTTTTAATGTGAATATGTATCCTTTTTTGAGTTCATTAATTTTATTTTAAGAAAATAAACATATATTCAACTTAATTTTTTAAGTTCTCTATTAAATTATTCATTTAATTCACAACTTCAAGAAACTTTTATTATGTCTTAGATAAATCTTATTCCATTAAAAAATGTTTTTCTTCAAGATCATTTATTAGTTTCTTAGTTTTATCTTCTTAGACATGAATTTTTTGATATCATAAAGAAGGATAACCTCAGTATTTTCAATCAATTATTCTCATCAATCATTTAAATTTTTTTATTTCTGTTACTTTTTCATTTCATTCTTGGAAATCATTTTCTTCTTAATAAATGTTTTAGAATCATCCTTCGACATGTTTTAAAATGTGATTGGGTTCGATCCATCAACGTTAAAAAAAACTATCAAACCCTTTTTCAACATCCGACACAACATTGGTGAAATGATCACAAGAATAATAATAGAATTAATTATTTGAGGAGTAGATAAAGTCATTAAATATTTTCATTAGGTTTCATCTCTTTCCTCTATTTATTCATTTTCATATTTATATGATTCCCTTATATCATTTTTTTCACTATTTTTTAAAAATTTCTCATATTTATTAGATTTATAATTTTATTCATTCTTTAGAGAAGTTAATAGAAATATGTAGTGTTTAAATAAATTTATCAATTCCAAGAGGCTTCCTGCAAATCCATTTTCAATTTCCCTTATTGAATACCACATTCATAAGAAAAATAATTCGATATAAGTATCTATCATTTTTCTAATATTTATGATTACATCAATATAGGTTGTCAACAGATTAATTAATTTTTATCTTTCTCATAAACTCAAATTCCATTTAAAATTGTAACATTTTACTAATGGATGGAATTTTTATCATGTCAATTTTTGTAGTAATTTCATCAAATTAATCAATATAATGAACAACTCTATCTTCAAGATCTATGATCTTATGATCAAACCATTCAAGAAAATTATTCATGATATTGTTAACCAATTTGTAGTCCTCATGTTTTCCACCAAATTCACTCATATTACCAATAACATCATTCACCCATGTAAAATAACATTTAATGTATTCTTTATCATTAAATATGAATAGTTCAATCATTGGTCTCCATATTTTTAATGTATCCACTTAGACATTTACATTTCCTTCATAACAACTTTCATGATTATCCAACATATTGGTCACTATTTGAATCCCCATCTAATTTTCGAATTACATATATAATAATGAGATAGGAATATAATTTTATAATTTCCCGTAATTCGCTATATTTATTTTTTTCCATGATAGATATGAAATTGAATTTAATCTACAGAAAAGAAAAAAAGATCATTTTTAGCTTCAAATTCAAAAGAAATTATTGATTGAAACATTCAATTCCTAAAAATTTGACGATTTTTCCATCAAAATTTAATACAAAAGTTATGGTCATATAATATAAGTTGGTAATTAAAAAAAATGATATATAAAATGTAGGAAAAAAAATATTTGTTACCAATTGAAGTTCATGTAATCAGATTACTTCATTGGGAAGTGGGTGGATCAGTAGAATAAAATTTTTATGATTAGTCCTTTCAAAAATAAAATCATATAATCCATTAATGTAAAATTTACACAAGAAATGAGTAACAATATTACTCGGGTCTGTAGAAAATAAATTTACAATTAACCTGATAATTTTTTACCTGATTAAATCCATTCATTTGTAACATACACATTATAAATGCTGGTAAATCTACCTAACAATTTATTCTTCTATATTAATAATAAAACATCAAAATCATTCAATTATGGGATAGAGTCACATTATTTATTTATAGTGTATCACTTGACACCATAGTATCACACTTGTATCATAAAAAATATGTAATGAGGATGATATAATTATTATTTTATGATTGTGTGGATTATAATATTATAAAATTATATTATCCATTTTAAGAGTTAAAAATTATTAAAATAGCTTCACATTTCATATAGATATGATGTGTAACTACTAATTATTATTATTCTACTAATGAAATAGAAAAACTTTAAACATGACTAAAAACATATCATTGATAGTATTTTTACACAGTTCTAGTTAATCATACATTTATTCTCTAGTAAACTAGGTACTAATATATGGTTCTCATAGAACTATGTCCTCTATTTTCAGCTTTCATAATTCAATCAATTTAAATGTTTTATACAACAATATTCTAAAAAGAAAATCTATAAAAAAATTAAATTTGTCCCATATTATTTAGTGATAGTAAAAGGAAAACTAGGATGCCATTATGGATTCCAAAAAAGATTCTTTATATAATTATGTTTCATACAATATTATTTTCTCTCCCATATAATATAAATCATATTAATAACATATTCACATTCCATTAAATCAAATGAAAAAAATACCATTTTAAGTATATTTACAATGCATTAGCTTCTTTTTTATTCTTGTAATGTGATAACACCTTTTGATGTACTCATCCATTTTGGATGATATTTCTTGAATCTATAATATTAATATCAATGATCTATTTTCATTTGAATATCAAACCACTCAAACATTATATCATTGATTTTTTAGATAAAATATCATCTAAACAAATCTTACTGCATTATTGATTTGATACATTTGTGATTTCTGATTTTATGGTCATCACATAAAAAAATTAGATATAAAATATGGAGCTTCATAATTTATAAACTCAATATATGGCATCACAAAATCTATTAAGATATTCTTTAATGGATCTATTAAAATATTTCAACAATATTCATAATTTTTAATGCCCCACATGAATAATATTTAAAAAAATAGATGTGATGAATTACCCATGGAAAATCAATTGTTACATATTTTATTTTTCAAAAATTAAATTCAATATACTCATATTTTCACACAATAGAGACATATATTTTCCTATTTCTAGATGTATTACTTTGGGAGGCTCAAATTCATATGATTAGAATATTCACACATTCAATAAAAGAGGATGTGTGAACATTTAAATGATCATATTTAGTACTCAAATAACTACACTCAAATATGATGTCATACATTGATGACATATAAATATACAGAAACACTTATTTTCATATGTTATGTGACAACCTGAGATTTTGGGGAATTTTTTTTCAAATTAATTTATCATTTGGATATTTTACATCACACGACAATGAAAATAACAATTAACTAAGAAAAACAATTATTTTATCTAAAATGAAAACATGTATTATGTTACATGCAATCATTACATAGTGTAAATTAAATGGAACAAAAAGGTTAGCAAAAGTTACATGAAAGATTGACCTTCCTCGATGGCTTACATAATACGCAAGACCAAGCATAACCTTAATATAATATATTATTTAAAACATAAACATAATGAGATATAAACTAGAACATAAGGTTATGGTTATGAATAGTAATAAATAAAATATTAAAATATCTGTTTTAAAAAAATACCAGATTAATTCATATGTTACCAATTAATTATAAATCATTATAAAAACTTATAGAATATAATGGAAAATATAATTTTGTCCCAAAGATATTTAACCCATCTAAATTAAATTAATTTCAATTGTTAATTTAAATTCATCTAATAGATATGTTATATATTTAATCAAATTTTTCTGATATTTAGTCACAGGATATGAGAAAATCTAATTTTATGTTTGAAAAACAATATTTTTATAAATGCATTTTTACAACCGTTTATTGGATAACCGATTTAAAATCCAATTTGTAGAACATTTAAAATTTTAATTTGTAAAAAATAAATATAATGTGTGGTCTATAAACATAAAAATTTGGTTAGGATAAATTTTTTTATATTTAGTTAAGGAATCATCTTTTAAAGAAAAGTTAAAAATACTGGATTTTAATTCAAAACTCATCTTTCTTCAAATTTATTTATAAGGTTAAATTATATATTTAATTGGTAAAATAATTTAGTTAGGTATTATATTTACCATCTAATACAATATAGTTAATTGGAACCATTTTCACATTAAAATTATATATAAAAACATAGCAAACTTTTGGTTGTTTTTTTCTTTTAAAACCAAGATAGTCGTCTCGTCAACCGTATTATTTTTTAATTAATTTTTGATAGTTCTGTAATTAGAATTTCAAAATGGATTTTATAAATGGAATTAGAAAATTTAATAATTTATATGATTTTAAAATTTGTTTTTGACAAAAAAACAGTTGTGAAGGAGATTAAATTTAATTACATTGATTAAGAGAAATAATTGGTTAATAAATTAAAAATCCGTAAATTTAAGACCCATAAAGACCACAAAACTTGTAAAAACCCATTATATGTCCATTGTTCGGACATAATCCTTCCATTGATGATTTTTTTTGTTTGGAATTATAGTCTTTATGTAAGAACATGTGCACACCTAACTTATTTCTATAAATTCTAAGTCTTTTTTCCATAACAAATAAAAGGCCACCACCACAACCCATTCGTCACACCACTCAAACCATTTGAGTTCGGCCACGATCTACCCATGTATCCTTCAAAAAATATTCCTTCATACATTGTAGCCTAAAATGGGTAATAAATCTTCTCAATAAAACTTTTTGGAACAAACCAAATAGATTTACCCGATTTAGTGGTAACATCTTCTCTCAAGCTCATTTACATTATTTTCCTTCTTCACCACCTACACTCTATTTATTCCATTATTGGGAGAAAAAACATTATAATAAATATAATGGGGTTTCTATATGAATATATTTCAGAAAAGACATGCACAATCCTTCATATAATGTATATTGAACATACTGTTTCGGTGTGTGGGAAACTACTACCTCACGAAATGATCATTGTTCATTTCTAATTACCACATATCATGGTGGCCATTATGATGAAAACCATAATATATAAGTGATATATTATATTTTTTTAACTTATTAATTTTTCAGTATTCCTTTTACAACACACTTCGATGTACTTTCCATTTGGTGTTAATATTATAATCTTGTTCGAGGAAGTGTGGACTGCCACCCCCTCAAAGGGATGTGATTCGTTCACACACCCCATGGAATGTATTAAGGATGGATTTAGTGAAATTATATGATATATATAATATATTAATTATAATTTAACAAGGAAATATATATACATACATATATATAAAAATGTTATTTACATGTTTTTTTAATACGAAAATAAGAAGAGAAACAATGTTCATGCGTAAGAATGGCTTATTTTCTCCACGAATGGTGAATTCCATTTCATACATATTTATAATATAAATTATTATAATATTAATATAATTGGTATACCTGATATTTATATCATTTTTCTCATTATGTAATCGTGATATAATAATAAGGACCAAATATATAACAAATTAGAACAGATGCGAAAAATGAAGCGAATATTACCCGAAGTGAAAATTTAACATAAAAACCTTAACAAGAAGGCAATACAAGGTCATATTTTTAAAAAATATGGTATCATTTCTAATAATATTGTTTATTAATATATTTATAAAAATAATATATTTATTATAAAAGAAGATTTTCGAGTACAGAGACAGTAAAGACACAAGGTATGGCGATTTCATCTTACTTTTAATTTTACTGAGATGCATGTTATGATCTCCACACATTCCTTTTTTGTGGTTTTTGTACTGACCATGATTTTATTCTTTTCATATTATACATAAATTTATTTTTATTCACATTTTAGTTTTATTATCCTTCTTTCATGGGTTTTAACATTCAAAAGTTACCAAATCATAAAAATAGTTTTGTCTCAATTTACCTTCTTTGATACTCTTGTTTTGTTATGCACAAAAAAATCATCAATGTTTATATACATACATTTTACATATTATGAATATCAATATTTTCATGATATTATAAGATTGTTGTAATTTATTTTTTGGGGAGTATTATCTCAAGGTAACCAATTTATAATATTTTATTGGGAAAATATCATTGATTTTCAAGATTGTTTATGATTATGCTTCTGTTGATGAAATATTATTACCCATATCTCATTAAATCTCATTATTTTCCTTCTCCTATGATATTTCAAGATACATTAATGTATTGGTATCGATTTCTACCCTTTAGAAGAAATGATATTCAAGAAAGAGTTATTACAAAATCCCTACATTACCCTCCCTTAAGTCGAAAATAAATGTTTTCTAAAAAAGTGTTTCCAATATTATTATATGATTATCCTATAAAAATAAAAAAAATTACGCTTTTTTATTTTTCCAATTTCTTCATGGGAATCTTTTAGCTTATTTTGGAAAAAGTCACTTATCTAACCATTTAACCCTGAAAAGGGACTTTTCTTCTAAATTTGTATGGAATGTATATATTTACCTATGACAATTTATTCAACGATCCATTTTCATTTTTTAATGGTTAATCATTAAGAATTTTTTTTAAATAAATTTTAATCAACATAGTTTTCAAAATTATTTCAAAAATTATTTAAATATTTTTATTGTATTCTCGAGTAAATTATATTTAAAACATTTTCAATCTTATTTCATATTTTTTCAGGTAAAAAGATATTCCAAACATTTTTAGGCCTTCATTAAATGTTTTTAATGTGTTTTCAAAGAAAATGGATTTTAAAATTTTTTGCATATTATTTTATTAGTTTTCAATTAAATGGGATTTCCAAAATGATTTAAATTCTTATTAATATTTTTCCAAATCTATTTTCTATGAAAATAATTTTCATATGATTTTAGGGATTATAAATACCTTTTTAAATAATAAAATATTTTTTACTCATGAAATTTTTTATAATGATGATGCAAAATTATTTTCCAACTAAGAAGACATATCTTCATGTTACTCATTCCATCATAGAAATTTTTCTTAAGGGTACATTCATATCCTTTTTATGAATGGGGATTCTTAATGTCATTGTTATTATAAAATTAATTCATTTTACATGGGTAATATTCAGTTGAAACATGAATCTTTTCATAGTGTATGCTTCAATGAAATGATTATGAAATTTATCTCTTTTCCATAGGTTATATTGTGATGAAATGTTATTGATTCACATTTCATGTTATGGGTTATGATTTGATGTTTATTAAAACGTTTCTCTTTTCATGGGTCATGATATGATGAATATTTTGTGGCACATGCAAGAATGATTTCATTATGTGATTAGTGGGATGTATATCTCCCTCTATCTAATTGAGAAATGATAAATGTTTTATATGGTCAAAAGTTACATGGGAAGACATTCAATGCTGAAAAAAGTGGCGGGGTAGAACATCCCAAACCAATAACATGAGGGAACAAGGTAGAACATCCCAATACTGAAATAAGACGGTAAACCATTGGGCATCCCAATCTCAAAACAAGAGGGTAAAAATGAGGGAATTCAAAGACCAGAGAAGGTACACTGGTGATTGTCCAAATCATAACATGTTATAATGGTCTTGGTAGGCTAGCTTTACTTAGTGTCTGAATATTTGTTTTCTAAAATCTCATGATTTATTCCTATTTTATGCTCTAATGTATATTGTTCATTATTTTATTATAATTCATATCTTATAAATTTAAAATCATTATTATGATATATGAAAAGAAGGGTATTACCTTCAAATGTTATTCTCATGTTCCATACCCTTTTGTTCATGTTATGGTTAAGAAATATTGTCCTTTACCCTGGCTGAAAAATTGTGATCAAAACATTATTATTCTTACATTTTATAGTTTATGATGAATGGTTTTAGGTACAAGTGTTAAAGGTATTGATATTTAGAGTTTATGTTGATGATCTTTCACTTGGATCGAAGAATTTTTTTTTCATGTTTCCAAAGTAACTAAACTATAATGGTCCTCATGCATGTATTTTTGTGATATATGAAATATTTATCTAAAATTATATAATATCCATTCATATTAAGACAAGGTTGTTATAGATTGTATCAAAGGAAAGGTATAGTCAACATTTGTAAACTAGGATGAGATAACATTAGTGGTATCCTTATATATATTTCTATGTATATGTTACGGATGTCTCTAAGGAGAAGATTAAGAATGAATTAACATTTTGGAAAAGGTGGTGGACTTTTTATGAAAGATATAATATGTTGTTTCCTAGTAATACATTACTATATGAATACTATAAGTAGATGTTGATCTGGAAAAAATATACCTTAGGGTAACAATGACGAAAATATCATCTGGGGTTGACTCAAGGTAATCTGGTATACTACATTGGGTCTTAGTGCACACCTGGGTAGACACCCTTGGGGGTTGGGTTTTGTAATTCACAAACTCTTTAGGAAACAACATTAATGATTTATATATGTGTTTTGTATGAATAACATAGGATAAATGCAAGGTTTCATATATTATGGAAGGTTTGATGATTTAGAAATCTTATAAGCAATTCTTTTCAACTATATGTGTTTTTTCTACTGTAATAATTAATTCGCACAATATGATTATGGTTATAGTTAATTGTGGCAACCGGAAAGAACTAGATTAATGTAGAATGTGATGTAATATTTTTTTTATGATATTCATAGTTGGATGATCACTATAGTGAATCACGTCGTGATCATCCCCAATTAGTTTTCATAGAACATGATTAGAAATGTTTACCATAACCAACTCTCGGACTCACTATGGAAGGGAAATAATGATTTTTCTTAGAGTTTATGTTATGGAAACCATGGATGAAAGGTGATTTAGTTTCCATTGTGAATATAGTTTGGAAATAAACACCCAAGTAAATGTTATAGTGGAACAAGAAGGTGACAGGGTTGTAGAAATGAAGGACACAAACCAAGTGGTTTTAAGGGAATAATGAAGAGTTATTTAAATTAAATGCATGGGAATTTTGGCCTCCCTATGTAGACATTGAATTTTAAGAGTTTTACATGTGGTTAAAATGATCATTATGAATCCCGATTTCCCCAGAAGAACATTCATGAAGAGAATAAGAAATGTGGTTCGTGTAATGGCTACAGTGTGATTGATAATGATACTACAAATGACATGTCAAAGGAAATAGGTATTCTTGTAATTGGATTAAGTGTGAATCAATATAAGTATTAATTTATTTGGATTAAAATGTTATTAATGAAGAAATATAGAATGATTGTTCTACTTTTTTTCGCTCAGTATTAACATGTTTATGTTGGACTGGTTAAGTGATTTAATGATAGGATGATATTTTGACTTAGCGCACGTAACCCTTAATATGATCTTTATGATAAGATAATGTTTTCTGGAGTAATATTCATGGGATATGAATAAGTAAATTGGATAGTATTGATTAACATGAAACTAAGTAAGGACTTTTTTTAGGTTGTTTATTCTTACACTAATGAATTTTAAAACATTATAGGATTTATGAAGTAAATCCAAAACACTTTTTAATTACGAAGAATCCATGTTTTACAAAATGATTTTTGTTAATTCAGGTTTCTATAATGCCTCAAGAGAATATATGATGAGGTTATACACATGGTTGGAATGTGAAAACCAAGAGAATCATTTTGATTAAAAGGGGAATCAATGTAATGATAATTTTGTGATAGTCATTCTGGTGTTTTGTATTTTCATCCTTGTGAAGCGTTATAAGGATAATTGTTCATGAAAAGGTTACATTAACCTTCAGTGGTAGAATTTGATCACTGAGATTGCATTAAAAACATTGGTTTATAGGATACATAGTGATTAACCTTATTTCAAGGATTTCAATAGTTTTTATTTTTCAAAAATCACACCGTGTATTTCAAGTGACAACTAATCAAGTCCAGCAAGGCTATAGGTCTTGAACCTATGACTGAATTACGAAAAGGTTTTCTTATGTACCAATGGAAAACATGATGTTCTCCTTAATGGATTTTATTTTTAATGAATAAATATTATTGATGAACAGGTATTTTAACTTTTTATGTTTATGCATGTTGATTTTGAATAGACAAATATTTATATTTCTTTATTTTTATGGGCCTTATGATCCGTTAAATGTGTAGTTTAGTGCTTTGTGCATAAAAGATGATTTATGGGAATTTATTTCATTATTTAATGGGTGTATTATAATTATTTAAATTTATAACACAAGAATTAAATTTTGATTACAGAAATTTATCAATAATTACTCAACATTCTGAGAGTGATAAAAAATTGTTTTCTTAATACCTAAATATTTTTTGAGGTAATGGCCTTCTAAATCGTCACATATTTTTGTCTTTGAGGCTCTAAACATTCCTTTTGTCGTTAACTTGTTTATGATTTATGACCTCAATCACTCCCTATAAATATTTAATATTTTTCTCTATGTCCAATCTTCAACACCATCCTATGTTATCCAATGTGGATACCCAATTATATATTTCTTTGGATAATATTTATTGTTCCAAATTTCCCTTTTTAGGGGATGTTTTTGTATCTATTTTTGAGGTGTGGGTTTATATAAATGAAACATTAAATAATTAATGAATTAAATTCCTTGAATAATTTTGAGGGATAAATTATTTTATAGGGGTAGAATGTAACACCCTACTATTTTGGTGATTTTTTTTTTGAATTAATTTAATATTTTTTTATTCTTCACTTCACGAAACACAAAAAATTTAATTTCACTTGGAAAAATGTTATTTTTACTTGAAATCAAAACTTTTTATATGTTACACAAAAACTAAAATTGGCTTATGATACATGGAACAATATAGTAAGCATATGTAACAGGAAATGTTTACCTTCCTCGATGTCTTGGGTAACACATGAGAGTAAGTGTATCCTAAATATTATATATTATTAATAATATATTTTTATGAGATATAACAAATAAATTATGTTGATATATATGAATAGTATTAAATAAATTATAAAAATATGTTTCTCACAAAAAATAAAAGATAATGTCATATTTTACTAATTAATTATAAATGGTAAATAAAAACAATTTAATATAAAGGAAAATACCATTATAGCCACAATGTTATTTTATCCAGTAAATTTAATTAATTACAATTTATAGATCATATTAATATAATACATATTTTATATATTCAATTAAATAGTTTTTACATTTATATGTAAGATAAAAAACCAAATTTTATGTATAAATACCTTTATTTTTATTATTCCATTTTTATAGCCTTTTAAGGGGGAAACCATTTTAATTACAATTTTTTGAACTTTTATAGATTTAATTTGTCAAAATAAACATTTTATTAAGAATATAGACATAAAAATTGTGTTAAGATAATGTTTTGGTATATTTATTTAAGGTTTAATGTTTTAATAAAAAGTTAAAAATAAGGGATTTTAATTAAGAACTGATGTTTCATATAATTTTCTTATAATGATCAATTGTATTATTAATTGGTTTAATTGTATAGATTGATATGATATTGACCAATTAATTAAATTTAGGTCATTATAAGGAATTTCACATTGAAATTGGATATAAAAGCAAAGAAATCTTATGGACATTTTTACTTTAAAACCTCACTGTATCATCCCATCAAGGAAATTATTTTTGAAATAATTTCTTACACCTATCAAATTATAATTTGAAAAATTAAATTAAATTTTTTGAATTAGAATAATTTTTTATTTCTGACAAGGACCAAATTTTGTAACAAAAAATATTTGTGAAGGTGAGTAGAATAAATCAAATCTGTTAAGATGAGAATTAGGATAATAATGTACAAAAAAATAAATTTAAGACAAAAAAACATATAAACATGTACAAAACCCATTGGATGGACATAATTTTTCAATAATCCATCCTTAATTGTGTTTTTGTTTTGTGTTTTTATTACTTTTATTAGTAAATAACATGTGCACACCTAACTTGTATTTAAAAACTCCAAGCGAGCCTTATTCCTTTCCTATAAAATGAAATCACCTCCACTCATTCCTCACACCTATAAAACGTTTTATGGTAGGTAAATATCATACCATATAGTCTCTAAAAAATCATCCCTCTAAACATTAATCCTCTTATGGTTTAGAAATATTCTCAAGGAAGAATTTTGGAATAATTTAAAAGGAGTTACCTAGTTTAGAGGTATCGTCTTCTCCCAAGACCCTTTCCATTATTTTTCTTCATCACCCCACTATGTTTATTTCATTATTGTTTTAAAGAATAAATATACATCATATTATAGGATGTTTTTAAGTAATAATTTCTAAATACACATTCACACACCATTATCTAATGGATATTGAACATATTATTTCTATGTACAATAAACTACTACCATAGGAAACGATGATTGTTCATTTTTCCATAATCATTGATCATGGTCTCTATTATGTTAGAAACAAAATTTTCAAAATTTATATATTTTATTTATTATGTCTTAAAAATTATTCATTAATTTCACTGCACACATCTCTTTACTTTCAATTTGGTGTTAATATGATATTATTTTTTGAGGAAGTCTGGACTACCACCCCCTAAAAGTGATGTGAATCATTCACACACCACATGGAATGTATTGAGGAATGATTTAGTGAAATTATATTATATATATTAATTATTAATTATATTATAAATAATTTTATATATATATATATATATATATTAATATATATACATATTTCATTTACATAATTTTTTGAAATACGACAATAAAAATGGAAATATAGTTCATGCATACGTACGGATTACCATCTCCATGAATGGTGTATTTTATTTCATACTACATTATTCTATAAATTATTATAATATAAATATATGGGATATACCTTATTTTTAAACAAATTTTCTCATTTTGGGATCATGATATATTTGTAACGACCAATTATATTATAAATTATGACACATGTGTAAAACAAAGAGAGTATTACCATAAGTGAAACATTATCATAGGATCGTTAAACAGTAGGTAATATAAGGTTATATTAAAAAAAATGGAATTATAAATAATAATATTCTTATATAAAATATGTATAATAAACATATATTTATTATACTAGAATATTGTACAAGTAAATAGAGATTCAAGACACAGGGTAATGTGATCTCATCTAACATCGAATTTTCCGGAGATACATGTCATGTTTTCCACTCTTTAATTTAGTGTGGTTCATGTAATTACAATTATTGTGTTATATTTATATTATACCTCAATTTACGGGTATTCAAATTTCCATTTTATGAAACTTATTTTGGGGGTTTAACATTTAAAAGTTACCAAATAAGTAAAATACTTTTGTCTCAATTTTCCTTCTTTGAGAATCATGTTTTGTTATTCACTTTTACTCTTTATTCCTAGTTTATATATTTCAGTTTCCCATATCACAAATCTAAATATTTTCATGATATTATAATTGTAATTTAACTTATTTTTTGGAGATTATTATCCCATGTTATAATGTTATAATAGGGTTTGGAAACAATATCATAACTTTTCAAGATTGTTTATGTTTACGCTTCATTTGAAGAAATATTTTGATAAATTTCTCAAGAAAAATAATGAGTTTACTAATAATTTTTAATATGAGGATAAATTCTTGTATTTATACGATTTTATATCATTTTATTCAAAATATTGTTAAAAATAGTTTTTATGACATTTTGACTTTATACACCATTTGGTAAAAAAATCTATGTTTTCTGAAAAATGGTTTCCAATAATATTATACATGTATCCAATAAGATTTAAAATTATTGTTAATAATTTATTTATTTTACCAATATATTCAAGTGAATCATATTTTCTCTTTCAGAACATGTCACATTTCTAGCCTTTTTACCTTGAAAAAGGACTTTTCTTTTGATGATGCTGGAAATGTATGAATTTACAAACTGTCATTTCTTTGAATCTCCCTTGGAATTTTTATAAGGTTAATATTAAATATATAGTTTTTAAATGTAAATGTATAGGATAAAACATCAAAAAAATTACATCCTTATTTAAAAGTCCTCATTGTATTTTAAAACTAATTCTTTTTAACACATTTTGAAGATTCTTTCATATATTTTTATGTAAAAATGTTTCGATAATATTTTTAATCCTTTATTGAAATATTTAAAAGTTTTTTAAAATAAACTAGTATTATAAATGTTTTGAATAATATTTTATAAATTTTAAATGAAAAATGTTTTCAAAATTATTTCAATTCCACCTTATATTTTTTGAAAGCTACTTTCTATGAAAAATAATTTAAAATGGTTTTATGCATAATGATACATCTTCAAACAAGAAAGGATATTTTCTTCAAGAAATATTTTTAAAGATGTATCAAAATTATTTTCTATCTAAGAGGACATCTATTGATGTTACTCATGTTCTTCAATGAAATTTTCAAACTGTTCCATTCATAACATTTGTATAAATAGATGATTCTTAAACATATAGGGGAATATTAGAATGATATAAATATCATAATAAATGATCAGAAGACATAAGATGATAATCATAAAAAAAATATTAACAAAAGTATTATTAAAGTTGAAAAAATATAATAAATGGATAAAAATACAACTGTATTCTTATATAACAAGTGTTCATTACATGAAATTATGGAAATCCTTAAAATAATCCATAATGATGAAAACATGGAATTTATTTGAACTTAAATGAGTATTTTAATTTTGGTATAACTATGTTAATATATTTAAAATGTTGTAAAAAATTATAATATTAAAAAGTATATGAAAAAACCATTATTTCCATACCTATGTTAACAAACACAATATTTCCCCACCTTAAAATATGATCAAATCTATCATGTCCACATCTATGTGAACAAACTCATTTTAACCATGCATGATTATCTCATAAGATATATTCTTAAAATAATGCATTGTAGACTGATATATTACACTACCCATCATTATAAATATATATGTGTCCCAATTAAATTCAATAATCATCTTATCTAAAAAAACACATGGAAGAAAAATTTATTTCATAAGCATTCAAATGGAAAAAAAACATTTTTCGATAATAACCCATGGAATTATAATGACTTTCATAAAACATTCAAATGGAATAAAACAAAATAACCAAAATAAATCATTTGATACGAAAAACATGACCACATAAAATAAACACATAATAAAATTAAATATATGGTGAAACATATATCATAAATCAATTAGAAATGTATTATAAGAGATAATAAAAACCAAATCCTGAAAATGGACTTTCAAAACATTTTTATTCATCTTTATAAATGTTATATTTATAAGTCTCTTTCTAAAAATTATCCTTTTTTTATTTGGAGGTTGGTGAAATAAAACCATTCATGGAGATTTATTTAGATAAATATCTATTTTCCATTTTAATAAATATAAAAAACAATTAAAATTTATAATTTAATGACATTGGAAAAAGAAAATCAAGTATAATGTGTAAATCTGAAAATCTAAAATTTGAGTTACCAAGTATCGTACCATTACCACTGATTTCTAAAAAAGTTATTTAATATTATTTATCAAATAAATAAACATATTAATTAAATATTTTATAACCATATTCATATGAATTTTTATTTATTCTCTTTATTAAGGTCAATTAGCGTCACGTATTAGAATATTTCAATCTCTTCCCAACATCAGGTGTTAATAATATTGATTTTTTATCTATGTTCATAAAAGTGCTTTTAATATTTCTTTATTCCAAAATATCATAACTTGAAAACTAAATAATTCTATGGGTATTGATATTATAGAGATAATTGATATTCAATAATTTAATTACATGATTTTTTTAGACAAATCTTAGGAAAATGAAAATTTGGATATACAATTTTTATCCTTTTTACCAATATTGATGCATTACCTTATATTCATTGTTACTCTATTTTATCCAATAATAACCATATTAATTATATATATTACTTATATATACTATATATATTAATAATAAAATAAAATAATATATGAATGTAAGTGAGGGAAAATAAAACATGATTATTCATAGAGGTGGTAGTCCACAAAATGCATGATTCAGGTTTTTGTTTTTAATAACGGAAAAAGAGATGGTGGTTAATTATTTGACCATCATTATAATTTCATAATAGTATAATAATTATACTATTTTTAGAATTTTGGGTTGGTGATATCAATTTTTCAGTACATTAATATAATATAATGAAATATATAAGAGAAATCGGGGTTGTTAATATATACCTCTCTTTTTATATTGTCTACATTGTGATAGGGATTAAAAAATTGAGGTATTGCCTTTTTGGAATATAAAAACTAAATTACGGTGTATATTAGTGTATATTAGAGTTTTTGATATATTTTTTTATATAATTATTTTTTTCTGTGGTGGTGTATTAGAGGAGGAGTTTCCCTTTTCTATATAAAAAATAGTGGATTTTTTGTACATTACCAAAACATTTAAATAATGGGAAGTCACACTCGAGAAAACGATATCTAAATTTAAAAAATAATTTAATGTATAAGATATAGGATGATCCACACTACAATGAATTGGTTAAAAATATATTTTAAATATTTTTGTTCCTTTACCTCTTAGTTTACTAATTTTACAATTTTCATTGTCACCACAGTATCCAGTTTTTACCTTGGTAGTTTATCCTTTATGCAAAAAAAAATTATTTTTTTATATAATTTAGACGTAATGATTCTAAATGTTAAATAATTTATTTATTAAATTCATAAAAGTGATAAAAATTAATTTTATAATACTAAATGTAGAATGTATTTTTATCATTTTTTATGAAAAAAATAAAATAAAATTTCAAATGACAAATATAAGTTTATGAATTAAAATAAAATTATTTAAAATTATAAATTCACTTATAAAATAAATATTTGGTTTTAGAAAAGTGTTACATATATTTATAACTCAAAATTATAAACTAATAATTTCATAAAGTCATGTTATTTTTATAAATTTATTTTTCACAATTCACTTAAATATCTAAATTTTTTGCAATATTTAAAAAAAATATAATTTATATAGCCAGGATATATCAAAAAATAATTTTAATTTTTCAAAATTAATATTCAAATAATTATAATTATAATTTTAAAATTAAACCCTAACATATCATGAAAAATATTTCTTTTATTTTGAATCATTTTCTTGGTATATTCACTATTCTTCTAAAATTTATATTAATAATAAATTTATCACACAATAAAAACAATCCATTTTATTAAAGTACATTTTTTGAATTAGAATCATTTTATTTAGTTCTTATCCATATTGATTGATCCAATATTTAAATTAAATTATATTTTATTTTTTTATTCATAATATATTGATATATATATATATATCATACTTATTACACCACTATTTATAACACCTAAATCAATTGCTAACATACATTGGAATATAATTATTTGGTTTTGGTGTTCTTTATAGAATAATCTATCAAGTATAATATTTATTTATGTTGTAAGAAGGGTGTGTTGGTACATTCTTGAACCTCATTGGTTAGAAACTATTTTCTAAATATCAAAAATATGCAATTGGAAACATTTTCCTCTCAATACAGTAATAAAAACATGAATTTTAAACTATTGAATATCTGACATTACCCAACCATATTTTAGAAATTTTTTCATATAAATAAATAGATACAAGTAAAAACCCCGAACAAGGAATAAATGAGATAAAAATCTAGTGATACACAATAAATAATAATTATTTATATCATATTAAATTGTAATGAATAATTAATCTCTTGATATATGTCATTAACAAAAACAAGAAAGAATGGAAATAAAGTGTACCTGAAAAGATTAGTCTATACACGATCTTGTTAATAGTAAACTAAAAACCCAATCCATTTCTCTAATGATCGCTAAATACACATATTCCCTCAATAACTCTAAAAATCCCTTAGTATACGAAGAAGAATCAAACCCAATAAAACCAAAACTATAACACTTTAGATGAATGATGAAAGCTAAAAACACACACATTTGTTTTATTATATATAGTGTGTAAGATAAACATGCTCACTATGATACCACTAAGGAATATATGAAATTACTACAAAAAATTCATAAATACTTGTTTTAATATAATTCATAAAATAATGTTTTCCAAATTTACAGAATATAGAAAACATGTTTTGTAATTGATATTAATTTCAATGAACAAGTTAAAACCCCATTTTTGGAATAAAAATAACTACTTGTTTTGGAAACCATAATTTCAACCCCAAAAATAAAACTATCCTTTAAAAATATCATTCAAAATATTTTCTATAAAATGACTATGAAATCCACCATTTATATATGAAAACACATCAAAACATTTATTTTGTGGAATTCAGAATATTCATATTAAAAAAACTATTTTTCATTAATTAAAATTCAATCACAAAGAACATTATAAAAAAATTAAATGTGAATCATAAAACAAATGGAAGGAATTAATATTCAACATTCCCCATTATCTCAATAAGAATAATAATAAAATAAATAATTTAACGCAACAGTTCATTGGAATCAAATATGAAATATATGATAAAAATAAATATTTGAATATGACCCCTTAAACAATAATCAACATAATCTTGGATTAAATGGAATATCACTGGGAGATAACATGGTTGATACTAACATTGGTTTATCACATCTCTCATTGGGTCACTATTTGAACAAAAGCATCCCACTCAGGAACCCTCATGGCTCACCAAGAAAAAAAATAATCCCTCTAGATAGTGATACTATCACATAGAACTATCCAGATACATCACACTAAGTATGTGTAATTAAAATCCAAACCTTCTACATGGATGCCTATAATTCACATAAAATCAATCATCAACGGTGAGAAAATAAGTGATTCATATGATCATCATAAGAATAAATAATTAAAAATAATAAATAGTCCTCATCTCCCCACCAACACACTCTCAAGAAATATCCCCATTAACATACATTTGTATGAATTATATAATAATTCTATAATAAATATTTCCCATAGAGCATAAATCTTGATAATGCTCAAAAAATCAATTTCATATAATTAAGGAAGTCAAACTTATTTAAAAAAAATTACAATTGTACCAAATAAGAATTTTAAAAACAAGATTTTAATGGTAATAAATTTCAATATAAATTAAAAACTCATCCATGAATAAAATATTTAGAAATATATTATAAATATAGGCACTCTTAATTAAATCTATTTGAAAATGTACACAAAGTATAAAAATCTAAAATAACACGTAACATCAGCAAAACACCTCCAGACCATAGAAATTAACTATTTTTGATCATGAATTACAATATTTAAAAGAAAACTAGTTATTAAAACCTATTTAAAATAATTCAATTCACTAGAAATTGCTAATATGGAATTTTAGTAAAAACTTAGTGTGGATAAATTCTAAATTTTGGAAATTACCTGATAAATCCAAAAAAATAACCATTATTCCATGTATGGTAGCCATTGAAATCCACTTATTTACCTATCATGGGTATCATATAATTTTACAATTTAATTAGTCATAATGTATAATGTATATATAATTTCATGACATGTATTATAATAAAGTATCATAAAAACACATACCTAAATTTAAGTGAAAAAAAACTCCTTCGAGTGATATTTTAAAACTGATTAATGTGATAACCTCTAAAATCCATAAACTTAATAATACTTAGGGTTAAACTCGTCCCAAATATTGAAATTATGTCCCAATGATGTTAGTGTTTCAAAGAGATTACAGAACAAGAGTAAATAGAAGAGAAAATAGATGTATGAACAAAATATTACTCTATCAAATAAAATCTCTATAAACTGACAATGAAAGGGGCTTGGAATCATAGGAGGAGGAGAAGGGAGCACCAATTAAGGTATCTATAGGTTTGAAATGTATGTGGGCTGAGAGAGAAGTTACAAAATCCATTAAATATTATAAGGGGAATGAATGGAAACATATAATAATTAAAATTAAGAAGTTTGTCACCATAGTGTGACCTTATACATCATGGAAACATACCCCTTCCTAAAATACAAACATAATTCTTCATATTTAATTTTGGCATAGTAAACCACAATGTAGATGAACCACAAATCCCATGAACCTAGTCATGTGTGGTCACCGCCTCTCATTCCATGCTGAAACTTCACCCCTACAATGTGGTTGGCCCACTCTCAAAATTCCATAATGGCATGAAAGGGAACCTCAATCGAATAATTCAACCCCTCATATTTTTTCTCGTTCATTAATCTATGGCCACTAGCCTTTGTAATATTCCTTAATGGAAAATATGGGAGGCCACCATGTGACCCCCTATGGTAACAATATCACCTATTATACCCCCAAATAGTATCTTCCTATGATTATAGGGACACAAAAAAACAATGTCAACACTAAATACATTAAAATATATTAGGAATAAATAATAAACAACACAATTATATCATGGGGTGTCACAATTATCCCCACTAGGCTACATTTATCTTACAAATATTATTTGGTATGAGTATAAGTAGTAAAGCGTCAGAGCATCCAAAAACAACACAAGATATTACAGGGGGAGAAAGAGTACAAATAGAGGATCCTATAGAACAGAAAGACTACATAGAATAATGACCCTCAAAATTAATTAAATGAATCTTCAAAAATCACCAAGTAAAATTTTCATAACCTAAATCATAACCACCGAAAATGAATTCTAAAGAAAATAGAGGCAAAAAAAGCATCCCAACTATTTATAATTCATCAAAAATAGTGGAATCAATGGTATACACCATGGAACTATTAAATCTCCAATCCATACTGCATCTCAATCTCCAAGTCACATGTGATAAATTAAATGCAATCAAGATACTCCAAGCCTTTTCTTCCACTTGATCCTACACCTAGTAAAGTCCGATTATGCCTCGGTCATCCATGTTGGGTCTGAGTACAACTCAAAAGGCCACAAACAATTTGGTCCCATTCATAACTAGTAAATATTATATATATTTTTTATTTTCATGGAATATAAATATAATATTGTGTAAGTGTACATAGATAACCGTTTCTGATCCTTATTTTCTAATGTGAATCCCATGGTTGACCCAAAATAGATTTTTTCGGAGGCAAGGTGTCTCCGGGAATATCACCCGACCATTCCATGTACTACCACCTATAAGATCTAGGATATATTTTCACTCTAATATAATAAGATGCCCTATAGGTCTATGGGTGTGACACTCCCATGTTATACATCACCTCATCCAAATTCAACAGTGTGGTTCCCCTTCCAAATATCTTATCCTCTAAGCCCAATTGTATGGATCTACCCTTATGAAAAATATATTATCTAAATCCTTTTTTTTGGTTCTTTCTATTAGATATCACCTGTTATGAGTCCATGAGTGTGGTAAACCATTAAAAAGATCACATTATTTGATAATATGGGTATGGTATCCCTTCATGATATGAAAACATCTGATTCTAGTGGTGTGGTTACACCTAATATAAATCACATAATCTATATCTATGAAGTGTCTCCTAGGAATCACAAACTATAGTATTTGTGTATTGGAGGACAATGAATCCCACAATATGGATCAAAGGTACAACAATCATGCTCTTTATTATAAACTTAAACAAGATTTATTACATAAGAATGCACTTAATACATCATTAAGGATCTAGAGGTTTAGGGTCTTGGGAAATTTGGAAGAGTACATTACAACTTATAACATAAAACACAACATCTTTATTGAAATCTTCTTTTACATGACTACAACATTCCTTCGTATATAGAATTTCATGGGATAACCTGAAGACATGCATAAGAAAATTGTTAGATTTAAATCCCAGAAAGGTAGTAAAAAATGAATAACTTGAATAATATATTACATGTTAGGAAATAGGCAAGTCAATGGAGCGCAATATAAACATGAACATAAGGCATGATATAACATGGGTATCTTAACATGGAAATGTGGAAACAACATTAACCATGTTATTATCATGATTAAATGATAATTTCACCTAGAGCTAGAGTAAACTGTAATTTCAAATAAATTGTCATTACTAAACCCTTATTGGAATTGACTTTTCATGATACTAATCTTTACCCAATGCATTGGAGCACTATCAGGGTACACCAATCGTAATTGTTTCATTTCATGCATAATTGTTCCACATGGATCATATAAAATGGATTAATTAAACATTACCATTTATTCCATGACAAATTAATGTGGAATTATTATATGAAACTATATAAGATCTAATTAAATGTGAATAAATTTGAGTACCCTTGATAGATAAATTGAAATGGTATTCACTACACAATGACACTGTCTTGGAAAATCACAGTCCAATTTCAATTGCATAAAGGTGTGACATAAAAATTTAAAAATGGTTTATGAGAGAGAAATGGGTGTATCATCATATGTACAAGACTGTGAATGTAATGGGGTCATATAAATACTTTTCCCAGAATATGTAATTGAATTTAGATTCAAAATACAAAAGAATTTTTTGAATGTAAATGAGAAGTGGGAAATTCATTACGGAATTTTGGCATGGTAACGAGTGTACATGGTAGGTATTAATGATAGAAAAATAGGTCTATAATCATTCAAACGTAATTAGGGATGTATGTAATAAGTTTAAAATCATAACACCAACATTTTAATTGAAACAAACGGTATAAAAATGAAATTAAATTTGTACAAAAATGAGAAAGGAAGAAATCCCTTTCTTGGATGTGTGATCCCAAAGGATTGAGAGGGGCTTTAGAGAAAATTATTGGGAGATTTGGTCACCTTGGGAGGATTTTATAGGGAGAAGGGAAGAGTATGGACGTTCTCTAAGGGTTATGAGTGAAGAGAAGTTGCAGCATAGGTGGTTTTATATTGGAAAAGAGAGGTAATTCTTTATTATTTAGGTTTTGGACACTACACATTAAAATAATCAAAAACACAAATCAACCCATGGTTTTTTCCTATGATTTTTTCCATAGGGGAGTGGAAAAAATTATTTTATATGTCCAATGTCTGAACACATTAAAATATTATGCTTCCATATATAGATGTGAGTCACACTCTCAAAGAAATCATTTTAAAAAGATAAAATGTTTTCTATGTCATAGAGGGTCCACTAAGGAACCATAAAATTAATCAAAAAAAAATTCTAAAATCACATTATTTTAAAGTTAAAACATATATTGTCTGAATAACTTTTTTAAAATATTTTATTACATCTCTATTTGGTCATTATGATGTCATAAACAAATTATATATCTAAATAATTTATAATTTTTAACCAAAAATTCAACTGTCTCATAAAAATATGAAAATTTACCTATTGGAGAAATTTGACGTCATGATTCTAAAAAATAATTCATTTTATCTAAATAAATTTAAAAATATGTTATTTTTATACTTTTAAAATAAAAAATGAAATTTATCAAAAAAACATGGGTTTTGTCAAAAACAGCTTTCAAACATTAAAAAAAATAAAATTGTATTCATAAAAATTATACAATCATTTATAAAAAGTAAATTAGTAATAATATTTTATTCAAAAATAATTTAATTCAAAAATCCATTAATTCTTAAAAATAGATTTCTTAATTGAATATTAACTAAAAATAATATTTTTTCTTTAATTTTTTTTACAAATAAACAATAGTACAATGAATGTATATTCATTATTCTATACAAAAAAAAATTAACTTAATCATAGTGACATGGTCTTGTTACATAACCCATTATAACACTCGTATAAGACCTAAGGGTAAGGTTTTCGATGGTGAAAACCTCTTAATGTGGCTCAGATAACATCGCTCGGGTGGTAATATCTATCCACTTCCACTTCTCCCATAGTTGGTTCTATTCAAGCCTAAAAAGTTGAAGATCATCTTGGTCTTGGTCAAGATAGAAATACAGTGACTTAGTCTCCATTCCAAGCTATGAAAAATGGGATTCATACAGAGCAATTCTACTAGATGAGGCCATCTCTTTATTTGTCTGAGTAAATTTAATTTGTTAAAGCCCTATATTTAAACTACTCATCTGATCACTATTCAATAGATATATTAGAAATGGTAACAATTTTTAATGGTATTTTGAAATCCAAAAACATTAAACCATGTATGTGAATATTTTATATAACCATTTTACATAATAATAAATTTAATTAGACCAAGTGGAATTTTCATTAATAAATTTTTCGCCAATACAATCTTCCCCTGTTAAGAAATTTTTCGTTCAAAATATCATTTTCCCACACTAAAAAAGATGTGGGTTACTCCGCATCATCACTTCCTCTATTTCCCACATTGCTTCTGAAAACATGTGGTTTCTCCATAATAATTTCACAAGGGACATCATCTTATTTCATAGAACTATTTCTCTACGATCTACAATCATCATCGGCTTCTCTTAATAGGGGAGGTCATTCTAGAATTGTACAACCTTTGGATTGAGTAGATATGATGGGTCAAGTATGTACTTTCTAATGACTAATACATAGAATACATTATGTACATGAGATAGGTTCGGTGGGAGTTCCAGTCGATATGCCACTACTCCAACTCGATCAAGGATCTCAAAAGGGCCGATGTACTGTGGACTAAGATTTCCATTTCCCCAAATATCATTACTCTCTTCTATGGTGATATGAGATGGAATAAAATGTCTCCAACATCAAACTCTAGGTATAACCGGCAATTATCAGCATAGCTATTTTGATGACTCTAAGAAGATTTAATGTGCTATTGGATGGTCTTAACCTTCTCCACCACTTTTTCGACCATTTCTAGACTTATGATTTTTTTCTCTCCAGCTTCATCCCAACACACCATTTTTCTGCACCTCTTCCCATAAAAGGCATCATAAGGATCCTATTTTTTTATTGACTGGATACATATATTGTAAGAGAAATCAACCTGAGGAAGATATTCATCTCATCCTTCTTGGAAGTCCAATGAAAACTATCTCAACTTGTCCTCAAGTGTATGGATAGTTTGCTCAGATTGACCATCAGATTAAAGATGATAACTTTTACTGAAATTCATATTAGTATTCAGACCATGTTGAAGACTCCTCCAGAACATAGAGGTGAATCTTGGATCTCGATCGGATACAATTAAGAGTGGCACTCCTTGCATCCTTACCACTTATCTGATATATATTTATGCCAGTTAATCTGCTGAGAAATCCTCTTCAATTGCAATGAAGTGTGTAGTCATTGTAAGATGGTCCACAACTACCAATATATCATTGTTTTCTTTGGATTTCTTCATCAGTCTAGTGAAAAAGTTCATATTGATGTTATCCCATTTCCATGAGGGTATGTGTAACAATTTCATCATACACATAGAGGTAATGTCCTAAAAATTGGAACCTTTTTAATTCTCATCAATGATAGAATCGATGTGTCCTTTCTACTTAGAGCATCTTCCACCCTGTTCTCTATCCTAGAGTGTTAATGGATTGAGAAATCATAGTCTTTGATCATATCTAACCATCTTCATTGTCACATGTTCAACTCTTTCTATGTGATTATATACCTGTCGCTTTTGTGATCTTTATATATTTAACACTTTTCCCCAAAGAGGTAATGTCCTAAAAATTATAATGTGATGATTATGAAAACCAACTCCAGATCATGTGTTGGATTGTTTTTCTCATAAACTTTCAATTTCTGTGAAGCATAAGAATTGAATATGTAATTTTCCATCAATACACATCCCATGACCTTATTCAAAGAATCACTAAACACCAGAAAATGTTCTCCACATGTGGTTATTGTGAGCATGATCAGAGTGATAAGCCTCTTATTCACCTCCTAGAATCTATCTTTTCATTTATCACTCCATGTAAACATTAATCCCTTCCAAATTCTCTTGGTAAGATGGTTGGAGAATCGTGATAAAATTCTCATAAATCGGCGATAATAACTATCTAACCCTATAAAGCTATGGATATCCATTACCGATGATGGCCTCAGCCATCCCTCAATTGCAGTTATCATGGAGGGGTCTATAGGTATCCCATTGATTTTGATGATAGTACCCATGAAAGATACTCCTTTAACCCAAATTCAAACTTTTTTTACTTTTCATAGAGGTTATCCTTTCGCACGTTCTCTAGTACAATCCCTAGATGATCCTTATTCTCCTCCTTTTTTAGGATTATATTAGAATATTGTGTATAAATACTACCAAAACATTTCAAGGTAATCTCTAAAGACTCTATTCATCATGTCCATGGTGATTTCTTGAGCATTAGTGAGTCTGAAAGGAATTACTATGAATTCATAGTTCCTGTATATAGTATGAAAAGTAGTCTTGGGGATATCCTCTTTCTTCACCCTTACTTGGTAATATCCCAACTAAAAATCCACCTTGTATAATTATTTTACTCCACGTATCTAATCAATCAATTAATAAATTTTTGGAATAGGATACTTGTTCTTTATCTTGATTTTATGAGCACATTATAATCAATGAAATGGCGCATTGATCCATCCATCGTCTTGACAAAGAGGACTGTTGCACCCCATGGTGAAGCACGTGGGCATATAAACCCATTATGTAGATTCCCCATTAGTTTTTTCATCAGCTCCTCATGCCCCACAATAGCCATTCTACACTGAGTCTTGGATATTTAAAATTCCCCACATATAGGATCAAGTGAGAATTTAATATCTCCTCTAAGTAGAAGACCATTCAATTCCTTAGGAAACACATCAATGAATTCCCCCACAATAGCCATGTCTTCAAGGATAGTTTCATCTTTAGACTCAATCATCTGAGCATGATATGTATTCTCATTAGGAAGTAATTTACATGCTTCATATGATAGTGATAAAGAAGATTCATCCCCCTCATATCACTTATACATAATTCGGGGTCGATTTTCCATATGAACACTGATTTCCCTCTCACAACAATTTATATTGGCTCTATATAAGGAAATATAATACATTCTAATAATTGCATCAAATTCCACCAATGTTAGTATAATGAGGTTTGATGAGAAGTTAAATAAACAAATTATGATAGGGGAGAAGTTCTATTCATGGATTTAAATTATTTCCAAATTTTATATTCTCTCAAACATATTTATATCCATGATTTATGGTGGTTTTTTAATTGTTCTACTATACTTTCAGGATATAAAAGAATGCATAAACCCTGGATCAAATAGTATGTTATCTACTCTTGAATAAATAACTAGCGTACCTGTCACAACATCATTGTCGGGGTTCACTTCGGTGGTAGTGATTGAAAAATCACACCCTTTCTGCCATGGAGGTTGTTAGATGCCTCCGAAAACCCTTTGAAAAGGGAACTATATTTAAATATGCCTAGGATTATTTCAGTTGAGGAAATTAACAACACGTTGTTGGTCGAATGGAGAGTTCCTCTCCTCTAATACAACAACGGATTTTTATTATGGGAAATTAATGGCCAGGATCCCTTCTCTTCCACACCAAAAGCATTTCCTCATCCACTTTAAGAAATTTTAGTGGTAATTCTTTCCCTGCTATTGGAATGTGGGGTGATGGAGTTTTTTAGTTCCATTTGATTTATCCATCAGACTGCCAGAATTGAATTCCATCTTACTCTTATATTCCCCATGATTCCCCAGAGATTTTCTTATCTCTATTTTGATCTTAAGGGCACATCAGACAATTTCCTCATAGTTCTCTAAGTCACGGATCGATATGTCATTATGTAGTCTAGGAATTAGCCCACCAAAGAATAAAGCAACCTTAAATTCCATGGTAATGAAAAATCAAGAGGTGTATCGTGCAAGCCTTGTAAATTTTACCTCATACACCCTGATGGATGTGTCGTCATTTGTCTTGAGGGAAAGGAAGTCCCTTTCTATCATAAGACAGAAGGTGGAGGGAAAATATTTATTGAAAAACATTTTCTATAAATTCTTCCATTCCAATGAATCGATCTCATCCTTATGATTCATATTTTTGATCAATGTACACCATTGATCCTCTTCACCATCCAAAGGATAAGCATCCAGAAGTACCATCACTTCTTCAGAACATTGAATGACGGAGAAGTTCTTCTTAATAAAGTTGATCCCTTATTTGGGGATTGAGGGATCAGATGATCCATTAAAATTAGGAGTCCTTTATCTCATGAATCTCTTGATTGCATATGGTTCTTTCTGGGGGATTGGGGGGTTGATCATTCTTCTTGAGCCATGTTTCTACTCATAATTTCAGTTAACTAAGAGAGTATCATGATAATTTTTTTTATTCCTGCTTCCATCGAACTGGGAATCTCATTAGAACAATGATCACATTGATACTTGCATCGGTTGTTACCAGAGTCCTCCTATTACCAACCATTGGCTAGAAAAAATGGAAGGATATGGGTAACACATAAAGGGTATTCGAATGGGAAAAATTTATGACATATAAATTACTTTTATTTCCTTAAATTATGAATTTATAGGCATCGATCTATGTTATACATGATCTACTTCCAAATATATATTATTCTCAATCATTTTTTAATCAAATAATAAGGGTTTATACTAATCTTATGAATTTACAAAATCATATTCCCCATGTGTGTTGTAACAAAGAGTGCATCATGTCCCATTGTCATGCATCTGTTCCCAGTAGAGTCTAGCTCAAAGTGGTGTTTTGGGTATTAACCCATTATTTATTTGTGCCAGAGCCGCCTCTACCTGTTCCTATCTATACATGGATGTATTTTCATGATAAACCACTAACTCATTACTAACCAAAATATAGGGATGTTTTTAATATATGTAGTATTATCCCTAATGATTTCACTAGGGTTTTTATAATCCAAATCACAAATATAAATAAACCTCCCTCTGATACCAACTATAACAACCTTGATCTTTATTATAAACATAAACATGATTTATTACATAAAATATCACTTAAGAAACTATATGTTTCAAGAGGTCCGATGACTTTGGAAATTAGGAACATTACATAACATCTTAGAACATAAAACACAACATATTTGTTGAAAACATATTATACATGAAAAAAAATTCTTCGTACTTAGCATTTCATGGGATAACCTAAGGACATGAATAAGAAAATATTGATGTATAAAGCATAGTAAGGGAGTAAAAAAGACATAAAATGAATAATATTGTTAATTTTAGGAAATAGTAATATCAACAGAGCACAAGACAAACATGAACATAATGGTATGACATTGTATTATTATCATAAAATGGAAATGTGGCAACAATATGTAACATGATATTAGCATGATCTAAGTCTCATTGAACATGGAGCACGATTAAACCCTCATTTTACTTAAATTATAATGATTAAACCATCATTTCACTTGACTTATCATGATACTAATCTTTAGCTAATGCATTGGAGCGCTATCCAGGCTCGTACTTCTAAATCATTTTATTTCATTCATAAGTGTGCCACATTGATGATATAAAATGGTTTCATTTAACATCATCATTTATTAAAAGATAAATGAATATGGAATTTATAAATTAACCTTTATAACCAATAATTAAATATCCATAATGGTGAATACCCTTTATATAGAAATGAGTATAGTATTCACTACAAAATAACTTTGGCTTGGAAAATCATGGTGCAATTTTGGCAGCATAATGACCTGGCATAAGAATTCATAAAAACATTGATGAGAGAGAAAATGGTTTCTAATCATATTTACATGAAATGGAAGTTATGGGTTCATATATCTACAATTCCCAACATATGTAATGGAATTTATATTTATAACTCAAAATAATTTCTTGGATGTAAATGAGAAGAGGAAAATTTCTTACAAAATATAAGAATGGTAACAGGTGTACATGGGAGGAATTAAAGAGAGAGAAAGTGGGATATCATCATTAAGACATATGTACAGAAGTATGGTGGAGGTGAGAAATCATACCCCGTCATTTTTAGTTGAAAAAAATGGTATAACAATATAATGAAATTTGGGCAAAAAGAAGAAAGGAACAATTTCTTACTTGGAAGTGTGATCCCAATGTGCTGGGAAGGGCATGAGAGAAGATTCATGGGAGCGTGAGGAGTCCTGGAAATATTTTATAGAGAGTAGGGCCGAGAAGGAAATTTCAACAAGGGTTTTTAGTGATGAGATGTGGGATCTTGGGTGGGATTATATCGGGAAAGAGGGGTAAATCTTTATTATTTAGGTTTTGTAAACTATACATTAAACTATTCAAAACCAAAAACCAACATAGGGTTTTTTCCCATGGTTTTCCCAAAAGGGAGTGGAAAATTTATTTTATAAGGCCAATGGGTTAACATATTTAAATATTAGGCTTTCTTATGCATAGGTGAGTCACAATCTCACGAAAATTGTTTCAAAAGGTTAAGATGTTTTATAAGTCTTGGACGGTCCACTAAGGAACCATAAAATTAATGAAACAAATATAAAATCACATTATTTTAAATATAAAACATATATTGGTAGAAAAACCTCTTTATATTATTTTATTACATCACTATTGGGTCATTATGATATCATAAAACACATTATATATTTAAATGGTATTTAATTTTTACCCAAAAATTTTATTGTCTCAAAAAAATTAGGAAAAGTAAACCATTGGATAATTTCAACATCATGATTCCAAAAATAATATTCTTGTTTGAAGATATATTTCTCTCTGGAATTTCCAAAGTCCAATATCACCCTAACTAACATTATAATATAATCCCTAATGGCATCAATCTCAATATATATCCTAACACATATCTCGCATTCTAGGCCACAGGTCAATCCACTCACCCATCCTTGAATGAATTCATATAAAATTCATAACAACCCAGATAATCACATCCAATGGAGGGGATTCACCCCACAATCATATAGAAAATCCATATGGATTTAAGTCATTAGAAAATTCTCACATGGTCATCATGGGAAAAAAACTCTATCCCCATGATGTCCCTCTACTCGTAGGTCACCGAGACCCCTACATTAATGTTAATTCCTTAAAAAACTAACTGAAACCCCTAAGGGGTCCTTGTATATGAAGGAACAAAAATATTACCACTTCCACAAATATCGATGACCATGGAACCAAGCTAGTGCATACGGATCCCTTGTAGACCTTAATTCATTATTCAGTTCATTCAAAGGATATTTATTTATATTCAACAATTTATTTAATTAAAAAATTCAATCTTCTATAGTGGTTCGACAACAAATATAAAATTATATATATAAAAACAGAAATGACATAGGGTAATTTTCATGGACCACCTATCACAACTTTGGAGTCACTTAAATTAAGACCATCCCAAATACTCTCACCCGAGATAGTATGACCTTGTATCAAAATCCTCAGCACATATCTCAAGGTAAATAAATCCATAGTTAATTAAAAATGATTGAAAATTAATTAATAAAATAATTTTAAAATAATTCATAATTTAACTCAATTAAAACTAATTAGACATAATCCTCAACAAATCATCGACCTGCCTCATTGTATTGAAACTGTGACTAAATGCACAAAAGAAATTCCATGGAAAACTTTAAAACCATCCTCAGAAAAATGACTAAAAATTTAGAACCAATTAAATTGGTAATTTCACTTAATTTAAGTTTAAATTATAAATTAATTTATAGATTTATGTAACTTTATCAAGAAACTTTTTGACATAATGAGGATTTTATCTTGGGATTTACTCCTAACAAGCCATACAAAAAAACCACATTATCATTTTATTCCACCTTTCATTGATGGAATCTTCACCAAAACCCTAAACTATATATTTTAAATAAAGAAGAAACTAAGAGTAAATATGGGGGAAACCAAATAGTAGAATAAACATACCCAGAATCACTAGAAAATTCACTACGAAATCCAAAAATAGATAAATTACCAGAGGAAAAAAATGGGGACAGTCCCTATGGCCCTTTATGAGAGATTATCAAAGGAAGAAGGGTTAAGGATTAAAAAAATAACTTGCTAATTGTATTCCATTTCAAATTGTTAAAAAACATTAGTAGGCCACATTATTTGGATTCATAATTTTCCAAAATTTTCCCAAACCATGTTGTAGACAATGTCCATAACAATGACATTAAGATGGATTGGCCACACAACATTCTCGACTATAAACCAAACATGAAAACCCCTCTGTAGCAAAATTAGAGGTCTCGCACAGTTAATCTTCAACTGTGTAGTGACTCTATACCTCACCCTCAATAAAAATCATGTCATTCAGATAAATCAAAAATATTAGAATTTTCCTCCAAACAATATTATAATTATGCTCCTCAAACCTAATTTTTATAAAAAAATACTAAAAAACCCATGTGTAATGGAAACTGACGGGTTTTCCTTAAAACATGAACCAATAAAAAACTCTCTAAAACATCTAAAACTCTTCCCAAAGTCTCAAAAATCACGCGAACACCTCAAATGACACTTATGTCTCAACCCATTTACAAAAATTACAACTCAAAACACTCTATATATTATAATTCATACATAAATTTTTAAGCTCAAAATAATCCCAACTTGGGAATTTCAAAAAAAATTAAATTATTTTTTGAAATTCATAACCCCCAAGTATCATGGTTTAGAAAACCTCTCCCCCATTCCACATCCCATCACTAAGAATCCTTGTAGGTACTCAACAACAATTCTAATACTATTTATGTCCTCAATTCATGATTAATTATACATTTACTATTATAGAATACTGAATTGTCCCCCACTACGTGACTCCAAATATGTAGCAACTATTCATTGAACTGCATTTATAATTGTCCAATGACTCGTTCAGTGCAATTTACAACTCACCACATACAATGATATATGAATAAACTATTCAACCCTTCACTATAATTCCAATCTTGAAAATACTCACCTATACCCACTAAAATTTTATCACATCAGTTGATCAAAATTCCCAAATCCATTGAAGAATCATGAGATCATCCTACACCAACACTAATATATGAACCCGAATCACACTATATCTCCATGGTTGAGTACTAAACCAACAAAATCCATCAGTATTCTCTTACCACAAGCATTAACATGACATAAATTCAACTCATTCTTGTAACATATAAAATAAATCTTGATCAATGTACCAACACATTTAACACATTTAACACTTCATCTAAATGTCACATATGTAATTTTTATAGGACACCAGATAAAATTGGATTCATATGTGCCTTGAAATACTAGATCCATAATAACCATCCAATTGTCGGCCTCAAGTATCCATGACCCTATCCACATAGCTTTGTTTCCCCATATCCCATGATCCATCCACTACAACATATATTGATTGAAAATGATTTTATTTCTTATAACTATGTGCCAATATGATACAACAAATTTTTATAGTTACCAATTAAATAGGAATATAATCCTTGAAATTTGATGAATTTTCCTTCTACAAATATAGCATAATCATGGTTAGTACATATGCCACACAAAATGAATGGGTGGTGAACATTTCATATATCTCACAAAAACAGATGTGAGGTGAAATCCTCTTACATTGTGTCTTGACTCTCATCGTACTCCTTCAAAAAACTAGTATAATAAATAAAAATATATTATAAACCTTTTATAGAACTATTTTGTTGTATATAATAGAATAAATTCATTTATTATAACAATATATTACCCTCTTTTTAACCATCATACGTTTAGATTTCACTTCAGGTAATATTTGATTTTTTATATATTCTCTAATTTGTTATATTGTTGGTCCTTATACTTATTTCATGGTTCTAGAATGTAGAAAATGATATAAATATAATTTATATGAATCAAATGCGTATTATAATAATATCTATAATTTATAATTATGAAATGGAATTCATCATTCCGGGAGATGGTAGGTTGTACATATGCGTGAATGTTATTTTAGTTTAATTGTCATGTTGAGAGAAAGAAATTAAAGGACATATGTGTATATATATATATGTGTGTGTGTGTGTGTACTTATATCATTGTTAAATAATCTTCAATTTATCTTATATATCATATATATCATATATATTCACTAAATCCACCCTTAATATATTCCATGTAGTGTGTGAATGAATCACATCGCTTTGACTGGGAGGTAGTCCACACTTCCTCAATTGAAATTATAATATTGACACTAAATGGAATGTAAAAAAGATATGTATTATAAAATAAATAAAGTAACCTATAAAAATAATAAATATAATATATAACTTATTTAAACATAGTGTTAATCGTAATTTCCATCACGATAGGTTGTAAAAAAAATTGAACAATTATCATTTAGTGAGGCAATAGTCCGTCGTACACATAAATAGTATGTTCATTGTCTGTTAGATGGAGGTGTGTGTAAGAGTATGTTGACACCCTAGAATAAAAATAATTTAGTATACTGAGTATACTGAGTATACTTTTTTATACAAAAACATTAGAAAAATAAATAATTGGGGGTGGAGAAAGAAATTAAAAAGAAAAGACTTGAGAGATGATGTCGCCTATTAATTAGGTAACTCCTTTTGGTTTGTTCCAAAAGGTTTTCTTGGATTTCCATACACCAATGGTAAGGCATGTATGAAGAATATATTTACTTTTTTTATGTTTATTGGTCAGATATTTACTGAAACAATGAGGTTTTATAGGTGTGATAATGTGCGAGAGGTGGTTTCATTTTATAGGGAAGAAAAAGGACTCACTTGAATTTTTAATAACACTATAGGTGTATACATTTTTTAACTAATAAAATTCACACCAAACCAAAATAAATAAATTATATAATTTTTGTTGACAAATTTTTCCATTGAATGGGTTTTTTATAAGTTTCTAGGGCACGTGGGCTCTGAATATTAGGGTTCAGTACCTAATTAGGTTTAATTTTACCTTAATCGTTTTGATTAATTTAATCAATTTTAATAATAATAGAAAAAACATGATATAATTAGAATATAAATATAATAATAACTAAAATGTTGTATTTTGTTTTTTTCTTTGAAAATACATTCACTGATACGACAAAATTAATATTTCAGGTAAACTAGAAAAACATGACGAATTTACGGGTTTTAAAAGTATAATGAATTTCAAAAGATTATTAAATTTTTATTATAAATTAAAATGTGAAATTGATTCTCATAAACTGAATTGTATTAATAGATTTATAATTTTTCTAATGCGGCCTTAAAAAAATTAGAATATAATTTAACATTATAAATAATTCAAATGAAAAGGTAGTTTTTAACTAAAAGTAGTATTTTCACTATTCATCAAAATATGATGTTTTTCTGAAAAATAAAAAAAAATCACCCTAAATAAATTTATAAGTTATAAATTAAAAAATTTGATTTTTTATCAAATTAAAATTATAAATTTGTATAAAATTAATTTTATTATTAAAAGATATTCATTTGAGAAAATGGTTTTTTTAATAATAAAAGTACATGACAAAATATTATATTTTTCATTGTCAGTATGTTTTATTTTTATAAAACCTTTATAAAAAATATTTGAAAATTTGTTACAAATATTTATATGACAAATTTTAATGGATAGGTTATAATTATATCATTTTTAAAAATATATTATAAAATAATGCTTCGTAGAAAATCGGTGTTGTGTGTACCGTACGTCAGGTTGGTGTTGCGGGTAGCACAAGCCAAGTGGGTATTTCATGTAGTGAAATAGAAATCATGATTTCTTATAGTGAAATCCACAGTAGTATTGTGTGTAGTGAAATCCAAATTAGTATTTCATATAGGCAATCCAATTTGTTGTTGTCTGACATTAATATTTGAATTAGTGTTCAATTATATATATATATATATATATATATATATATTTCTAGTGTCACATGAAATATAAAATATATAGATGATAAATTATTTAAAATAATAATAATTCACAAAATGTCAGGGTGTTACATTCAACACCCCTTAAAATTATTTTCCCCCAAAACATAATATGGGTTATTAAAGGTTTAATACTTGAGAGTTTCATTCATAGAAACACACATCATAAAAATTAATACTAATAGTTCCCTTAAAATGGAAATTTGTTACCATAATGGTTACCCAATGTAACATATAATTGGGTTTTCACATATGATATCATAGGTTGGGAGTGAAGATTTTACATGGATGAAAAAAATTAAATATTTATAGGGAGTGATTGAGGTCCTCAACCACAAACAAGTGAATGATCGTTGAAATGTTGATGGATTCAAATTCATAAATCTGCGATGATTTATAAATCCATTTATTCAATAATAATTAGTCTATTCAGAAAAAAAATCCATCGTTATCCTAATGTTGAGTAACTCTTTTATAAACCAATAATTTATGGAAATAAACTAAATTCATATATTTCTATAAAATAAAATTCATTCCTTAGTTATAATTATATAAATTAATAATTTATTCATTACTTTTTGTAATGGAATTCCCGAAATTAACCTTGATGCCTAAAGTGATACGTCAAAACATTTTCATATCTTATATCCTATAAAATCATAACTAATTTTCTAAAACTCTTTTTAAAAATAAACATGGTTAATACATTAATTTCTATACATAATAAGTTATTGTAGAGACCTGAAGCTTGACGTACATGGACAATACATTACTTTTGAGGAATAATTAATACATAACAAAAACCAAAACTCAAGGATCGTAATAGTTTAATGTCTTTGGAATCTCAGAACATAATCTTCTAATCTTGGTGAAAGATCTTCAATATCTCCCATAAAGATCTACCCCTTTTTTTTCTTAAATAAAAACATTCTTTAAATCCTGGGGAAAAGAAAACATATAAAGGGTGAGATCAAATTCTCAGTAAGGGTAATCATAGAGAACATAAAATAATCCATAAACATTTGAATGAAAAAACATGAACATAAAATCTAAACATCAAAATCTTGAGCAAAGACATAAATCATGGAAGTAAATAAAGAATAGATCATAAAGGAACATTAATCATGATAAACTAGAATGGGAATAAAACATGTAATTGTGGAAACCATTCAGCACTTGTTATGATTTCCATAGAATCCAAGGCATTGCTGCCAAGACCATCTTAGTGTACAAAGTCCCTTTCTGAATCGAGTTTACTCCTCATTTCAGTCCTGTAACAATGAACCGTATTAACTTATCATTCCATCCATATCTATCTCATGAGATATAAATCTTTAGCCAATGTATTGGAGTGAGATATATGTCCCACCCATCTCATAATGAAATCTTTCTTACTTGTGCCACAAAATAAACATACATCATTCATAATAACCCAACAAATAAAATGGGTTTCATAAACATCATCCCATCATCACATAATCTATATAAAAGAAATGGATATCATTTCATAATAAGAAAAGTGAAACCATAGAAATCATATAGACTTTATACTTGAAACATACACATATGAAATATTTTCATCTTAGATGGAAAATGGTTTTAATAAAACAATTGAAATGAATTTTTAAGGAAAATATCCTTTCTTTATCAAAATCAATTTCTTTATAAAAAACGTCATTAAATTTTAAAAGAAAAAGATTTTTTTAAAAATATTCATGAAATTTTTTGGGGGAATCTTCAAGAAAATAAGGCTTTATAAAACCGTAAAAATCTTTTCATTTCATATAAGTTAAAAAAACATTATTCCCGTACTTTTTCTGGAAAAGTCAAAAAGTGCCTCGTAAAAGAAAGATTTCATACATAACATGAAGTAAAATAAAAAAAATGGGTAAAAAGGACTTTAAACATACATGAAACCATTTTTAGAAAACATTGACATGTAAGATAAATATAACCCCAGAAAATACTTACGAATAAACAATCTCGGATAAAAATGAAATTGGAAAAGTTATCCCTTACCTTATGTCTGATATGCTTCGTATGTATCCAAACCTCCTGTATAATGATTTAAATAATGTTATTTACTTATTAAAGAATCATATTTATTGTTATGATACCATATATGGTTCACTTATGACTTTATATTACCCATTATTTTGTAAATTCCATGTTAAAGAGCGTTTTGGGTAAAATCGTTTCATTTTTCGTCCGTGTTTTGACTTGTAATTAGTCATATGATTACTTAGATCATGCTTAATTAATTCCAGAATATAAAAAATGATTTATATATAATATATATTCAGAAAATAGATATATATAATAGATTGATAAATTGAAATAAATGCACCATTCATGGAGACAGTAGGTCGTACGTACGCATGAACGTTGTTTTCGTTTCCTTATTAAATTTAATGGAATTAAGTATATGAAATACATATATATATATACATAAATCCAGTAGAATTATTATGTCATATATTTTATGATTACTTATTATATATACTTTATAATCATTCTTGAAATGTTAACATGGAAAATGAATCTCATCGCGTCGTGGAGACGGTAATCTGTACGTACGCACGAGCGATGATATTGTTCCCATATTTATTGAATTGAATTGGAGTGAATGATATAATATCTTATAATCAGTAAGATGTTATAATAATATTATTTATTTATTCTTTACACCATTATACCCATCCAAGTAAGGTGGTGGTGGAAAAACAGATTACACCACAGCGTGGTGACGGTATTCCGTACGTACGCACGCGTGGTGATTTCGTTTTCCTTATGATGGATAGAAGGTGAAATGGGGTTGTTTCATATTTATAATAACATATCAGTGAATTAGTGATAATGATTTTATTACAATATAATTAAACAACTAAAGAAGATGAGGTAGAAGAAGAAATGAATTTGAACGAATTGGTAATGGATATTACCTCTTTTTCGATACGTCTCTCTGAAACCTCCTCTTGGGGTACTAAATATTTTCTTTAAAGAAGACCAGGACCTCTAGTATGTTTATAAGGAAGTTGATAAGGGAAATGGGCAGGGTTTGGCCAAGCTTCAAGGCTCCAAATTTTGTGAGGAGAAGAGGGAGGAGATTCCCTTTTATAAGGGAGGAGAGGGGCACCTTTGGAAATATAAGAAAATATTAATTTATATTAAATCCCAACCCCACATAAAAACTTCCAAAATGACTCAAATACGAATATTATATGAGATAGGTTTGTAATATCATCAAAAAATAAAATTTATACATGTTAGGAAGTTATTTTAAACATTATCAACTTGATTTATCCTTATTTAATCAATTTAATTTTATTTGTGGTAATAACATTATAAATTTTAAATTATTATAAATAATTACTAATTTGTTGTGAATTCTACATAATTGGATAATTTATAACATTTTAGATCATATTATGTTAAATTTATAATTTTTAAATATTTTTGTTATTTTTAAACAATTTTATAATATGTTATTTTTATAAAATAACAATAATGTCAATTTTGACACTATTAATTTATTTGAATTTAAATAAACAATATACAGAAGATATGTTCTAAATAAAAGATTTAATAGATTTATAACATTTCATATTTGTCTAGAAAATTAGTGGAGCACATTAAATAGTTAATATAATATTTATTTTAATATTTTGAAAACTATTTATTAGATATTTCTCTTAATAAATTAATTTCAACATCACAATTATTTCACCTTTAATGATAATTATTTAATCCCAAAATATTATAAATAAATTTATATGACGTGTATAATTTTATTATATTTCTGTATACTATTCATGTTCGAAGTTTCATGAAGTTTATCACTAAATTAAAATTATTACACTTATAAGATTTAAGAAAGTGACATGTTGTCACTTTCTTTGGTTTTAATAACAATTAAATTATTTTCATGCAAAAAAGTCCATTAAATGATTCTAATTCGACCCTTAGGTTATATGAGTCGACTTTTAGTCATCCAATTTGATTTTGGCAGGTGTTACGGTAATTTTATAATCTTATATTTACCCATAATTACCCGATTTACCTTTAACTACGGTAAATAAAATTTACATTAGTTACTATTCATAATGCCCAAAAAACATTATCCTATTAACATAATTTGGACTCACTGATTCCAAATATGGGATCCATTTTTCAAAATTCAAAACACTATTTTGCAGTAATTAATTTAAAATTAATCCCGTTGTTAAGAAAACGGGTTTTAGAAGTTAAAACATTGCCAAAGATTGAAATGTTTTTCCCTATTAATTCAATGTGAAATTAATACTAATGAAATAATTTATATTAATTGGTAAAAATATATTCTATTTATACTTTAAAACCATTCAATATTATTATTTGACCATATAAATTATTACGTTGAAAAAAGTTGTTTTTAATTAAAATATAGCATGTTGTTAC
The DNA here is from genome assembly GCA_963277665.1 of Viscum album. Taxonomy (NCBI): domain Eukaryota; kingdom Viridiplantae; phylum Streptophyta; class Magnoliopsida; order Santalales; family Viscaceae; genus Viscum; species Viscum album. Next base: position 135,642,946 of record OY728127.1, read on the forward strand.
TATTCATTAAAATATGAAAGTTATCATAATAATATGAAAAATATATCCAAAGTAAATTTTTATATCCTGATTCCAAAGAGGAATATTATTTTGTCAAATTGAACTTATAAACTTGTAAAAAACTAGATTTAAAGTGGGTGCTCCATTAAAAGGTGGAAAAACTGCATTTTTTTAAAAATAATTTTCTTACCTGAAAAATTTATTTTGTTCACATAAAATGTTTTAGAAAATTGATAAGATGAATAATAAAGTTATAAAATTAAAAATGTATTTATTACTATTCATAAAGGCTAGTACATAATAATATTATAACAATATATCGTCGTTTAGTGAAAACTGAACTTGTGTACAACACACGCTATCGAGGAACGTCGTGATTGCATGTAATGCAAGCCAAGTCAGGGTTGCGTGTTGTGCAAGACTCCTTTTTTATTTCGTTATATCATAATCGAACCATTTATCATTTATAAATTTAAATATATATATATATATACACTTAATGATGCATATAATGACTATTATCAAACGCACTTGAAATTGTGTGTAACACATTCTAAGAATAGTGTTGCGTATACTGCAAGCTAATACGGTGTTGCGTATAGAACAAGATAATCGTGTTGTAGCATAAAACACATGACATCAAATAAATTAAAAATAATACTTATCATAAAATATCGGTTTGTTACATTCAACCCCCCTTAAAATGAATTTCTCCCTCGAAATTCATCGGGGTTATAAATTGTTTTCTACTTGAAAGTTTCTTTATTTGAAACCCACATCATAAAATGAAATACCAAAACTTAACTTTAATAACTAAAGTATGAAACGTATCGGTTACCCAAATTATCTAATCACTGGGTTTCCACATAGGAGAACATATGTGAAAATATGGACATGGAAGAGAAATATAACCATCATGTTCTGATGGAGAGTGGTAGAGAACATGGCTATGAAAAAAATAAACAATCACAAACCAATAAATTTGTGATGATCTAATGTACCATCTGATTCTTCGGATATAAGAGCACTAGGAAAACTTCCTGTAGGCCAATGGTTGGCGATAAAGGCCATTCGCACATCAGTTGTGGGTTCGATTCCCACACCCTTGTCCGACGCGATGGGTTGTTGCCCGTCTTGCAGGTTGTCCTTTTTCTAAAACTACATTACTATAACATCCCATCGAAAAGAAAGTTCTATCCTTAAACAAAACTAACTTATTTCTAACATAATCCATTCCAATATTTAGGCTTATCTAAAATATTTCGGTCCATGCTCATAGTATAAAGAAAATTATTACTTGAAATGTCACATAACAATCACATGAATTCCATCATTTATCCTCCATATATCATAAGATATATCTTTTTGGTCAAATTACAAACATGTGAATACATTAGTCATGTATTCTCTTGAATAATTAATACCCATTGAACCTTAGTGAAAACATGAATGCTGTCAAAAGTTAACTCTTTCCACATACCAAAATCCCAAAATTTCTATATACTCAAACCATGATATCACTTTGTCCTTATTTTAGTCATGATCTCATGATTACTATCATATTATTTTCTCTTTATCCCTTCATTATGCGCATTTCATCTGCTTTCCAAAAATATTTCAATCACTTTTTCATGGTTACCAGTACAATATTATTATTGAAAACCAACACATAGATATTCCAAAGTTCCACAATACCATAAATGAGATTCCATGATACTATTTTGAAATCTCATTACATACACACTTAATCATTACACAACATCATTTTTATACTCAACATCACAAATAGTGATCACATGAGACTTCCCTTTACCCTTTTCCTTAAGAGGTTGCTCACGTTGATCATCATTAACCTATGGATTTGTTCATTTATTAGCATAATGCACCATTTCCTTGAACTTGAAGCATTGAAGTGTTGGTGGAGAGTTCTCTGTAGTCGTTTCTCTATTCACATCATTAGCATCCTTTTTCCCATTACCTCGACAATAAACTGCTCGATTACATTCTTTTCCACACTTAAAACATTTTCTAGTACCTTTTAGGCAATCTCTACCATACTTCTATCCACACTTTCAGCATAAAGAAACGTTCATCTTCTTTTCACCATTGTTCTGAGATTTCTTTTTTAACTCAATCTTTCGTTTCTTGTCGAGACCATGAGATAGATATGTTACACCAACTTCCAATTCTACCTTGATAGCACAACACACAATTTATTAATAGCTACTAAAGTCTCTTATAGTTAATTCCTTTAGAAGACTTGTTTTTATGCCAATGAAAAATTGATCAACTTTAATTTAAGGTTGGATGATAAAGCCAGATGCATACCATGAAAGTATTGCAAAATTCGCTTCGTATATACCAACAGATTCATCATCCTTCTCCTTATCCTCAAGAAACTCCTTTTCCATCTTTGTTTGAAGAATACGAGGTAAGTACTTACTGAAAAACAAGTTCTTGAACTCGTCCCATTCCATGGACTCAATTTCATCTCTTTTCTTTGTATTCTTAATATGATTCCACCATTGATCTGCATCACCTTCCAAACGATATACTGCTAAGATGAATTTATCATGCTCAGAACATTGTAGAACTAAAAATATCTTTTCAGTAGTACTAATCAATTGTTCATCCACTAAGGGATCAGAAGACCCACTGAATGAAGGTTGACGCTGCCTCATGAAAGATTCAACCGAATATTGCTCCTTTCTCTGCTCATTTTGAAGTCCAGAATGATTCATAGCTTGTGTGAGTATAGAAATAAGATTGTGCACTCCATCTCCCATAACATTGGTTTGGTCAGGAGGAAAATCATTGCATTTTCCATTACATTGATCAACACGGTTTCTTTGGGTTCCAGACATCGTCTAAAACCCAAAAATAATAGTGTGAGAGGCAAATACCATGCTAGGGAAAATAACATAATAAATGGGGAGTATCTTCAATATCTAACATCTTAGGTTTAATTCTAAGATTGTTAGCGCAATTCTAGTACTATAACCTATATGTATACTTAACCTTAGGGACATCCCTGTACATACCATAGAAATATCTCTAGGGATCTCACTAAAGTTTTCGCATCCTAGTATCCAAAGGGTAATTAAACCATTCCTCTGATACCAACTGTAGAGACCTGAAGCTTGACGTACATGGAAAATACAGTACTTTTGCGGAATACTTAATACATATCAAAAACCAAAACTCAAGGACCGTAATAGTTTAGTGTCTTTGGAAACTCGGAATGTAATCTTCTAATCTTGGGGAATGATCTTCAACATCTCCCATAAAGATCTTCCCCTTTTTTTTCTTAACTAAAAACTTTATTTAAATCCTGGGGAAAAGAAAACATATAAAGGGTGAGCTCAAATGCTCAGTAAGGGTAAGAATATAGAACATAAAATAAACCATAAACATTTGAATGAAAAAAATGAACATAAAATCAAAACATCAAAATCATGAGAAAAGACATAACTCATGGAAGTACATAAAGCATAGATAATAAAGGAACATTAATCATGATAAAATAGATTGGGAATAAAACATGTAATTGTAAAAACCATTCAGCACTTGTTATGATTTCCATAGTAGCCAAGGCATTGCTTCCAAGACCATCTTAGTGGAAAAAGTCCCTTTCTGGATTGAGTTCACTCCTCGTTTTAGTCATGTAACACTGAACCGGATTAACTTACCGTTCTATCCATGACTATCTCATGAGATATAAATATTTACTCAATTAATTGGAGGGAGATATATGTCCCACCCATCTCATAATGAAATCTTTCTTACATGTGCCACAAAATAAACATACATCATTCATAATAACCCAAAAAATAACATGGGTTTGATAAACATCATCCCATCATCACATAATCCATATAAAAGAAATGGATATCATTTCATAATAAGTAAGGTGAAACCGTGTAAATCATAGAGACTTTAAACTTGAAATATACACATATGAAATAATGTCATCTGAGATGGAAAATGGTTTTGATAAAACACTTGAAATGAATTCTTGTGGAATATATCCTTCTTTATTTAAAATCAATTTCTTTTCACAAATGTCAGGAAATTTTAAAAGAAAAAGATTTTTTTTAAAATAGTCATGAAATATTTTTGAGGAAAATTCCTGAAAATAAGGCTTTATAAAAACGTAAAAATACTTTCATTTCATATAAGTTAAAAAAACATTCTTCTCGTACTTTTGCCGGAAAAGTCAAAAAGTACCTCGTAAAAGAAAGATTCCATACATACCATGTAGTAAAAGTCACAAATGGGTAAAAAGGAATTTAAACATATATGAAACCATTTTTAGAAAACAATAAAATGGAAGATAAATATAACCCTAGTAAATACTTACGAATAAACAATCTCGGATAAAAAATGAGATTGGAAAAGTTATCCCTTACCTTATGTCTGATATGCTTCGTATGTATCTGAACATCCTGTATAATGATTTAAATAATGTCATTGACTTATTACAGAATCATATTCATTGTTATGATATCATATATGGTTCACTTATGACTTTATATTACCCGTTCTTTTGTAAATTCCATGTTAAAGAGCATTCTGGGTAAAATCGTTTCATTTGCCGTCCATTTTTGACTTGTAATTATTCATATGATTAATTAGATCATGATTACTTAATTTTCAGAATATAAAACATGATTTATATATAATATATATTCAGAATATATATATATATAATAGGTCGATAAATGGAATGAAATACACCGTTCATAAAGACGGTAGGCTGTACGTACGCATGAATACTGTTTTGGTTTCCTTATTGAATTGAATGAAATTAAGTATATGACATACATATATATATACACATAAATCCAGTAGAATTATTATGTCATATATTTCCTTATTACTTATTATATATAATTTATAATCATTCTTGAATTGTTAACATGGAAAATGAATCTCATCGCGTCATGGAGACGGTAATCCGTACATACGCACGAGCGATGATATCGTTCCCATATTTATTGAATAGAATTGAAGTGAATGATATAATATCTTAGAATCAGTATGATATTATAATAATCATATGTATTTATCCATTACACCATTATACCCATCCATGTAAGGTGGTGGTGGAAAAACAGATTACACCACGTCGTGGAGACGATATTCCTACGTACGCACGCGGGATGATTTCATTTTCCTTAGGATGGATAGAAGGTGAAATGGTGTTGTTTAATATTTATAATAACATATCATTATATTATTGATACTATTTTTTTTACAATACTATTAAAAAATAAAGAAGAGGAGCTAGAAGAAGAAATAAATTTGAATGAATCGGTAACAGATATTACCTCTTCTTCGATACGTCACTTTGAAACCTCCTCTTAGGTTACTAAAATTGGTCTTTGAAGAATACCAGGACCTCTAGTATGTTTCTAGGGAAGTTGATAAGTTAAATGGTCATGGGTTTGACGAGCTTAATGGCTCAAAATTTTGTGAGGAGGAGAGGGAGGAGATGCCCTTTTATAAGGGAGGAGAGGGGCACCTTTGGAAATATAAAAAAATTATTAATTTATATTAAATCCCAACCGCACTTAAAAATTTACAAAATGACTCAAATATGAATATTAGATGAGATAGGTTTTTAATCTCATCAACCAATAAAATGTATACATGTTAGGAATTTATTTTAAACATTATCAACTTGATTTATCCTAATTTAATCAATTTAATTTTATTTGTGGTAATAACATTATAAATTTTAATTTTTTATAAATAATTACTTATTTGTTGTGAATTGTTTATAATTGGATAATTTATAAAATTTTAGACCATATAAATTTAAATTTATAATTTTGAAATATTTTTGTGATTTTTAAACAATTTTATAATTTGTTATTTTTATAAAATAACAATACTATCACTTTTGACACTATTCATTTATTTGAATTTTAAAAAATATATACAGAATATATGTTCGAAATAAAAAATTTAATAGATTAATAACATGTAATATTTATATATAATGTTAGTGTATCACATTAAATATTTCATATAATATTTATTTTAATATTTGTAAAACCATTTATTTGATATTTCTCTTAATAAAATAATTTCAACATCAGTATTATGTAACCTTTAATGATAATTTTTTAGTCCCTAAAAATTATAAATAAATTCAGATGATGTAGATAATTTTATTATATTTCTGGAGACTATTCATGTTCGATGTTTCATTATGTTTTTCACTAAATTAAAATTATTATACATATATGATTTAAGAAAGTGACATGTTGTCACTTTCTTTGGTTTTAATAATAATTAAATTATTTTCATGGAAAAAAGTCCATTAAATGATTCTAATCTGACCCATTGGTGATACGAGTCGACTTTAATTCATCCAATATGATTTTGGCAGGTGTTATGGTAATTTTATAATCTTATATTTACCCTTAATTACCCGATTTACGTTTAACTAAGGTAAATAAAATTTACCGTAGTTACTATTCATAATGCCAAAAAATAAAAAAGTTTACTATTAACATAATTTGGACCAACTGATTCCAAATATGGAATCCATTTTTCAAAATTCAAAACACATAAGTTGCCGTAATTAATTTAAAATTAATCCCATTGTAGAAAAACGGGTTTTAGAAGTGAAAACATTTCCAAAGATTGAAATGTTTTTACCTATGAATTCAATGTGAAATTAAGGCTAATGACATACATTATATTAAATGGTAAAAATATATTCTATTTATAATTTAAAACCATTCAATATTATAATTTAACCATATAAATTATTATGATGAAAAAATTTGTTTTTAATAAAAATATAGCATGTTTTTACTATTCAATAAAATATGAATGTTATCAGAATAACATGAAAATTTTATCCAAAGTAAATTTCTATATCCTGATTCCAATGAAGAATTTTATTTTGTCAAATTGAACTTATAAACATGCGAAAACTAGATTTAATGTCAGTGCACCATCAAAAGCTGGAAAAACTGCATTTTTTTTAAATACTTTTCTTACCCGAAAAAAATATTTTGTTCACATAAAATGTTTTATAAAATTTATAAGATGATTAATTAAGTTATAAAATTAATAATGTAGTTAATAATATTCATAAATGCTAGTCCATAATAATATTATAATAATATATCATCGTTTAGTGAAACCTGTTATTGCGTACAATACACGCTATCGAGGAAGGTTGTGATTGCGTGTAATGCAACCCAAGTCAGGGTTGCATGTTGTGAAAGACTCCTTTGTTATTTTTTTATAAAATAATCAAACCATTTTTCATTTATACATTGAATATATATATATATATATATACTCAATTTTTCATAGAATGACTATTATCAAACGAACTTGAAATTGTGTGTAACACAATCTAAGAATAGTGTTGTGTATACTGCATGCTAATATAGTTTTGTGTATAGTACAAGATAATCTTGTTGTAGAATAAAACACATGATATCAAATAAATTAAAAAGAATACTTATCGTAAAATATCGGGTTGTTACAGTAACACTATCGATTCATCATAAATAATTATTCATTAAAATTAATTTTATATTTATTATGAAATCGCGTAGGCTAGTGGAAGTCATAAGAACCTGGTTATCCTTCAGTACTAACTTCAAGACACATTAAAATGTCATACAATATTGGTTTCACCCGAAAAAACTTTTTTTCCCTTTATAAAACCCCCCAAATATAATTTCCAAAATATTATGGACATACTAGAAATAAGGTTATTTACTAAATACCCTAGTTACCATGTTATTAAATATAATATAAATACATATATACATCATTTGAAGTTTAAATTAATATTTTCATGAATTCATAAACTTATAAACCTTATAAATGATGAAAATACAAAACCATACAAAGAAAACCATGTAACAAAATTATCATTGATCCCTTGTATATCAGAATGTAGCTCTTTGTTGTCACATTCCAATCTTATGAACACCCTCATAGTAAATTCTACTGGGACATGGTAACAACCTAAATTACAATAAATCAAATTTTGAAAACATTAATGGTTCCTTATTCAATATAATACTAGATATATTCTATAAAAAAATATGTTTTAAACATTTTCCATGATAGGATAAGATACATGTCAACATTCCCTTAATTAGTTCCAAGGTAATCAATACCTTCCAATTTATTGATTAATATCCCACATATATGTATTAAACCAACATTATCAAAACATAATAACATATTAAGGGTTATATTTTTCTTAATCAAGTGTCTTCCACAAACATTAACTTTCCATTATATCACTTTTATATTCTATCATAACCATTCAATGTGATCGTATAAATCCAAAGAGAAAAACATGAAATAAACAATACTTATGTATTTCACCTTTATATAACATACTTCTTGAGTCAAAATATAGAAACCTTTTATTATCACAATTTATACCTCTTCCATTAGCAAGACTACCTCATCCTATTAAGCAATACCTCATTTCCTTCTTATTTCATCTTTTTTCCTCTTCATCATTAGTAATGTAACCATTAATGATACCACCTTGATGATCCTTTTCAGGATCTTTCCTCTTGTAACATTGAGTGTCATAATGACTACTTATTCCAAAATTAAAATACATAACCTTTGATGATGTCTTTGGGAGGCCAATATTCACATCCATTTTATTAATCAAACTCTTCATTTTCTATTTCATTCACATTATTAGTGTCATTATTTACCATAATAAAAACATCGTCTAGTTCCACTATGACATTCACTTTGGTTATTCGTTCTATATTCATGACAAAAAAGAAAAAAAAATCTTTATTCCACAATGTCCTCTCTTACCTAAACCCACATAGAACTCATTTGTTCTCGTCCTTGGTGAGTTCGATGGTTGGTGAAGGTATACATTGTAAATCATGCTTTATGAAAACTTATTAAGCATTATCACATCATCCCTCACTCTAGTAATTATCCCACTTGAATTATAATCATAAAATTGTCCATCACATTCAACATTAATCTGAATCCTTCTGATTCCCGCTATAGACTAAATCTAGAAGCATAGTATCAGTATTACTTACCATAGCTTAAAACAACATAGTCATCAGAAAAATTATATATAGGGTGTCTAAATAATGAAACCTTATTTAATATATGAAACCCTAGGTAAATACAAGGTTATTCATATAAATTATAGATTTAGAAACATATTGAACATTCTTGAAGAGACTGTGTATTGTTATAGAATATCCCCCATGATTGTCAAACTAGGTGTGCTTTAAGGCCCATTTTGTGTACTGGATTACCCTGAATCAGGCCTAGAACATCTTTTAGAGTCGTTACCCCTAGGTACATATGTTCTTGATCCATATCCACTTGTAGTATCCATATAGGTTTGTATTTATATAAAACCAATCACTCTATCATCTTCTAAAACTCTTTGACATTTTCCTAAATGTTAACCCATCCTTGTAATTATTCTCATATACATCCCTAGAAATTTCCTTGGGAATATACCTAGGGTTCTCACAAATGATTTATCATTATAGTTTCCAAAGGATGACTAAAAAATTCTTTTGATACCAACTATAGAGAACTAGTATTGACACACATGAATATTAAATCATTTTATATGATAATTTAGTACATTACAAAAATACATTCTCACGGTCCGAAATAGTTTGGTGTCTTTTTTATCATGGAAAAAATATTTTATCCCATCCAATGATCTTAAAAATATAACACAAATATCCCCACCATTATTAATTAATACTAAAACCTTTCTTCATAGCATGGGGATAATAAACAAAAAAAGCGTTATCTCAAATTCTCATTAAGGGTAAACAAGGGAGATATATAGAAATAATCATGATCATAAGGGTATAACAAAAAGATAATTAAAACAGTAGATAATACCCTGAATATGAAAGATCATATACAAGAATCATGGCATAAATATCAGATGTTCATAAGGAATGAATATTAAGGAAATAAGGAACAAAATCCAAGAAATCTTATCATAATAATAAATCATGTAATTTTTACCAACACAAAATCTTATAAAATAATTTTCCTTGTAGAAAAGGAATCCATATTAAGACCATCTTGGTAGTATGGGTTCACTCCCCATACCATTGTGTTTTTCATGTTTCACTCTCATGGCTAAGCTAGTAGCATTGTTTCACTCCGCGTAACATCTTAGTAGTCATGGTTCACTCCCATTACCATCTTAGTTGTAAAGGTTCACTCCCAATACAATCTTAGTCTATCTCATAGGATATAAATCATTACCCAAATCATTGGATGGATAAATAAGTCACACATTTCTCATAATCAAATCATACATACGTGTGCCAAAAAATCATAGATAAACATATCATAACCCATGAAATGAAATTGGTATCATAAACATGTAATAATATCATAGCCTATGGGAAAAAAAGTAATGATTTATAATAATTCCATCAAAATAATAACCTGTGAACGAGAAAAAAAATTCATATACATATAAAATGTGGAATAGAAATTGATTTCATAAACATGTAATCCGTGAAAGAGAAACAAGTTTTTTAAAGAACATAAGAATAAGCATAACCAATTCCTAGAAATAATATGAATGGATCCTTTAGATAATTTCCTAGAAGGGTGCGAGTGACATCAAAAGAAATCGTCTTATATGGAAAATAATTTTTAAATTTTTTCAAAAAATGATTCTTTAGGAAAATATACTTTATTCATCGAAAAAAGAATTTTTTAAAACATAGAACCATTTGATATTAATTTTTTTAAAATACCATGAAAACATAAAATTAATAATTGAAATCATTTTGAAAAACATAATCATTGAGAAAATATAAAATAAGCTTCAAAATATTTTATACGCCATTTTTATCATAATTTTTATGAAAATATATAATGAATGCATGGAAACTTTTTGAAAAATATTTATTCGAAAATAATTCGACTACTTATAAATGAAGCATGAAATTTTTTTGAAATCCATTTTTATTTTAAATATATAAAATAAGAATGAAACAATTTTGAAAAAATTTTCCATTAAAACTTATAATATGAGCTATAAATTGTTTTGAAAACCATTTTTCCTTGAAAAAAATTAAAATATACATATTTTTTGTTTTTAAAACAATATTACTTGAATTATTATAAAAGGATCATGAAAACGTTTTGAAAACCATTTTACCTGAAAAACTAATGTAAAAACATTATTTTAAAAAAATTAAAATTTTAACATGAAATGAAATCATCATGGTATTTTAGGCAGATAAATCTATACATGTCACACTGTAGATACCCAAATCTAGACATTCATGGACATTACATTACTTTTGCGGAATACTTAATACACAACAAAAACAAACACCGAAGGACCGTAATAGTTAAGTGTCTTTCGAAACTCTGAACATAATCTTCTAATCGTGGTGAAATATCTTCAACATCTCCCATAAAGATCTTCCCCTTTTGTTTTCTTACCGAACACCTTTCTTTATATCCTGGGGAAAAGAAAACATATAAAGGGTGAGCTCAAATTCTCATTAATGGTAAGCATGGAGAAAATAAAACAAACCATATACATTTGAACATAAAAACATGAACATAATGTTTAAACATCTAAATCGTGATCAGTTACATAAAACATGGTAGTACGTAAGGCATAGATCATAATGGAACATCAATCATGATAAAATATCATGGAAATAGAACTTGTAATTGTGGAAAAACATTAATCACATGATATGATTTCCATAGTAGCCAAGGAATTGCTGCCAATGCCATCTTAGTGGAGAAAGTCCCTTTCTGAATCGAGTTCACTCCTCGTTCCAGTCATATATCATTGAACCAGATTAACTTACCGTTCCAGTAATGTCTATATAATGAGATATAAATCTTTACCCAATGCATTGTATGGAGATATAGGTCCCACCCATCTCATAATGAAATCATTATTACTTGTGCCACAACATGATCATAAATCAATCATCATTACCCAAACTATAAAATGGGTTTCCTAAACATCATCCCATCATAACAAAATCCATAGAAACAAAATGGATATCATTTCATCATAAGAAAAGTGAAACCAATTAAATCATAGAGAAAATATACTTGAAACATACACATATGAAATAATTCCATCTTATATGGAAAATGGTTTTGATAAAACACTTGAAATGAATTCTTGAGGAAAATATCCATTCATCATCAAAATATTTTTGTTTTTACAAAATGGCATCAAATTTTAAAAGAAATGGATTTTGTTAAAAATATTCATGAAATTCTATAGAGGAATCTTCTTGGAAATAAGGCGTTATGAAACTGTAAAAATCCGTTCGTGTCGTATAAGTTAAAAAAAATTCTTCTCGTACTTTTGCTGGAAAAGTCAAAAAGTACCTCGTATGGTAAACAAAAGAAAGATTCCTTACATACCATGTAGTAAAAATAAAAAATGGGTAAAAAGACTTTAAAAATATGTGAAACCATTTTTATAAAATAGGGACATGGATGATAAATATAACCCTAGTAAATACTTACAAAAAACTAATATCGGATAAAAATGAGATTGAAAAATTTATCCCTTACCATAGATCAGATATGCTTCGTACGTATTCGAATCTCCTGTATAATGATTTAAATAATGTCATTTACTTATTAAATAATCATATTCATTGTTATTATATCTTATATGGTTTACTTAAGACTTTATATTACCGATTCTTTTGTAAATTCTATGTTAAAGAAGCGTTTTGGGTAAAGTCATTTTATTTATCGTAATTGTTTGGAAATCTTGTTCTTGATATTATTTTTAATTATATCAGGATTTACTTACTTAGATAATTTAAATCATGATTTACATATCATATATATTCAGTATATATATATATAGATTAATGAAATTAAATACACCATTCATGGAGACGGTAGGTCGTATGTACGCATGAATGTTGTTTTCCATTCCTTATAGAGTTGAATGGAAGTAAGTAGATGACATACATATATATATACCTAAATTAATTTGCTTCATTCTGTCACATATTTCATTATTATTCATTATATAAACTTTATAATCATTCTTGAATGGTTAACATGGAAAATGAATCTCATCGCGTCGTGGAGACGGTAATCCGTACGTACGCACGAGCGATGATATTGTTCCTATAATTATTGAATGGAATTGGAGTGGATGATATAATACCACATAATCAGTATGATGTTATAATAACCATATATAGTTGTTCTTTACACCATTATACCCATCCAAGTATGTTGGTGGTGGAAAAACTAATTACACCACGGCGTGGAGACGATATTGTGTACGTACGCACGCGTGGTGATTTTGTTTTCCATAGGATGGATAGAAGGTGAAATTGGGTTGTTTAATATTTATAATAACATATCAGTATATTATTGATACTAATGTTATTACTTTATAATGAAACAGCTAAAGAAGAAGATGTTTAAGAAGAAAGAAAACTTGAAAGAATAGGTAGAAGAGATTACCTCTTCCTCAACGCACCTCCTTTAAAGTTCTTCTTAGGGCACTATAGTTCGTCTTTTGAGAAAACAAGAACTTATATTATATAACTAGAGAGGTTTAGAAGATAAATTGTAAGGGGTTGGTCGAGATTCAAGGCTCAAAAGGGTGTTAAGTGAAGCGGGAAGGGGTTCCCTTTTTATAAGGGAGGAGATGGGCACCTTAAGAAAACAAAAAACATTAATTTATAAAAGTCATAATCTGTTTTTAATAGCTCCAAATTGATTTATTTGTAATCTAAGATGGGTATGGGACGAAATCCTCTCAACAAATAGTTTTTATGGAAGTTTATGTTACTATTTTATCCTTATCATTTATATTTAACTCTATGTTAAATAATTTAACTTTTTCCATGTCTTTTTGTTTTCTTACACTATATGGTTAATAAACTTACTATAACAAGCCAAAATAACCCCATGTGGTTCATTATTAATATATATATATCCTTATGTAAGTCATTTGGCCGAAACATTGATTTTTATGAATAAAATAACAATTAATAATATAATATTTGTTTTAAAAACTATTTTATGTCAATTTTGACACAATTTGGTACTTGATTTTTGTGAAAATCATAAAAACATGATTAGTACAAAAAAAGTAAATTAAATCAATACTGACATGTGATATTAACCTATAAAATTTGTTTATTTCAAAAAACATTCTAAAATTACATTTATTTGGGTATTTATAACATCGATTAAGTTAATATTTCATTAATAAGGTAACTACTGCATCATCATTGTGTCACAAATAAATTAAATTATTTAATGTCTAAAAATTATAAATAAAATACCATTATGTAAGAAATATTTTTATCTTTTTAAGGAGAATTTATAGTCTAATTTATATTTTGTATAACCCTATATTAAAAATGTTTTATTTATTAAACATTGATTTTAACTATTTTAAATAAAATAATAATAAATATCTGAATCTAATCCAAGTGGACTTAAAGGGTAATATTTTATTAATGAGGTTGTTTTTGGTCGAATTAAACTTATCCAATAGAATTATGACATGTGTTTGGGTAATAATAATATCATTTGTACCCTTAATTACCCTATTTACTTTTAACCGTGGTAAAAAAATTAAAAATTTAATATTCACCAAAAATTATTTTTATCTTATTAAACAACATTTTAGTCCTTGATATTAACTTTGTTTCTGGAATTTTTGAAATTCCACTCACATAAGTGGTAAAAATTACGTTTTATGTAAAATTTCAAACTCCCCTATGAGATGGGTAAAAGACGTTGAAAAGTTTAATAAAATTTTTATATGTCTAAAATTATTATAAAATTACTTCAATGAATTACATTGAACTTTTATAGGTATTATGTAAAATTTTTTACCGAAAATAAATTTTAAAAAAATAAATAATTATTTATATAAAATATCGGTTTTTAAATAGTAACCCAGTGTTTTCACTATTCATAAAAAATTTAATGTTTTCATAAAAATACGAAAAAATCACCGTAGGTTAATTTCGATATTCTGAATCCAAAAATAAAGTCCATTTTGAAAAATAAAATTTATAAAATTTCAAAAAGTGGGTATTACTATTCATAATGTCTAGTTCATAATAATATTATAATAATATATTGTTTAGTGAAACTCGGTATTGCGTACTACACACGCTATCGAGGAAGGTCTTCATTACGTGTAATGCAAGCCAAGTCAGGGATGCGTATAGTGAATGCTCTGTTTGGTGTTGTGTATAACATAATCAAAACATATTTCATTTATACATTAAACAAAATCTATACTTAATGTTGCGTAAAATAATTTCCACAAAACGAACTTGAAATTGTGTGTAACACGAGCCAAGAATAGTGTTGCATATACTGCAAGCTAATACGGTGTTGTGAATAGTGCAAGCTAATTTTATTGTAGCGTACAACACAAGACATCAAAGAAATTAAAAATAATAATTCTCATAAAATCTAGGGTTGTTACATTCTACCCCCCTTAAAATGAATTTCGCCCTCTAAATTCGTCCGGGTCATAAATGGTTTACTACTTGAAAGTATATTTCATAGAAACACACATCGTAAAAAGGAATTCCAAAACTGAACTTTAAAAACTAAATTATGACATGTAACGGTTACCCAAATTAACTAATCACTAGGTTTCCACATAGGAGAACATAGGTGAAAATATGGATATGGAAGAAAAATCTATCCATCAAGTTCTGAAGAAGAGTGCTAAAGAACATGGCTATGAAAAAGTCAACAATCATAAAGCCATAAATTTTTTATTATATAAGGTACCATCTGATTCATCGGATATAAGGTCTCTAGGACAACATTTTTGGTTTTCAAGATGAATTCCCTAAAGTTGAAGAATTTTAATTAGAATAAATACTTACTTTATTTCGGTATAATCTCACCGTTGTTCATGCATTGAACAATTTATACTTCATCTCTTAAGAAAAATGAAGTTGAATTTTTCATTCGTGAAGTGTTAGCAGATCATGTGATAGAATTATGGGTCATTCCATATGTCTCAAACAAAAGGTTAGCAAAAGTTATCAAATATACATAAGTCCATATGTGGTGTGGTTAATCGTATATGATTCCAAAAATGGACTTATACTTCATCTATTATATTTCTTAATAAACTAGTTTCTTCTAACTAGGGACTTCTTGTAGGCCAGTGGTAGGAAAGAAAGGTTTGTCGCACTTCGGTTCTGGGTTCGATTCCCACAGCCTTATCCGACACGACGTGTTGTTGCCCATCCTGCAGGTGGTCACTTTTTCTAAAACTACATTATAATAACATTCCATCAATAAATAGAAAAAAATTATAGCCTCAAACAATACTATCTTATGTCTAACTTAATTCATTCCAATATTTAGGCTTATCCAAAATACATCATTCCAAGCTCATAGTATAAAGAAAACAATTACTAGAAATGTCATCTACCAAGCATGTGAATACCATCATTTATCCCACATATATCATATGATAAATCTTGTTGGTCACATTCCAAACATGTGAATACCTTAATCATGTATTCTCTTGAACCATAGTGAAAACATGAATGCTATCAAAAGGTAACTCTTTCCATATACCAAAATCCAAAAAATTCTATATACTCAAACAAGGATATCACTTTTTCTTTATATTAGTCATGAGCTCATTAATACTATCAAACATTTCAGTATCTCCTTATCCCTTCTTTATGCGCATATTAGGTGCTTTCCAAAAATATCTGAAGAGCCTTTAATGGTAACTGATGCCATTCAATATATACTTTCAAAACTCAATCAAAGGCAACAGTGTAACAATCCATAGATTTTTCTTTATTCCATATTACAATAAATTATTCTTGATAAACATACAATCATTACAGTACCTTCTTAAACCACATACTGAGCTACATCAATTCTTCTATCTCATATATCATTTGAAGTCTCTTCATCATCATCCACATAAATACTACCCATATGACCATGATTATTATTTTTATGAGATTTTACCTTAGGGAATTGGTTTGTCTAGTGCCCTTACATTCCACATTTAAAACACTTAATTGTTGTTGATGTCTTAGAAATACCACTATCCTTGTCCATGGTGTTAACTGAACCTTTTCCATTACAAATACTATCTTTGTTCCCTTCTTTTCAACACCCAAAGCATCTTCCAGTTCCTTTGAAACATTCTCCCTGCTGCCTCTTCCCACATGAATTACATGAGGTAAATTGAACTTTCTTTCCTCTATGATCATCATGAAACTCCATCTTTATCTTATTAGCTGAGTGAGGAAACTAACCAAAGTTGATATAATTGATCATATTACGAGATTTATGATTAGGAATAATAACGATATGTAGACTTCCAGATCCAATTTCATTTTGTTTCTCATGAATAATATCATTCCATTTTCCATCATGTCCTCTATTATCGGAAATCTTCCTGTTTCCAGCCATTTTCTAAAACCCAAAAAGAATAGTGTGAGAGGAAAAAATCATAATCAAGGGGGAGTAACTTCAATATCTAACATCTTAGGTTTAATTTTAATATCGTTACTGTATTTCTAGGACAATAACCTATACTTATACTTAACCATAGGGATATCCCTAGACATACCTTAGAAATATCTCTAGGGATCTCAATAAAGTTCTCGCATCCTAGTTTCCAAAGGATGACTGAACCGAACCTCTGATACCAACTGTAGAGACCCAAATCATGACGTACATGGACAATACATTACTTTTTCAGAATACATAATACATAACAAAAACAAACACTGAAGGACCATAATAGTTTAGTGTCTTTGGAAAATCGAAACATAATCATCTAATCATGGTGAAAAATCGTCAACATCTCCTATAAAGATCTTCCCCTTTTGTTTTCTTACTTAAAACCATTCTTTATGTCCTGGGGAAAAGAAAACATATAAAGGGTGAGCTCAAATGATCAGTAAGGGAAAGCATGGATAAAATAAAACAAACCATATACATGTGAACATAAAAACATGAACATAATGTTTAAACATTGTAATCTAGAGCAATGACATAAAACATGGCAGTACGTAAGGCATAAATCATAATAGAACATCAATCATGATAAAATAGCTTGAAAATAAAACATGTAATTGTGTAAAAACATTTATCACATGATATGATTTCCATAGTAGGCAAGGAATTGCTGCCAAAACCATCTTAGTGGACAAAGTCTCTTTCTGAATCGAGTTCACTCCTCGTTCCAGTCCTGTATCACTGAACCAGATTAACTTACCATTTCAGACATGTCTATATCATGAGATCTAAATCATTAACCAATGAATTGGAGGTATATATAGGCCCCACCCATCTCATAATGAAATCATTCTTACTTGTGCCACAACATGATCATAAATCAGTCATCATTACCCAATGTATAAAATGGGATTCATAAACTTCACCCCATCATAACATAATCCATACAAAAAAATCGATATATTTTCATCATAAAAAAATTGAAACCATGTAAATCATAGTGAAATTATACTTTAAACATACACATATGAAATAATTCCATCTTATATGGAAAATGGTTTCGATAAAACCCTTGAAATTAATTCTTGAGGAAAATATCCTTTCTTCTTCAAAATGTTTTTCTTTTCACAAAATGCCATGAAATTTTAAAAGAAAAGGATTTTGTTAAAAATATTCATGAAATATTTTATAGGAATATTCATGGAAATAAGGTGTTATGAAACCATAAAAATCTATTCATTCCATTTAATTTAAAAAAACATTCTTCTCATACTTTTGCCGGAAAAGTCAAAAAAGTACCTTGTATGGTAAAAAAAGAAAGATTCTTTACATACCATGTAGTAAAAGTAAAAAATGGGTAAAAAGGAATTTAAAAATACATGAAATAATTTTTATAAAATAGGGACATGGGTGATAAATATAACCCCATTAAATAATTACGAATAAGTAATCTCGGGTAAAAACGAGATTGGAAAAGTTATCCCTTACCTTAGATCTGATATGCTTCGTACGTATCTGAAAATCCGGTATAATGATTTTAATAATGTCATTAACTTACTTCAGAATAATATTCATTTTTATTATATCATATATGGTTCACTTATGACTTTATATTACCCGTTCTTTTGTAAATTCAATGTTATAGCAGCGTTTTTTGTAAAATCATTTTATTTATCGTACTTGTTTGGGCTTGTTGTTCTTGATATTATTATTAATTAAATCATGATTTAATTACTCAATGAATGTAAATAATTATTTATATATCATATATATTCAATATATATATATAATATAGATTAATTAAATGAAATACAACATTAATGGAGACGGTAGGTCGTACGTACGCTTGAATGCTGTTTTCCATTCCTTACTGACTTGAATGGAAGTAAGTAGATGACATATATATATATATACATAAATTAAGTAGCTTCATTAAGTCATATATTTTATTATTTTTCATCATATATAATTTATAATCATTCTTCAATGGTTAACATGGAGAATTAATCTCATCGCGTCGTGGGGACAATAATCTGTACGTACGCACGAGTGATGATATCATTCCCATAATTATGGAATGGAATTGGATTGGATGATATAATACCTCATAATCAGTATGATGTTATAATAACCATATATATTTATTCTTTACACCATTATACCCATCCATGTAATGTGGTGGTGGAAAAACTGATTACACCACGGCGTGGAGAAGGTATTCTGTACGTACGTACGCGCGGTGACTTTGTTCTCCGTAGGATGGATAGAAGGTGAAATGGGGTTTTTTAATATTTATAATAACATATCAGTATATTAGTGATACTTTTGTTATTAATTTATAATGAAACAACTAAAGAAGAACATGTTGAAGAAGAACAAAAACTTGAAAGAATCGGTAGAAGAGATTACATCTTCCTCAACGCACCTCCTTTAAACTTATTATTAGGGCACTAGAGTTGGTGTTTTGAGAATACCAGTACCTCTATGATATACCTAGAGAGGTTTAGAAGATTATTTGGCAGGGTTTGGTCCAGATTCAAGGCTCAAAAGGGTGTTAAGAGAAGAGGGAAGGGGTTCCCTTTTTATAAGGGAGGAGAGAGGCACGTTTGGAAAACTTAAAATATTATTTTATAATAAAGTCATATTCGGTTTTTAATATCTCCAAATTGATTTGATTCTAAGTTAAGATGTGATGGGTCGAAATCCTCTCAACCAATAGGTTTTATACAAGTTTAGTTTACTATTTTATCCTTATCATTTAGATTTTACTCCAAGTTAAATAATTTAACATTTACTGTGTCTTTTTGTTGTCTTACACTATATAGTTTATAAACATACTATAACAAACCAAAAGAACCCCAAGTGGATAATTATTAATATATAAATCCTTATATAAGTCATGTTTCCGAAACATAGATTTTTAGAAATAAAATAACAATTAATAATATAATATTTGTTTTAAAATCTATTTTATGTCAATTTTGAAACTATTTGGTACCCGATTTTTGAGAAAATCATAACAACATGATTACTTCAAAAAAATGTTAATAAAATCAATACTAACATGTCATATTAACCTATAAAATTATTTTAATTCATATAAATTCTAAAATTACATTTATTTGGTATTTATAACATCAATTATGTTAATATTTCATTAATAGGGTAATTAGTTCATCAAACTTGTGTCATAAATAAGTTAAATTATTTAATGTCTAAAAATTATAAATAAAATACCATTATGTAGGAAATATTTTTATCTTTCTATTTAATATTTATAGTCGAATTTATCTTATGTATAACCCTATATTAAAAATGTTTTAGTTATTAAACATTGATTTTAACTATTTTAATTAAAATAATAATAAATGTCCTAATCTAATCCAAGTGGACCTAAAGGGTAATATTTTATTATTAAGGTTGTTTTTGGTCGAATTACACTTATCCAATTGAATTAGGACATGTGTTAGGGTAATAATATTATTATTTTTACCCTTAATGACACTATTTACTTTTAATCGTGGTTAAAAAAGTAAAAAGTTACTATTCACCAAAAAAAATTATCTTATTGAACCACATTTTACTCCTTGATATTAACCGTGTTTCTCAGATTTTCTAAATTCCACTCACAGAATTAGTAAAATTATGTTTTCTGTAAATTTTCAAACTCTCCTATGAGATGGGTAATAAACGGTGAAAAGTTCAGTGAAATTTTTATATGTCTAAATTTATTATAAAATGACTCCAATGAATTACATTGAAAATATATAGGTATTATGTATCAATTTTGACCTAAAATAAATTTAAATAAAATAAATAATTATTTATATAAAAAGTCGGTTTTTAAATCGTAACCCAGTGTTTTCTCTATTCATAAAAAATTTAATGTTTTCAGAAAAATACCAAAAATTCACCCTAGGATAATTTTGATATTCAAAATCCAAAAATGAAGTCCATTTTGAAAAATAAAATTTATAAAATTTCAAAAAGTGTGTATTACTATTCATAACGGCTAGGTCATAATAATATTATAATAATATATCATTTAGTGAAACTCGGTATTGCATACTACACACCCTATCGAGGAAGGCATTGATTGCGTGTAATGAATGCCAAGTCAGGGATGTGTGTAGTGAAAGATCTATTTGGGGTTTCTTATAACATAATCAAAACATATTTCATTAATACATTAAACACAATCTATACTTAATGCTGTGTAAAATAATTTCCAAAAAACGAACTTGAAATTTTGTGTAACACGAGCCAAGAATAGTGTTGTGTATACTGCAAGCTAATACAGTGTTGTGTATAGTGCAACCTAATTTTGGTGTAGTGTACAACACAAGGAATTAATGAAATTAAAAAGAATAATTCTAATAAAATCCTAGGTTGTTACATTCTACCCCCCTTAAAATTAATTACGCCTTCGAAATTTGTCTGGGTTATAAATGGTTTACTACTTGAAAGTTTCTTTCATAGAAACCCACATCGTAAAAAGGAATACCAGAACTGAACTATAAACACTAAATTATGAAATGTAATGGCTACCCAAATTAACTAATCATTGGGTTTCCCCATAGGATAACATAGGTGAAAATATGGATACGGAAGAAAAATCTAACCATCGTGTTCTGATGAAGAGTGGTAGAGGGCATGGCTATGAAAAAGTCAAAAATAACAAAGCCTTATATTTATGATGATCTAATGTAACATCTGATTCATCAGATATAAGGGCATTGGGACATCTTTTTTAGTTTTCAAGATGAATTCCCTAAAGTTGAATAATTTGAATTAGAAGAAATAGTTAATTTATTTCAGTATAATCTCACCATTATTTGTGAATTGAACAATTTCTACTTCATCTCTTAAATAAAAGAAGTTGAATTTTTCATTCATGAAGTGTTAGATGATCATATGATAGAATGATGGGTCATTCCATATGTCTCAATCAAAAGGTTATCAAAAGTTATCAAATATACATAAGTCCATCTATGGTGAGGTTAATCGTATATGATTCCAAAAATGGAAATATACTTCATCTATCATACTACTTAATAAAAGTAGTTTCTTCTAACTAGGGACTTCATATAGGCCAGTGGTAGAAAATAAAGGCATGTCACACTTCGGTTGTGGGTTCGATTCCCAGAGCCTTGTCTGATGCAACAGGTTGTCGCCCATCCTGCAGGTTGTCCCTTTTTATAAAACTACATTATAATAAAATTCCTGCAATAAAATAGAAAAAGTTCTAGCCTTCAACAATATTATCTTATTTCTAACTTAATTCATTCCAATCTTTAGGCTTATCCAAAATACTTCTATCCAATATCATATTTTAAAGAAAACAATTACTAGAAATGTCATCTACCGAGCTTGTGAATACCATCATTTATCCACCATATATCATACAATATATCTTGTTAGTCACATTCAAAACATGTGAATACCTTAACCATGTATTCTCTTGACCCATAGTAAAAACATGAATGTTGTCACAAGGTAACTCTTTCCATATACCAAAATCTCAAAAATTCTATATACTCAAACCATGATATCACTTTTTCCTTATATTAGTCATGAGCTCATTAATACTATAAGACATTACGTTATCTTCTTATCCCTTATTTATGCACATATTAGGTTCTTTCCAAAAATATATGAATAACATTTCATGTTTTCTGGTACCATTCAACATAAACTTTCAAAACTCAAGCAAAGGAAACAGTGTAACAATCCTTAGATTTTTCTTTATTCCATACTACCATACATTATTCTTGATAAACATACAATCATTACACTACATTCTTAAACCACTGACTGAGCTTCATCATTTATTCTATATCATATATCATTTGAAGTCTCTTCATTATCATCCACATAAATACTACCCATAAGACCATTCTGATTCTCTTTATGAGATTTTACCTTTGGGAATTGGTTTGTATAATGCTCGTACATTCCACATATAAAACAGTTAACCATTGTTGATGTCTTAGCAATACCATTATCCTTGTCCATGGTGTTAACTGAACCTTTTCCATTACAATTACTAGCTTCGTGTCCTTCTTTTCCACTCCCAAAGCATCTTATAGTTCCTTTGAAACATTATACTTGATGCCTCTTCCCACATGATTTACATGAGGGAAATTGAACTTTCTTTCCTCTATGATCATCATGAAACTCCATCTTTCTCTTATTATATGAGTTGGGATACTTACCAAAGTTGATATTATTGATCATATTATGAGATTTCTGATTAGGCATAATAAAGCTATGTGGACTTCCATATCCAATTTCATTTGGTTTCTCATGATGAATATCATTCCATTGTCAATCATATCCTCTATTATCGTGAATCTTCTTGTTTCCACCCATTTTCTAAAACCCAAAAAGAATAGTGTGAGAGGCCAAAATCATAATTAAGGGGGTGTAACATCAATATATGACATCTTAGGTTTAATTTTAATATCGTTACGGTAATTATAGGACTATAACCTATACTTATACTTATCCTTATGGATATCCCTATACATACCTTAGAAATATCTCTAGGGATCTCACTAAAGTTATTGCATCCTAGTTTCCAAAGTTTGACTAAACCGAACCCCTGATACCAACTGTAGAGACCCAAATCTTTATGTACATGGACATTACATTAATTTTTTGGAATACTTAATACATAAAAAAACAAACACCAAAGGACTGTAATAGTTTAGTATCTTTGGAAACTCATAACATAATCTTCTAATTCTGGTCAAAGATCTTCAACATCTCCCATAATGATATTTCCAATTTGTATTTTTACATAAACCATTATTTATATCCTGAGGAAAAGAAAAAATATAAAGGGTGATCTCAAATTCCCATTATGGGTATGCATGGAGAAAATAAAACAAACCATATACATTTGAACATAAAAAACATGAACATAATGTTTAAACATCGAAATCTTGAGCAATGACATAAAACATTGCAGTACATCAGGAATAGATCATAATGGAACATCAATCATGACAAAATATCTTGGAAATAAAACTTTTAATTGTGGAAAAACATTAAGCACATGATATGATTTCCAATGTAGTCAAGCCATTGCTGCCAAGACCATCATAGTGGACAAAGTCCCTTTTTGAATCGAGTTCACTCCTCGTTCCAGCCCTGTATCACTGAACCAGATTAACTTACCATTATAGCCAGGTCTATCTCATGAGATATAAATCTTTACCCAATGCATTTGAGGGAGATATAGGTCCCACCCATCTCATAATGAAATCATTCTTACTTGTGCCAGAACATGATCATAAATCATTCATCATTACCCAAAGTATAAAATGGGTTTCATAAACATCATCTGATCATAACATAATCCGTACAAAACAAAATGGATATCATTTCATCATAAAAAAGTGGAACCATGTAAATCATAGAGAAATTATACTTGAAATATACACATATGAAATAATTCCATCTTATATGGGAAATGGTTTTGATAAAACACTTGAAATGAATTCTTGAGGAAAATATCCTTTCTTCTTCAAGATATTTTTATTTTCACAAAATTCCATGAAATTTTAAAAGAAAGTGATTTTGTTAAAAATATTCATGAAATATTTTAGAGTATTATTCATGGAAAAAAGGTGTTACGAAACTATAAAAATCCGTTCATGCCATATAAGTTAAAAAACATTCTTCTCATACTTTTGTCGGAAAAGTCAAAAAGTACCTCAGATGGTAAATAAAAGATACATTCCTTACATACCATGTAGTAAAAGTCAAAAATTGGTAAAAATGACTTTAAACATATATGAATGAATTTTTAGAAAACCGGGACTTGGATGATAAATATAACCCCAGTAAATAATTACGAATAAATAATCTCGAAAAAAACCGGGATTGGAAAAGTTATCCCTTACCTTAGATCTAATATGCTTTTTATGTATCCAATCCTCAAGTATACTGATTTAAATAATGTCATTTACTTATTAAATAATCATATTCGTTGTTATTATATCATATATGGTTCACTTATGTCTTTATATTACGTGTTCTTTTGTAAATTCAATGATAAAGCAGCATTTTGGGTAAAATCGTTTTATTTATCGTACTTGTTTGGACTTGTTGTTATTGATATTATTATTATTTATATCATGATTTACTTAATTACATAATTTAAATCATGATTTATATATCATATATATTCAATATATATATATATAATATATATATATATATATAGATTAATGAAATGAAATACATCGTTCATGGAGACGGTAGGTCGTACGTATGCATGAAAGCTGTTTTCATTTCCTTATTGACATGAATGGAAGTAAGTAGATGAAATATATATATATATATATATATATAAATTCAGTAGCTTCATTATGTCATATATTTCCTTATTATTCATTATATATACTTTAAATTCATTATTGAATGGTTAACATGGAGAATGAATCTCATCGCATCGTGGGGACGGTAATCCTTGCGTACACACGAGTGATGATATCGTTCCCATAAATATTGAATGGAATTGGAGTGGATGATATAATACCTCAGAATCATTATGATGTTATAATAACCATATATAGTTATTCTTTACGCCATTATACCCATCCAAGTAATGTGGTGTTGGAAAAACTTATTACACCATGGCGTGGAGGCGGTATTCCGTATGTACGCACGTGCGGTGATTTCTTTTTCTGTATGATGGATAGAAAGTGAAATAGGGTTGTTTAATATTTATAATAACATATCAATATATTATTGATACTGATTTTATTACTTTAAAATGAAACAACTAAAGAAGATGAAGTTGAAGAATAAAGAAAACATGAAAGAATCAGTAGAAGAGATTACCTCTTCCTCGATGTACCTCCTTTAAACTTCTTCTTAGGGAACTAGAGTTGGTCTTTTGAGAAGACCAGAACCTCTATGATATAACTAGAGAAGTTTAGAAGATTAATATTCAGGTTTTGGTCGAGCTTCAAGGCTCAAAAGGGTGTAAATAGAAGAGAGAAGGGGTGCCCTTTTTATAAGGGAGGAGAGGGGCACCTTAGGAAAACTTAAAATATTATTTTATAATAAAGACATATTCTGTTTTTAATAGCTCCAAATTGATTTATTTCTAAGCTAAGGTGGGAATGGGTCGAAATCCTCTCAACAAATATGTCTTAGACATGTTTAGGTTACTATTTTACCCTTATCATTTAGATTTTAATCTAAGTTAAATAATTTATCTTTTACCGTGTCTTTTTGTTTTCTTACACTCTATTGTTAATAAATATAAAATAACAAGACAAACGAACCCAAAGTGGTTCATTATTAATATATATATCCTTATCTAAGTCATATATCGGAACGTAAGAATTTTAGGAATAAAATAACAATTAATAAAATAATATTTTTTTTTAAAAAACTATTTTATGTCAATTTTGACACTATTTGGTACATGATTTTTGTGAAAATCATAACAACATGATTAGTTAAAAAAAGTTAATTAAATCAATAATAACATGTGATATTAACCTAGAAAATTATTGGAATTCAGAAAAAGTCTAATATTACATTTTTTGGGTATTTATAACCTCAATTATGTTAATATTTCATTAATAAGGTAATTACTGCATCATCATTGTGTCATAAATAAATTAACTTATTTAATTTCTAAAAATTATAAATAAAATACCATTATGTAGGAAATATTTTTATCTTTCTAATGAATATTTATAGTCTAATTTTTATTATGTATAACCCTATATTAAAAATGTGTTAGTTATTAAACTTTGATTTTTACTATTTTAAATAAAATAATAATAAATGTTCTAATCTAATCCAACTGGACCTAAAGGGTAATATTTTATTACTAAGGTTTTTTTGGTATAATTACACATATCCAATAGAATTAGGACATGTGTTAGGGTAATAATAATATCATTTTTACCCTTAATTACCCTATTTACTTGTAACCTTCGTAAAAAAACTAAAAAGTTACTATTCACCAAAAATTATTTTTATCTTGTTGAACAAAATTTTACTCCTTGATAATAACTTTTTTTCTCTAATTTTAGAAATTCCACTCATAGAAGCGGTAAAATTAAGTTTTATGTAAATTTTCAAACTCTCCTAGGAGGTGGGTAAAAGACGGTGAAAAGTTCAATAAAATTTTTATATGTCTAAATTTTTTATAAAATGACACCAATGAATTACATTTAACATTTATAGGTTTTATGTATCAATTTTTACCTAAAATAAATTTAAATAAAATAAATAATTATTTATATAAAAAGTCAGTTTTTAAATAGTAACCTAGTGTTTTCACTATTCATTAAAAATTAAAATTTTTCAGAAAAATACCAAAAATTCACCCTAGGCTAATTTAGATATTCCAAATCCAAAAATGAAGTCCATTTCAAAACATAAAATTTATAATATTTCAAAAAGTGGGTATTACTATTCATAACGGCTAGTTCATAATAATATTATAATAATATATCGTTTAGTGAAACTCGGTATTGCATACTACACACGCTATCAAGGAAGGTCTTGATTGTGTGTAATGAAATCCAAGTCTGGGATGCGTGTAGTGAAAGATCCTTTTGGTGTTGCGTATAACATGATCAAAATATATTTCATTCATACATTAAACAAAATCTATACTTAATGTTGCGTAAAATAATTTCTACAAAACAAACATGAAATTGTGTGTAAAATGCGCCAAGAATAGTGTTCTGTATACTGAAAGCTAATACAGTGTTTTCTATAGTGCAAGTTAATTTTCATGTAGCGTACAACACAAGAAATCAATTAAATAAAAAAAGAATAATTCTCATAAAATATCGGGTTGTTACAAATACGATTAAAAAAATGAACTTTCACTTTTCATGGTAAAAAGGTTAGATAATTTTATAATTCCCAAATTGACAAGAATATTCCTCTGAAAACATTGGTAAAAGGAAAATAATAATAATTTTTTTTATATTATCTTTTAAGGGTAAAATATTCTTAGAACCCCTTTTTAGAAAACATGGCTATGAAGAAAGAGAGATTTCTGATCGACGAGAGGGTAAAGTCATGCTTTCTTAAAAGAACATTATTAACTATCTTATGTACCATATTGAGGAAGAAATTTTACTAGTATATGAATAAATAATTAATAAATAGACGAGAGGAAAATTAATTAATTTTATTGAATGATGGATTATATGATTTCATCAAAAGAATCATAAACATAAACAATCTCAAAAAGTGATGAGACTGTTTCAATAAACTATTATAACATGGTAACATTGGACCATACTCTCCATGTAAGAAAAGGAAATAATTTGGATAATGAAATATCATAATAATAATTAAATTCATGATATATCATTTAAAATGGAAGTATATACACCTACAAATATTATTTATGTTCATAACAAAACATGAGTCTCAATGAAGGAAAGTTGAGACAAAACTATTTCATCGATTTGGTAACTTTTGAAATGTAATCCACATAAAATAAAGCTCCTAAATTGGATATGTGAATAACATGAAATTAAATTATAATTAAAATATATTAAAATCATGGTGTTTTCATGCACTACACAAAGGATAGGGTGGTGAAAATAGCATGTATCTCTTGAAAATAAAAAGTGATGTGAAATCCTCTTACCATGTGTCTTGACTCTCATCGTACTCATCCAAACACCCTGTATAATAAAAAAAATTATTATAAGTATTTTAAAAACCATATTATTACCTTTAATACCAAATATTGTTTGATTATGACCTTATATTACCCGCTTGTTTCCAATCCTATCTTAAGGATTCACGTAAGGTCTTATTCGGTTTGTTTTTCGTATGTGTCTTAGTTTGTTATATTGATGGTCATTATAATTTTAAAATGATTCTATATTTTAAACAATGATATAAATATCATTTATATAAAGTTTGTTTTTATTATAATAATATTTATGACATACAAGTATGAAATGGAATAAATTGTTCCTGGATATGGGTGGCCATATGTATGCATGGACTCTATTTCTGTTAAGTTTTCATGTTGATAGAATGAATGTAATATATATATATATATAATTATTAAATTAGATTTATTCTATCTTATATATCACATATGATCATTAAATCCACCCATAATACATTCCATGTAGTGTGTGAACGAATCATGTCGATTTGAGGGGTGGTTGTCCACACTTTCTCAAACGATATTATCTTATTAACACTAAATGAAAAGTAAAAAATATATGTGTTGTAAAATGAAAAATTAAGCTTAAATAAATAAAAAATATAATATATAATGTATATAAATAGTTTTTATATTATATTTTCCACCCTAACAAGGGGTATGGAAAATTGAAAAATCATCGTTTATTGAGACAACAGTTCGTCTGGCACATAAATGGTATGTTCATTATCAATTATATAGAGGAATATGTAAGTGTATGTGGAAAAAATATCATAAAATCATAAAATTATATTTCTGATACTATTTTTTATACAAAAAATGAAAAACTAAAGTAGAAGGGGTGGAGAAAAAAAATAAAGCAATGGACTTGAGGGAAGACGTTACTTGTTAATCAGGTACCTCCTTTTGGTTTGGGCCAAAAGGATTCCTTGGATGAACTTATACCAAAATGAAGGATTATATAATGAAGGATTGGTTGTTTGTAATTATTTCGGGCAGATATTGGCTGATACAAATAGGTTTTAGAGTTGTGATTATGTGGGGAGAGGTGTTGGACTTTTATAGGGTAGGGAAAGGACTCACATTGACTTTTTGAAAACAAGTTAGGTGTACAAAAGTTATTAGCTAAATAAAGTAATAAAAAACCAAAATTAATCAAAACATTATGTTTCATGGCCTATATAGGATCATTAATGGGTTTTTGAAATGTTTCTAGGTCATTTGGTCTCCTACTATTAGGGTTTTGTCCATAATTAATCATAATTTGACGTTAATCACTGTGATTATTTTAATCACTTTTACAAATAATATTAGAAAAAAAATCAACATGATATAATTATAATATTAATATTATACCGATTAAATTGTTTTATTTACTTTTTAAAAAATTCAATTCATTGATGCAGAAAAATTAGGATTACTCTTACTCTCATAGATGAGATAAAATTATGAATTTTTTAAGCAGAATGACGTTCAAAATTTTATTCTGTTTTTATGTTCAATTAAACAATTAAATTGATTATAATTGCATAATTTATATTTATTTTTTATTTTTTTATCTAATTTGACCTGAAAACAAATTTATAATAAAATTTAAACTTAATAATTTTTTAAATGAAAAGGCATTTTTAATCTAAAAAGTGTTATTTTTCACTATTCATTAAAAAAATTTGTCTCTCAAAAATACCCCAATAATTAACCCCAAGATAATTTATAAATTAAAAATTAAAAAAAATTGTTTTTTTATCAAAATAAATTTATAAATGTTCCTAAAAATTGTTTTATTATTAACGCTAGTTTAGTTGAGAAAAAGATATTTTTAAAGAGAAAAGGTCATTACAGATTTTATCTTTTATTAACAAGGTGTTTTATTTATATAAAACCATTATTAATAATATTTGGAAAGTAGTAATTAATATTAATATCATTATGTTTAATAGATAATTTATAATAGTATCTTTTTTTTGAAATATAAAATAAAATGATTCTTCACAAAAACTCGATGTTTCATGTAACGTATGCCAAATCGGTGTTGTGGGTAGCACAAGTTAAGTCAGTGTTACATGTGGGGAAATCCATGTTTGTTTTTCCTTTATTTCAAGCCAAGTCTGTATTGCGTACAGCGCAAGATAATTCGGTATTACATGGATTAGAAGACAAGTCGGTGTCATGTGAAAGGAATTTTTGACTAAGTGATTATATATATATATAAATAACTATTTATATTGTCACATGAAATGTAAAATATCAAAAAGATAAATTAATTTAAAAAAGTATCAAAATCTCAGAGAGTTAAATTACATATGCATGAGTAATCATTCAATTTTTCAATTATCATTATATATATCATCAGAGTGACATGGTGTTGAAAACTAATCACCTCATTTTATAGAGATAGTAGTCCACAAATATTCATGAAATATGTTATCATATTTTTAGTGAATGCAATTTTAAGAAAATAATTGATATGAAATCATGTAAAAATTAAAATATTTGAATAATATTGTATATATAAAATAAATCAATCATTACAACTAGTCATAAGAGGACATGATGGAAAAAAAATTATATAGGTTCACAATGCAGTAGTATTTCATGCACACAAAGGATACATTTACCATTTGATGGAATAGTATATTTATATAGTTTATTAAATTTAAATAATAACATCTTCATATATTGAATATACTAGTTTTACTATTTCATCAAGGTTGAAGTATATTTTATGATGTTAAAATAGAAACAAAACAAAAATGCAAGATTATGAAATATACATCATGTTTTGACACCTTCTTACGTTTTACATTCATATCGTTCCTTGGTTGTCTTAATTATCAAATAAAGGGATATAATAAATTAGTAGGAATGTAATTAATGTATTATTGATGGCATTGGGTGTACCTTAATGTTTTTCCAGTGTTCTGAAAAGATAATAAGTGGTCCCATTTTATAAGAGGGGGTAGGGGAACACATGGAATTTATTATAATATTAAATTAATATAAATTAATATTCATCTCCAAAGGTGTCTAAAATAATTTATTTATTATAAAAATGTATATTGATTGATATAATTTCATTCAATAAAATTTGTACCATTTTAGGATTTTTTAAACGTTATATTTTTTATCTAACCACTCATTAACCTTTTTCATGATTATCATGATAACAATGTTATTTACTTATTTGGGGTTAATATAGTTACTATAAAAGGAATAATTTATCAAATATGGACCAGTATTTATATGATAAACCATATACAATTCAAATTACGAAATTGAGTTTTTATAATTTTCAAATCATTTGATAAAAGATTATTTATTATAAAATAACATTAATGTCAATTTTGAAACTATTCATCTAATTTGATATCTAAAACTGTAAGAGAACAATTTAATTATAATATAATACCTCAAAATGTCTATAATATGTAATTTTAATCTAAAAATTCATTGAATTCAATGTTTTAGAAAAAAAATTAATAGTACTAGCTTTTTTAAATCGCTTATTCTATTTTTATATTAATTGAAAAATTGTTGCATCATTGTTACATAATATTTAAGGTTAATTATATGTTCACAAAAAATTGAAAATAAATTATTGTGGTAAAAAAATTAATTTATCTATTAATTTACTATTCATAATCAAAAATATATTGTGTTTAACATTGTGATTTAAATATTATATTTCATAAAAGAAAGAGGGTGAAATTTTTTCTTTATATTTACTTAAATATTTTAAATGTAAAAATCAAAGAAATATAGGAGTAGGATTCCATTTTTTAGAGACATGTATGGAAATGGACACACACAACTCATAAAATAGGTTAAAAAACATGTAGGATTATTTGTAATCCTTATGATATTATTTTTCACACCTAATTACTTGATTCACCCTTACCATGTTAAAAACAATTAATGTGATTACTATTCAAAATGAATAAAAAATAAAAGGTGATTATTAAAAAATTTGAACCCCCTGATTCCAAATTTGGAATACATTTTTTAATATTCAAAACAAATATTTTTTAAAATTTAGATTAATATTAAATCAAAAAAAATGGACGAAAATTGTTTTTTAGAAAAATTCCCTTTTAAGTATAAAAAATTTTATTCTAAATTAAAATATATAATCCATTTAAAAAACTACAATTGGGTTATTAATAATCAAAAATAACTAATTAAATTTTTAAACTAAAAATTAATATAATTT
Organism: Viscum album; assembly: GCA_963277665.1. NCBI lineage: Eukaryota > Viridiplantae > Streptophyta > Magnoliopsida > Santalales > Viscaceae > Viscum > Viscum album. Next base: position 135,676,359 of record OY728127.1, read on the forward strand.
TTTTAAACATAATAAATCAAAATAATGTTTTCAATAAAAAAATCCTTTTTTCACTGTTCATTTAATGATAAAAAGTTTCAAAAAATTATAAAAAATCCATATAATGATAATTTTGAAATTTTAAATAAAATATAAAAAAAATTTGTCGAATTTATGTAATATAATATATAAATTAATATTTTAATTAATACATTACATTGCATAAAACCCCATTTTTTATTTAAATAAAGTGTTTTCCATTTGACTAAAAGTTTATGTAATATTTTTATCATGAAAATATTTGTATAAACTAAATTTAATCAATATATTAAAAAAATTACCTTAACATTAAATAGTTTTTAAAATTTATATAATGTATTTTGAGGTGTATAATGTTTTTAATTTATTTTCAATATATTATTGTTGTCTATATTTCTATGTGTGTGTGTGTGTGTATGAAATTTTAAGTGATCAACATTTGGAATGAGTGTGTTATGTTATTGAATTGTCAATTTAGTGTGTGTGTGTGTTTGTGTGGAAGTGGTGTGAATTTTATTATTATAGACATATGTATATTTTTATAATAATAATATCTAAGGATAAAGTGGAATGAGTTGTAATGTTTTTCTAAATGGGAATTTATCGTTGCTTTAATTTTTGATGTGGAAGAGTTTTTTTATGAGAATGTAAAATAGATAATGTCTTATTTTAGAATATATTTAAAAATAAATTCATACATTTATTAAATTTTATTTTTGTAAATTTGAGAAGTTGAATATTTTGATTTATACTTGACTATAATGAAAGATCATTTTTGATTGTTATTTAAGCTAATATATCCCTAAATTACTGAACATCCCCAAAAAATCATGCATTTTTAGTTAATTCAGTTCAATTTAAAATATTATTATGTTTTTATACTACAAATAATATAAATTGATTTCATAAGGTTCATTTATAATTGTTTCGGATTATTAATATACTACACTAACTATTTTGTGTGTTTTCTATGTATATATGTGATAAAATATAGGTGTAACGTGTATTTTATATGTTTATGTGTATTTTAATTTTTTTCATTATTTTTCCCCCTATTATATTTGTAATATATATATATTATTGTTAGGACTGATTCTGAAATGGTTATTTGTTTTCTAGTGGACATTGTTAGCTTGTTAGATTAATATAGAATATTTCTTATTTAATTTTTTGGATTGGTTTAAGGGATTTTTTTATTTATATTATATTTAAAATAAATATTATGATAGAATATTGGTGTTAAAAACCATTATTGTATCATAATTCCAGAGATTTATAGTTCTAGTTTTAAAAATTGTTACTCGATATTCCATATAGTCATCTTTTTTTTAATTTTGGCCATATACCTATGCTCATAACTAGAACATAAAGGGTCATAAAAGCATCATTTAAAAATATAGTGATTTATGTTTTTCTACATTCACATTTTAATGATGTGCCTATAGGTTAATTCTGTGACAGTGTCATTTTTGCGGCTCAATGTTTAATGATTGGAAAAGTGGGTTTTCAAGAGCATATAAAACCCCAAAAAATGGTTTTTGATTTCATTTATATAGGTGATTGGGGGATTAAATTAGGTATTTTTATACTATATCTCTATTGAAAAATATTTTTACCACAATTTTTAGGTTTTTACTAATTTTTTATGTATTTTTCTAAAATAGATTGTTTATATCAATTCCTACTTTTTTTAAAGAGTGCTATTTGAGGATGTTATAATCACATATTATAAAATCCAAGGTATTTATAGAATAATACATTTTCATAACTATTAATATTTATTAATAATATATTCATTTTACGTTAATGGGGAGGCTTTTTCTGAAAGGGTACTTTACACACAACAACGGGTTTCTTCAAAATCTTACGTTGCACACAACATTGAGTTATACTAAAACATAATACAATAATATTATTATAATTTCAAAAGGTGGATAACTCTTTTATGTTTTATTGGTCAGAATGAATATAACTATCTACAAAAAGATTACAACAGTTTTTTTTGGATTATTTCATTTATTCAATAACATTTAGAGGGTTAAAATGAGACGAAATCAAATTTTAAGCATAAAATACTTCAATATTTTTAAATGGATGTTTTACCTCCTCTAAATGGATAACCATTTATAAACTAGTTTTTTTCACTTTTATATGTTCCATTTGAAAAAATAATCATCTTCTTTGAAATGGGACATCAATTTTTTTTGTTGAAATTTGATTTCATTCCTGATAAAATCCATGTTTTATGAAATATTGGAAAATAATGTATTTTAATTCAATACATCCTTTTCATATAATTTATCTATATAGATATATCACTCTTTTAATAGATTTTAATGTGTAATTCTATTATTTTTTATCATTTATTCTAATTTTCGTCATTTTATGTAATTTCACATAGAAATTAGACATAAAAACATGTCAATATTTGGATAGTTTTTACTTCTTAAAACTCACTTCCTGGTATTGACAATGGGAATTAATTTTAAATTAATTTCTTAAAACTCTATGTTTTAAATTTGAAAAAAAATGATTCCATATTTTTAATCAGAGGCCTCTAATTGTAAAAATTATACCCCTTTATTTTTTGAAATTATTAATAGTGACTTTAGTAATTATTTTTATTTACCATGTTTGAAGGGTAAACATGTAAATAAGGTTAAAAAATATTATAATAATATAATAATACCATTAAACATGTCCCAATCCTATTGGATAACATATTTTATACCATTATAATATTTTGGTCGATTTTAGGACCCCATGGGGCCACATGGGTGTGATAATAACATTTTATAATAATAATTTTAAAAAAAGAGAAATATAACATAAACATGTATCCCCTAACTAAAAAAATTCAATTTGGTTTATATAACTGATATCTTTGAAAGTAAATATAAATTTGAAATTGAAAAATATTTCCAACATCATAGTATTTTATTTTTTATTTCTAGACATTAAATAAATAAATTTATTTATGACACGATGATGATGCATTGATAACCTTATTAATGAAAGATTCAAATGAGTGATATTATAAATATTAAAATATTTGTAATTTAAAAAATTTATTCCATACATTAATTTGGTAGATGACGATGACATATTATCTTGGATTTAATTGTGTTTTTTATGTAATTTTTTTTATGAATTTAACAAACATCAATAACTAAATAGTGTCAAAATTGACAAAAATGAGTTTTTAAAACAAATAATATTTTTATTAAATGATATAATAGTCCTAATAATCTATAATTCAGCCAACTAACATATACAATGTTAAAATTTCATTAATGATCCACTTTTAATTCTATTTTAATTGTATAGTAACTATATTAAACATATATTATGAATATACAAGAAGACATGGAAAGTATTATTGTTTTTAATTCAGGGTTATTACTAAAAGAAATGGTTACTGTTGTGACCTGAACGTGTCTAAAACCATTTGGTTGAGAGGTTTTAGACACATAATCATATTATCCCCCAAATATATATCTTTTTAACTTTTATAATTCGAATATAATGTTTAGAAAAATAATATTTCAATGCTTTCCTAAAGTTTTCATCCTCCAATTTACAAAATAAAACCCCTTATACCCACTTACTCACACCACTCAATACCCCTGTCTCATTCAAATTTTGATCAAATAAAATCCCACTATTCCTCCCTTACTCATATAACCCTTTACTTGGAAATATGGATACTAAAAGAATCATTTTTGACCAAATCAAAATGAGTTACCCGATTTAGGAGCAATGTATTCTCTCAAGATCGTTTCATTTATACTCCTTCTCCAACCCCCTAACTCAAATTATTCGAAAACATTATAAAATCACTAGTATCCTAAATACACTATTTTTTTTATAAGTGTTGTAACTACACTTACACACACTTCCATAAAATTTATATAGAACGTATTGTATCTGTGTATGGAGAATTACTACCTCACGAAATAATGATTATTCTAATTTTCTTCTATATCCTCTCATGGTGTCCATTATGATAGAACAATATTTATTTATGAAATATATTATATTTATATTTTAAATATTCTTCTTTAATTTTTTATTTACAACATACATTTATTAATTCAATAATGTGTATATACGATAATTCCATTTGAGGAAATGTGGACTACCGCCCCTCAATGGGATATGACTCATTCATGTCATACAGGGAACGTATAAACGATGATGTTAATGAAATTATGTAACATATATATAACAATTATATTATACTGGGATTATATTATACATAGGTATCATTTATTTTTCAATCCATTAATTTGACAATGAAATGAAACTAACGTTAATGTGTTCGTACGACCTACCATCTCCAAGAACTGTGCTTTTCATTTCTTATCTCCAAATGTTATGGAATATTATAAATACATATATATTGGATATATATGATATTTATGTCATGAATAATATTATTTATATGATTTAATTTTTACTACATGGAAAATTTATATCAAACAATTACATTTTTTACTTAAGTACTGAATATCGACAATGTTTCTGATATGAAGTTAAATAATTATATAATTTTTCTAACATGGTAATAGGAGATATAAAAGAAATAATAAACTTGAAAATGGCTCTCATGAATGTATAAATTAACCTTATTTTTTATTTAGTAACATAACTATTATATGTGATGAGTGGAAATCAAGGTAAGGGAACTTCATAACCCAATTGCCACTCATTGGGTTTTATAGATACTTCAACGATAATATTATACAAATATTATGTGTGGAATAAATATTTACTTATTTATTTTGTAATTTATAATTCTTTTTTTGTGTATATACATCTCATACACATAATGACCCCATTGATAAATTGTTACACCATTGATATAAATTTTTTATGGGAAATCGAAACTCAATATCCATTCATTGAGTTAAATATTCATATCTTTGGTTTTGTTTTTACAAGAATTTTTTTAAATAACCTATGTTTAGTTTACATTGAGTATCCACATATATTTGGTGTATTTATATTTTGTACATATATTTATGTCATTGATTAATACTTAATCTAATGATACGATCTTTGCAAGGGACTTCATCTCAATCTCATTTCATTGAGGCATATTTTCATGTTATACACAAACTTCATCTAAATGGCGTATAATAAACCCCTTTTAATTTTAATTTATTTCCAAGGGAAGTTTTTTTCGATGAATTGTTTTACTAAATGAAAAAAATGAATGGTTTTAACATTTGTGGCGATAATGAATTCTCTTCTTCCCTAACTATTATTTTATATTTGGCATCCTCTATAAGCTTTGATGTTTTTGAAAAGAAAATAAATTTCTTCTTCTCTTTTAGTGTGTTTATGTATTGAAAATGGTTTTGAAATTGGATTTATTATTTCAATATCTTCAAATGACTTCTTGTGATTGAAAATGAAATTTGATGACAAAAATGTTGATAATTGTAATATTTCACATGTTATTATTACATAATTGTACATGAACATTTGATGGGTGGTTAAGTGATAAAATAAATACTGGTGGTTATGTGATAAACCAAATATGGGTGGTGCTATTATAAAATTTGGATGCGTGGTTATGTTATAATCTTCAATTCATTGGGTATGGAAGTCGGTCGTACGAAAATTCCCTCTAATGATATGTGTGGAAGTCGACCATATGATAATTTTTTTAAGTATGTTTATTCCCCAAGACACCTATATATATTTTATGTTGCTTTATATAGGGATTATGGTAATATTTTGGTTACAAAAGGTTAATCAATGGACTTTATTTTCTGTGATGTTTTTTCATTACTTCTTAATGGAGAAAAGTATTAATTTATGATAAATTTTTATGGTTGTTTTGTTTTCTCAAGAGTAATAGTTTTTATTATTTACTTTTTTCTTACTGATATTCTTATTCACATACCAAGTTTTTCAATGTTTTTCATAGTATTTAAATATGAATACAGTCTTGGATGAGATCAAGGAAAATTCATGTTGTTTATACGTGGAATGAACCGTGTTCCTTTTTTAAAAAATTATTTTGTAAACAAATCAGATAGTAAGTATAATTGTAAAATTTGTTATAATCAAGTTGATATGTATGATTTATGGCCTAATTCTCTAAATATCGATACCTGAAAAGTTCCTCAATGTTAATTAAACTCTAATTATTGACTTATCTCAATATTATGAATTGTTTAAGATCGGGGCCATATAGTTGGTATCGAATGATGGTTTTGAAAACATTAGAGATTATGATTTTTTCTAAAGAGTTCAGGATATCATCATGGATCTATAATTTTTAGGTATATCATAATTTCAATGTATTATCAATCCTTTTAGAGTATTCCTATTTAAATTTTTCAAGGTAATTAACTGTATTTTTGGTAACATTTTTTTGTGGTTGTTATGGCTTAGTAATTTTGTGGCTGAAAAATGAAAGTTATAGAATAACCTTTGAGGTTATGACATATTATAGTTATTTTTTAAAATTTTATCTCATAATGATAATGTTATACAAATTATAAAATATTTTTATGAAAAATGAAAACACAGTAGTCCATGTGGCGACCCATCACGTTATACAATGATGTGGGAATCGAACACAAAACTGGATTCACATTCGCTCTTTTAGGAACACTATATGACTATGGAAAATACAAAACTATTGGATTTCATGTGAGGAGTAATGGTTGAATTTTATTTTTTACGAATATATTTTTTTATTCTGGACATATAGATATTTTTTTTATTTATGAAAATTATTAAACTATGTTATTGAATATGTGATTAGGTAAATTAATTTTTTGTATGAGAAATTAACAGAGATTTATGTTATTTAGAGATAACTGTTAAAGATTATCTTAAAATATTATGGGATTAAATCCTTCTATTTTTTTATGTCAATCCTAGATAAGATTATTTTAATGAATTTTATTGAAAATAATATATTGACTGGAATTTTTTGAACTTTTGGTATTAATGGTGAATCATTGATATTACATGTAGTTTTTCTTTTTATAAAGGATTACTCTTTTTGGGAATTAAAATCTCAACTACTAACTAGTTTGGTTTTGTTTGATTCTTAAAGACCACAAAAATATATAGTTAATCTTTTATGGATTATTTGATTCTCTAGAAGTTGATTCTAGCACTTCATGTGTGAACAATTCATCTTGAATACTAATCATTTAGAGATATGATGAGTTTTTGGTAGAAATTTATTAAAGGATGAAATTGTACTTGTTAAGAAAGTATATTCCCTTATGATGTTATTATGAGTAGTAATAGAATTAAAAATTTTTTAGAAAAGGATCCTAAAACAAAAACTATATCTTATATTTTTAAATAATGAGAAAAAACCTTTTAAAAAGTTATGTATTTATGTTTTTTTGATTATTAACATTCTCCTCATCATGTTTTCTATAACACTCTATTAGAACAACATTGTTAGTTTTCTCTTCCATATAATTGTTTTTCTATATGGAACCCTAGAATTTTTTATCTCATGTGTCATTTTTTACTTCTCATTAATTATTTTAAACTAGATTATTTATCGACACTTTTTATGAAGTGGGATTTGAGTGAAATCACCATGCCAAATTTTAAAACTGTGAGGATGCAAATTCCAAATGGGGAGAAGGTTGTAACATCCCATGTATTTATAGAATAATATATTTTCATTTCTATTAATATTTATGAATAAGATATTAATTTTATTTTAAATGGTATTCTTTGTTTGAAATCATACTCGACATCCAATAATGGTTTTCATCGAGATCATACGCTGCACACAACGTTGAGTTTTACAAAAAAATATCAAATTAATATTATTATTATTTTAAATTGTCTTTAACACATATCCACTGTATTAAAGGTAATAAAAAAACTAAATGAAATATCAGTATACATTTTTTTAAATGTTTTTACATTTATCCAATAAATTTTAGAGTCTTAAAATGAGAATGAATCCAATTTTAAGCATAAAATACTCTAATATTTTTAAAAGGCCGTTTTACCGCCTTTTGATGCATACCCTTTTTTAAATCTATTTTTTATCATGTTTACATTTTATATTTTCAAAAATAAACTTCTTCTTTAGAATAGGGACATAAAAATTTACTTTGGATGAAATTTTGGTTATTTTATAAAAAAATCCATATTTTAATGAATAGTGAAAATAATGCATTTTAATTCAAAACACCATTTTCATCTAATTTATTTAAATAGATAAATTTTTATTTAAATTTGTTTTAAAGTATATTTGGATTAGGTTTTTATAATTTAATCTAATTTCATTAATTTGTCGTAATTTCACATTAAAATTTGATATAAACACGTGTCAATCATTTGTCAGCTCTTACTTCCAAAACACCAGCTTCTTGTTTTTGACAACAGGAATTAATTTTAAATTAATTCTTGAAGCTTTTGTGTTTTTAATTTGAAAAAATGGATTCTATAATTATAATCAGAAATTTTCAAATTTTTTAAATAGTTTCCATTCATTTTAGTACATTATGAATTGTAACTTCAACAATTATTTCAATTTACCATGGTTAAAGGGAAAAACAAGTAAATAAGGGTAAACAATAATATTAAAATATAATAAAACTACCCTAAAACGCATCCTAATCCTATTGGATGAGAAGTTTCCGTCCATGATCTTCCTTGGGTCGATTTTAGGACCCCATGGATCCACATGGATTTGATAATGACATTTTATAATATTTATTTTAATGAAAATGGAAATACCACATAAACATGTATCCCCTGACTAAATTTTTTTTAATTTGGTTTATATAATGATATCATCAAATATAAAAAGACATTAGGAATATAAATAAATTTCATACATAATATTAGTTTTTTTATAATTTTTATACATTATATTTATTTATTTATTTATGACACAATGACGATTCAATGATTACCTAATTAATGAATGATTCAAATGAATGATATTATAAATATTAAAATAAATGTAATTTTAACATCTTGATGCCATAAAAACTTTTAGTAATTAATAGGAAATATTATATTTGAGTTAATTATTTTGGTGTAAAGGAATAAAATTTTTAGGACATTAACAAAAATGATTTACTAAATAGTGTCAATATTTACATAAATGAATTTTAAAAGAAATACTATTTTAATTAAATGATATAATAGTCATCAAAATCCAAGATTTGTCCAACTGAAATATATAATGTTAAAAAAACTCATTAATTATCTACTTGTGGGACTCTTGACAATTTATTGTAACTATAGTAACCATATATTATGAAAATATATGAACAAATGGTAAAAGGTAATGTTTTTATCAAATGGTTAAAGCTAAAATATAAGGATTGTTTTTGCGACCTAAATTTGTCAAAACAACAATTATTTTAGAGTATGTAGACCCATTTTAATCTTATCCATGAAAAATATCATTTTTTTAACTTTTATAATTTGATAATAAATTTATAGTAAAATAATATTAAAATATTTCTATTATGTCCCTCCTCCCTCTTACAAAAGACCACCACCTATGCACCCTTACTCACACCTCTAAAGCATTTTTTCTCATCCAAATTCCACTTGAATAATATCCCAGAAACCATCCCTTACTCTTATAATCATTACCATGGAAAAATGGCAACTCAAAGAGTCATTTTGGCTCAAATGAATAGGAGTTACGTGATTTTGAGGTAACATGTTCTCTCAAGCTCCTTTCATTAATTTTCCTTCTCCAACCACATAAAATCTATTTATTCCCTTATTTTATAACAATAACAGTATCATAAATATAAAAAGTAAATTTTAATTTTAATTTTTCAACCTACACTTAAACGAAACTCTATCTAATGGATGTGGAACAAATTGTTTTTGTTTGTGGTGAACAACTTTCCTCACAAATTGACGATCGTTCAAATTTTATCCTACCAGCTCTCAGGGTATACATTATTATGGCACTATATTTATATGTGATATATATTATATTTCTATTTTCTCTATTCATATATAATTTTTATTTACAACATAAATTTATGATTTCCATAATGTGTAAATATGATAATTTTATTTTTGGAAATGTGGACTACAACCCCCTCAATGTTATATGTCTCATTCATGCAATAAATTGAATGTATAATGTATGGAGTTAATGAAATTATGTAACATATATAATGTAGATATTATTATGGTATTACACTATTATTTTGTATCATTTTGTTTTCATTTCATTAATTTGACAATGAAATGAAAGTAAAATTCCTAGGTATGTATGGCCTACCGTCCCCATGAACGGTGCATTTAATTTCATATCTCCAAATGTTATAGACTATTATAAATACAAATATAATGGGTATACATGATATTTAGATCAGGAATAATATTCTTTATGTGATTTAATTTTTACTACATGGACAATTTACATTAAAACATTTTTGTTTTCGACTCATGTACCGAATATTGACAAAGTGTCAGATATGAACTCAAATAATTATTTAATTTTTATAACATGATAATATATGATATAAAAGGAATAATGAACATTAAAATATTCTAATTTAAGTAAAAATTAATGTAATTTTTTATTCTGGAACATAACGATTGTACATAATGATTAAGACTCAAATTAAGGGAACTTCTTAACCAAATTTCCACTTGTTGGGTTTTATGAATAATTAATTGATTATATTATTCCAATATTATGTGTGGACACACTATTTACTTATTTATTCTGTAATTTCAACTTATCTTTGTGTGTATAAATATTTTCTACACGTAATCACCAAATTGATAAATTCTCACATCATTGATATGAATTTTTTCAGGGAAATATTAACTCAATCTCCATTAATTGAGTTAAATATCCATGTCATTGGTTTTATTTTTACAAGAATATGTGTGAATGACCTATGATTGTTTTACAAATAATATCCACTTATATTGGGTGTATTTATATTTTCACACATATTAATATCATTGATTTATCCTTATCAAATGTTAAGATCTTTGTAAGGGAATTTGTCTCAATCTCCATTCATTAAGGCATATTTTGATAGTATACACCACTTTATTTTATTCAGTTTATAATAAAACTCTTTGACATTAAATTTAATTCCATGAAAATATTTTTTCTATGATTCATTTTAATAAATGAAAAAAGGAATGATTTTAACATTTGAGGCTACAAAAACTCCTTATCTACCGTAACTGTTGTTTGATATTTGGGTTCCTCTATAAGCGTTAATGTTTTTTTAAAAGAAATCCCATATTATATTTTTGGCTGTTTTGGTATTGAAAATGGTTTTGATAGTGGATTTACATTTTCAATATCTAGAAATACTTTCTTGTGTTTCAAATGAGATTTTATGTTTAAAATAAAGATAATTTCAATCTTTTACGTGTTATTATTAAATAAGGATACTTGGATATCTGAAAGGTGGTTACAAAGTAAACTATATACAGGTGGTTAAATGATAAATCAAACATAGGAGGTTCTGTGGTAAACCATTGATGGATGGTTATTTTATAACCTCCAATGCATTGGGTATGGTAGTCAACTGAATGTCTATTCCATTTCAGGATATGTGCGGAAGTTGACCGTATGGTTATTCCATTTATGTATGTTTATTTTATAACTTACGATTATTTGTTATATGTATCTTTCTATGTACTTTATGGTAATATTTTTCATACAAAAAGGGTAATAAATGAACTTATTTTCGATGAATTTTTTTCTACTTTTTAAAGTTGAAAAGTATTACATTTATGATCAAATATTCATGGATTACATGTTATTTTCAAGACTAATAGTTTAAGTTATTTATTTATCCCTTAATGAATTTTTTTCTAATACCATGTATTCAAATGTTTATCACATAACATAATGAATAACAGATTCATGGATAGGATCAAGGAAAAGTCATTCTGTTTAAACATTCCCGGAACCTTGTTTCTTTTTAAAAAGGTTTTGTTTTATAATAAAATTGGATAGTGAGTATAAATTTCTCCTTTGTAAAAATAAATTTTATATGCATGAGGTAGGACCCAATTCTATGATACTCTAAACCTAAAAAGATCCTCATAGTGAATTATAGTGAAATTACTGACTTATCTCAAGATTATGTAATGTTAGGCTGTGGAATTATATATATTTTCTTAGATTGACTTATATATGTGATGAAAGGTAAGTGTTATACACTCTAAATATCTATTTATGATCATGGATGTGATTATATTGACTTATATATGTTATCCAAGGTAATGACTGTCCACTCTACATATCTATTTATTTTGACCTCACAAGGATTGTGAATTTTTTCTAAAATAAATAAATTAAATAGATTTTTGGTAATTATGAAGATGTGATTGTCTCTTTAAAATTAATTTTTAGGGTTTATTAAATATTCCACTAATATACGATTGATATATTTAGGTATTTTAAATTAACCAATGTTTTTCTCAAAGAATGAATTCATGTGTTTTTGAATTTTAATATTTATGGAAAATCTTGTAATTTTTTTGAGGGGATAAAATATGTGTTTTGATACTAATGGTTTAGATAACACCTATTTTTTCATGGTATTTTGGTTTTTTATAATTTATTAGGACTAATTTATATGAGCAGTTCTCAAATGAGGTTTTTCATTTGACCTCAAATGTGCTACAAATTATGTATGTGTTCGCCAACTAGAAGTGAGGGTTTAAAAATTTCATGTGAGGATGCGACAGTCTCAGTATCATCCAAATTATAATAACTGGAATCAAGAAAAACAATAAGAATTATAACATAAATAACATCTGATGGATTTACAACAAAATTCACATCAGAACTAATAAAACAATGCTACAAAAATATGTACACATACAGACATTTAGTCATACAAAAATGAAGGAACAACAAATAATTTATTATATAAAATACAAGAAACCGATGATTAATAAAATAAAAAGAAATCTAGATATAATCATTAACATCACCTCAGACCCATCCTCACATTCCCTTTGTGCTCTGTAAGCTCATCCACATATATTAGGTCTATCTCTTAGACCATATTTCTTACCATAAGGACTTCATGTGTTGCAAGGAGTCCATAAAGTGACTGATAATAAAACATATTATTCCACCACTAATGGTGTCCCTTATAAGAACCATTATGTATGTGAATACTTATACTGAAATAAAACTAATGTAAACAATACATGCATAAAACTGTTCTGTATTTGGTGCTTATAAAGCCACCTTAATGATCATTACATATCTCTTTAATCAACTGTTGGTTATGGTCTATCCATGGTACTACTTCAATATCAGATACTCCCTATTTTGATTAAATCGTCACATTTTTGTGATGAAATAAGTTCAACAAAGAAACAAACACACATTCAGGGGGAATGTAATCCTCACCTAACATGTCCAATAATCTCTGGAGGTATCATATCCTCCCTATATCACCTCATTTTATAAAGAATAACAACAAATTTATATCACCCTATAGTGAGAAATACATACCACCTAAAAACATCTCTAGGGGGAACACATAAATATATAATTACCCATCCTATGGGAACACATCCCACCTATATATATATATATATATATATATATCTAAGGGGAAGTACATCCCACTGGAAACATCCCTCAAGACAATGTTCATCACTCAAGGAACAATATCTGAGGGGTAAGAAGTCCCAATGGAAACATCCCTCTCGGGGATGTATATCCCACTTCACCACTTATCCATGGGGTAGAATATCCCATTTGAAAAATTCCTTAGTGGATATTAAATCCCACACAACCATATATCACAGAAGAAGTAAATCATATTCTCAACATCCATCGTGAGGAAATACATCCACCAAGCCATGTATCATAGGTTGGTATTACCCCCCAACTATATATAAAACAATATCATTATATTCAATATGCTATCCCAAACTATTAATATGAGATATAAATTCCCTCTAAAATACATTCCACACCACAATATCCTAGGATTGAACATTTCTCATAATAGACTTAGTAAAATGTAACGAACATCCCACATAAAAATATTACTACATACCACTAGCTTGAAGGCATTCAAACTAAGATGTCAAGCACTGTAATATTCATTAGATGTGGAAATGGGGTATCACATATAACATGAAATAAAAAATGTTATATCAATGATCACTTGATATATAACCCTACTATACACAACTATACCAATTGTATGTAGTTCATTAACATGGGAATTAGTTCATCTAAACCCATCCCATTAACTATGTCACTCACAACCATAGCATAACATGCCTAGTATCATACACAAATATAATACGTAACTTATAAAATATTGATAATAGTTATAGCTTACCATTATTCTGAATTATTTTCCATCATTACACACATTATTCCCATGTCTCATTATAATGGAAAATAGTTGACTTATCCAAACTAACACATCAGCTTTCCATAATGAAACCTACATAATGTTACATCACAATACTCACCGACTAATATATGTATATGGAAACCCCTCATTATTCTATTCATGAAGAATATAAATACTTTCCATTGTCAATATCACCTTTAGAAACCAGATGTCCATCACATCCAGTTCAAGGAGACTATCACAGTAAAGATATCCTCAACTCATTACATAATAAGTGAGATAAGACAATTTTTTCTGGCATAGGTCATTATCCAATGTCTTCTCATTCCAAGAGTCAAATATCTTACTTAACAAAAATATGTACACTCACTAATACCATCGCCTCAATTGATCACCACATACACTAAACAAGACCTCTCAAGGTTAATTGAGTATTATAATCATGCTATAAAAACACTCTATCTTAGAATTCCTTTTTATTCATCCCATAAACATTGAAAAAATAGTCATTAATTACTATATAATAACCATGAAACACTCAAATACATTAAAATGTCTAACGAAATTCATTAGACTCACATGCATAGGAGGAACCACCCATAACCCCTACTAGGGTCACTTACACCTTCGTTACCATTATTATTATCCATGTAATATATATATATATATATATATCACATATAATGAGGTAATATTATTCATCGCCTATATAAAATATAGAGTTATTACAATTAGATTATATATGTTATACCATAACTTTTTTGACATCATAGATGTTGATGCCACTAAACAGCGCCCCAGGCCTAGTTGGTCACATGACCTCCAGAGAATATCCCTAAATTCTAGATAATTATGAATAGAATTAAGGGAATTTTGTGTGTATAAGGGGATACTATTCCCTCTTCAACATAGTGTGGGTTAGTGGATATTAAATATAAGAAGAAAACAACATAAAAAAATATAGATGAAATAACATAAGCAGATATAAACAACAAAGAAATAACCATTCCAATAATAACTAGATCATATACAAAATGATGGTTAAATATAACATGTATCTATAAATCATGAAAACATGGTTACATTAAGAAAGTATTGTTACTCTAAAAAAGGTACAAAAATGACCAATAGTATATCCAACATACCAATCTCCAACCCAGTCATCTACTACCATCTTCATCCTATGTCTTGTAAGAAATCGTGCATCCATAAGAGCAGTCTTTACATTGGCATCACAAACAAGAATTTAGTCTCTTTGAGTATCGAACGGTGACCCAAATATGGTGTTAGATACAATCCCAACAGGTAACCACCCAATTTTTTATTACTCTCCAGTCATGTATACAATATCATAGTGTGTAGTTACCATTAGTAATGAAGTGATAGTGATTATTAATGGGTTGTATCTAGTTCCTGGAAGGAATCAGGCATTACACATCCTGCTTCATCCTATTCCATAATATCTCTTATATGGTATCGAGGTTTCAATTACCATTATTACATTTGGAGGGGATTTTATGACCAGTGTCAGAAAAATATCACATGGGACCCCATTCTCATATCCCAAGGGAAGCCTTCCAATTTTACAACTATATCACAATGGATGCTATGCACATATCACAATTGTACCATCAGGGAGGTTTTGTCCATGTTACAAAATTATCACAATGGATGTCAAAACCATATCACAAGGGACACTACACGAATATCATAAGAGACACCATGTCCATTTATATATAATTACGGTCACCATATATGTTCATAATTATAAATAAAAAGGGATGACAAACCCTTATATATTTAATTAGGGTGACTATAACCAATCATAAATAGAATGAATAAGGTTCGTCCTTCCCAATTTTATATATAAATCCTAGGGGTCATCATGCCTAATTGGTTTAGTAAACTCATAAGGGTCACTTATCCCTTTCCTGGTAATTCTCAAGGGTCTTCATGCCTGTTTAGTTTATTATAATGGGTTTTCAGGACCAATTAGATCATAAGATATTTGAATAATTCACGGGTTTTGGGAGATCCAAAAGTTAATTCCCCACTCGTTACATTCGATGATTAATTAGGGTGAAATTGTAGTTCTATTTAATAATGTGATGTGGGATCACCACTCAATTTAATTGAACTATTTTTAATTGAGAAGGGACCTCTCTATGCTATTCTACTATTCATATTCCCTATTAACATGGTATCATCACTTCAAATAAATTCCAAACACACCATTTGGTGTTTTGGGGATAAATATCAGGGTTTAATTAGGAGAATAAGTGGAAACACTCAAAGGGATGGATCCAATGAAGGTATTCAATTTCAAATGGTATGAAATGATAGTGGTTTCTAAAACAAACATCCAATTTGAGGAAGTTGTAAATTATGAGCAACACATAGTGAAAAATGAGTGAAATACACTATAACATGTTCTAAAACCTAAAAAACAAGAAGAATAATTTATAAATCACTTACCTCATACTTGTACGACTCTCCTCATCCATTATGAGCCTCTAGTTCAGCATGGATTGAAAGAGATATGAATAACATACCAAAAACATAATAATACGAAATATGATCCAATATCTAACTAGAATTATTGATAGAATGATGAATGAAAATTTCTCTATATGAATAAAGATCTAACCAATAAACATCTAATTTTATTATCGATGATTGAAATAGAGTTCATATGGTGACCTGGGATCAAAACCAAGGAAATATCTTCAAAAGGATTCCAAAATGGGAGATTGGAGGGTGATTTCTACTGGAATTAAAATTAGAATAATGGGTGTTTTTAAAATATATTTTATGTCCAAAACCATAAAATTAATCAAAACATTATCTTCACATGGTTTTTCTGAATAGAGAGCCAAAATATACACCAACCGTGCACTATCTATTGTAGGGAGGGGGAAACATTATACTGTTTGGCTTCAAAATTAGAGAAAATATCTGCTAACTATGAAAAACTCCACTTCAACATTTATATAGTTTTCATCAAAGATTTTCATCCCCTAGAACCTGGTAAGGGAAACACTACCCCACATTCCACCCCACGGTCTAGCTCCACATTGTTCTAAGTAACCATTCCACTTCTCTCACTCGGTTTCTCCTAACCATGCATCCAATCTTTTTTTCATACTAAATGGGGTTCTAACCACTGAAAATCCTCAAGCACCACCATAAACCATCAAAAATTGATTTTTCATCCACATTAGGTCTAAAATATGGAAGTACAACAAAAGGATTTTCACATGAGGTAAAAAATGGGTTCATACAATCCTCCCCCTAAAAAGAAATCATCCCTGGAATCTCCTTCCAGGGGTGAAAAAACATCATCAGAGAACAACTATGATCACTATGTATTTACATCGGCCTCTATTTCCAAAGTCTCATCTTATAACTGAATGTGCTTTCATAGCAGTCATAGTAAAGGGAATGATTGGCCTCAAAGAGCCTCCATGCTCTATTCAATGATGTGTATAACATACACCTAAAAGGATTCACCAGTATCATCCTTGGGATAAAAATTATGAGATGGGTCGGTATTATATTAGAAAATCATTATATGTAGAAGATGTCGTGAAAGTCATAATACCTCTGTTGTCAAAGAAACTAATAAGAAACCATCCCGACCCTCTCTAGAATATCAATCAGATCAAGAAGGAGTAGTGTTGGATTCCCATGACTTTGTATCCACCTATTCCCAAGTGTTTGTGATATCTACAGGAATATGAGATCCTAGTCCTAAAACTCTGGAGGACATCAACAGCAATCGACATATGATTTATTTCTAGATTGAGTAGTATAAATCCACATCCTGGTCAGTTTAGCCGGCTCTAAAGTCTCTTAAATGATATAAGGACCCAATAGTGTTATTTCTCCTACCGATAACCAGTATATGGGTTAATGTAATAGTCTTCCATTTAGGTCCTCATAGGGATCCATCTATATTTTTTTATAAATATTATTGTAGGAAAACTAGATGAGAGTGATATGATTCTCCCAATATCTACCAAGGTCATAGATGCATTCTTAGAGCATATCCGATGAAACTTGTGTAGTATTTTCTGAATGAACATCGGTCTTATGGTGAAAAAATGATCTCCAAATCATCGTCATACCCATAGCCTTATGTGACACATTCAAAAAACAATATGTAAAATGATAATCCTTATATGAATCAATATTGAGAGGTACCATACACATTCATATTATCTCATAGACATCTAATATTACCATCTCATCAACTAATAAAATCTATCATATAGGCTTTAAGTGGGTTTCCTTTGTTGTTATTTCAATGGAACCCAAAACAAGGTCACTACCATGAGGAGAAATCCAGAATTTGATGAAAAAATCATCACAACATCTTCCATTTTACATTCATGAACCTATAATGGATGTAGAAATCTAGTAGGTCACTAATGTTCTACTTTCACCTGCTAAATAGTGTAGCACATAGTTATAAAACCTTATAGCTAATCCTTGGCCACCAATTTTGTTGGTGCATATCATGACACATCTTGAAGACACCTGGGTGTGCAACCCAATATGAAGTTGGAAACACATGCATAAAATATTCACTCATATCTATGGGAACCTAGATATTCCCATGTATATATAGTATATTGTCATCATTGACAGTCCAATATGGAGGTAGTTCATTACCATCATTATTTTCTCATAGGATCAAGCCATATAGATCTGGAAACTACCAAATATTCTCCCTCTCCAAATGCGAAGAGGATACTGATAGGGATGTATGTATTGACTCTCCAAGATAGTCCCAAACCTCTATATAAATATAAAAATTCAGATCCATAATCTTTCTTTCAATAATGTCCACCAGAACATCATGTGTATGGGTCCTTCAACTCTGAGCATCAGCAATAGCATTGCCTTTTCTAGGAATATGGGCTAGTTTGAAGTCAAATGATTGTAGATATTCAACACATCTTCACATCCTGATATTTAATTCATATGATGTAAATATATACCTAAGGCTCTCATGGTCAATAAATACTGAAAAAATTTATCACAAAAGGTAACACCTATAAATGCTGATATCTTGTACAATAGCTTCCAACTTGAGATCATGTATTTTTTAATTCCGATCAAAAGACCTCATCTATTGTAAACCATACACAACAACTCTATCTTCCTATATGAGAACTATTCAAAGTATAATACATGATGCATTATAATATAATGTATAGAACCCTCCCATATCTTGTAGAATTTGGATCGGTACTACATACAGTATCCCTTTTTACTTTTGAAAGTCCTTCTCATATGCTTCTGACCATAGGAACTTTACTCACATCATTGTAAGACAAGTAAGAGGAGTAGCAAGGCATGGGAAGTCATATATATATAAAATGAATTAACTAGATATCCCTAATAATCATTTTAGGTTAAAGATTATTTTGAGATTACACAATGTAAACCAAACTCTCACCTTCCTATTGTCAACTAAAACTCCTTCCTCTAAAATAATGTGACCCTAGAAGTGTATCTAGTTGATCCGGAATGGAAATTTACTGAGATTAGATTTAATATGGTTCTCTCCCAATGTATTATAAATAATCCCAATAAGAGTTGTGTGGTCTCTTTGAGTATGAGAATACACTAATATTTAATCTATTTATACCATGACATTGGAATTCAGATAGGGATGGAGAACCCTATTCATCAAGACAATGATGATAGTGGGAATTTTCATAAGACAGAATTTCCTCAGACGATAATAATATTATCTAAATAAACTATTGAAATTCATACATGGAATATCTGAAGTCTTAAATTGTGCATGATGATATCTTGATCTTATGTTGATTTTTAAAATAACCTCACTCCTACGAGATAGTAAAAATGATCATATATGTGAGGTAAAGGATACCATTTTTTCAATATAATCTTATTTATCTTTGTATAATACACACAAAGCCTATGGGTTTCATCCACCATCTTGGCAAAAGGATTTTTGTACCATAGGGAGAAGTAATGGGTCACATTAATCCCTTTGCATCTAAATACTCATGCTACCTCTTATGATCCTGTAATTCATTAGTATTCATACTGGTGCAGCTCTAGTAACTAGGTTGATAGTAAAATCTAACTCCATATCATGAGGTAGCCTTGAAATATTTTTGGGGAATACCTCCTTGAATCAATAAACCATAGAAGGCAACTCAATGTTATATAGTCCATGATCGTTCAAGTAAAGGATAGTGATCTGGGTGGAAACTCCACCTAGCCCATGATTCTCTAGTCAATCTCTACATGCATGGAATTCCCACTGGCCATTGTGAATATGTGAACATCCCTATGGTAGAAAAAAATGAAAACCTATGGTGATAAAAAACCACATAGTAATGATAGGGACCCAACCGGTACATCTTGATAATGACATCAAAGAAGGTTATCTCGAGGAAAAATAGGTTCTAAAACTAACTACAGTTTCATGCCTCAAGAGGAGTGTCCTTTAACAGGTGTAAACCCTCTAATCACATACCCAAAATGTGTATCTTTCATTACTATACCACAAGAGTACTCAACATGAAGTATGAGACTCTTCACAATTGGAATATATAAAGTGTAATAAAATTCACTTATTACATGTATGGGATAAAATATATTATAAGAAACTAGAATTTTATATCATATAGAAAATGGTCTGGTGTCCTGTTCCTTTGGTACAGGCTACACTAAATAGATGTAGACTAATCCCCAACCTTATGTAATAACATGACTACTTGGAGAAGTCCCACTCTGTTGGCACGGAAATTACGATTTATGCATACCATATCAATTATCTCCACCTCTATCTGTATGACCAGTAGTACACCATCTACCTTCATGGAGAGGTGTTACTGACCCTATTACGATGTTGAAGCCAACACATATCCACTTCCACAAAAAAGATGGTACGGTCTTAAATAAATGTTATAGATTCCCCAATCTTCCACAGCCCCAACTCTCGATGGGGACTTAAGGACACTGGGTAATCTTTTGGAAAATCTTCTCAAACTGATGACATACAACGTAACTGTAAATGGGTGGAAACTAGCTTCCCCTTCTCACACGCATGGTCTCAATGGGTTGTTTTCAACCACTAGAAGAACCAAAATTATATCTAGGCCTTGAACTGTCCTAGATCACACTATTTTATTTCCTCGGGTTCTGCTCAGTGATAAGGGGAAGGTTCACTATATTAGATATGGTAGTAAAAAGAAAAACGTTAACAAGAAAATGAATTGGATGACTCATACCATCCCGGAATTATTGCGCTTTAGTTGGATGAACAGTGGTATAGATAGGCACAAAGCGTTGAAGCTATATAAAATAATATAAATATTCAACCACTCTCATCAAACCCACCTGAATGTTCCTAAATTATCTATAATGATCCGCCCTTATAGGCATAGTGAATATGTAATCAAAGAAGATCAATTTTATGTCCCTCCAGGTCACTTCTCAATATTGACCATACTGATTTAGAATAACTCACTAGTGTTTGGTGGATCCTCATTGAATATACTTATAGAGTTTAAATTTCATCATAGGAGGAATATCTAGATGATCAAATATATAAAACAGAGTATCGAGCTAGTTCTCTATAACGCATGGTTCTACATCCCTATAAAAAATGGATGGATGTTGTTGTAGGAACTCTCGAGTCAACTCTCTCATAGAAGGGGAGGATCATGGTGCTCCATGTATCATCTACAAATGTTATATAAAATTTATTCAAAACCATAAATCATAACCCTCTTTGGTAATAGTAATATGTTTTACTAATGGAGGTATAGGTGGCAGATCACAGACCACCACCTCATGGGAATGTTCTTCACTACCTTCATGGAGTACGAATTGATGAAGTTGTGGTGGGAGTTTTCTTCAATTTCCAAACACACACCTCAAATAGTATTCGATACAAAAAACATCGGTTGATATAGATGTATTAGTGGTTCAAGGACTTTGTTTGAAATTTTCACACCCCTCTTCCATCTCAAGGAGCTCAGTCTGGGTGATAAGACGCATATATCGAACAATAGAGAGGCTACATATTTCCCACAATTAATGAATGGAATTGTTCGAGAAATGTTCTTCGTAATTTAAATTTAAATTTATTTTATAATTACATTACAAGTATATTCAAATGGTTCAACCAAATTGTTCACCAATTCTGATTCATAAGGGCCCATACACCCTATGAACCGAATCTGGGCACCTAGTCAATCCATACCATAACATGTTCTAGTCCATCCGACCAATGTTCGATGACCCAACATGCCATTTTTTGGTGATTTGGGTGCTTACTATAGAATATACAATAAAACATGGTTATTTTATAGTAGTAACACTAAGTATCAACTACTTTTTCTAAAACCCCTGAAATAATAATTAGAAAATAAAATTTTAATTATAAAATAGTCAATGGAATCGATGAAATCATAGCCAATGCAATCCCATGATGTTGTAATATGACATAGTGTATAAATGCAATGTGATTTTTCTTTCAGGATTCCTAATATGATACATGATCAATGATTCATTTCCATCATCTAATTTTTATAAGGATATAATATAAATCTCAATAGAATCCATATTAATGTCAAAACATATGTGCATCACCAACATGTTGAATCATATTAATTGAAATATGGGAAAAGAAAAAAAAATAATATCTATTAAAGTACATTTGGATTTTCTATATACAAGGGTTAGATATTCCAATGAAAAACACATTACAAAACTCCATAACCATCATAATCTATTTTATATTGTCTCAACTATTATGATATATAAAAACCACTGATAGAACATTGTGATATCCTGGACCAAGATGCCACAAAATAGTTCCATATACCTGGTTGGCCTCATGGACTCATTCTCATCTATCCATGAACTGGAGACTATAGACTAGTAGTGAGGGCCTTAGGTGTATCCTTGGGGATATTATTCTCTCAACACCATAGTGTAGATTAGCGATTAAGTAATATAATAGGTAAATAGATGAAACTATAAATAGATAGAACATCAAAAGAAGATATAAACAACCAATCAATAAAAATTCTGATAATAATTGGATCATATACGGAAGGATGGTAATATATGTAATGTATCTATAAATTAAGAAAATATGGCTACAATCAGCAAGAAACATTACTATACAAATGGTAAAAAAATGTAAAAAAATTTGATCTACCATCCGGATCTCTATCCAAATCATTTGCTTCCAAATCCATCCTATTTCATGAAAGAATTCATGCATCCACAAGATTGCACATTCCCTTATCTACACCTACATGCATGTAGTCTTTTTTGGTACCCAGCGGTAGCTTGACCGTGGTGTGATATAAAATCCCAATAGGTAACCACCAAAATGTATATAACTACCCAATCTTGTATAAAATATGGAATTGTTTAGATACAATAAGTAAAGTAGTGATAATAACTATAAATGGGTTGGCTATGGTCCATTAAATTTAGAAAGGATGACACTACATTCTTCAGACTATGCTATAATAACTCTGATATAGTATCGAGGGTAATAATTCCCCTTATCACATTTTTAATGGACAATATAAATAGTATCATAGAATTATCAAAAGGGATACTATGCCCGTATCACAAGGGATTCCATGCTCATATCACAATTATAAATAAAAGGAACTCCATTCCAATATCACAATATTATCATAAGGGATGACAATATCGTATCACAATTGTATCAAAAGGGAATCCATTCCTATATTACAAGGGATTTCATTCCCACTTATATATAATTATGGTCTCCATGCCCATTCAAAATTATAAAGAAGAACATACACCATATCATTTTATATATATAATTAGGGTCTCTATCCACATTCATAATTATAATTACAAAGGGACTCCATGACCACTTTTATATATACATAATAGGGTTTATCATTCCCAATTGGGTTAATAAATACATTGTTGTCATCTTTCCCATCCACGGTAATTCACAAGGGTCATTATTCCTAGTCAGTTTATTATAAAGGGTCTTCATGAGTGTTTAATTCATAATATATTACAATTAGTAATGTATTTATGAAGAGCTTATAGTTATTTCCCAACTCATTGCATTCAATGTTTGTGAGGGTGTAGCGATAACTCTATTTAACAAAGTGAATTTTTCTCACCACTCACTTCAATTTAACTATTTATAATTGACAAGGGCACTAACCATGCTATGCCGTCACACTTTTTCCATATTAATATGGTATGATCAATTAAAATAAAGTCTAAAAACAACATTAGGTATTTTGGGAATAAATATAATGTTCTAATTAAGAATATGAGTCAGAAAACCCAGTGGGGTGGTTTCAATGATGATATTCTATATCAAAGGGTCTAATAATGTCAGTGAGTTCTAATAAATACAACCAATTTAATGAATTTAAAAATTAGGATAAATTCATAGTGAAACTAATTTCTAGAATAATTATTCATATTATAAAATAAAAAACATGAGGAAATATTTATTGACTGCCTACAACGTACTAGTATGACTCTCCCCATCTAGTATCAATAATTAGTTCGGACTATATTGGAAAATATGTGTAGAATGGACCTACGCCTTTAAAATAGGGCCAATGAGTTTCTATATAAATAGGATTTTCGATAGAAGTAATAATGAAAAGCATCTTAATAAGAATTAAGATCATACTGATGCACATCCCACATGATGATCGGTGATCGAATCAGAGTTCAAGAGGTTTTTCTTGATCAAATCCTATGAAAGAAATTAAAAGTACCTAAAAAATAAAGGAATAGAGGGAGATATATATAGGAACAAAAATTTAAAAAATGGGTGTTTTAAAAAAAAGTTAAGGTAAAACCCAAAAAATCACCCAAAAAGTAGGGATTGCATCATTAGGATGCATGGTTGGCTAAACTCTACACTAGCCACGTGCCATCTACTGTAGAGTGGGGGAACATGAAATGGTTATACCGTAATGTAAGGGAAGCATGACCCACTGTAAAAAACTCTTTTTCCACATGTCTATAGTTTTTTTGACTCCCGTGAGGCCCCTTGTGCATGGTTTGAGAAAAAAGAGTTCCCCATTAAACCCCATTATCCAACTTTACACAGTTAGAAGTAACAGTGCATCCAGGCTTGTACAGTTTCTCCTAACCATGAGGATAGTACATTTTTCATACGAGATGAGATTTCGATCTCCAAACAATCCTCGGACACCCCTGAAACCTTCACAAACTCATTAGACATCTGTATTATGTCTGAAATAATTAATTAGAACAAATTCTAATGGATTAGTACATGAGGTAAAAACAAATTTCATAGAATATCTAACTCACATTAACTATTCTCATTCCACAAATCGAAAAAACATCAAGAAATTACATTAATTATTTGTAAAAAATATAATTAATTAACAAAATTAATCCTATAATTAACTCCTTATGAATAGTTGAAAATATCTCGCAAGATTTCATAGTGATGATAACACCTCATCCATTTGAGTGAAAGCCACAACCAGTACATCCTAGAGATTAAAAAGACTAAATTCGTAACCTTGTACATTAATTCATTAATTTATTCTATCTAAATATATTGAAAATCCAAAATAAATTGGAATTGAAACATACCTCAAGAAAAACCACCTAAAATTTTGCATGTTCATATTCTTAATGCCTCCTCTAGCCATGCTGAAAAAAATCCCCTTCATTCCAACCCCATTCCACCATGCATTGATGTAATTTAAACTAAAACCATATATCTATACCTATTAAATAAAATATTCAAATTGGATAAATTAAGGGCATAAGAAATATGATAGTAAATTACATTTAATGAAGAAAAATTCATTCGTCATTTATCATAAATCAAGGGTGTAAATTAGAGAGAGAAGTGTAGAACTAGTTGGCCTCCCCCAAACTCTAGATGGATGAAATAAACAATCCTGATAAGATGTTAAAAATAAAAACCCCACAAAAGACCAAAAATATCAATGTTAATTAAATGGTATTTAGTATCATCAGGTACTCAATTACAATCATTGGCCACCTATTAATCCAAATCAATGATTATTCACCCCTATCACCCCATCGAGTACCATGTTCCCCCATATTTGATAGAGAATGGAAAAAAATATCCACATTCCGACACATTTAATCCTTATAAAACCAAAAAACCTATTATGAACCTCCTCCACTTTAGCTACCACTATGAGAAAATAAACGTATATTGTTAAAACACACCTAATTACTCCAATTCTGGATCCAAATTACAAATTTCAAACTGAACCCAATTCCACTCACACTGAACCTTGACTTTTTACTTACTCCACTAACACACATTGGTGCTTGTCCTTACAAACTCCACACCTAAAACATCTCATCCAAAAAAAATCATATGTTTTTAACGAAATCACACCAAAACTAGTGAAAATACCCAATAGATCTAAGAACCCTTTTCATCAATCCATCCAATACAATTGTAATTCCTTGAAAATTCTCATTATACTTCATTATGATCATTCTGATCAATCTTAAAATAATATGATAATTTGTACCCAACTAGGCTAAATACCTTATAAAAACTGGGCAACCCACACATTTCAATGATAAGTCAGTCCACCGACCCCATGAAGATTTCATGTTCCTGGTGAAATACAAGATATTTTAATTCACTAATGTCATGAACCCATAACCAACATCATTTATGTACTCTATAATATCACCCAATTAGAACCACAATAAATAATATCATGAATTTTCTTATTCAAAACCATAATCTCTCACCATAGGCTCTGCATGTAACACAAAACCCTAACATTCCATGTATTCTATCATACATTTCATCAGTACTAACATTCCTTGAACCCATTCACCCTAACAACATATTTACAAAATTCTTTCCAATCATCATTCCTACCCGTAACACACAACTCCCATAAGTAAATTTTTGAATGTTAAAATTTAACTAATCATCATCAATCCTTAAATATATCTAGGTATTCTCTATTTATTAAACATAATCTATCAACATACATCCATGAACCAACACAAAACTACAACTAAACCCATATTGGATCAACCAATATGTTACCCTCAATGTTTAAATTTATTCTCCCCAATTGATAATTTCGCACTTTGAACTTCTATGTTGTGCTTCCCACCATTAGATATTTATTATTACTAATCAATGAGCAGCAACCCACTCATTGAACTCCATCAATCAATTGTTGAATTTCATGATATATACTCAGTACGACATTTGTGATTAACCCACAAGCCCTGCTCAATGGTCTTACATTCACACAATGATCTATTCCACCATTCACATATCACATCATTGATCGACTCTCCAAAATGTAGGCACCTTCCAATCATCCAAAAAAATATGTCGATCATCTAATCATGTTGTCGTATCAGAAAACCCACCATCAATATTATTTTAATTTACAAACTCACAAGAGGTTGCAACTCATCTCTCTAAATGGATGGTCTCATCACCATGGTCATGGTTCCAATAACTTTATAACCAAGTCATTATCTCTTTATAGAGACACTATCTCATGCATTAGTTTCCACTACTAAAAAAGGTATCTCACAGCTATCCACAATAACAACATCCCAAGATCACTACGCAATTTGTGATCATACATCAGATTTATCGGTATCTCATGACTTGGATCTATGTATTAGACTAATAAAGGATACATAGAAACAATCCTAATATATAGTCACCATCCAAAGTCCATCATTCAATTTATTTCTCAAGATACTGAACACATACACCAAAACATCCTAAAAATCATGTTAGGTAAGCTTCACCATTCCACACCAATTTTTCCATTCGATTATTATTTACATCCCATCATTTATATGCTCTCTATCCAAATAAACCAGTTCACCCTATCTCACTTTCTTTTCTATTTCATCCCTCATATGAAGCATCATCCTTATTTTATTTTTTTGATACAATAGTCAAGGAGTCGCTCAAAAATCTGTACAAAAACATAATCTCACCTCTTAGGAGTTTATCCTATAACACAATTAATTTAACCATGATCCCAATATAAAATAATAATCCACTTTCTCCTGATACCAAACTATCGTGGGCCACCCATATATATCACAAATCATTATGAGAAATAATATGAAAGGCACCCTATTTTTTTAACAGCCTACCATAACTTTCCAAAATCATGAGTCATATCTCCTAATCACTAGGATCTCTCACCTAGTTGACAGATCTTACTTTTATAAGACATAAGTCATGAAACAACATCAATGGTATGAATAGAAATACCATATGAAAAATCACATATTGATACATCCATCCTTAGGTTTATGTAGGTCAGATATTTTCTGATTCTATTAACAACTACATATTCAAGGATCTTAATCCTCACTATGAACCCAGATATAGGATTTCCCCCACTTGGATTACTAACACATCTAATGTTCTTTATAATATTTTACCCTTCCAATTTTATTAGATGAAAACTATTTAACCTTTCACTGAGAAGATATATGGAGAATTAGGTAAGAATATTTCTTTTTCTTTTATATGGATTTGTTTCTCCTTAACAAATAGACAAATGAAAACATTATATAGTGTCATACATTCAATTAATACTATCGATCATCATATTCTAGTGCTTGAAATATGACATAATCTACTTAAAAATATTTTCACATTGGTTAAACAGATATTTTCATATTCTAAATGATAATAATCTATTTTTAAATCAATAAATTAATTATCCTGATGATTCATAGATTATGTAAACTATTTAAAAGATATTTTGAAATCACATACACATTATTCAAATTTTATAATTCATTGATACCATGTGATAGGAATCTTCATGACATATATGATATTGGAAGATCATTTCCTATGACATCCATCACATGAATATCTAGGATTATGAAATAGTCTCTTCATATAATATAGTTGAACTATTTTATTACATAGCCAACAATATCTCAATTTCAACAAATCCCTATAAATAATTTGTGAAAAAAATCAGAGCTCTATCTGAATCCATCCAAAAATCCATTGGATTTTGTTTTATCAAACATTGTTTGTTTTATAAGAAAACACATTTTCTAAAATGCAATCTTTATTCAATGTAATAATGATGTAAACCTAAGTAAATTATTAGAATTGAAAAAAAAATTATAGGTTTCATTAATTTACGAATGTGGTGGAATTTATAAAATCATCAATGCTACTCAAGCTATAATGTAATATGGAATGATCTTCATCAAACAGAAGTATTCCTATAGTTATTTCCAGTAATTTCATCATATTAAATAATGCATTTTCATAAGAACCCTATTACCAAGGCATCAAAAAACCAAATGTCATGTAGTATATCGTCCCTATATAACAAACCTATAAACTCGTGATTCATTAAGTATAGACATACCTAGTTTATGAACACAATTGATTTCATTAACCTTTATGGATAAGCACATCACTTGCTTCTGATCTGATTGATCATAATATCATGTGTACTGTCTAGTTATGGTCTTAAACATATTTAGACTATCTCAATCAAGGTCCAATAGGTTATACTCATCATATGGGAGGAAAATTAATTCTTAGTTAAGCACTAAACAATTAAATGATCCTCAGTATACCCAAAGATTCTTTTTTAACTCTAACTCATTGAATATGTAATAATGGTATCAAAGTATGAATATTATTATTCTTTATATATCACTAACCATAGGTATGGGTATCCAAATGTGAACCTTTCTCCCCAAGTGCACTTATTCGTAGAATATAAAAATTCATGTAGAATACTTTTTGGGTAATATAGTACACATAACAACTTTTCCACCACATGAGTAGATTCTATATACTGATTTATGTATCCATGTTATACTAACCTTCAAATTTCATTATTAATTGTAATACACCATGACAAATATTGAATAGTGGTAACTCAAATTCATTTTTTGAGAGGGAAATAATCATTTCACATCATAACATATATATATTCTCTCCAATTTTTTTAATTTTTTAAAATGATATTATTGGGGGTTTGATGTGAACCTAAAATTTCAATTTTACATTATAAAACCAAACACTGAAAACCTAAAACAACCACTAAAAATGAAAAAAAATATGAAAGATAGAAACAAATTTAAAATTTTAAACTCTAAACACAAAACCATTCCAAGAGAAAATATAAAATGGATCATAATAAACATAATGCAAGGATGAAATAATTTCTTAAAGGCTTATTCTATGTATCATCTAAGGCTATATGAAAACTAAATAAAACTCACTGCTGATTGTTGGTGGTCATTTTCATCACCGTAACAGTAGATGAGACATTTTCCAGAGGAAGAAATCACCCCAAGCACCATTGACATCCAATATTTCAAACCACTCAATACTAGAAGATAAATCATTAACCCAATATCCTCACCATCTTATTATAGATACCCATGCTTACATATTATATATTCGATTATAAAAACATAAAATACCAAAAACACCATCATGAACCCAATGGAATGAATAAATCATATACATGATGTGCCTTCTGGAACCCCATTGGATACTCAAAAATCACCCAAAAAACATACATGAAAACCACCACACTATACATAACTAGGATAGGATTGATGGAACACGATGATAGAGAGGAGTTTTATGTAAACTAGTTCCTTAATAGTAAGAAATAACTTTTGCCAAGATAACTGACCCCATCAATGAAAAACAATTCTGCATTAACTATAACCACCCAAATCTTCAAATTTTATAACAATTAACCGTTGAAAAATATAGATTAATAGAAAAACTATAAACCACCATCATTGAACCCTCACCAAATTAGAAAATGAGCCAAAATATAATCCCTAATAAACACTTAAAATACAGTATAAAAAATATAACCACAATACATAATTGAACTATAAATAGCCACCATCATTCTGAAAATAATGATAATGAAAACCCTCATCAATAAAAAAAATCATGTCACACTTTTAGGAAAACAGATGAATTCTCTACCAACACATCCCAGAACCACCAATAAAATTACCACATAAAAGAAAATTGGGTTATAGTTTGGATGATTACGTATCAAATGAAAATAGAAGAATGAATTAAGTCTTAAATAGAGATCCATGGACACAAAAAATCCAAAAGAAAAGGAACAAAACCCGATGAAACCAAAAAACCCCAATAGAAAATTCATCATCAAAATATGAAATCACCTAAATATTCATTGTTATAGACAAAATATGGGATATTTTATGATGTCTTAAATATAAATAGAAAATAAAATGGAAACATGAAACTCTTATGTAGAAATAGTAACATCAATTCACACGATATAAAACCACCCCAGTCAATTAGTAGAAGAACCATCATGAATGGGTAAAATCCCAAAAGAATGGGAAAAGAATAGTAGTGCATACTGGGGGAGTCCATCATATAGGGAATAGGGATGGGAATCCCAACAAACAAAATAGAAAAATGTGAGATAAGTATAATGACTTAGTCATAACAGTCATGGATATTACATCTTTTTAGATGAATATTTAGTAAATTGAAAAAATAAATGCCCGAGGATCATAGCAGTTTCCTGTCTTTGGATACATAGAAATATGATATTCTATCCTAATGAATGATCTTAAACATCTCCCATAAATATCTACACCTTTTTTCTCTTCTACCTAAAACGTTTCTTTGTAACCTGGAGAAATGAATCATAATAACGGGTTGACCAGGAATGCTCGGTAAGGGTAAAAAACGCAAATTCTTAATCATAACATTATCAAAAGGGTATAGAACATGAAAATAACATTTAAAGGTTATACCCTGCATATCAAAGATCATAATAATGTTTTGAAATTTATAAAACATAAATCATAAAGAAATAATGAACATAATCCATGAGATCATATCGTAGGAATAAAACATGTTATTATGGAAAACACATGTAAAAATCCAATTTCAAGATGGACTACCAAGAATGATGTAACATGTTAAACATGGCTTAATCACCCATGAACCAATTTCATTCATGGAATTACCTTTTATTTACACTCTTTTTTTAGGATTGGGATGTTCTCACATGTAACCTCTTTTTCGGGATTGGGATGTTCTCCCCTATTTCCCCTTATTTCGGTCTTGGGAATTCCTCTTATATACTATATTACCTCATAAAACATTTATCATTACCCAATTCATTAGAATTAGATATAGGTCTAAGCCATCACATAATGAATTCATACTATCATGTTCTGCAATACATTCATCATATAATGACCCCTGAAAAGATATGGGTTTTAACAACATAAAATCATAACACACAACATGAAATATGAATACATAAAATTTAATCACATCATAACATAAGGAAAATAGATAAGAATCACAATAATTTTATTTAAGCATAACCCATGAAAAGAATACAGTTTCAACATTATATAACTTGTGGAAAAAATGGATTTCATAAAGAGAATAACATTAATTATCACTCACTCATAGAAATGACATGAATGTAACCTTTAGAATAGTTAGTATAATGACATGAGTAACAAAAATAGATTTTATCTTAGATAGAATATAATTTTGAAACATATTTCCAAACCATTTCTTGGGAAAAAACATTCCATTAGTATTTGAAAAAGTCTTTTCGATGGATAACACCATTTGAAAATAAATTTCTTATAAAATTGATTTGAAAACAAATAAATAAGACTGGAAATCATTTTGAAAAATTTTTCTCTGAACATTTATAAAATATTCCTCAAAACATTTTAAAATAAAATTTATATGAAAAACCTTTGAAAACATTTAAATAACGATTGAAAATGTTTTGAAATAAATTTTACATGAAAACATATGAAAGAATTTCAAAAATATTTAAAACATATTTTCTTTGAAAATATGTTGAAAATAATTAACTAAGGCATGAAAACAGTTTGAAATTTATTTTCCGTGAAATTAAATTTAAAAAAATTTCATAAAGATTAACCATCTAATAATTCAAAGGGAGATTTGTTGAAATGGCGGTGAGTAAATTCATACATATCTTACGATGTCAAAAGAAAAGTCTTTTTCATGGTAAAAAAGAAAATAATAGTTCCTTGTTCTGAAATAGACAAGAATAGTACCTTGAAGAGACTGGGAAAATTAAAAAATGGAAAAATTTTCTTTTAAATATTATATGAAAATAGTATAATATTCTTGTAATCCCTTTTTTAGAAACATAGCTTTCAGACCGAAGGGAGGGAATAGTCGATATTTATTTGAAACCCTTTCTTAACTATATTTTGTACAAAAGTACAAAAAATTGTTCCAATATAAAAATGAATCATGAAATAATATTGTATAAGGAATCTCCTGACTTCCCTTGAGATATGGATAATAATATTTCAGCAATGGAAGCATAAACATAAACAGTCTCAAAATCCGAAGAGATTGTCTAAATAAACTCTTTTGACTTCGTAACATAAGATAACACTATCCAAAAATAAAATTAGATGATTCTTAGAATATATTGTAAATAATTATATTTATTATATAAAATATTAAATTATATACACCTTGATGAAATATTTTAGGTGCATAATGAAACATGTGTCTTAATGAAGAAAAATTGAGGCAAAAACTATTTTACCAATTTGGTAAATTTTTAGGTTAAATATCATGAAATAAGGGTCATAAAATACACATTTTAAAACCCAAAAATTTAAGTATAAGATAAATTAAATAAAATCATGGGTATTACATACAGTACACAAAATGAAAAAGTGGTGAACATAACATGTATCTCATGGAAATAAAAAGTAAAATGAAACCCCCTTACCTTGTGTCTTGACATTCTCTGTACTCGTACAAGATTCATGTATAATGAATATAATTTTATTATACATATCTTTAATAAGAATATTAGTATACATAATAACATATATATTTTTGATTATTACCTTATATTACCTACTTTTTAATGGTCATAGTTTAATATTTCACTTTGGGTAATATTCTCTTTGTTTCCGCATGTGTCTTAATTTATTATATCTTAGGTCATTATACTTATATCATTATTCCATTATTTGTACAATGATATAAATATAATTTAAATTCATTATATTTATATTTTAAAAATTTATTGAATAAATAAGTGTGAAATGGAATACAACGTTCATGGAGACGGTAAGTCATACATATGCATGAATGTTGTTTCCGTTTTATTATCGAATTTAAAAATGCATGTAATAGAAATATTTAAAAATATGGATGTATATATATATATCATTATTATATGATCATGAATATATAATATATATCATATAATTTCTCTAAATACATATTTAATACATTTCATGTGGTGTGTGAACGAATCACATCGCTTTGAGGGGCAGTAGTCCACACTTCCTCAAATGGGATTATCATATTAACACCAAAATGAAAGTAAATATATGTGTGTTAAAAAGTAATAAATAATATTTATGACATAACAAATATAATATATGACTTATATAAACATATTGTGCATCATAATGGACACCATGATAGGTTGTAATGGATAAATGACCAATCATCATTTCGTAAGGAAGTAGTTTTCATTACATTGAAATAGTAAGTTAAATATCCATTAGATGGAGGATTGTGCAAGGATAGGTCTAAATAATTTAATAAAAACATCATAATATATGTATAAAACGTTTTTTGTCACATTAGAATGGAATAAATAGAGTGGAGGAGTGAATAAAAAAAATAATGAAAAAGATCTTGAGAGCAGACGTTACCTCTAAATTGGGTAACACCTTGTGGTTTGTGACTAAAGGATTCATGAGAATATTTCTTCCCAAAGGGATGAATGAAGGTATAAGGTAATATTTATGGTATTCTACATGATCAGATATTTTCTGAACATAAATGGTTTGAGAGGTGTGAGGAATGGGTAGAGTTAGTGGCCTTTTGTAGGGAAGGAAAAGGACTCACATGGAATTTTTAAAAACATGTTAGGTGTTCACATGTTCTTACCTAAATTAATTCATTCCAAAACAAAAAAACTCAATAATGGAAGGTTTATGGATAAAATATGGACATAAAATGGGTTTGGGACTTGTTTATATGTTTTTTATGGTCATAAATATATGTTTTAGAACATTATTAAGCTAATTTTTCTCTTAATCGATATAATTAATTTTAATCACCTTCACTAATAATTTTTTGTAAAAAAAATTACCTCATTAAAAATTGTATATTATTCTTATTCTGAATATGTAATAAATTTTTCAAAATTATAATTACAAATTTTGATGAAATTCATTTAAAAAAAAGTATCGCTAATGGGACGTCATTGCTGGGTTTTAAAGTAAAAACACCCAAAAGTTTTCTATGTTTTTATATCCAATATTAATGATAAATTGGTTCTAATGACCTAAATATGATTAATAAGTGATAATATTATTGAAATAAACTATCTAACAAAATAAAAATATAATTTATCTTTATAAATAAATTAGATGAAATTGACATTTTAAATTAAAATCTAGTATTTTTAGCTTTACATTAAAAGATGAAACATTACAGAAATATATAAAAAATTTATCCTAGACTAATTTTTATATATTTATTCCAAATATGTTGTTTATTTTGAAAAATTAAATTTATAATTGTTCCAAAAAAGTATTTAATATTACTTCTCAGTTAAATGGTTGTAAAAAAGTACTTATTAAAAATATAGGGTTTTAAGCCTAAAATTGTGTTTCTTGTTATATTACATCTAAATATCAAAAATATTTGATGAAAATTTTAAAATATGTATTATATTAATATCACATACAAATTTTAATTAATTTAAATTACTATGTAAAAATATTTTTTTGGCTATAATGATATTTTCTATTATATTCAATAGATTTTGATAATAATTTATAATTAAGAGGTAACCTATGAAATCAACATTTATTTTTTGTAAACCAACAATTTTAGTAATTTAGTCAATAATATTCATATAGATAAACTTAATATCATTCTTATATCTTATTATAATAATAATTCTCATAATATATTAAAGCTAGGTTTCACTCGGTTTTGTGTGTTACGCAGGCCATCAAGGAAGCTCAATCATGTGGGTTACGTACGCTTACCTTATTTTTCTATGTAATGTATGCCATGTTAGGATTTTTTGTATCATACTAAAAGATGTGATTTCATGTAAAATGAATTTTTTTCTTATTGAAAATATATTTCCAGTGTTTCATGAAGTTAAATATTTCAAAATATTAAATTAATTTAAAAAAACACCAAAATATCATGGTGTTACAATTAGATAGGGGAGAAAGAATATATATATATATATATTTGTGTATATGTGGAAATTTTTAAAGAATAATAAAGTTAATATTTTATTTTATAATAACATGACACATTTACATTCTTAATATCCTATAATATTTTAAACAAAAACATACATAAGTTCTGATAATATTATACCACATCTGAAAAAGTGTGAGGTAATCCTTATGTATTCTATAATTTTATGGTTTTTAAAATACACTAAAAATCTAGTTAATTTCTAACATATATTTATGAGACCATGTTATAAAATTCAACCACCCCACCTTTTAGTGAGTAACATCAATGAGTACATGTATATTAACAAATTAGGTGACATAGAAATCATATTTCTAGTGTTCAACTATTTTAAAAACTTATTCGAACTTATTAACTTCATAAAATCAAATTTTACAATGTTAATAACTGCCGATATCAATGTAAAACACTTTATACTTTCATTAGCATCATCTTTATTTAAACAGACTCCATCAAATATTTTCCTTTAAATCTTTGGGTAACTGATGTTACTATTTCTATTAATCCTTTATTGGTATATCATTTACATTTTTAGTATAAATTGGCACTAAAATTATATTCTGACAATTATAATCCTTTATTTTATTAATTTTTCCTTCTTTAAATCCAAAATATTCATCGACTATCCTCTTAAAAATATATTAACTTTTGAATATCTTGTTAAGGAACAAAAATGTCTATTTTTATAATAAATAACCCTTATTTACTATTATGGTAATATATAAAAAATAAATTATTATATACATATATTATATGGTATTCTATGTTTTGGATTATCAATATGAAAATAAAACATTATTATATAAAATATTCCATTGATGGGTTGTGGGAAATAAATTCCTCATTTTTAAATATATATATATATGTAAAATCATCTATCCTATATAAAAATAATTATAACTTAATCCTAGTAAAAACATATTGTATAATTTTATTAATTAAAATTTATGTGTTCGGTATCCATTATATCATATTATTTATAAAAACACATTTTTAATAAAAAAATTATTCTAATACAAGATAAATGATATAAATATCAATATAATTTACTAAGATCCTTATCTATAACACTGGTATGTGACATGAAAACCCTTTATGTTTCGTGAAATCTTTTAAAATTTAATCATATTGAAATAATTTTCCTTCCTCTTGACAATTCCTTTTTGTTCTAATGACCGAGTGTGGATATTTTAAAAAACATTATTGGTCTCTCTAAAAAAATTATTCTTTTTTCAACTATCACCCACTTTTACTATCAACACAACACTATACATCACATTACATGATCATCTATCATAAATAAATTTTGTTCATTGAGTAGTACTATATTGAACTCATTCACATTGTGGGAAAATTTCATTTAATAAAAAGGATTTATATTCATAACCTAAATGTTCCATTAGGAAAACATTCATGAATTTATTTTGTGATTCACATGAGAATTTAAAACCAAAAATTTTAAAAACATCAATAATTAGTCATTCGAAAATAGTTTTCTAAACACATAAAATATTTAATTTCTTCATAAAAATTCTTAAATTTTACACATATCCAATAATTTTCTTAAATTCAACTTCTCCTTTTAGTTTGATTGATCTCATATTTTTTTGATGATGATGTTTTAATTTATCAAAAACATAAATCTTTATCGTTAGATTATCTTTTTTTTAAATAACTTTATTAAGACCCTTATTAAATTTACTCTAACTAAAATGATGACCCCTTTTAAACTACACCATGTACATTATTAGGATAAGATATTTATTTTATAATAAATTATACATATGATGAAAAAAATAATTCATTTCTATATCTGGTATAAAATTTTTCTAATCTTATTATATGAGAATCTCAAATAGTTAAGTGGAAAACTCTTTACCTAATTCATCATTTAGATTATCTAAACATGATTCCTCCAGTATCCTACTAGTTATGGTCTCTCAGGTGAGTATAACCAAAATCATATGTGAAGAATAAGGATCCTTGTGATTCGGATCACTTAATTGCATACATTACTTTTACGATGTACTCTTAGGGAGCTCAGCATTGGAAAGTACACCCATGTTGGAAAAATAATGTCTAGAAAAATATCATTTTTAAAATAATGTTAACCTTAGTAATTCAAAATGGTATTTAATTTCACCATAATATCTCATGTATTCCCTTCATGGATCAATTCGTCATGTTTTTTATTTTATAATCTTATTCTTTACACCAAACCAATATTTCTATACCATATTAATTTGTAACTCATTACAAAACTCAGGTCTCTATTAGAAAATAAAATCATGATATAACTATATTTATATATATTATAATTCACATAATATATAATATACATTAAACTCTTTTATATAACATCTTATAATTATATAAAATCTATAATATCTCACATGAGTAATATTATAATCACATATATACAACCTAGCATTTTATGAGGAATAAGCCTCCAAACCAGTGAGTAGTATGACACGAATTCCATCTTCCCAAGGTTACATTGCTCAAGAGAGATCACAATTCCATCATAATTAGAACAATTAATATTTATAAACTATAATTATATTCTTAATTCAAGATCGTATCCAAGTACAATCCAAATAAAAAGTTTAAAAATACAAAATTAATCATCATAACTATAAAATAACTTCATAGATGCTTGTTTGAAAATTTATAGAAGTATTTTAGTACAATAAACTAAAGGATACACACGTTATTAATATAGAAAATTTATATCTGTGAGAAATAAATTGGGGAATATTATAAATAAATGAGAAACTCCTATATTTGAACATGAGATAAAAAATTTTGATCAATTAATTATTAAATTAAACAATAATCATTTTATAATTTAACCATTTTCTATAGTTATTCCATATACAGGTAAACAAAAACACATTATATTTAGTTTTAATATGAATTTTTCCATATTAACTTAATACTGAAATTTCAATATATTATATTAAAAAAAATATAAAAGTTTTATTTTTAAATTACATTAAATAAAAAAATTGTATATGTAGCACCTCACTACATTACCATTTTTTTCTTTTATAATAAATTTAATTTTTTTTGATAGCCTTCAATACATGGAACACCGTGTTTAAGAAAAACAAAATTTAGTCATGTTTTTATTGTAAATTAAATTCTATCACTGATAGATAATTTATATGTTATATATTCCATAAAATATCATTACATACAAACAATATATGTGATATGAATAAAATAAAAACCACCCTAATATAACACCTTAAAAACCTATATTTTTTATAAGAGCAGTTTTACAACCGTTTAATGTAAAACCAAATTTAAATACAATTTTGAAACATTAATATATTATAATTGAAAAACTAAGTTTCTTATTTTAAAGAATAAAATAAAATTTCACTTTGGTTGACGTCTTTGTATTTTTCTGATATGTTTCACATTTTGATTAATAGTAAAAAAATACTAAATTTTTATTGAAAACTGTATTCTTCATCAAAATATTTTTTATGTTATGTTATATTATTGAATTTTTTTTAGAATATAAATATATTATTTTTTATCATTTTTTATCATTTAGTTCATTTTAATCAATTTAAAATTGAATTTAAATATATGAATGTTTCTATCTTTTCCATTATTAAGCTTTAATAGCATGTTTTCTTACACTGTCAATGAGATGATTTATAAATCAAATATTGAAACATTTTTTTTTTAATTATTAAAAATGGTTTCTATATTTTTAATCATCAGGAAAAAAATTAGTTGCACAAGATACATTTTATTTTTGGTATATGAATAGTAAATATTGTAATATTTTAATTACTATGGTTAAGGGTAAATCAGGTAATTATGGGTAAAAATAATATTATAAAGACTATAAAATTTCTATAAAACATGACCTAATTTTATTGGATGAGTTTTTGTCGACCAAAATTATCCATATTGTGATAAAATAACCCTTTCTATGCCACTTGTTTGAGAATATTACATTTATTTTATTTTATTTACAGAAGAGTAAAATATGTCATACTCATGTTTTAATAATTATACCACTTTGAATATATGGTTATAAAAAAGTAAATTCCACTTTAAATGATCATTCTTAATATAAAATTTTTATATTCAACATGATAATTTATATTTAATTTTTAGCATTTTGAATAATTACCTTAGAGGCTTATCTAATGGGGATTCATTAATTGTATAATTAATAGAAATATATTATAAATTCTATTAAAATAATTAAAACATATATAATTTATTATAACTAATTCCACAAAAGAAATTATTGATGAATATTACATGTTAACAATGAGTTACTTTAGTTTTTTTAATACATCATGTTTTTTTTATATTTTTAAAAATATAAATAATCAATAGTATTAAAATTGAAACTAATGGTATTTTATAAAAATAATATTTTATTAAATTGTTTAAAAATCATAAATCATATTTTAAAATATAATATAATTGTTATATTTTATAAATTGTAATACATGGATCATTTATGGTCTAATTGATATCAAATATGTAAAAAGTTTATAGTTTTTATATTGACTTTATTTACAATATCTGAAATTAAAAAAGGTTTACTAAGGGTTAATAAAAATGATAAGGTTTAGAAAAATACCAAAACCTATAAAAAATACTGGTTAATGAAATTAAAACCTTATCTCATATTATCATTGAATAAATTATTTTTTGGTATTTTTATTGATGTTGTATTTAAAATAAATTCATATTTTTAGAATGTTTAATAGAGCCCCTCACCTCAATTATAAAAATGTAACCCATCACTCCTATCAATTCATTACATTGAGCCTTCTATATCGACCAAACCCTAACAATTTCTCTTATATTATTCCCTATAAATATCTTATAGGTTCTACTCTTCAAAAAATATCAACCCTAATGTCCCTAAGATGAAATCCAAAGGAGGTTTCCTAAAGAAGTGTCAATCATCTTTACTGACTCCTTTAAGATTATCTCTTATCTAATTCCTCTTTATGTTTTTTTTACATTATAAAGTAATTAATAAATTATAATATATTATTTTAAGATTTTATTATGGATATGGGAATATAATATTACCCCTTTTATTTATCCCATGAAAAACAAAATCCATATGCGTGCATACGTACGGCCTGTCGTCTCAACGATGTGGTGTAATATGTTTTTCATCACAAATTTATTTAGATGGGTATAATGATGATTATAGTGTATATATATAAACATTATGAGATGATATTTATTTTTTATAATAAATATACCATCCAATTCCTTATCATTCTAATATTTATGGAATGATATTGTCACTTGTGCGTACATACAGCCTACCATCTCCATGACGTGATGTGCTACATTTTCCGTGTTAACCACTCAATAATTATTATAAGGATTTATAAAATTAGTAAATATAATATCTATGATTTCAATATATGTCTTGATAATAATTAAATATATCATATTCATAAGAAACAATACTTACATATCAAAACATGCCTAGAAAAATGAAGCAAGTAACACCCGAAACAAGGGTAAAAACGAAATATTACTAAAAAGGGGAGAATAGATAATATAAGAGGGTAATGTATAATATATTAAATCATAATAAAAGTTATATTTTTAATAAATAGGAAAAAAAGTACCACCAGACCAAAAACCAAATGGATCAAAGGGTCTGAAATACCCAAAAAAAGATTGAGGGTGTCTAAAGTAAAGAAGACCAAGCTCATCGCCTCTAATCAAATTCATCCCTTCTTGTTTAAAAAAGAGAGAAATGTGGATTTAAATGATATTGGGGCCTTGATCCTTAATATCCATGGATGTGAGATTTTCCTCAACCTTATTTTCATCTCTCTAAGTGTGAACCACCAAAGTGTTGTTTCCATGAATAGATTTACGTTTTCTAATGATGTAAACAATCGACCACTGACAGAAAACAATGCCTTGAATGGAGGAATGGATAATATTAGAATTATTATCCAGCTGAAAAAGATCAATATTCTCCTGTTGGAATAACTAAAAACCTATTAACATCACTTTTTTCTTCTACTTGCGTAGACGTTACTTGTCCATAGATAGCAGAAAAAGCAAGAAAGGCAATGACTCTAAAACACAAACCACACCTCTCCTGCAAAATATCCCTTCCTTGCATGAACCATACACATTAATCATGAAACTAGAAGATGGTGGATGTTATCTAACACACTATCCACTATTCCCTCTATAGCCAGAATAATCTAGAGAAATAATTCTTTTCAAGAATCTCAGAGAAGGCACATCTCACCCATTGTTGATACCCTTAACCATATCCAACAGAAGAGACCTGGTTCTCATGATGATGTATCTAATAGAGGAGGTAATTATTTCATACATGGTCATGTTTCAAGC
This sequence comes from Viscum album, assembly GCA_963277665.1. NCBI lineage: Eukaryota > Viridiplantae > Streptophyta > Magnoliopsida > Santalales > Viscaceae > Viscum > Viscum album. The sequence continues at coordinate 135,719,481 of OY728127.1, forward strand.
TTTCTAGATGAACCAAAAATCTATATTCAAGATGATTGCCTTCGTTAGTCTTTCCACAACTGATATATTCATTCTAAGGAACCTCTATTCTAGGAATGATCCGACCAGACTAGTAGTGTAGTGCAGCACCAAAAAATCACCAAAAAAGTTCCAAATATCGATATCCCTTCACTATAAATAATAATTGATTCACAAAATCCTATTTATTACTATTACATCAGTGGAATTTGGAGGGAAGATTGATACCCAACTTTCTGACTAGGTCATTGGTCGGAACAACCTAATTCCAGATTCTCCAAGTCAAAAAGTTATATTTGGTTGAAATATTCCTTCTCGATATAATATTATTCACACAATCAGACTGGTCCTGAGGAAAAATATTCCTATAGAAATCTTTTGACAATAAGAACCCCAAGGTGGAGCATGTAAACACGCACCTATCTTATTCTGAATTGATGCAGGTGAGATCAAAAATTCCTCGTTGATCCTCATCTAGAATATCAAGCATAAATCCAGGATGCATACTAGCCCCCTTGAATGTAATCTAAGGGATATGACACCTAGGGAAGCCATTGAAGTATCCAAACCAATTTTGATTCCTGAAAAGTATGTTCCCCTCCTCTAAAATTCACCAATAGTAACCGTTGAGGTTTGGAATGTGCAAGATAACGTTGCCCAGAAAGGGGACCCATGGCCACCCCCAGAACTTCCTACAGCTGTTGTAGACATGATTTTCCCTAGAGAGTACTCTCCTCCATAACCACCCATACAAGACTCACATTCATATAGTGTATGTTATCTAAATGATTCTAAACATTGATCTGCCCTTTGTGAATAGGTCTCGCCATCCTTTTCCATGGGGACGGGTGATGCATGCTTTCAAATAAACCATCCCAGATGAACCCTACCATTATTTTATCAAATATAGTAATGAACCCCTTAGTCACTTTAATGGATGATAGGGAATTGACAAGAATGATAGATAAGACGCTATTGACAAAGGAAATATAGTCCCCAAAGGAGAGAGGGTGATTCCTCCAATTCTGCACATGACTAGTAATTCTTCTCACTATCTGATCAAAATATTTAATGTAGGTTACTCCTTAAGAAATCAGGGAACCAAGGTAACCCAAAGGAAAAGATCTTTATGCCTGATAAACACGTTGCACAGTGCAAGGATCCGACAAGTTCCACATTTGTATGAAATGTAAATGTTTTTCTTAAATTTTTTAATGATCTAGCCACTCCAGGAACAACATTAATCTAGATCCCTATTGATCCCATGGGCCGAAATCTTGATAGAATTTGTGAAAATGATGGAGTAATCTCCAGACATCAGTTGAGAGATAGAGGGAAGACTCATTTTCTTACAAAAATAAATAATATCACCAAAATAAATTCCCCTATTGATCATCCGGATGAGTGTGTCCCGTATCAAAATGAAAATTGTAGGGGAGAGTGTGTCACCTTGCATTATCCCATGGGTAACATTGAGAATACCCCTATATTTATCCATGAAAGACACATCCAACCACGAAGATATAACACATCTGAAAATGATACCTTAACATTTTATATCATCTGTTATAATCCTAAAAGGATATTTTAAAAGGAAATTATTTCTTTAATAATTAAATAGATTTTAGAAAAATGTTTTCAAATAAAAAAAGTGTATTTATCAGCAGAATTTTTTTTGAGTAATTTCATATATGTTGACATCCTTTGTTGGATCTTATTCGTGTTTGAGGTTGATCTCTTACGATGTTATTTTATATTTTTCATTGAGTGGTGTATGATTTTTTTGACTATGGATGTGCAATTTGGATAATATTCATGGTTTAAGATTTATGTATTCACATTTCGTATGCTAGTTTTAATATGAATGTTTATGTTGATTTTGATTCATCAACCCTTTCATATGAGAAATAAATTAAATATAGTAAATGAGAGGTGGATCCCACTATATCCCCTAGATGCATTAGTATGTCTCATGAGACAATCAATTTTGGTATTGGTAGATTTATGACTCGTTTATGTATGGTGTATTGTTTAAATACTTGATGGTATGATTATAATGCCTAGCATTATGCATTACCTCGTTATGAAATTAGTTGTGGATATTCCATATGATTCTTCTATTTGTATAATATCCATGTGAATATTTATATTGAATTATTTCATTTATTCTCTTTATATTATGATTAAAACAATGTTTAATTGACTTGTGTTTTAGTTATAAACCTTTCCCTTGTGTTTATGATTATTTATTTATAATATATTTAGTTGTAATCTTACCCTTGCTGAGCATCTAAGCTCACACATTTCTTATGTTTTATTTTTTCCTAGATTCCAATATGTGTATTATGATTCATATACAGGATTATTCTAGGATAATAACAACCTTCTAAAAAGAATTTTTATATTCTATTTTATTTTTTAAATGGTAATTTAAGGTTCATGTATGTAATCTAGCTTCTTGAAATTCTAAACTGATCAATCCACTGGGATTTTAGTGTTTTATCTATAAACATGTAATATAGTAAGGCACTGTATTTGGTCCACTGGGGTTGCGGTCATTATAGTTTCTATTAGATGATGTTTTGTAGAAACCAACAAAACTGGATTTTTAAAATAATGATTATGGAACATTATCCTAACATATACAATAAGTATAATCCTATATGGACATCATAGAATTTTTATAAGGTTCATTTTATGTGTGACCCCTTTGTAATATATACATGTCTAGATTCTATACATGGATGTGGTATTGGAAAACATGTTCCAAGAGGAAATAACCCGGTCAAGGTATGTCAGTCCTAACTCGGTGTAACCTATTACATGAAAAGAATCCTTACATCACACCAAATTTTACACTCTTGGTGGATATGTTTAGGAAAATTCATGTTTTATTTACAAACCATTATGAAGATATTAAAATTAAATGTTACCCCAAAGAAAACATGGTTTTGAATATGAGATTCGATATGGATAAATAATCTTTTTATGTTATGTGTTTTACTTGTTTAAAATTATGCATTATGATTTATTAACCCATATTTAGTATTCCATTGATTGTAAATAGAACCTAGTGGAATGAAATAAAACTTTATCAATTCATGTAATCCGTGTATAGATTTTTCTCCTATGAAAGATAAAAAATTTGGAGATGTAGACATAATTGTTGAAAAGAAACATATAACTATACATGGATAGTTGAATTTGGTGGTGAATAATAACCATACCCAAATGAAGTATCCCAATCCAAAATGTGGAGAAATAATTTTAGAACACTTCATGAGATAATATTCTATAATTTTTAATGGGACTAAAAATCCATTTGTAGCTGAACAATGGATAAAATACTTATAGAAGATATTTGTTGTGTTGTGTTGTAGGGAAAGGTAGAATGTTTTCATTGTATTGTATCTTCTCTCAAGATATTTGGATCAATAGTGGTCATTGATTTAAAACATGAAGGAGGAAGAACAAGAAGGCATGTAATGTAAGGATTTTAAATAACATTTCATAAAAAATATTTCCCATGTGAATAGTGAAGAGGAATGTTGAACACTATAGAAACAATTAATCTGAGGGGAACTAGGCTCCTAAGTTTTCTCATCATAAGAATATATAGTCTCATATATTATCAAGATAAAATAATAACTCTATATTTCTTATTACATTAATGGAAAGTATGAAATGAACTGGTATGGCGAACACTTTGGAAATGAAAATAAGTATAAAGGGAGGGAAGGGAAATTTGAATTTTCATCCTATGAGTTTGTTACAACTATAGAGGGAAATCACACAAGGCCTATGATTTCTAGGGAATTAAAGAAGAATTCAATGTGTAGTGTTTCAACTATAAATAGAAGGGACACTATGAAAAATATTTTCATAATAGTAAAGGGAACATTCCCTAGAAGAAAATAAGTGAGAAATGACAAGCTTTTAAGATCACAAATGCTGAGGTTTAAGTTTTTAATGATGCGGAGGAAGGTACTTTAATCCTCCCCTCAGACTTTGCTAATGAATTATTTGATTCTGGATCATTTCATTGATTTATAACTTCCCATTTTTTCTATAAAATTAGACATTTCCCTTTTTATTTAATAAAAGAGTTTCCAATTAAAAGACTTAATAAAATTCTCATTGAAATAATGATTTTTTTGGTTAGTCCACTTTTATGAAACTTACACATGCATTACATACTGACTCTACCAACATACCTATTGTTTACATTGATATTATCCTTGGTATGCATTAGCTTTCAAAATATTATGTGAAAATTTATTGCAAGAAAAGGAAATTATGATATTTTATGAAGGAGAAGAATCCCTTATCATTAAAGTAGAAACATTGTTATCTAATTCATATCTAGATCCAACCCAGTATATCTAATAAATAAAATTCTTGGGTTAAATAGGAAAAAAATATGGGGATGAAGAATGTAATTTTCAAATTGAGGACGTATTTATTTTCTAAGAATCATCGATTATATTCGAATAAATTACCTGGACATCACTCGAAGCATGATAAATATTTTTCTATTAATATAATCCTAGATGCAATGATAATATAAATGAATCCCTATATAATGGACCCATAAAGAATTGCTGGTGTTGAAGAAACAACAATAGGATTTGTTTAATAAAGAATTTATTCTCCCTAGTGTTTCACCCAAGGGAGCCCTTGTATTATTCATTAAAATAAAAGATGGACCCATAAGGTTTGTATTGATAATAGAAAAATAAATTCTATTATAATAAGGAATAACTCTCTTATACCTTGAATTGATGACTTGTTTTAAAACATTATGGAGACCACTATTTCTGAAAGATTGATCTTTATTTTGGGTATCACCAATTGAGAGTAAAGAACAAATACATTATGAAGACAACTTTTTGGATGAGGTATGAAAATTTTAATTTTACAGTAATTACATTTGTATTGACTAATGAACCCTCTACTTTTATAGACCGAATGAACAGGGTATTAAAGAAATATATTGATTATTTTTTTGTGGTATTCATTTATAACATTATGTGTTATTAAAAAAGATATGAGTATCATGACAATAACATACATATTATTCTTCATACACTTAGAAGGAAATATCTATATGATAAATTTAGTAACATGGATTTTGGTTATCAAGAATATTCTTTTATTGACTACATTTAATCCAAGGATGTAAAATAAATTTATCCTTCATTGACAAAGGAAATTAGAGAATAACTTGCACCAACAAACATAAATGAGGTATGTAGTTTCATTTGTTTGGTGGTTTTTATGGGAATTTTGTTCATAATTTTTAACGGTTGGTTAACCTGTTAACCAATAATATATATGTAAATGGGTTTTATATGTTTGGAATTTTAATGTAAATAATGTTTTGATGAATTAAATATAATATTATTCAATCTTATGATTTTGACTCTACCATATGGATGTGATGGGTTTTTAATATATAGAGATTCATCGAAGATGGGAATCGGTTGTTTCCTAGTTCAAAATGATAAATTTATCTCCTATGTATCGAGGAATTTAATAACTCATGAATTGACCTATCCAACCAAAATTTTGGAGCAAGTAGAAATAATAATCTCTTGGAATGTATGGAGATAATATATCTTTGGTTAAATATGTCAGATGTAAATAGATTATAAAATATTGAAGTTCATCTTCTCACAGAAAGATCTCAACATGAGATTGAGGTGATGGCTTGAGCTACTCACGTATTTTGATTTCTTAATACAATATAAAATTGGGAAATAAAATAAGGTATCATATATAGTGAGTAGTGAGGATCATTAAGTTATAACCAAAATCAAGATTTTGAAGGATCATATGTTCATTTACCTACTATATATATATATATATGAGAATTTAAAATTATGGTGAGACATAAATATTCTTTCAAATTATTGAAAAAATATATTTATTATAGAATATAAAAAATTCACAATTTGACAATGTGGACTTTCATAAAAATATTTAAATTGTAAACAAATGAAAATTAAGAGACTGTATTTTTGAAGATGGTGTTATAAAATATTGAATGATTTTATGTGTTCCTTCTATACCTAATCTGAAAATAGAATTATTGAAATATTCTCATAGATAAAATTTCTCAACACAACCTATTATTACAAAGGTGTATAGGGACCTGAAGTAACCCTTGTTGTGGGATAACATGACGCAAGAAATTACTGAATATATATCCATATATTTGATTTTTCAACACAAGAAATATATGAGTATGTATCCTAAAGGAGTAATACAACCTCTTACTATTCATGTTTGTAAATGGGATGAAATTACTATCGAATTTTTCATGGTACTACAAAATACTCATTAGAAGAATGATGCAGTATTGGTAATCATTGATCACCTACTCGAATCTACACATTTCCCTACTATAGAAGAATGTGTGACCCTTGAGTACCTCATAAGACTACATATTAATTATGTTATAAAAATTCATGGTGAACCTATTTTTATTTTTTCTAATAGAAATTTCCTCTTTACATTGAAATTCTAGAAAATTATTCTAAAGGATTATCCCACTAATCTTCATTTCAGCACTACCTATCATCTTGAAACTGGAGGACAGTCTGAAAGTAAAATTAATAAAATGGAAATTATGTTGAGTTAATTCTCACATAACTTTCAAGGTATGTGGGATCATTACATACCTTTGTCAAGGATTTCCTAAAAAATTATTTCTATTCATGTAATAAAATGTCGCAAAATGGGTGATTATTTTGAAAGAGATGTCATACTCTAACTTGTTGCGATGAAGTTAGTGAAAGTAAACTCATTGGATATAACTTTTTGAATAAATAATAAATAAGGTAATGGATATTCATGATTTCATTAATTCATGTCATAGTAGTTAGAAGAGTTATGTTGATAATCGGAGGGTAGATATAGTATTATAAGGGAAAGATCATGTTTTTTTGAAAGTATCTCCATGTAAGGGTGTTATAAGGTTTGGTATGAAATCTAAAATGATTCCCCAGTACATAAGACCCTTTATTATTATTTAAATGGTTTAATTTTTTTCTTATCATTTTGAAATTCATCCAAATCTCTCAAAACTATGTGATGTGTTTCACATATCTCTACTAAGGAAGGACATGACTAACCCAACATATGTGATCCCCTATGATGAAAATGAGTTGGGTCCAAAAATATCATACTATTACTAAACCATCCAAATTCATGATACTAGAGAGAAATTATTGATGAATATGAAGAATCATCAAGTAAAGGTACAATGGAGAAATCACAAAATGGAAGAAGCAATATGGGAACCAAAGAATTCAATGAATAAGAAAAACCAAAAAAAAATTAGAAGGTAACACCTATAAAATATTTGTGGGAAAACATTTTTCAGGAGGGAATAATGTATCACCCCAATACTTTACTATATTTTCCTTTTATAAAAAATTAAATTTTTGTTATAATTTACAATTCATGAAACACCAAGATTAATCAAAACACTATTTAGTCACATTTTTTCTTAGAAAATTAAATTCTATCACTTTTAGAGTATTTATATATTGAATTTTTATATTAAAAATCCATTAAAATATTTTTATATTCATCCATTATATCTCATAGGAATAAAATAAGAACAAACTCAATATTACATGTAAAAAAATATATTTTTTTAAAAGATATTTTACCAACTTTTAATTGTGATGCTATTTTAAATTTAATTTTTGACACCTTAATACATTATATCTGACCAAATAAGCTTATTATTTTAAATATTAATATAAAAATATACTTTGATTGATTTTTTGGTATTTTTCTGTTAAGTTTCATGTTTTGATGAATAACGATAAATAATAAATTTTAATTAAAAACTAATTTCTTCATTGAAATAATATATAGTTATAAATTATATTATTGAATTATTTTAAATAATAAATAGATTATTTTTTAATCATTTAATATAATTTAGTCCATTTTAATCAAATTGACATTAAATTTAGATGTAAAAATATTTCAATCTTTTGTAGGTTTAAACTGTAATAACTCATTTTCTCACCCTATCAACGAGATTAATTTTAAATTAATTACTATAAATTCTATGTTTTTAATTTTCAAATTTTTTTTTCCATATTTATACTCATTGGGTCCAAATTATTTAAATTTGTTTCTTCTATTTTTGGGAATAAAAATAGTAATGTTAGGAATAGTTTAATTACCATGGTTAAGGGTAAATCAGGTAATTATAGGTAAAAATATTATGAAGACTAGAAAATTACCATAACACTTGTCCTATTTTAATTGGATATGTTTTTAGACCAAAATGATCCTTGGAATTAAATTGAATCCCTTCTTATGCCACTATTTTCAGAATTTTAGATTTATTATATTTTATTTAAAAATGATTTAAAGATACAATGCTCATATGTTAATAACTATACAATTTTTAATTCATGGATGTATAGAATATAAATTCAACTATAAAGAGTAACATTAAATGGAAAATGATTTCTCTATCATGGTAACATATATATAATTTTTAGGAAATAAATAAGTACCTTCAAGACTTATACCATAGTGATGTTGTAATTATCTATTTAATAGATATATCAAACAAATGATATTAAAAATACTAAAATAAATATAATTTTATATAATTAATCCAATCAAAAAAATTTCTGGATGACATTTACATGATATTAATTATTTAATTTTATTTGTTATAAGATATCATATTGTTATGGTATTTTTAAGAAGATAAATTATGTATAGTGTCATAATTGACACTAATGATATTTTATAAATAAAAATTTATAATATATTTTTTAATAACAAAAAAACATATTAAAAAATAAAAAATAATTATCAAATGGAATAAATTTGTTTAAATTGTTCATTTATGGTCTAATTTTAATTAAATTATTAAAAATTACATACATTAATAATTGAAAATCTTGTAACCTTAGTTAAAATTAAAAAAGGTTAACTAAGGAATAATCAAAATGATAAGGATTAAAATAATACCAAAACCTCTCAAAAATTAATTTTTTATGACATTACAACAATATGTAATCTTATCATCGAATACATGAAATTTTGGTTGTATTTGGATTGATATTTAATTTATTATAATTTAATATATTTCGAAATTCACTACTAGAAAAAAGGCCTATAGCGACAGACCTATAGTGGTGGTTTTATAAGTCTGTGGCTATAGCTTAGTTTATACCCATTGTTTTATTAAAATTATGGCTATATCATAATTTATATCCACAGATTAAAAAAATGTAGCAATTTTTTTACTATCTATCGGGATACTCCTCCCCAGTCTATGACTCCTCTCCTCCCACGATCCGTGAGCTCCTACTCCCCAGTCTGTGATGCTCTCTACGAGGCTCTCCACGATGGTCTCTGTGGTGCTCTCCTCCTCTCCTCCCTCAATCCACGAGCTCCTCCACCCCACTGTCCATGACACCTCAAACCCTCGACCTGGACCTGCTCTCCGTGCACTCATCCTCAACGTCGCTGCTATACTTCCCAGCCATTGGTGTTTCACGGTGGCCTCCCCACCCTCACGCTCGACTATCTCCTCCCACCCTCAATCCTCTCCCCCGGCGAATACTCTTTCTCCCTTACTGTTCCTCCTCCCTCGTCATTCCTCCAGACACCGAATGGTCATGGATTCTATCATGTAAGTTGATTGGACTTATAGTTTTTTCCTTGCCCACAATCTTGGTTTCTCATGAATATGTGAAATTTTTAGGAAATTTAAATGTATTTCAATGTCGAGCTTTAGAGATTAGGATAAATTCTGAATAGGAGTGCCCAGGACGAGCCGACTCATCTTGCTCAATTGGTTCTATGCATGGATGATAGGTATTGAATTATATTTGATTTCTCTTGTTTCCTTGCGTTTTTAAAACAATATCTATGACATCGCTTCATAAATATAGATTCTCCTTTGTAATTTTCAAGGTCTTGGGAACTCTCCAACAATCAAATCCCTGAGATACTTTATTACAACCAAAAAACCCATGATGATTAGTTTATCTAAACCTAATATGGAGTTTGATAAATGGAGTGACTTTAATTGGTCATCCCTTGGATATTACTATGTATCACAAAATGAAAGTGATAAAGACTCTGAGAATCTCTGTATTTTAAAGTATGATATAATCAGCCTGCATTCCTGTATAGAAAATCAGTAATACTTTTTAGTTGATATTGGTATCCAAGGAATTGTTATCTCCCTTTATTTTTTATTCCTATAACTCTTTCAAGAAATTAATAGATATTTTGGATATTATTGAATGGGTAATTTCTTATTGTTCATATAGTTGGGTTATTCTGAGGGGTTTTAACACTATTTTAAGGCGTGAGGAAAAAACTGGTCCACACATCAATATGATGGATGATTCTGAATTTTCATTCTATTTTGATAAATATAGCATGGTTGATGTTACAAAAGTGGGTGGTTACTAAACCTGGTGTAGATATACCATCAATGTATTACAAGCTAGCAAATTGGATAAATTTGTTTTTCATATTGATGACAATAATTATGTTATTGATCTATCAGGTTTGGCTCTCCCAAAAATGTTACTATGATCATAATACTTTTATGGTGGATATTTTCCCAAATAAATTGACATCATCTCTCCATCCATTTGAATTCAACAATGCCTGACTTTTTTTCCTGAATGTAGGGAGATTATCATAACTTCTTCGAATATCAAAATTTTTGGAATCCCTCATCAAATCATGGAATAAAATTTGACAAATGTTAAAAGGATGATTCTTTTCTAGAACAAGGTATAGTTTTATAATATGGGTAATGATATAGAAGAGATTGAGAAATACTTACTACAATTTCATAATATTAATCAGAATCAGAATAATATTTCTAATGATGAGATTAAAACCATGTCTCAGCTTTATGAAAACCCATTTCTGAAATAAAGGCTAGTATAAAACTAGTATAGTATAATATAAACGTTGGAGGGAGATAGAAAAACTGTATTTTTTCATTAACTGCACAAGGAATGGTGAATTGGAAGAGGAGTCACTAACCATAGAATCGATGGGTCTTTATAGAACTCATAAAATCAATTTTCTAATGTTATGGTTGACTATTTTAGAAGACTATTATCAAAGAAAAGAGAATATTTTACCTTCTATATGATGGATAAAATTACTTGTGTTGTTGATAATAATCAAAACAAGTAATAAACTAAATAATGTGTTGATAAAGAGTCAAATACTTCACTCTTATCCTTATTTGAGAGTGTGTTTAGGCCTGATGGGTTCAAAAACAAATTTTTAATGGTTTACATGGTTATTATGCATGTTTATTTACATAATTCTATGTGATAATTCTTTAATAATGCTCTATACCTTATAGAATCAATTCCAATTTTATTATTTTGATTCAAAAAAATGATAATGTAGTGGATGTTAAAGACTTCAATCCTATTTCCATTGGGAAAGTAATTCAAAAAATTATTAACAATGTAATTTCTTTGAGGTTATGATCTATTTATTGAGGCGTCATATAATCAAGTCGATTTGTATTTATAACTGGAATAATAATCCAAAATTACCTATTCACTTCCTCAAAATGTATTGACATTAGGAATAATAAAGGTAAGAATGGGAACATTTAACTAAATATTGGTTGAGGCATCATAGCACAAGCTTATGCATGTAAGCATATATATAAGGATTATCTTGTGTTAGTTTATGCTTATTTAGATTGTTTGACATTATTGAATTTATTTTTTCCATTTTAATCCTTACTCCTCTCATTTGAGACACCATTAGCATCTCCAAATATTTTTTCCACTCACAGGGGGTGTGCAGGCTAGGGGATGGTGTAGGCTAGTGGGGTGGTGAAGTCTATTGGGGATGGTGCAGGCTATGGGGATAGGGGTGCAAGGGGACTGTGCAGGTTAGGGTTGGGTGGAGGGGGATGGGGGCAGGGGGTAGTGGTATGGGAAGTGGGCAGGGGGAAGGGGGGGTAGGGGCAGGGGGTAGGTGGAAAGGGGCTCGGGAGAGGGTAGAGGGGGCAGGGGGTAGGGGAAGTGGGAGGTAAACATAGTAGGGGGTTAGGGGGCAGGGGGTCAGGGGTAGGGTGGAGGGGGGCAGGGGGCAGGGGTAGGGTGGAGTGGGAAGGGGGAAGGGGGGATGTCTGCAGGGTAGGGGTAGGGGGAGTGGGGAGGTCTGCAGTGTAGGGGGAGGGGGTGGTTGGAGAGGGAAGGGTGGAGTGGGGGGTCTACAGGTTAGGGGAAGGGGGTGGTCTGTAGGGGGGTCTGTTGGGGCGGTTGGAGGGGGTGGGGTAGTGGGGAAAGGGGGTGGGGAAGGGGGTGTAGTTCATCTCTATAGGTTTCTTTAATCTTAGAAAAGGTTTAATAACCATTACAATCCATCTCTAACTCCCCCATTTCTCCGTGATTAGGCTTCTCCAAATATTCCATCCTATTTACAACAGATTTCTTTCACTAAATCATGGCATGATATTAGTTCCAAAAAATCAGATTTTGTATGATACCACTAGTTATTACTGGTACAGATTTAAAACCTTTTCTTTTAAAAATCCATTCCATTGTGTCCACTTTATTAATTATACATTATAAAGATAGATTTGGATCCCGCTATCTGTCCTCCTTTTGGTGGGTTAATTCCACTACCACATTCCTTGAATTTACCTATACATAGCTAGATTCAATATGATAATTTAAATTACATTAAGTGGTGGAAATCCCACTTATACCAACACCTTCATACCAACGGTTTGAAAAAACCGTTGATTTATGTAATAATTTGATGTGTTTTCCCTACGGTTTCATTAAACTATTGGGAATAGATTACATTAGATAATATTTTCCTACATTTTTTTGAAACCATAGAGAACCCCCCCCCCCCAATAGTATTTATCTATGTTTTTAGAAACTATTGGGAAAAATCCCCCAAATAATTGTAGTTAACCCATGAACAGATCTCTTCGCACATCGTTGAACAAATCTCTCCTTCGTCGCACTATACTTCTCATGCATGAACCCATGAGCCCACTTCCTTCATCGAACAGAATCTCCCCTCGAACTGATCTCTCCAGTAAATGAGATCTCCTCATCCTACGAGATGTCTCCCCTAACCCTACCTCCTGAGCATGAACTCTAATTGGCGAGCTCACTTCCTCCATCGTGATCTCACTTTCTCCGGAATGGATCTCTCTAGGATTCCAACCCTAATTCATTTCGATCTCATTTGTAAGATACCTTGAATCATATATCTCTTAATCAATTCTTTGATTCAAACATCTAGATTCATTTCTTTATGCCTAAAATTGGTGAATTCCTTTTATTTTCCACTTTGATATTTTTCTAATATACTTGATGTTGTGTATTTATCAGTTTTTATATGGGATTATGGTGGATTACATTCATCAAAATTTTATTTTTTCACATTAATATTATTTGTATTGAAGTGGGTGGTTTGAAAAATCTCCCTAATGTCTTCCTTGGTTTTATAGTATCTGCATCATGTATGATAGTGTCATAAAGTCATGTGTGTGACCACTTCTATTTAGAATCTAAGGAAATTTCTCAAATCCTCATTGTTAGACCTTCCATATATCTTATTGGGTCCATTGGTGATGAATACCATGATCCTTTGGCCACCAAAGAGGTGTTCTTATCTATATCATTGGATTAGAGCATGGATGGTATGAGTCTATTTCCTTATACCTAGAATTACAAATCGATTAAAGAATGAATAGAATTGTTAATTGTATTTGTTCTTCTCATGACATGTGAATTAGAATTTCTAATTATCAGTTTGTGAATTGTAATTTACACAATTGAAACATGAATTGATAATATAGCATGTAACTGTATAATTGGTATGAAATTGGAAAATACACAATCTTATATTGACAAGAACTGATATTTGACATAATGGAATATGAGGAATGGGAATTGGAAATTTTAATGAATTAAAAAAAATTATATGTCAAAATATTTTTCATGTTTTGGTGTTTTGTTAGGGGTTTTTCTCTAGGTTGTTCTTGACGCATGGTTATATAATACCTGTAATGGTTACTCCGCACTTAGCATTATTTATTCTCCTTGGGAATGTAATATTTTCTATAATGAGAATTCACAGGAAGTCCATTAACCCAGGGAAGATGATAGATATCCCTAGAATTGGTAATGTGTGTTTGGTGAGTGGTCCATGGAATGGGTAATGTACCTTTTCATGGTTCCTTGTCAAGGAAATCATCTTGGATAATGTTAGGCATGGACAGACATATATGAAACTCTATTGAATCATGTTTGGCATACCCCAAGTGTCAACCTAGATCTCGAGTGTTGGTAGGATAATTTGATGTTCAAAATTAAATTAATGAATTCATGAAAATCAATATCTTATTATGATATATGGTTGGTTTTGGTTTTCTCAAAATATAAAAATGGTTATCATTATAGTGTTTGTAGATATAAATCCTTGGAAGTTCAAATAGAATATACCATGAGAACATCATTTCTTTTCAATTTTGGTGAACAATATTTGATGTGTTTCATGTTTTATAAAGATTATCATATTCTATGTGAAATCATTTGCAGCTCATAAAAATGTTATGAATATTTTATGTGTATAATTATTCATACCACTGATGCTTTGTGGATGCAGTTGTCATGTGAATGGAGTGTTATAATTAGCAAATGAAAATGGTATCTAATGCATACTGTTTCAATATGTTCATGATGCATGTGAATGGAAATTGGTTTATGGATAAATGTGTTATTCTTTTTGGATTCACATATAGTTTAATGGTTAACTATATTTTTTTAAAGTATAATGTGTTATCTAGATGAAAAGTTTACAATAAATTTGGCATTAACTAATTGGAAAGGTTTTGAAACATTTTTATAGATGTGATTAACAAGAATTTATTTTCTTATTTATTCCATGTTTATTTTTTTCAATGGAATAACAACACAATATGAAGGATTCAATTTAAAAAATTATTTTCCTTCAAATATTTTTTGAAGTCTGTGTAATGTGAAAGTTCCATTCTAGTGTTGTTTTATATCAACAAGTTTGGTAATAAGGTGGGTTTATCAACTTCTATGTTATTAGGCTTTTTTCTCAACACTGGAGCACTTTTCATTGTAGCTCGAAACTGTTTGATTTTCATTGCAATTTATTATTTATAACATTCTAGGCATTTATGTTGAGGAAACATGGTTTTCTCTTCTTTCACATGTTCATTAATGTTTGAAATTTTCATATTCACTTGAGTAATTAGAGAAATCTCAATGTTTATCATTTTTTAGTTTATCCTTTAATAACTCATCAGACTATATGATCACAAATTGTTTCTTATCATGTTCAACCTTCTTTATAGTTGTGGATCTTCTTTTTGTTATCATATATTCTATTTGAATAGAAATTGTGTCATCTTGTAAAATTTTATTATCAAGTGGGATAAAAACATGTATCGAAAAAAACAAAATTAATTTGAAACACAAGAGAAACTAATTATATACCATTAACAGAAATAATAATTGTTAATTAATAGGAATGTACTATTTGATACTATAATTTTGAAACACGAATCTATTTCTCCCTTTCTTGCAGGAACATGATTTGAAACATAGGGCATTGTGGTTCTTATATATTGGGCGGTGACGTGTATAGTCATAGGATACATGATTATTTTTCATTAGTTTTTATTTTATTTTCTTTTTCAAATTGGCCACTTATGTCTTATACATATTTCTATGGACAAAGGGTAATTATATTCTGAAAAGGGGGGAAAATGGGGTTCATATTGATTCAGTCTGTTGTCTTTGATCAGGGGTAAGATTAAATGGTTACTACTTGTCTCGTACCTCATGTATTTGGGGATTGTAATGTTTTTTACTCTATATTAGGTTTTCAGTAGGGTGTTGGATCATTTTGTGTTGGTTCGGGTGGATTTGGTTCTCCCAATCGAGGTAAGGCTTTAATGTTGTTGGTTGGTTTCTCACTGGTTATGTAGCATCCTTTATGAGTTTTAATGTTCCTAATATCCTTTGTGTAGTTTGTTGATCCCTGCATGTTGGTTTCAAGTAGCCAAGTTAAGGGTGACTCGCCTGCATTTTCATAGGTAAGAATGTATGTGTATTTGGGTTCCCCTGTTACGTGTATAGTATACCATGGAAGTGATTATGCACGTATGGGGCTATGTGTGCCCATGTATATATATATATAAATTTATATAAAGGTGAGTGGAGACTGGTATATGCATATAATTATAACATCCCAAACATTTTGTGGTATGTTTCTCTTAAATACATTATATTCATCACTATGTTCCTTTTAAACAACAATAGTTTATTTAGGATATAGTCAAAACATAGCCATTAAATATAAATTTTCCACTTTTATGTTTTGAATTTTGAAAAATGGTCATCTATAGTTGTGATCAGTAAGTCATTTGGAGTTTGATAGAACAAACATGATTTTTGGTGATTAGTAACATACCCTTATAAATAGTAATATTAATATTAATATGATCCTTATTAATAGTAAATAATAATATTATTTTATTTTATTAAGTAAATAAGATAATGAGATATTAATTAGTTTTTCAATGAGAAATAAAACTAATTGGACCCTTAAGATTTTTATTTTTTGAATTAACTATGACATTATTTAAAAATTAAATTTATAATATTAAGAAAATTAAATTTGAAAAATTGGAGTTAATTTTTTATTCTACACGTCAAAAAATGGTTAGGGTAAATATTTTGGATTTTTCTAAAATTCTAGAATTTTTGATGAATAGTGAAATACGATAAAATACAGTATATATAAATTATCAGTTAAAATACACTATTTATGACGTCATAAGTGATGGAAAGCCACTTGTTTCGAACCCACTTGCACTTATTACTATTAGGGGTCACATGAAAAAACAATATTGGTTTCCTTGAGGGAAATAATAAAATAATGAATTAAATATTCAAAATTTACCCCTCTCATCCACTATAAAAACCCCTCACCACTCCCTCTTCTCTTCACTGATCGAAGCCTTGAAGCTCCTCAATGTTCTTCCCAAATACCCTTCCCTAGTCACTCCCCATGACCAGGTAGATCTTGGTCTTTCCAAAAGAACAAAATCCCTTCCCTTAAGGAGGTTCTTGAGGATGTTATTTCAAGAGGTAGAACACCTTTCTTTTTTCTTTTAGTTTCATTTGAATTTATCTTCATTTGTTATCATCCCCTCACCTCTTCTGCCCAAATGATCATGATAACTCTAGTATCATCTATATAATAGATTTATATCATGTTAATGGAAGAACCATCATCAATATTCTTACTCCCTCCCTTATATTTTTATAACTGAAATCACCGTCCATGAGGTTCCAATTTAAAACATTCACAGACGACAAAGTTTTGTTCTTCAATTGTTCCTTCATTACTGGTATTGAAACCATATTTATGGTTGAAACATGTCATAATATATTTATTTTATATTGATTAATGTTCCATAATCTTTACACGTACATAATATAGAATAATAATACAAAACCAGTTTATTGAGCACAAAACTGCCAAGCCAAATTCCAGCGTTTATTTTTAACTCGTCGAATGAGTCATCCTCATGCTATATAACCAGAAAAATTATAAGACAATTTATATCTCTTTATGTTCACTAATAATTTATATTAATAATTATGGATGTTTAACCATATTTCAAACCAACTTCCATTCATAGATACAAGTAAACAAAGCAATAAACCAAGTAAGAAAATGCTTCCAAAACAATAAGATTGAATCATTTAAACCCATAAAAAGCCATTAATGAACATAATAAGGTTATATAATATTAATTACTTGTTTACTATGTTCTGGAATTATTAATTAATGAATATAAATTTGATTATTCCGGATGTTAAGAACAATCAATAACACACTAGAGCAAAAGGTAACGGGTTTCTCATCTCACATTCATTTCTGTGAGATCTTCATTGTTCACCACTTATTTCTTGTATGTGGTATATGCGTACTACCTTTTGATATATAATGACATTATTTTTTTTATATTCCTGTTTTTAATGATTAATTTTATGTTCATTATGTTCTTGTCATATGATTCGACTGATTACATCGTGGTAAGGGACATCATCTCAACTAACTTTTCATTGTGACTAACATTGTATTGTGCACCTAATAGTCCTTATGTGGTGTACCTACTTCACAATTGATAAAACTTTTCATTAGAAATTTTATTTATATAAAGTATCCATAATCTCATTGCATGGATATTTTTGTTTTCTAAACCGTACATCATTTTACAAATGGTGTTTATTTGGAAAGTTATTTTAATTATGGAAATATTAATGAATCTGTATATTCTACTCTATATGGATATTAAAAAGGAATATTGATCTTGTATTAAATCAATGTATAAAGAATTATTTGGACATTCAGTAGTGGGTGGGGCCTGCTATATCCCCTTGATGCATTAGTAGGTTTCATGAGAAAAAACAGTTTGGGACAAATACTTCAAGTTTTTTTCCTAAAATCAAACGTGTTTCTACCCATAGAACTAAACCGTTTTTACAGTATTATGGTTTCATGTGCCAGATACATGATGTAAAATTAATAAGAATTCTATTTATTCATTATCAGTTATTATTATTCTCCATGAGGTTTTTACTATGCTAAAATCTATGGATGGAGTTTCATTCTCAGTTTATTATTGGCATTAGTTATTCATTTATTCACTATAACATGTTGATTATGTAAGATTGATTATGATTCACTTATTACTATACTCATTATTCCACTATTTGTAACCCTTAATTATCATTTGAGCTCCCTCCTTTCATTGTTAACCATCAAAAGGTGATGAAGAGATGGTCTTTTATTGAGTTCGTGTGGTTGTAGTTTTTTAGTTTTTTTATGTATTGTATCTTGTAACATTTTTCAATGTAATTTGTGTTACATCTAGGTATCAGGTTTCTTCAAGACTACTAGATTGTTCATTCCTTATAGATTATCATTCCTTCTAACCACGCCAACATCACAAGCAATTCACCAGCTTCGGTCTATAGGGGTCGGGGTGTTACAGTTTTTATCAGAGGAAGTTTAGTAGGAAACATGGGAACTAGAGTAAGAAATGTATAGAAGGGAACAAATCACTAAGGTAGTATTCGGGGATAAACATACAATAACGTTATGATATTTTGGTAAGAAATAGATTGTGTGGATCTTTTTATGCAATAAATCCATGTCTGCATACGAGCAGGTAGTGGAAGCTTTGGCACAGATGTATCTAGGGGTAAAACCCGAAAAAACTACTTTGAGCTAGACTCAAACGGGAACGGGTGCACGACAATGGGCATTGATGCACTCTTGGTTACGACACT
This sequence comes from Viscum album, assembly GCA_963277665.1. Classification (NCBI taxonomy): domain Eukaryota; kingdom Viridiplantae; phylum Streptophyta; class Magnoliopsida; order Santalales; family Viscaceae; genus Viscum; species Viscum album. The sequence continues at coordinate 135,738,908 of OY728127.1, forward strand.
CCTAGGGGATATTCTTAAGATAATTTACATTTTATTTACAAGACATTTTGAAGGAGTTCAATATAAATTTTTCCTTAGAGGAACCATATATATAAGATTATCTATGCACAGAATTTCAATCTATGTTGAGTGATTTTCTATTTGAGATTCATAAACAATTCTAGTGTATCAAATTATTTAGAAATGGAATCTAATGAAATAACGGGATTCAATACTCTAGGGAAAGGTATGGATGTCCCTACTGACGAAGCCAACATAGTCAATGTTGGAGTAGATCAGATCAGGACTATATTGGGACAACATAATCAAGTTGTAACAAATAACCATTCCACACCTATGTTGGATCGTTTCATGCTGCAGAAGCCCCCATCTTTCATCAGGACTACTAATCCAGTGGTTTCTGAGCAATAGATCTATTCCCATGAAAAGATATTCATGGCATTAAGATGCAATGAAAATGAAAAGGTAATACTAGCGGTATATTGTCTCAAGGGCGACGCAGATCAATGGTGGTCCCTGATTCAAAATGCCACATAAGAAGAAGAAATTGAAGACGTGGAATGAAGGAATTTTATGGAAATATCATTCGAAAAATATTTCCCTCATGAGGAACAAACTGAAATGAAGAGGAAATTCCTTACCATAAAACAAAGGGAAGAAGACAGTGTTGCAGAGTATGAGGCAACATTCACAAGGTTGGCCAGGTATGCCGTAGATTACATATGTAACTCATCAGACAAGATTGATCATTTTTTTGAAGGTCTTAAACCAATTCATTGAAGGGAACTGGCTTCTCAATAATTTTCATCATACGGTGAAATTGTATCAAGTGCCATCAAAACAGAGATGAAATTTTCTAGATCAAATATTTTCAAAGGACACCAAGATAAGAAGCGGTACTCTGATAACAAAGGAAAAGGAGAAGAACCAATGAAAATCAAGGGAATGAATAGTTCCCCATTATGCGAGAACTGTGGAATGAATCATATCATGAAATGCTTGAAAGGCATTGGTGTCTACTACAACTACGCAGAAAAAGGTCATCGATCTGGAAAATGCAAGGGGAAGACACAATTAAATGATATTCTATTCTACAATTGTAGAGAGATGGGAAACTATGCAAATGAGTTTCTTATGTTCCAAAGAAACATGCCTCAGAAAAAGCCAAGATAACATGGGAGAGCCAATGCGATTACAACTGCAGAGGTTGATGTTTCTAATGGCATGGTGGAAGGTACTTTAATTGTTTCCTCAAACCTATCCAACACTTTATTTGATTCTGAATCAATGCATTCATTTATATCCTCTCAGTTTTCCAAGAAAATTAGATATGTCCAATTTGATTTAATAAAGGAGTTTCCTGTCAAAACATTTAGGGGATGTATCATTCCAACCAAGGCATGTCGACTAGTCCCCCTCCAGACATCGAAACGTGTTGTAGTTGCTAACCTTATCATCATACCCATGACTGAATTTGATATAATTCTCTGTATGGACTGGCTATCAAATTATGATGTGAGGATTTATTGCAAGAAAAATGAAGTTGCAATTTTTGAAAATGGTGTAGAATCTATTATCTTTAGAGTGAAGACTTCACCATTTTATTCTTATCTAGACCCACCACAAGTAGATCTACTGAATTGAATTATTGGAGAGGAATAGAAGCCAATATCATTGGGTGAGGAAAGAAATATTCAAATTGAAGATGTGAATATAGTGAAAAAATACATTGATGTGTTTCTAGAGGATTTACCTAGACATCCTATATAGTGGTAAATTGAGTTTTCCATTGACTTAATTCCTGGTGCAAGACCTATATCAGAGACCCCATATAGAATGGCTACTGTGGAGTTAGTGGGGCTGAAGGAACAACTATAAGAGTTTAGTGACAAAGGATTTATTCAACCTAGTGTTTCTCCATGGGGGCCCCGGTCTTGTTTGTAATGAAGAAAGACGGATCCATGAGGCTATGCATTGATTACATAAAAATAAATGATATTACAATAAATAATAACAATCCTCTATCCTAAATTGATGATTTATTTGATCAACTTCATGGAGATAAATACTTTTCAAATATTGACCTTCGATCCAGATATCATCAACTGAGTGTGAGGAAGAATGATATTCCAAAGAAAACATTTTGAACTAGGTATGGGAATTACGAGTTTACAGTGATGCCTTTTGGACTGGAAAATGCACCATATATTTTCATGGATTTAATGAATAGATTTTTCAAGGAATATCTTGATATTTTTTTTGGTATTGATCGATGATATCATTTTTTACTCAAAAAGTTTTGAAGACCATGAGGATCACATGGGAATTATTCTGAGAACTCTTAGAAGAAATAAATTATAAGGGAAGTTTAGAAAGAGAGAATTATGGATTCAATCAGTTTCTTTTCTAGGCCATATTGTCTCTAAGGATGGAATCCTAGTTGATCCTGCGAAGATAAAGGCAATCCAACAATGGACTATGACAAAAAATATAACTGAGGTACACAATTTTATTGTCTTAGTAAGTTATTGTCGATGTTTCGTTCAGAATTATTCCTGAATGGCTAATACGCTAACCAAGATCACACGTAAAGGAGTTATGTTTGTGTGGAAAAAGGAATGTACAGAATGCTTCGATGAATTTAAAAGAATATTGTTCAATGCTCCAATTTTGACTCTTCCATCTGGAAGTGATAGATTTGTAATATACAGCGATAAATCAAAGAATGGGATGGGTTGTGTCTATATGCATAATGATAATGTCTTTTCTTATGCATCAAGACAGTTGAGGACCCAGGAGGAAAATTATACAACTCATGATCTTGAGTTAGCAGCTGTAATCTTTTCTCTGAAAATATGGAGACATTATCTCTACAAAGAAACATGTGAGATTTATACAGCCCAAAAGAGTTTGAAATACATTTTTACACAAAAAGAACTCAACATGAGTAAAAGGAGATGGCTCTAGTTACTTAAAGATTACGACTGTACAACACACTACCACCCAGTAAGGGTAAATAAGGTGGTAGATGCATTAAGAAGGAATGATCATGGCCTTCTGACTCAAATGAGGATTTAAAGAGATCCTATGTTCATGGATCTACTGAATATGGATATTGGAATTATTATAGAAGGGGAAACATCACTCCTCATTCAAATGATTTCTAAACCATCTTTACTAGAGAATATAAAATGTTCTCAATCAGATGATGAGAATCTGCAAAAGAAAATTAATGCAGTCAAGGATAAGAGACTGCTAACTTTGTGTATGAAGAAGGAGTTCTAAAATTTGGGAAGAGGTTATGCTTTCCATTAGTACCTGAACTAATAATGGAACTATTTGATGATTCACATAGCTCAAATTTCACTATACACCTGGGTAGAACCAAGATGTATAGTGATATGAAGGAATATTTCTGGTGGGATAATATGAAACGATAAATTGCGGACTACGTGTCACGGTGTCTAGTTTTTCAACAAGTGAAGGTGGAGAAACAACATCCCAAAGGATTGATGGAACCTCTATCTATTCTTATGTGGAAGTGGGATAACATTATGATGGATTTTGTCACCGGACTACCGAGGACACCTAGAAGGAATTATGCAATATTGGTAATTGTTGATTGTCTCACTAAAACAACATATTTCTTTCCTATAAGAGAGGATTTACCACTTGAGCACCTGGATAGACTTTATATTAATGAATTTTTGATACTTCAAGGTGCACCTATATCAACTGTCTCTGATCGAGATCCCTGTTTTATGTCAAAATTATTGAAAAGTCTCTAGAAGGGTTTGAATACTGATCTCTATATGAGTACCGCGTATCACCCAAAAACTGATGGACAATCATAAAGGACTATTTAATCTCTATAAGATATCCTAAGTTCATGTTCTCTTGACTTCCATGGTATTTGGGATCAATACTTTCCTTTTGTGAATTTTTCATACAATAATAGATTCCAATATAGTGGTCAAATGGCTCAGTATGAAGCATTATATTGAAAGAGATGTCGAACTCCAAAATGTTGGGATGAAGTTAGTGAGAAGAAACTTAAAGGCACAAAAAATATTGAAGAGACCACGACAAATGTTAAGAAAATATAACCCATATTAAAGCATCCCAAAGTAGGAAGAAGAGTTATGCTGACAACCGGAGAATGGACTTGGAATTTCTAGTGGGAGATCATGTATTTTTGAATGTATCTCCATGGAAGGGTGTCTTGAGGTTCGGTAAGAAAGGGAAACTGATCCCCATGTACATCAGACCATTTTAAAGTTTGGAAAGAATCAGGCATGTAGCATACCATTTAGCGATGCCGCCAAATCTCTCCAGAGTTCATGATGTGTTCTGCTTATCATTGTAAAAGAAATACATTTCAGACCCAACACATGTACTCACATATGAAGAAATAGAATTGGAACCATATTTTTCATACAAAAAAATCCTATCAGGATTCGTGACACAAGGGAGCAGGTGTTGAGAAATTGAAAAACTCATCTAGTAATGCTTCTTTGGAAAACCAGAATATGGAGGATGCAACCTGGGACCCAAAGGATTTTATGAATAAAAACCACCCACGTCATTTTGGTGGGCTTTATACATAAAATTTCGAGGATGACATTTCTAAAGGATGGAATAATATAACACCCCAAACATTTTATGGTATGTTTCTATTAAATACATATTATTCATTACTGTGTTCCTTTGAAACAACACTTGGATATTTAGGAGATAGTAAAAACTGATCCATTAAATATTAATTTTCAACTTCAATGTTTTGAATTTCGAAAAATGGTCTTCTAGAGTTGTGATCAGTAAGTTATTTGGAGTCTGATAGGACAAACATGATTTTTGGTGAATAGTAACATACCCTTATGAATAGTAATATGAATATTAATATGACCCTTATGAATAGTAAATAATAATATTATTTTATTTTCTTAAGGAAATAAGATAATGAGATCTTAATCAGTTTTTCAATGAAAAATAAAACTAATTGCACCTTTAAGATTGTTATTTTTCAAATTAACTATGACTTTAATTAAAATTAAAATTTATAATATTTAGAAAATTAATTTTTAAAAAATGGAGTTCATTTATTAATTCTACATGTCGAAAAATGGTTCGGGTTATTTTTTTTTATTTTCTGAAATTCTAGAATTTTTTATGAATAGTGAAATACGATAACATACCGTATATACAAATTATGAGTTCAAATACACTATTTATGACATCATAAGTGATGTAAGGACACATGGTTCGAAATAACATGAAATTATTACTATTAGGAGTCACATTAAACAACACTATTGTTTTTCTTGAGGGAAATAAAAAAATAATGAATTAAATATTCAAAATTTACCCCTCTCCTCCACTATAAAAACCCCTCACCACTCCCTCTCCTCTTCATTTTACTAGGCCCTGAATCTCCTCAATGTTCTACCCAAATACCCTTCCCTAGTCACTTCTTATGACCAAGAAGATCTTGATCTTTCCAAAAGACCAAAATCCCTTCCCTTAAGGAGGTTCTCGAGGAAGTTATTTCAAGAGGTAAAACACCATTATTTTTCTTTTAGTTTTATTTGAATTTATATTTATTTTTTATCCTCCCCTTGCCTCATCTATCCAAATGATCATGATAACACCAGTATCATTTATAAACTGGATTTATATCATGTGAATGGAAGAACCATCGTCAATATTCTTACTCCCTCCCTTATATTTTTATAAACGAAATCAACGTCCATGTGGTTCCAATTTAAAACCTTCGCGGACAATGAAGTCTCATTATCCAATCATTCATTAATTACATGTAATGAACCCATATTTATTGTCGAAGAAGGTCATAATATATGTATTTTATCTTGATTAATGTTCTGTAATCTTTACACGTACATAATATGGAATAATAATACAAAACAAGTTTATTGAGCACAAAACTGCCAAGCCAAATTCAAGTGTTTATTTTTAACTCATCGAATGAGTCATCCTCATGGTATATAAACAGAATAATTATAAGATCATTTATATCTATTTAAGGTCACTGATAATTTATATTAAAAAAATTGGATGTTTAACCACATTTAAAACCAACGTCCATTGATGGATACAAGTAAACAAATCATGAAACCAAGTAAGAAAATGCTTCCAAAACAATAAGATTGAATCTCTTAAACCCATAAAAAGGACATTAATGAAATTAATAAGGCTATATAATATCCATTAAATGCTTATTATGTTTTATAATTATTAATTAATGAATCTAAAATTGATTATTCAGGTCATTAAGAACAATCAAGAACACACTAGAGCAAATGGTAAGGGGTTTCTCATCTCACTTTCATTTCTGTGAGATTTTAATTGTTCGCCACTTATTTATTGTATGTAGTATATGTGTACATACATTTGATATATAATAACATGATTCTATTTATATTAATTTTATTCAATGATTCATTTTATGTTCATTATGTTCTGGTCATATCATTCGACGGATTACATCATGGTAAGGGACTTCGTCTCAACTACCTTTTCATTGTGACTAACTTTGTATTGTGAACCTAATAATCCATATGTGGTGTACCTAATTCCAATTTGAGACCACTTTTAATTTTAGATTTTATTTATATTAAATATCCATAATCTCATGCCATGGATTTGTTTGTTGTCTAAACCGTGTACCATTTTACATACGGTGTTTATTTGTAATGTTTTTTAAATTATAGAATTATTGATGAATCTATATACTCTACTCTATAAGGATATTAAAAAGGCATATTGATATTGTATTAAATCAATTTATAAATAATTATATGGACATGCAGTCTTGGGTGGGGGCCTCTATAGCCCATCGATGCATCGGTAGGTCACATGATACAAAACAGTTTGGCAACAAACCCTTCGAGTTTGTTTCCAAAATTTAGATGTGTTTATACCCATAGAACAAAACTAATTTTGTGGTATTGTGGTTTCATGTTCCAGATAAATATGTCCAATTAATAAGAATTCTCTTTATTCTTTATCAGTTATTATTATTATCCATGAGGTTTTCACTATGATAAAATCTATGGATGCAGTTTCATTATTAGTTTATTAATGGAATTAGTTATTCATTTATTCACTATGCCATATTTATTATGTCAAATTGATTGTAATTAAATTATTACTGTACTCATGATTCTGCTATTTTCAACCCTTACTGAGCGTTTAAGCTCACTCCTTTCATTTTTTACCTTCAATAGGTGATTAAGAGAAGGACTTTTATTGAGTTCGTGTGGTTGCTATTTTTTAGTTTTATTATGTATTGTATCTTATAACCTTTTCTAAATGTAATTTTTGTTATATATATGTATATAGTTTCTTCAATATTACTAAACTGTTTATTCCTTTGGGATTATCATTCATTTTAACCATGCCAATATCACAAGTAATGCACCGACTTCGGTCTAGAGGGGTCGGGGTGTTACAATAAGAATATGTGCAAGGATCACTTTGCACTTGATCTGGGCCATGTGGGTGTTTCCATAGGATCTAGGTGTCCTTGCATGTTTTTGAAGGTGCATATACCTAGTGGGGGAACAAAAAAATTTATTTATAACGATCTAAGAGCCAAAGTGGATGGTTTTGTTCCACCTTGAGGTAGGTTCCCTCTTCTAGCCTCTTTAATTCAACATTACTTTAAATTGAAGTTATATTCTTTCTTAATTCTGCTTAATTATATTTAATTACATATCTTGAATAAGTTTTCTTTAATATAATTGTTTCATTTGATAAATAAATTAATGTTTTTATAATAAAACACCTCCAATGGAGGTGTGCGGTCTACGAAAACACACAGTGATTGTTATTTTTATCTAGTTGCTTATATTATTGCATTTCATTTGTGCTGAATGAGTTTTAGAATACATGTAAAATATAATTAAATTAATTGTGTGGTAAATCAGTTACATTATTTAATAATAAAACCCCTCTAAAAGAGGTGCTCTGCCTTCTAAACTAAAGAGTGGTGATAGTTATTTGTATGATGTTTATATTTGGTTTCAGTCTTTCATATGCATCTTGTTGGTGTTTGTTTTGTGACTAGTTAGTTTTTGTTTTTGTTGAATAATATAAATTGGCTTATCATACTCATTTAACTCAACTGACATTTCCCGAGTAGGCATATTCCTTGACCATGACTCTTTCCTTTTCACACTTTGAATATTTTAAATAGAATTTCCAAGTTAAGGAAAAGTGAATGAATTTTTAAATGGTTTGTGTAGGGTGTATGATTCTTTTCCATTGTTTTGTTGCGCTTTAGACGTTGTGTCTTTGTGCTGCTTTCTAAAACCTTATCTGGTAATCCCTTATTAGAGCATATTTAATAGTTGATTTGTTCTATCATCTTTTATCGGGGTGACAGTCAGAATGTTTCCCCACCTCCTCCAACTCCCTTCGCTCCTACCTGGAAGATGGTGCCCCTAGGATGTCGCTGGACTGGGCCAACACACTGCGGTCACACCGCGGTCACGCTGCAGTAATTCAATGGTCACACCGCGGTCACGCCGCGGTCACACCGCGGTCACGCCGCGGTCACGCCGCGGTCACGCCACAATCTTGTCGCGGTCACGCCGCAGTCATGCCGCAGTCACGCCGTGGTCATGTCGCGGTCACGCCACAGTCATGCCGCGATCACTCCATAGTCACGCCGCGGTCACACCATGGTTACGCCGTTGTCACACTACAGTCATGCCACGGTCACGTTGCGGTCACATCGTGGTCATGTTGCGGTCACGCCGCGGTCATGTTGTGATTTGGCCCTCCTCCAAGATGACACACTATGGTGGTTTGCATTGATTGTATTCCATGAGTCTTGTGATCAATGTTGAGACTGACTAATCACAATTTCTGATGGCGGTGCGATGACCGGAATGTTGCCCCACCTTCTCCCGCTCCCTTCGCTCTTCGCCGGAAGATGTTGCCCCGTGGATGTCACTAGACCAGGACAACATGCCGCGGTCATGCCACGATCACGCAACGGTCACGCAGCAGTCACGCCGCGGTCACGCCATGGTTATTCCATGGTCACTCCCTGATTTGGCCCTGCTCCAGGACAACACCCCGTGCCAGTTCGTAGTGATAGTGCTCTGTGAGTCTTGTGATTAATGTTGAGACTGACTTATCACAACTTCTACCAACGGGGCGACGCTCGGAATGTTTCCCCACCTCCTCCCAATCCCTTCACCCCTAGGCAGAAGATACTACCTCAGGAATGTCCTTGGACACGGACAACACACCATGATCACGATGTGGTTACACCGCGGTCACGCCGTGATCACGCCGCAGTAATGCTGTGATTTATCCCTTCTCCAAGATGACACCCCGTGGTGGTTCGCAGTGATCATATTCCATTAGTATTGTGATCAACGTTGAGACTGACTAATCACAATTGTTTCTGGTGGGGCAATGGCCAGAATGTTGCCCCGCCCCCTTCACTCCTGGATGGAAGATGCAACCCCACGTATGTCACTGGACCGGGCCAACACGCCGCGGTCACGCTGCGGTCACGTCGCGGTCACGCCACGGTCACGCCGCAGTAATTCTCTGATAGGCCCTTCTCCAGCCACATCCATCCCACAACAGCCCCCTTCCACCTTCATTTCATCCCTCTGCCACCAGTATTCTAGCATGGAATAGCCCCCTGCCACATTTGAATCAGCCCGCACCATCCCCCCAACACCTACAACCAGCCATCTTCCACCAGCATTCTAGCCCCCTTCCTCTTGCTTTCGAGCCCGCACCAACCCCCAGCCACCTGCAATCCAGCCGGCACCATTCACCACACCAGCCACCACCCCCCAGCCTCCTACAAAAGACTCATTCCAATCTTCTGCCACCTGCAAAACAGCCCCAGCCACCAGTTCTACCCCTCACCACCCCCATCCACCTACATCCCAACCCGCACTAGCCCCCTCCACATTCCCAACAGCCCCCATCCACCTTCAATCCAGCCCACACCAGCCCCCTACCACTTATTCCAGCCTCCACCATCCCCCTTCCATCCCTCTACCGCCTGCCTTCCCACCCGCACCAGCCGCTGCACCAGCCCCCATCCTCCTGCTTTCCAGGATGCACGATAAAAACTCCATGCCAATTAAAAAATGGAAAGGTGAAAGTGGATCCCCTTTATTGAGCCCTCTTTTCCCCGAAAAGTATCCATGTAAACTACCATTAATATTCACCGATAACATTGGGGTAGAGATGCATCTTTTAACCCAAGACGAGAACCAAGCCGAAAAGTTGAGCAGATCCAAAGCATACCATAAAAAGTCCCACCTGGCTGAATCAAAATCCTTGAATAAATTGATCTTGAAGGAAAACCTATGAACCCCAAAATCAATAAGGTAGCCCCACAATAATTCCTGGGTAACAATATTTTTAGGATGAATTGGTTTTTGGTACTGAAATTTGAGGATATTTATATCCAACCATAGATTTATGAGTCTCTTATGGTAATTTTTATAACCATCCTACTAGAGGGTCCTAGTTATAAGTGGTGGAAGTCTATTATTCAGACTAAGCTAAACAAGGACTATTCTTGGAAAATTTTCATGGCATTGTTCATTTAGAATTCTTTCATAATGAAGTTATGGTACTGATGACTATAGATTTTTCTAGGAGGGGATGTCCAGGTAGGGAATCTAAGGGTTGTCCTTGGGGGCGGGGGGATTTACAGGGCAGGGGGGAGGGTGAAGGTGGGGTGTCTAGGAGGGGTTGTCCAGGGGGTGTTTGGGGGGTTTCGGCGGGTCTATATAGTAGGGGAGGGTGCAGCTGGGGGTCAAAGAGGAGATGTATGGGGAGTGTCCAAGGGCTGTCAGGTGGGGTATATAGGGTAGGGGATAGGGTGCAGGTGGGGTGTCTAGGGGGGTTGTCCAGGGGTGGTGTCCAAGGGTTGTTTGGGGGGTGGGGGTGGTGGGGCTGATTTGAATAGATAAATCCACGAGAAATGAGACCTATCCTCATAGAAATAATTTTGCGAATTATTTTTGGAAAGGTATTCCCAATAGAAATAGGTCTGAAATCCTTTACATCCATAACATTTTCCTTCTTTGGGATCAGGGAAATAAAATTAGAGTAGATTTTATAGGGCATTGAGGCATGGTTAAAGAAATCCCTCATAGCGTTAAGGAGCTCATCACGAACTATGTCCTAGTAGAAAATAAAGAATTAATTTGTTAACCCATCAAGACCAGCCACTGCCTCAAGATTTAGAGAGAAAAGGGCACTCTTATCCTCATTTTAATCAAGGGATGCAATAAGGGAGATTGATGGATTCGTGTAGCGCGATCCAGTTGGGCAGAATACTTGTGGCCCATAGTATTAGAGCTGACCGATCGACACCGACAGGCACTGTAGCATTTTGGTTTTCGAGGTCAATTATACTGTAGCACTTTTGACAAAGATGGATGCTTTTTACTATAGCGACATGGACTTAGTTTTGGAATAGTGGTCATGTTCTTCATTTTATAGGCCATTTTTAATCTAGGGTTATCACTTGAAAAACTCTGTAATTTTGTACACCTAAATTAGTGATGTTATGACTCTCTGTGGACGTAGGGATTTTTCTCGAACCACCTAAATCATTGTGTTCTTTTTGTTTTCATTTCATATGTATTCTTCTTCTGTTTCTTGTTTTTGTCATTGAAACTCTAGGATATTTCATAATAATAGTAACTTAAAACATCTCCTATCTTACAAAAAACATAGGATGAGAACCAATATGTTTCTCTTCAGACCAAATGTTGGAAGCTTTAATCATAAAAACAGACACCAGTGATTCTTCTCATGCTTGTTAGGAAGTAGGTACAACCATGAAAAATCTGACTTCATTTGCAGAACATTCTAAATTATTATCAACCATAAATATGTAAACTGAATCAAACCTCCAATAGTTAGATTAATCTCTAAACTCTCCCAAGATGACTCTAAGTTAGCGACAGACACCCTTTCAGTAGGCACAAAAATTGTTTTACTTCAAGAAGCCAGTGGAGATACTCATTTCCATGCTAAAAGAAAAAATCAGAATGCATCCGGCTTTCTTTTGTCTCCCATGGATTCCAGAACTCATAGTTTCAAGTGAGTCAAAAAAAATTTCTACATTCTCCTCTAGGAATTCTTCAACATGAACACTCACACTAATTCTATGTACCCTAACAATACCAACTCTCATTATCTCAAAACTCATTAAACCAACCTCAATCTCTTTTTCATTAGAAAAAATTTGCCCATAGTGGGTATGAAATTTGGAGATGCATTATTGGTTGGTTTAGAAAACAAATATGTACCCCGTTTTGGTAACATATAAGGAGAAACATTAAAAAATCCACTAGTCGTATCTCTTGCCTTTCCAAAATCAACATCAAAACAAACTTATTTAATAGTAATGCCAGCCTTTGATGCTTTTATAACGATCACAATTTTTCATGAAAGAGAAGATGGCTTTCCAAATATGAGTTTTTGTTATGATGTAGCCAAAGAACAACATGTAAGTAGTAATATCCTATTGAGATATCACAGAAGTGTATGAATTCTAAATTGTTCCCTTAAAGCAACAAACATTTTCCCTACCAGAACTAAATAGAGACACAACACTTGACCCTATTTTTAATAATTTTTGCACAACAATACTTCAATGAAATTGGAATCTATGAATTCCAAATTCAAACTAGATAAAGAATCATGTTTCCTAATGATATAATTCACAAAGTTGAATTCTCAATGGCATCCTCAAGAACAACAATAATTTGGCCTGTTTGTTTCCTTGCCAATTTTTTTCATCAGTGTCCCTGACAATTCTCATTGGACTTGTGTTTTCCACATTATAATCTATTCAAATTCTTCGTAGTGAAATAACTTGTATTCAGTTATTTAAAACAATTATTCATGGATAAGAATCATCATGGAATAAGAAAAAACTCAAAAACTACTGGAAAGTACCTTCCACATCAGCAACAAAAAATAGATCTATCACAAATGGTGTGTGCAACCTACAAGAAAACAATGTCCTCCTAGGCCAAGAATTATATCATGGGGAATATTTTTCCATGTTTATAAAATTATTACTGTGGGTTTTCATGTTGAAAAGTAATCCAATTAGTAATCCATAGTACTTTGAAAATACTTGTGAAAATTATCCCTTATAGTATCCTTCTGAATCCTCTGCAGTAACCAATGGATTCTCATTTAGAACCCTCTTAGCCCAAGGAAGAGGCCCCGACCATTCTTGGTCGACTTTTTTCTCCTTTAGGAATCATTGAACCTGTGTGTAAGAACCCTCCACATTGGTTTCTGCAGTTGTCACTACACTAGCTTGACTCTTTCTACCACTAACAAAAAAACAATGCTCATAGCCAATCCAAGTATCTATAGAGGAAATAAATTTTTGTCTCATAGAAACTCTACCAGCCTCAATTACATTTTCCTTGGTAGTTCCTACATCATTCAATTCTGGTTCTATGGGTTATACTTCAAAAAAATCAAAATACTCATCTATTGTCCCTAATTTGTACTTCATCTTGATTTTTCCTGTTAGAACATTAAAAAACATTTTCCATTAATTAGGGGTTCCATTAGAACATGAACATTTTCCCCCTACTCAATATGAATTTAATTATTATCCTATGAAGAAATCCGATCATAATGTACCACGTCAGGCCATTCGAGATAGGATTCAAACTTCTCCTCAATATCTTCATTATTTATCCCTTTCTGTCTGGACTGAAAAGTACACATGCTTTCTACATCTCTATTCAATTCCATTTGATCCAATTCCATTAACAAATACAAATAATATATTACATATTTAGGACATACTGGTTTGGTTTCAAGCTGCTACTCTTTGGCATTGAATCTACTAAATATATATGCAATGACTTTGTCAACTCAATTTCCAGTATCTTAGTAACGAGACTCTTGCATCTCCAACTCTCATGCTTCTGCTCGCAAGAACTGAATTTGTATTTCTTATAGTTGTTATTAGTTCTTGAATCACGATAATATGAGCTTGAATAAGTCACACCTCTATTGAAAATTTGAATTCCATCATAGAGAACAATCAAGATAACAATGCTTGTGAACTTCCTCCAACTTCTGCAGCGTGTCTTCAGAAATGGTCACAACTTCCCAATGTTCATGCCTCCATCAGAGTCGAGTTTTTAGTAGCAATTTTCCTCAAGGATGTTTCCAATATAAAAACATCTATTAGAGAGAGAAATAAACTACAAGTAATTAATTTATTTCACCTTTTTTTCAATGAAAAATTCCTCCATGAAAGATTCATGCATACCTTCCGATCCCAATAATGCCTCATAGAAACTAGTCGCATAAACCATTTCCTCAGTGTGAGATGATAATTTAATTTTCCTTACTTGTGTTGCATTTCCCAAATCCTTACTCTCTCTCCAGCTTTCGGAAAACGTGGACTATCTCCCCTTCTTGAGTGATTTCTCCATTGGAGTATTCAATAGTTAGGTAACAAACCTAACAGTAATGAGAGCAGTTGAAAATAGGTAGAAATGCATTGAACAAATTTACATGGATCACTTGAGATTTCTAGGATGAGAAGAAATGGAAAAAAATAATGAGGGAAGAGAATAATCACAAGGAAGAAGACCACCTCTCGGACAAATAAGGTCGGAACCTTCGAAGGGGGGGATATACAGGGGGGTCCAGCATTGGGGGGGCTTCTGTCTAGGGGGTCCACCCGGGGGCATTCAAGGGGGTCCAGAAGGGGGGCTGTCCAGGGGGGTCTAGCAGGGGGGCTGTTGTCTAGGGGGCTGGGGCTTCCATCCAGGGGGTCCAGAAGGGGGGGTGGGGGCTGTTGTCTAGGGGTGTTCAGTAGGGGGGATGTGGTCCAGGGGACTGGGGTTGTTGTCCAGGGGGGTCCAACAGTGGGAAGGGAGGGGGAGAAGTGTGGGTTCAATGGATGAGCACTACTATGTTCTACCTTGTTTTTTAGGTACATTTGAGTTGTTTCAAGACTTCTTTGATAATTTGTCTTATAGGGAGACTCATGTAAGTATTGTTATGTATTTGTTTTATATTTGGATTTGTTTAATTCTTATTATGTAAGTTTCTTTCTTGTATGATTTAATTTGGAGGGGACTGGTAGGGGTAGGGGAAACTGGAAGGGGGTGCATGTGGGGGATAGCAGGGGCAGGGGGGAGGGGAAATTGGTAGGGTGGGGGCGCAGGTCTAGTAGGGGGAGGGGGTAACCGGAAGGAGGAGGTATGAAACTTGGAGGGGGGACTAGTAGGGTGAGGGGATTGGTAGGGAGGGGATTGGTAGCGTTGACTGGACGGGGGAGGGGGGTAACTCAAAGGGGGTGAAAGGGGTGGGGTGTCCGGATTCTGGGGGGGTGTCGAGGGGGATTTGTCTAAGGTCTCGGGGGTGTCCATGTTCTTGGGGGGTGTCCAGGGTCTGTCCAGGGGGGTTGTCCAGGGTCTGGGGGGTCGGTCTTGGGGGGGTCTGTCCAGGGTCTATCTGGGGTGGTCTTTCCAGGGGTTTGGGGGTGTCTAGGTTTGGGGGGCAGGACTGGAAGGGGGAGGGGTAACTGGTAGGGGGAGGGGGAAACTAGCAGAGTAGTAGGGGATTGGTAGGGGGACTGGCGGGGAGGGGGAAACTGGAAGGGGGTGCAAGGGGTGGGGTTTCTAGGGGATCTTTTTAGGGTCTGGGGGTGTCCATGTTCTAGGGGGTTCCAAGGTCTATCCAGGAGGGTGGGAGGGGGTCTATCCAAGGGAGTGGGGGGGTCTGGGGGAGTGTCCATGTTCTGGGGGGTAACTGGCAGGGGGTGCAAGGGGGTGGGGTGTCCAGGATCTAGGGGGTGTACATGGGGATCTGTCCAAGGTCTAGGGGTGTCCAGGTTCTGGGGGGGTTCCAGGCTCTGTCTAGGATGGTGGGAGTGGGGGTATTTCTAGGGAATTTGGGGGGGTCTGGGATGTCTAAGTTCTAGGAGGGGGGGTCCAGGGTCTGTCTAGGGGGTGGGGGTGGCTATCCATGGGAGTGGAGGTATGGGCTATTTAGGGGGATCTGTCTAGGGTCTGGGGGTTGTCCAGTGTCTGGGGGAGTGTCTAGGGTCTGTCCAGGGGGGTATCCTGGGTTCGGGGGAGAGGGCGGTCCGTACTGGGACTATCTGGGTGGGGTCTAGGGTATGTGGGTGTCCATGGTCTGTCTAGGGTGTGTCCAGGGTCTGTCTGGGGAGGGGGTGTCCAGGGTCTGTCCAGGGGGGGGGGGATTTATACGGAGGACTATCAAGGGGGGAATTACCGGGGGGAGGGGGTTGTCCAGGGGAGGGGGGTTTATTTAGGGTGGGGTGTCTAGGAGGGAGGGGCTGTAGGGTGTGGGATACTACATGGGGATTTGCAGTGGGTGGGGGCTATTTCTTATGCTTTTTCAGACCATATAGCCATGGTTTCTAACCGTGGATAAAGGTTTATTGCCACGGTTTTTTACCATGGATATAGGTCTAATTCCACGGTTTCTAACCGTGGAAATAAATTGTGTCCCTCCTCTAATATATCCATAGTTATAAACTGTGGCTATAGTGATTTTACCATGGTTTGAACTGTGGCTGTATACCTAGAGCCATGGTTTGAACCATGGATCTATGCCTATATCCACAGTTCCACCCATGGATATAAGTCTAGGCCTATAGTCACGCCAAACATACCCATGGTTTGAAGACCTATGACCATGGTTTTAAACCATTTATATAGCCTTAATTTCCAGTAGTTATTCCAAATGAGCATGTCGCCTCATTTATAAAAGGATCCTCCTCCCTCAACTCATTTAATTTATTTGATCCTTATTACTAGAAAAAATCGAAACCATTTCTCTTATAATTTTTCGTAGAAAAATAATAGTGTTTCTGGTCTTCCCAAATGTGCAACCATATTTTCCTTGAGGGGATATCCAAAGGAGGTTCCCTTAAGAAGAAGTAATCATCTTTACAAACTCCTTTAAGATTTATTATTCATATAATTCCAATTTATGTGTTGGTTATCTTATAAATTAATAAATATAGTATCTTATATGTTCATATATTTCATTATTAATATGGGACAATCATATTCCACCTTTTATCCATTCTATGAAAAATGAAATCACCACGCATGCATACATAATACCTACAATCTCTAAATGGTGGTGTCATATTTTTTTCATAACTAATTTATTTGGATGGGTATAATGATGGATATAATGGATATAAATAATATATGTTACATGATATTTACTATCTATAATTAATATAAAACTAAATTCCTTACCATTTTTTCATTAAGGGGGCGTTATCGTCACTCAAGTGTGTGTACAGCCTAACGTCTCCGTGAAGTGATGTGATTCATTTATCGTGTTAACTATAAAATAATTACTATAATGATGTATATAATGATTAAATGTAATATCTATAAACTTAATATCATTCTTGGTATGAAATAAATATATCCACTTCCTAATCAGTATTACACACATGAAAACTCTCCATATGAAAATGAAGCAGTTGACACCTGAAACCGGGGTAATAATGAAATATTACAAACAAAAAGATGATATGATAACATAAGTGGACCATATATATTATTATAAATATTGATATAATTATGGAATAAATTAATAACATATTTTAAATATTTATATAGATGGATAATCTGAATGCAACTAAAGGAATGTATGAGGTAAGGGTTGTTTCAAAATCTTAATATTATTCAGGATTGTTTAAACATAAGTATCTAGTAGGGAATTTTTATCATCCATTCTTAATAAAAACTATCTATTATCCAAAAAAAATTAAATTATTTTACACAGGTTCTTATTTTTATAAATTATTTTGAAGGGAATCATTCCATCATATTCGAAAAGGGGTACTTTATGAATTTTTGACGGAAGGATTTCTTTTAAACTTATGTGGAAAGAGAGTAGTTTTCTATCATCATGACATCATAAAATTTTCAAGATTCCATTACAATATTAAGAGTTTATTTTCAATTTATTTTATTTATTATATAATTTAATTGATTTTAAATCAATGACTTCAATGTAAAAATGGTATTTCTTTTAAGAAATATTTAATGATTTTATTAGAGTATTTTCCTCTATGTCAACATCCATTATTAGATCCTATGATTTAATTAATCTGATATCTTATTATATCATTTACAATATTTCATTGAATTCTTTATGATTTAGTTTGATTGTGGAGGTGATATTTTGATACCATTCATGGTTTATGGTTTACGTACTCACATTTCATATGCAACTTTTAATATAATCGTTTATGTTGATTATGTCTCATCACCCCTTTCATATAAGGAATGCAATGGACTTACTAAGTGATGGGAATGGTCCACTATAGTCTATCGACTCATTAGTAGGTTTCATGAGACAAACTAGTTTGGGTACTGGTTGATGTCTTACATATGTATATATGGAGACCTAGCCAAAGCCTTGAAGATATTTTTATGATGTGTAGAATTATGCACTAACAAATTATGAAATTATTTATGGATATTCCATGCAATTATTCAATTATTAGAATATCCATGTGATTATTAATATTGAAGTATTTTCTTTATTCATTCCATATTATACTTAGGATTATGTTTAAATAGATTTTTTTTAGTTATTCACCTGTCCATTTTGTTTATGCTTATTTTTTCATTATAGATTCAGAATTATTCTTACCCTTACTGAGGTTCTAATATCCCCCCTTACTTATGTTTTATTTTTTCTTACATTCCAAGATGAGTATTATAAACGATATATATGTTTAATATAGGAGAATAATGAAATTATAAAAGGATTTTCAATATTTAATTTTATGTTTTATATTTTAATGTAATGTTCATGTATGTAATATGGATTATCAGACTGTAAAACTAATTAGACCTTAGGAACTCATGTATTGTACCAATTCTAATGTAATAATGTAACACACCAACTCTAGTCAACTAGGGTTGGGGTTGTTTCACCATAACCTAAATATCACATATTTACAATAATAAAAACCATTATCATATCAATTAAAAAAACATTTTTATTTGGATTAAATAACTTCTTCATATAAGGTTTTATTTAGAACAATTTTAATTATTAATTATGAAAAATACATAGTTTAATATTTTAATGAATCACATAATTAGGGGTTAGGAATTTCCAAGGGAATTTCATTTCTTTTAGATATATAGCAGGGGCTATTTTCAGAACCTAGATTTGGTATGAAATTATGAGAGTTATGATATATCAAATGGATGTTTTTTGATTTTTTTTCATAAAGAGTTCCTCGGGTGCCTATGTGTACCTTCAAGAATGGTTGTGAATAATTTTGGTGAAATAACAATAGTCTGAAGCATGTCATGACACAACATCTAGATTTATCATAATTGTGAGATAATTATAAGGGAATCACATCAAGAGGCACTAGGGGGCTATGTCGCAAAATTTGGTAGGCCATGTAGGTTCACATTTTAGGATACAGCACATCATGAACTATTATTACACAATGAATTTTTCAGGAAAAGGGTTGTGTTATACAACGAACTTCATGGGTTCCCCATAACCGGGCCTTATGATAACTTTTTGAAAGATAGACTAATCATTCATCAGTAATACCCTTGGGTTTTAAGGTGAATATAGGTGGAAGGGTAGGCCAAATTAGCTAGCTCATTCCCCTCTATTACCTATTATATCCCCCATTGAAATAGGTAATCATGGTGGAGTTTTTTCAAATGTTCTAGGTAAGTTTCACCTTCTCATTATTTATGTTTTTCTTCAGCTTCATATACACTAATTTCAATGTGATCTATATAGGGATTTTTTTACGATTCCCACTAGATCATGGAATAAATATACCATGACTATGATAATATTTCTTGGTGTGTCTAGAGAACATAAAGTGAGGATAATCATATTCCATTTTTACATCTTGTTTGAGGTATGTTTTCTGATAAATTTTTCTTGTGAATATATTTTATTTTTAGTAAATTGGATACTGAATTTGTTTTGTGTGTTGGTATTTTTTGTGTCTTAGGATCTAGTGCATGTTGGAAGATAATTGCACCACATTATCTGATGTTTTATTTAGATTATGACTAATAGGAATGATTTTAGACTTCATGACTAAATAAATTAAATTGAATAATTTTTTCATAATTTATTTATTTAAAAATTATTTTTTGTGATAGGGGCTTGGGTGAAAATGTTTGTTTTGTACACAATAAGAGATCATGGTTATGATTTTATAAAATAAAATAACTCATTATAAGATAGGTGGTCCCTTGAACATCTCCCTTAAATTTAAATGCATTTGATATGGCATATGACATGTGGTCTCACCACCTATGAGTGATCATAATTTAAATTAAATGAAATATTTGATAAATTAAACGAATTTATTTACAAACTGAACCCTCCCACACCCACCCACACCCCCCATGAAATGAGCAAACTACCAAGTAACAAGACAAATCAATGAGTACTGCCTTGATGCATCTATCTCCAATAGTTTATAGATTAACTAGAAATATATTTTATGTTGTGTATGGAAGATAAAGTAAAATAAATTAAATGAAATTAGATGAATAATACATACCATGTCAAGTGATGGGTTCCCTTAATGATTTTGGAGAGGTGGAGTGTGATAGATTGGAGTAATTTTCCTGAGTAAGCAATTGGAGAATCCTGGTATTCCTAAGGGCCTTGGGCTAGACGATTATAGAGTGGGGTTTGTGTTCCTCTCCCTATAGTATATTATTATATGGGTATGTATTCCTTACAATGGATTATGGATAGGTGGGGTGTGTGGGCCAACCTAGGATGACAAAATAAGTAGGATTTTCTTTTATCCTTGTCTTTAGTATGATGCTAACGGGGTTTGTTTTATGAGGCATGTGAGGTTATAATGTGATGATATTGATGTTGAGTTATTTTATTCCTTATAAGTGGAAGGATTGATTTTGGTATAAAATTGAGATCATAGATCCCAAATAGAGTGTTTCTGATATGTTGTGACCTATGGGACATTGGTGGGTACCTGAATGTTATTTAACCCCTGAAAGGTTAAAATGGGAATGGGTGTTTATAATTTTGGGTGTATCCGTAGAATAAAATCCATGTTGTGATATTGATGTAGCATGAATGATATTGATGGTGTAAAATATTATGGGAGGGACATGATTCCATCGGTACCTTATGAATCGATTCACATGCCTCAAATAGGATTCAATATCAATATATATTTTTAATTTATAGGAACACCTCCTTGAATTTATATTTATGCCCGATATAATTGAAATTACTTGGATTACCTCATGGGATTTGAATTTATTCTTAGTGAAATGGAATTCTTTGGGGGGTTACTCAATATTTTTAATTTATATATATAAATATGTATATGTTTTTACCATGAATCCAGTTCTTATTCTTGATAACTATGGATGTCGGTGATACTCTTTATGATCTAGTTTTTGAGCTTTTTATTATTTAGATATACCAGTTTCCCCTAGGATCTGGATATTGAGCCTTCGAATATATGGATTTCTTTAATTATTATCTAGGATACAATGAGTATGCCTATATGAAAGGCCTAATGTCTCTATAAGTATATGGTTAATATGCCTCCATTAAATGGGATTCAAATTTTCTTTGAAATTGTAATAAATGGTATTACAACTTTTTAGATAAAATGTGCAACTAACTAAAGTAGGTGTGTTTGATCTTGGGAATAATGTTACGACCTAATGATCGATGTTGGTTATATTATTATGATTTTTCAATTTTTATTCTGATTATATCACAAGTGAATACACTATATTTATTGTCTATGATAGAAACCCCATTTTTGGTTCCATATTAATTTGTACTCAAACCCAACATGAGTAGCCATGACAGTTGGTCACCTGAGTAGAAATCGCTAATCACGGGTTCTGGTAGGTCAATGGAATAGAGTTTCGTGGTTGAGTCGTATAGTTTGGGTGGGACATAGATAATGAGATGTGATGAAGATCTAGGATGGGAGTAGTTCCTCTTATGATTAATTATTATAGTTTATTTTATATATTTTATTTTCCAAGTGGGACATTAGTTGATGTATACTGGTATTAATATTTTATAATATAACTACATATTTTTGTATTGTATTTTTTAAAGTTTGATTCTTATTTTTTTATATGTACTATAATGATTTTATTAAATATGATATTTGATAATTTCAATATTATTTCACACTTTGATGTGAGGGTATAGTCTACCCCTGTTAACACCCATGACCATCACTACTAGTAGACTAACTCTGGTGTTTGGAGAGGAAATCCTATGGTCAAGAAGCGACTGTTGGTCCAAAAATTAGTCAATTGAACTAGAGAAGTTGGGAGTTAAAATTTCATATTATAAATAAAATTCTTATACATACATTTAGGGATATGGTAAACTGTGCATAAGGATGTGTAAAATATTATTCTACATCATAGACTTGTTTCAAATAAACATTGTTTCCAATATAAATTCCAAGTTACAGGGATATGGTACATTTATTATTTGTCTTTGGTTTTATGGTTTTATTTTTTCACCATGTTTAATGAAATTTAGTTTTAGATTTGTGATTTATTGGTAATTTACACTTATCCCAATCATAAGAAGCCAACATGCATACATAATTTTTGGAATATAGGATTCGAAGTTAAAAATTCAGTTTTTTTGTGATTCATATCACTGATGAAAGTGGGTTCAACTATTAAAAATTTAAAAAACAACTTATATAGTGTTTTCATATCTAAATTTTCAGTTTCATTTTACTTAGCTAACCCATATTATATTTCATTTGATCATAGGTCATCTGTATCTTATGTGGGGATTCTTTTTTATGATGACCATACATTTCCTCTATTTAAGGGATGTATAGTGACCCTGGTGGATTGTTCAAATAATTTGGTGTATTTATCAAAATGACTTGTGTATTATTAGGAAATAGGTCTCATTACATAATGTTTCAATGACAACATTTGTTGCGTTTTCCCATATCTATTCTAGGTAGAAATATTATTTACCAATCTATATGACTCTGGATTACACAACATGGGTCATCATGGGATAGTTTCATCCTATATATTTATATAATACCATGGTCCTCGAGGGGGTTATATATTATGTATATTCCTAGTAGGTTTTAGTAAATTAGTAGGTTGGTGGCTCGGAATGTGATTCATGATCTGTATATGAGATCCCTAAAGTGGGTGTGTTGGTGTGTATGTTTCTAGGAGATGTTTGATATGGGATAAGGGGTGTTTCCCCATGATTTTTTCATTATATGATATTTATTTTATGGGCTAGGGGAGAGATCATATGTCTTGAGATATGATACAGAATATTATTTAAATGAGTGATAAGTACGAGGGTAACTCGATAGAGGGGTTAGATCGTACATTTAGATGAACTAAAGATTATAGTTATGGGTTGATTATTTTTCTTTTTTAGAATGATATTTGGTAAGTGTTATCAAATATGTTGTATCAGATGCATTCATGATGTAAATTACTAGATTTATTTTGGTATCACAGCTATTTTAAATGGAATGATTAGTTACATACATGGCCCTATTGATTCAGGTAGGGTTCCATATGAGATAGTTGAATGAGATCTTGAATGGTAGTATCTAGGATATATAGATCACGTCCCATTTCTTTTGGTTTCAATGTCGATCTCGGGTGGAAGGTGATCATTCAATTATCCTAGGAATGATTAAGATTCATTATTATTGTTGGAATCATTCATTTAAGTTCCTTCAAGATATATTTGACTAACATTCAAGAAGAGAATGTTCAATTGATTAGGTTTATGAGTCTAGTTTGACAACATATAATTTAAGGGACCATGAGTCTCATTCTGTAATCGATTGGTATAAGAGTGTACACATTTTAGGTTTAGATGAGATAATGTTACTATTTTATAGTTACAAATGGATCCATTTGAGTTATGGATTACTAATATGACATATTCAAGGTGATGACTAGTGGTTTTTAACGAATTATTACATGAATGGTCACTTGATAGTTTTTATTAATTCAGAAATGTCCAATTATATTGAGAGGTTACATCTAATATAGATTTGGGTTTCATTGTTTGGTTGAAAATAGAGTATTCCTTGAAACATATATTTATGAAGGTGTATTGTTTGAACCTAATGAGGTTGGGATCGAGGAGTGGTATAGGGGAAGCCCTATGGTGGGGGTCTCACCATTGGATGTTTTTTGTATGTGAACCTTGTTATATATAGTGTTTCCTAGGATGTCTAGGATGATGTTCTTAGTTATCATAGAAGTAGTAGCAATTTATCTTTTTATTTAAGTTCTTATGTCATATTGGGGCTTTAGTATCCATTCATTATGTGTTTTAATGGATGGATCATGGGTTTTGGATGATATGTCCCTTATAAATATACCATCCAAGTTCGTTCTAAATAGTAACTAGACTGGTTCACTATAAGATAAATTCATTCCTTCCAATACACCATAGGCCAAACACAAGTAGAGATGGTCTAGGTTGTTACTTTGGGAAAAAATTAACCCCGTATCAGAATGTGAAATAACAAAAAAGAAACAATACATTAAAATCTCCATAATAATATAAAGAAACCATTAGAAATAAAATCCAATATTCAATAATAAATGAATATGGAAAAGTAATTAAATATAACATCATGATCATGCTAGCATAAACATGGTCACCCATTAGGCTAATCACATAATCAAGATCCACAAAATTAATTAAGAGACACTAAGTATCTACATAAAATTTTCATCTATACCTCAACCCCAATCTCCTTATATACCTAATCTATCCCACTTACTAATGCTATATAATGCCTTTATCAAATAAGAACCTGTGATCGATGAAGATTAACTCAGGTAACTAAGTTCCATGGCTACTCGTGTAGGGTGAGAGGTGAACTCAATAGGTAACCACCAAAGTAGTTTCATATATAACAAATAAAATAGAGGGTATATATGCGATATTTTATATAAATAAATAAATACTCTCTAAAAGAATAATAAAAAACAATTTTCGCTCCACATGTTTAGAAATTGGTCTTAGTATTTATTTGAATGTTCTCCAGCTAGTGTCAAAGTGTCTAGGATCATGTGACACAACCATGAAAACCAACATCATGCCCAGGGAAAATTACTAGGAACATTTTCCTATAAATCTAGTATTATTGGGATTAATTTATGGATCATATGAAAAATTCCTAAGAGTCTACTTCTGTGTTAATCACGTAAGGGGGATGATGCCACCACCCAGATCATCTCATGATTATGTCTTGCTGATGGTATTTAATCCCTTCCAAAATATATCCCAATATACTAATCATTTGGGGTATGTTGCTTCCCTAATAGAGAATATCATGTATACATCACATATGGGGTCAAGTGTACCTCCCATCCATCTCATCATAGTTGGCTTGATGGCCAACTCCAAGGAAATAATCCAATGAATTCCATATATTTAAAATATCTTGATGGGAATTATTTCTCACCTAAATAATATCATTTAAATCATTATTATAGGGTTTAATATCTACCCAACTCCATATCTCAATTTGAGTTCATCCTTTCATGTCAATGAAATAATCATTCCACAACTATATAAGTACCACATAATTGATTAAAATTTTAAGGTGAAACTCGCAATCATCACCACCCATTCTCCAAAATCCACCCTCTATATCGTCAAAATATCAATGGGGAACACACCAGGGTCCCCTAGGTCATACCAAGCACAAACACCTCACATGGGATCCTCAGTCTCAGTCTCATCTTCTAAGCTATCACTTGTCACTCATAGGGAATAATAACCCTCAAGATCATTGCAATTGTCTTATGGATTATGTAGAATCATATTTAATTTCATATCCTTATCACCCAAGGGAAATAGCCTCAATCCCATTCCTATCCAAAGTTACCCTAGGTTTAATATCGCACCGAGTATATCAATCATTTTCAATAGGGTATACCCACCTAGGTAATAATGTCTCATTGGGGGAGGAACACTCATCCAAATGATCATCCCAACTAGATTGATAGATTAAATGAACCTAATGTTTTTCTAGTCCTACTAAATCTTTTTTTATTGATTCTTTACTCATCCATACTCAAGGGTACTAGGGAACCTTTTGATTCTGTTTGAATAATGAAGCCAATAAAAATATCACCTATTTAGTTCCATGTATCTCATGGTACATAATAATAATATTGGGCTAGAAAATTGAAAGGTATAGAAATAAATCTAGTTCATAGGGGTCCACAATTTCCCTTGTCACTTTTTCAGTTATAATGAATTTTACTATAATTTTTTTAGAAAAAATTAAATTAAATTTTCATCACCCATGTAGGTGATATCACACAACACATGATTATATAAACATAATTTATATATCAATATGGTATGTACAATGGATACCTATATGAAGAATTATTTTATTCCATTTTAATTCTAAAACATTACCACCACATTTTAGTCTAGTCCATGTATTTTCTTATCTCTCAAGAAGCTATATCAAATGAAAACACCTAATTATAAATTATAGAATTAAATTTTAATAATTTATAATTATATTTTATATATTTCAATTGTAGACAATGCCTAAAATATCACCGGGGGACCTATTCCCCCTAAAACCGCACATGGTTACCCATATAAATTATGTGGTGTCCTATCACCACTATCGTAAGAAAAATACTTATCATATGAAAAAATACTAAAATAAATTTCACATAATTTAGGTGAAAACCCTAAATAAAATCATACAATTACATATATCCACCAAAATTAAATGTGAATATGGGAATATACCTTCATAGGGTGTTCCTTATCTATTCCATATAAAACCTCAATCATATTAAGATGATTCCACAATTCTAAAGTAAAATATATAATGATAACCAAAGTTAGAGAACAAAAATAACATGGTAATCAAGAGAAACAAAAGGATGGATATGGTGGGAGAGAGTCATCATAAATTCCAATAAATCACACAAATAAAGGATCAAATATTTGGAGAATAAAAAAATAAATTGGGGTGTGAGTCCCCTAATTTGGATTTATTAGTTGGTGGAAGAATGAGGTTTGAGGGTTTTTAAATTTTAAGGGTAAAAGTGGCCAACTTCCACTTTTTAACAAAAATTTGTTGGCCATATGATTTAGAAATAGAGTTTTCCATAGCGTGGACGAAATGTTTGGGATGAACTACCTATGTAAACACACTCACACAGTTTTACCCCATGGTTTACCAGACGATGCACCAACCTTGAAAATTTCTATTAAACACAAATTATTGTTTTTGCAGAAATGTAAAGAAACTATACCCCATCCCCTTATCAAATTTGAACTATACTGTTTTCTATAAAATATACATGTTTAACCCTTAACTATGATCTAACTATGTAAAGTAATTGTTCATGGCCACAATTTGCTTGAAAATCCCAACATATGGTAAGCTACATGGTTCACCCTAAATCGTGTGACCCAAACCATGTGGCAGAGTAAAAACCCTTCCAAAAACACCAACATCCACTTGAATCTTCTAATACCCACAAGAGAACCCAATGCACCTCTCAAACCACAATTTGTACTCAAAAACCTCTCCTCATTATTCCTTAATGATAAAATTCAATCTTAAATTTATTTTATAAAATTGACCCCTTCCCGAACTCAAAAAGTAAAATTCCCATAGTAATTCACCACTTAAAAACACTTAGTTTTACATCCTCCCCATCATAGATATTCCCATCCATAAGATTCTCCAAGAATCCTCGATTATTAATATTGATCTCTCTCGATAATCAATTTATGATTAAATCACCACGTTATACCTTGAAATTAAAATGATTATATACTTTGAAACACTAAACATGAGGCACACAATTCACCCAATATCAACCCATCTTCTCAACACCATCATTAAAAAACTAAAATATCTCATACCCAACCTTGTATAACCATAGACACAATGGTTTCATTTATCACTTAATAATTCGGATAATTCTGATCACCATCGTATAACTCAACTCATAAAGGATAATTTTAAGACACTGTTCTCTACACGATAATATTTGCCTACTAAAATATGATTCCAATGGTTCCTTGACCCACTTTTTGAGGTTTTCATCTTATCACACCCAACATTATATAAAAACACACTTCAGTCATCCTATGCTAGACCATTCATGAATATAGTCATTCGAACCCACAGATGTTCTATTTCATTTTCCTAATCATGATGATTTAATCCCCTGGACGCATCACAATATCATCTAAACACATTCACCATAGTCAAAACCCACTCACAATGTAATCCCATGGTTAGATCACCAACAACTCACATCTTCCAACATTATCTCACCATGAACATTGCCACCCCTTTGGTCTAACTCACACATATATCTTATAAAATTAGTCCTAAGACTAACACCTACACAAGAACCCTAACCAAAACCTCATCAAATATTTAAATATGGAATTATTTATGGAATAAAATACAGTTGGATATAAATTCTCAATGAAATCTAAATCCAACATAACTATCCACTAATCATACTCATTGCACATACAACCCAACCCACATGGGGCTTATATATTTACACTCCATGTACTTTACCATACAATTAATTATGATTATATATGGATCTCTCACTCATATCCATGTTTCCATATGAAAAATCAATCATTTAATGTTCCTAGATTACCTGGAACATCATTCTCGACATTCGACCAAATTTTGTTCATAATAATTATCTCACCCTCTAAAAGCCAATGATGCATTCCCTACAACATTTATTCCCTTTTGACACTCTTCAAGAACAACCAAAAAATGATCCTCCATCACACCTCCATGATATTGATCTCTATGGACAACAATCAAATCGATCATATGATGACACCTGTATGAATTCTCAATGTCACCTCTAACTATAGAGGTTTCCCAATTCATCAAAACCACAGGCCACCATGCTTATAATAATTCCATATGACCATCAGTCCTATACCAATATATGTATACTTTCGAATTGACAATTTAATGGAATTGTACATAACTAGAATGCACTACCCCAAACTCATCTAAATCCAACGGGTGTATGATCTAGTACAACCAAAACACATTGTCTGGATATCCCTATCAAGAGTCATAAAAAAATAACATTCTATTATCACATGGATAATTACAAACCATGCTACCCATTCATTTCAATCACATATCTCTATAATCCCATCGTTCTCTTCTTCAAAATTGATTATTTATCTCACCCCTTAATATATCTTAGGATCACTCACTAAATGACCAAATCATAAAACTAGAGGTACCTATGAATTAACTTCTCAACCTACATCTAACCATTTGGGATCAAACTCTCTATCACATCTAGGTCCACTAATAAAAAATTTGGGTTGGGTATTCTACTAGTATTTTCCTCCAAAACCAATATATGAAACCAAAACACATCTTGTTATTTTCATCACAATTACCTACATCACATAGTAGACAGAACCTCTCATGCATTGATCTCGTAATCCAACTAATTAAAGCATGATTATATATCTAAATCACATACAATATCTTGTAACATCTCTATTAGGTTACTCTACTAATAATTACTTGTATCACCAATACCATTAGTAATATCTCAATTTCATTAGGCTCAACCACCTGGCCATATGTCATATCTCACATAAGTCACAAATCATGGGAATCACCTTTAAGTTACTACCTTTAAACATATTCATGTAACTCATTTCTAGACAACCCACATTAGGGTTATCATATCCATATATAAAAATTTAATCGCATTCCAAATCACGGACTATTAGAGCACCCATCCTCATTGGGCATTGATATACAATACAACCCCTCAAGGATTGCAATCTCAAATAGGTATATATGTATATATAATCTCATATCACAATAAATATCTATGCTGATTAAATAATAGTAAATTCATCTGGTTAAATGTAATTCAACTAATAATCTTCATGGTAAAATACTTCATCAGTTATTTTTTGACACATTAAATAATATAATCCATT
Source organism: Viscum album (assembly GCA_963277665.1). NCBI lineage: Eukaryota > Viridiplantae > Streptophyta > Magnoliopsida > Santalales > Viscaceae > Viscum > Viscum album. The sequence goes on from OY728127.1 coordinate 135,769,016, forward strand.
TTTCTAATCCCCCAAAAGGGGATTTCACAAAGGAATTTAATGCATGTACTGACATGCTAAGGTTCTCCATACATCCATTTCACAGAGTGATAGTATAGCTATCATGGATCACTTTATCAATGATCTACATGAATTTTCATTAGAGAAAATATATCTTATTCAAGAATAGTATAATCTGAACATGATTTATAAATAAAACATTAAAAAATTAATCCCTCTTTATTAGTGATATCAATCACTCACAAGCATTCAAATTCCATATTAATACTACATGATTAATATGATACATGAAAATAGTTCGGTATACATGAGGCTAAAAAACAAAGAAATACACAGTAAATCGTAAATCTAAAAACCCATTTGTATCATGGTGGAATCATAAATCCCGAATGGTAGAAATAAAAAATAGTAATCTCATGCCTCGATAACCTGGAAATTCAATTAGAAAACATTCTCATGAACCACTAGTTTTAGGTCTTTCACATGCCCCGAAAAATTCATATATTAGATGCTTACAATCTGTAATACTCGAGTTTCATTAAAAGTAAATAATTATTACATAATAAAATTTTTGTACAATCCAAACATTTTATTTAAACACATATTGACCCAAAAAAACAGTAATTAATTTAATTTATTAAGGATTTCGACAGTAGTACCCTAAAGCACATAACAATGTGTGTAAATAATATAATAATTTACTTTGATGGATTAAAATTTGAAAATAATAATATGTATATGAGGTTCATGGTTATTAAGAGTAAAATGAAAAACATTTAAATTGACATGCAGTAATCATATAGGGATATATTTGAAGGTATTTATATTTTTAATGAATATACATATAAGGTATAATATGATCATTAGTCAATATGACTATTGGGAATTAGAATCGTTGGTCAATATGACTCTTGGGAATTATGACCATTAACTGATATGACTATTCAACATTATGGTTGTTAGAGGTATAACAATTAAGAAAATAACCAGTATGATTATTCTATATTAATGTCATTGATGAATGTTACAAAAGGGAGGATGTATAGATCTAACCAGTACTAATATCCCTCACAATGTTCATTTATCAAATATTGATAAAGAGGTATCATATTTGGGGTTCTCCCTTGAACAATCCCAAGAAGATATATAATAAGTGATGTTGGAGTTGAACCATATATGGGAGAAGTTCATTTTAGTAGAGATCACCACCCTATCAATGTTGTTTGAACTGCCCCCTGAAATTACCACCATTACACACCTTTCCCTTAGGTAATATTGTAGTGTGATTGGAGGTTATGTATCTAGGGTTTGAGTTTTTTATATTGTGAATTATTTTTGAAATTAAAAGTATGTTTACTCTTATACACCATTTTTATAAATTCATAAACCTAAAAAAGATAATTTGTATATAATTAGATAATATATACTATAAATAGAACTACATATTTGGATATAGGGTGTTGAAATTATCCAGGGGTGAAATTTGGTAATCTTTTTTTTATAATATTAAAATACTTTAAAAATGGTGGAATGTATTAAATCAAAATAAATAATATATATATGATAACGTATTTATATAAGGACTAATCATTTCAGTCATAGAAGTTATATTTCACAAATTTTGTAACTAATCACTATATATGGGAATTATGGATAGTAGTGGGAAATATTGTTTATAGTGGGTTGATATGGTTTCATTTAATAATAGAATAATTAATAAATTATTCCATGAAATTACACTCACCACAACAATAAATACTCACGCACTCCTCGAGTTGTTACACACCAAATTAAAATTGAAATCTTTATTAATCTCTCAAGGAATCTCTCCGGTAACTCTCTCTTCAATCATGAAGGTTTAGTTTTGATCTAATGTCAGGTTACAATTTATGAACCCCAAGAGAGGTAAGTGTTCCTACATCTCTTTAGACATTTTTATTTGAATTTACTTTTTGTCAAATTATTTATAATTTTAATATTATATGATTATATAATATATATTCATGTTATTATCTCTCATTGAAATATTACCTACTATACATTAGCAACCACTTTCTTTAAACACTTTTTGTATTTCATTACTATACAAAATTAATGTTTGATTTTCTCTCTCATTACAATTCTTATTTACATTACCACTATCATATCCATTTTAATCCATATGTTATTATTTCATTATTTTATTAACGTCACTTTATGTTATATTATTAAGAAATATTACACATGTAATCATTCCATTCACTCACATTATACCCAATTCATAACTTGCAAAATTCCATTTTACTCCTTGTAGCCATAGAAAACCTATAATTTAGTTAAGTAAAAACTAATGTGACTATACTAGAATATATATATATATTTGGATACTATAAGTGGATTTTTTAAATTTATATAGGGATAATAACCTTGAAAATAGTTATTTCAGTATAACCTAGTCATCATCATGTTTCATTGTGAATGATCCCTTACTCCACACATGGTTTGGCACTCTTAACGAGTATTCTATGGATAATTATCATATTTTTTTAAAAAAATGTATAATTTATATATTGTGGTATAATTTATTTATTTCTTTAGTATCCTTAAATTTCAAGATAAAATATCCTAAACACATTTATAACTATTAATCTTGATAAGTACATGTTAGATATAATTTCATATAAATAACTTTTAATGGGTAATTTTTTTAAAACTATGAATCCCTCTTTACTCATAATATGTTTTTAGGGAATTATGTTTCACTTTATAATAAATTCATTAAATGGTAAAATATATCTATGACTTTTATAATCTACAGTTATTTATGGGAAGATCAGGTATGATACGTTCCATTGGGAAAATGTGCGTTCTATTTCAAAGTATTCTAACCTAGATCATTATTTCATGTATTTCCTATATTCATTTTGTATGCAATTAAATTCATTATTTTTTATATGAAATATGGGTCACACAATTTAATATCCTCTCAATTCATTGGTAGGATGTATGGTACATCTTGCTTGAGGAATGAGAGCATCCTTACCCATTATGTATAATTTCTTGGAACAATACGTTGATGATATTATTATGATATCAAGAATTATGCAATTACATATTTTAGATTTATTTTTTTATCTATGTGACTATGAATTCCCTTTATTCCACCGAATACACTTACATATGCATTTTTATGGATTAAATTTTAATCATGATGTTTTTATGAAATTTGTATTTTTATTATTCTATGCTTCCATTTTTTACCTCACTAATATTGTAATGTCACCACCTTTTTTTTGTTTCCCATTTCCCTAGGTACTGAGGTGGAATTATTTGATTTAACATGGAAAAAATTAGGGAATAAATACATGAACTTTTGGGTTCTAAATATGTAATTTAATGTATCTAGTAACTTGGATACTACTAACCATTGATTTCTTGAATAAAATATCATGTACTATAATTTCTGTTTAATAAATAACCCACCAACTCTATGAAATTGAAGTTGGCAGAATTACAATTAATATAAAATAGAATATTAATTGAAACCCTGGGAAGTATAATTATTAAACCATAGGTAGAGAACATATATCATATGAGTAGAAATATTATAGAGATTATTCTTAGTTTTTTTTAATAATTCAGAATCTACGTTTTCTAATTAACTTATAAAATTCATTTAAGATAGTGGCACATGTATATAGAATCAGTAATCGGGCCAACAAATAATACCAATTTTATGAATATCTAATTAATTAGTAAAATATAGTTAATATTTCTTCTAATAAAATTATTTTCATTCTGGGAAAATTAAATCCGATAATGAAAAGTAACCGTTTCCACATGGAGAAACTAGTTTCCACTCCACATTGAAACATTTTATAAGGGATAAAATTTCCATATTTTAGTGGCACCACAAATCCAATAAAAGAATAACAATGGATTAAGTCTCTAAAGAAAATATTTTTGGAATCGTGATGCTTAGAGAGAGAGAAATTCCATATCACTATGTATTATCTAACAGATGATACTAACTAATGGTGATCCATAATTCAAAATTATAATGAGGGGAGGATATTAAGATCATGGAATGGATTTCATTATAGGATATTTTTCTTTGAAAATATTTTATTTATGAGAAACATGTGGAAATGGAAAGTAAATTTTTAAACCTATGTATAAAAGATTAAGAGAAGGTGGTTAAATATGTGGCTAATTTAAAGGATTATCATCAATGGTTATGCATTATCTATGAAACCCTAAAAAGGATATTAATCAGTTCCATGAGGTTTTGACTCTTATTCTTAAAATATACTTAGTAACACAAAATTCCTCAATATATAGTGGAATATTAACAAGTTTTTTCATAATTAAATAATATTTTGCCAGAAAGTTTTCATATAAATAGTAACCTAAGATGAATATGATTTTTTATCATCATTTGGAAATGCTGGCTAAGAAGGTAAACAATGGAAGAGTAAAGGTCCCTCTATGTAACAAATTTTGTGAGGAAACCTAGGAACCTATTTAATGGGATTTTTTGTATTCATAAAATGTAGATTTAAATGTCATCAACATCATGGATAAAAAGGAAATATAGAAGAAACAAATATAATTTATTAAGAATGTATTTATATGGGGAATTTCTCTAATAAATTAACTAAGTACCAAGGAAATATCCCACATAATAATCATATGGATAAAAGTAATGCCTTTTCCATATTAATATTTGAAGTCGAAGCTCCAAATGATGTGATATATGGTAATTTGATTATATACACAGAGTTATCAGATGCAATGTCTGATTTAGGATATACACATTTATTTATATCATATATGTCTACAAATAATATTCAATAACCCATAAACCCTAAGGAATGATTTATCTTTTAGAGAACATAGTGGTATATTTTTTTCCACAAAGGTAAACTAGGTAATTTGAATTAGGATGCATGGGTGTACTATCATTAAAAATATAGTTCAAATACCAATGGTATATTTTTATGTAATCTTGGGGATGAAATCCTTCTATAATTACAAAGAAATAATTTATTTTAATGAGAAGGATGTTTAAATTGGTGGGAAAATTGAAGAATTGCTTTTTTCTTAATGAGATATTTCATTACCTAAATCTTGTCATGATCATCCCCCAATAAATCATCTCAGTGATATTATTGGGAAGAATATTGATGAAATTAAATCTATGGTAGGTAAGTAAATTTAGAGAAAGGAGGATGTTCTAGTATTGTGAAAATAATTTATGTATTTATTAATGAATTACTATGATTATTTCCACATGATTAATAAGTCAGATTCTCAATTGATCTCATCCCTGATTGATATAAAATAACTATGACACTATGTCAAATGAATCTAGTATATTTGGTTGAGTAAAAGAAGAAATTAAAATACCTATATTATAAATGGATCACTCATATGAGTGTTTTAATGTGGGGAGGACTAGTTCTAATTGCGTAAAAGAATGATGGGACACTAATATTTTGAATTGATTGTAGGGAAATAAATGAAGTTTCTATAAAGAACATGTATCAACATACATGTATTTATGAACTATTTGATTAATATAAATGGGATCAATTATTTTTAGTGATTTATAATAATTTTGTCCACCATCTTTAGAAATTTATGTAAGACGTTTAAAAAACTAGATTTTGTATGTTGAATGGTCCTTATGATATCATAGTAAATAAATATGGATTAACAAATTCTCCATCAATATTTACGGATTTGAGGAAGAGAGTCTTAAAATACTACAATTATATTTTTATGGTGGTATTTAATATATATATTCTTATATACTATAAAAGATAAGATGATAATGATACTCATTTATGAATTTTTCTTGAGTTATTGAGGAAAAAAAGAGTTTGATGGAAAATTTAGTATCTAGGAATTTCTTTCTTAAAAAGTCATTTTACATGGTCATATTGAGTCAAATGATGGAATATCTGTTAAACCTCCAAATATAATGTATTATAGGAAATGGCCCAGACACACCAACATAATTGAAATATAAAATTTTGTTGGGTTAGTGGGATTCTACCAGTGTTATTTTAAAAACATTGCACGATTGGCTAATCTTTTTACGAATATATCATGTAAGGGGAAAATGTTTATATAAATAATGGAATGTGAATAAATTTTTGTACCATACTCTAGGTTATTGGTGAATTTTTGTATTTTTATGCCTTCATTAGGTAAATATGAATTTTTTATTTATACTGATGCATCAGGAAAATGTATTGGATGTGTTTAAATAAAAAACATCAAAGAGTTGTCAGATAAATAACATGATAGATGAAACCATATGAAGTTAACTATATATTTAAATATTGATATTTGGTGGAATTAATCTTTTCTATACATATATAGAGACATTTTCGTTATATAGATAGATATGATATATACACAGACCAGAAGACATGAAATATATCCTTACTCAAACTGATCTAAATATCTGGAAGAGAATATGGTCAGAAAAACTCAATGAATGTGACTATGGTATCCATTATCATCCATGAAAAGTGAAAAATGTAGAAGAATATTTTATTAGAAAATAACAAGGTACCTAATCTATGTATATGGTAAATAATGATCCAATTCTTAAAGACTTAGTAAGGATGGAATTGGGTATTATAATAGAAAGTGATGCATCATTCTTGTTACATGTAATCACCCAACCATATTTAATATAGATTATTAAGAAATATCAACACAGTTTTCAATACCTACAAAATAAAATGTGAGATATGAAAAATGTGATATTACTAGTGTTTAACATTGGTGAAAATAGATTTTAACAGTTTGGTAAGAGGCTATTTGTTCCATATATACTAGATTTAATGTTGGATCTATTGGACGAGTCTCATAGATCAATATAATTTATAAATAATGGTAGTAAATATGGGTTTGTGGATATAAAATATCAATTCTGGTGGGAAAATATCATGTGATAAATTTCAAATTATACTTCAATTTTCTTAGTATGCCATCATGTGAAGTCTAAAATGCATCTACCCAAAGGAGTAATCCAGCCTATCCCTATATCCGTATATAAGTTGGATGATATTACTATTGATTTCATCACTTGGTTTCATTATACATCTATGTTGAAAAATTATATATTGATCATTTTTGATCATCTCAAAGATTCGTTTCATTTCCTTTCAATTTTGAAATGTCTTTCTCTAGAAACTCTTTAATGGTTGTATATAAATAAAGTGATGAGACCTCATGGAACACATCTATCAATATAATTTAATGATAACCTATGTATCATAACATAATTTTAGAGGAATATCTGAAAGGATAATAACAAAAAAAACTCAATATTATAATGGAATATCAACCTCAAATAGATTGGAAGTCCAAATAGATTGTCTAGACATTGGAGGACATGATAATGTTATGAACTCTTTATAAGTAAGGATGTTAGTATCTATATTAAATTCTTATAGAGTTTTCCAAAAATAATATTTTCTACTATAGAATTTATATGGAACCAAATAATTGTTTTTATGGAAGGATATCTCAAACATTGACATGCTGTAATGAAGTCATAGAAATGAATATTTTTTGGTAATACATGTGGAAGATATGACTAAGAAAGTAAGATCGATCTAGAAGCATATCTATACTTCCCAAATTAGATGGAAATTTTATGAATACACTCAAAGGAAGGATCTTGAATTTAAATTGTGGGATTGTGCCTTCTTAAATATATCTACATGGTAATGGTTTATAAGATTTAAAAAGAAATGGAAGCTAATTCCAAGATATACTGGGTGATTTGAAATATTTGGCTGGATATGATAAATTTCATATTGTTTTTCCAAGCCACCAACCCTATCCCATGTTACTGATGTATTCTATATATCACTTATACAGAAGTATATTCTAGAAAATAGTAGTGTTATTAAATATGATCATGTTCAGTTGGAGATAAAATTACTATATGATAAGTATTCGATTTAGATTATGGATACAAAGAAAAGTATGCTAAAAAATAGAACTACTGGGAAAGTGAAGTTTCATTGGATGAATCAACTTCTGTAAGAGGGAACATGGGAGCCTGATGAAGCTATGAGAAAGACGTATACACTTCTATTTTTATATTGACCTTCAATATTGAGGATGAAATATTATTTAAGGGGATAGAATTTAATACCTATTGTTCTATTATAAAAAATAAATCTCTATTCATAACATTGTTCCACAATGCACACATTATTCTTTCAACGCATTTTAATACTACCAAAACAATATATAATTTAATCTATAATATAAGATGAAACTAGTACATAAACCATGTAACAATTTGTGTTAAAACCATAATCCTACACTCTAGTGGATCACACTTGAAAAATAATATCAGTTTTACTAGATATATTCCTATTAAGAAGAAAACAACAACCATTTAATTGAAAAGGTTTAAGAACATAAGGAACTATATAAAGGGATTTTGATTTTGGATTGTGTATATATAAGGATTAATATCACTTTTGGTGAATATGAATATTGGGAATTATTATTATTGGTCAATATTACTATTGGGAATTATGAACATCGGTCTGTATGACCATTGGGAGTTATGAATATTGGTGGTATAGATATTAAGAAAAAACCATTATAATTATTATTTATATTGAAATATTATAAATGATATAATGAGGAAATACAGCATTATATATTAGAATTATACCTTATGAAGTTTATTTTTCAGATCATTATAATGATGTGGCATATATAACAACCATTCTCTTTTCTACACACTTAGACATGATTAATTACATAAATATCACTTGAGACAACATAGAAGATTGAGAGGTATATTTTATTTGGAGCTTATTATCATTTCATAACAACTTAAAACATGAAATACAACATCATTATTGAAAACTTCTATTACATGACCACTACATTCCCTCATACTTAGCATTGTATGCGATAGCCTGAGGACATGCATAAGAAAAGGGTGAGTCATAAAGCCCAGTAAGGGAATAAACATGTAATTACATTATTAATACAATACATGTAATAAAATAGGAATATCAATGGAGAACTAGAGAAACATGAACATAAAGTCATGATAAATCATGATAATCATAACATGTAAATGTGACAATACCATTAACATGGAATTAGCATGAGCCAAGCCTCATTGGACATAGAGCATGAGTAAACCCTCATTTCACATGCAACATGAGTAAGCCCTCGTTGGACATAAATTATAATGAGTCAAAACCCATTGCACATGACCTATCATGATAAATACATTACCCAATGCATTGGAGTGCTATCAGGGCACACCCTTCTTAAACATTTTATTTCATGCTTAAGTGTGCCACATGGATCATATAACATGTAATAGATCAAATTCATAAGTTAATCCATGATTAAGTAATGTGGAATAATTACATGATAGTACCATTAAATATGAATATGTTGATAAAGGTGAATACCCGTGGTAGAGACATGGGTATGGTATTCACTACACAATGATCTTGCCTCGGAAAAACGCGGTGCAATTTCGGTAGCGTAACGGCGTGACATAAGAACTTATAAAAATGGTTGATGAGAGATAAAGGAGTGTATCATCAAATTTACATGAAATGGACCGTAAGGGAGTCATATTGATACATGTCCCAATAAATGAAATTGAATTTAGATGCGCAATACAAAACAATTACATGGATGTAAAAGAGGAGAGACAAATCCCTCACGGAATTTCGGCACGGAAATGGTGTACATGAGAGGCTTTAATGAGAGAGAATTGGGAATCCCATCATCCAAACATAAATAGGCAGTATTGGGGAGGTGTGAAACTCTACCCCAACATTTTTAATTGAAAAACATGGCATAACAACTTAACTAAAATTGGACAAAAATGAGAATTGAAGAAATCCATTACTTGGAAGTACGATCCCAAAATATTGAGAGAGTATTTAAAGAGGATTCTTGGGAGCTTGGGGAACCTTGGGAGGATTATAGGGAATGTATTTCAGGGGTTGGTTGAACTCCAAATTCTTTTAGTGAAGAGGAAGTGGGAGCTTGTGTGGGTTTATATAGGAAAGGAGGGGGAATAATTTATTATTAAGGTTTGGGACACCTCACATTGAAATAATCAAAACCTCAAACCAGACTATGGTTCTTCCCAAAGGGGAGTGGAAAACAATTTTTTACTAGGGAAATGGTTGAACGTCTTAAAATAATAGGGTTGCCTCTGTGGAGGTGAGTCACACTCTTAAGGAAACCAATTAAAAAAGACAAAATGTTTTACAAACCTTGAAGGGTCCACTAAATCTTTGTAAAATATATCAAACAAACCAAAAATCACATTATTTTAATGGTCAACATATATTAGCCAAAAAATATTTTTATATTATTTTATTACATCACCATTGGGTCATTACGATGTCATAAAAAACATTGTATATTTAAATGGTGTTTAATTGTTACCAAAAAATTTGACTATCTCAAAAAATTTTAAAAAATTCACCATTAGATAATTTCGACATCCTGATTCCAAAAATAATATTCATTTTCTTTTAATAGTTTTCTAAATATTTGAATCTTTAGTTTTGAAATAAAAACTGTTATTTACCAAAAAATCATGGGTTTTGACAAAAATAGCTTTCAAACCTTAATAAAAATTACAATTTCATTCATTAAACTTTATGATCATTTATAATTAATAAAAATTAATTAAATAATAATATTATTAAAATATTAATAATTTCAAAAATCCAACAATTCATCAAAATAAATTTATTAGTTGAATATCAACTAAAAATACTATTTGTGCTTTAAAAACTATTTACAAGGTAATAATAAAAAGAATGTATATTCTCTATAAAAGAGTAATGTACATAGTCATAGTGCTAGGGTATAATTACATTATCCCTTATAACACTTGAAAAAGATCGAAGGGTAAGGTTTTTAATGGTTACCAACTCTTGGGGTGGTTCGGATAACATCGCTCGGGTGGTAATCTCTATTATCTTCCACTTTCCCAATAGTCTGTTCCACTCAAGATTTACATGTTCAAGCTCGGTTTGGTCTTGGAAAAAAGATAATCCCAATGATTCCACCTCCTTTACAAGCACCGACAAATGGGCTTCATACGTGGAATGTTTAGTGGATGAGGACATCGCTTCCTATGTCTGAGAAAATTAGAATTGTTAAAGCCCTATATTTATACTAATCATGTGATCAATGTTCAATGGCTATATTATAAATGATTTCAATTTTTAAATATGTTTTAAAATACAAAATATAAAACAAAATAAGTTCATACATTTTACATAACCACAAGAAAACATTTAAATATAACAAGAGGAATTTTCATTAATGAATTTTTGGGTCGTTACAATCTTCCCCCTTAAGAAATTTCTCACTCGAAATTTCATTTTCCCACTCTAAAACAAATGTGGGTAACTTTTCTTCATCACATCCTTCGATTCCCACGTCAAATGTTAAAACATGTGGATTTTCCACAACACCTTGATGAGGGGCATTTTCTTATTTCGTAGACCTTTTTCTCTAAAATCTAAGATCGTCACTAGTTACTCCTCGTAAGAATGATCATCCACTAGATGTAAAACGTCGGAAGAGAGTACATGTGAAGGGTATGGTATATACTTCTTTAAGAGGGATACATGAAAGACATCATGTATTTGGTCGTGGTAGGAGTAAGTTCTAGTCGAAAAACCACAACCACGACACGATCAAGATTCTTGAAGGGGCCGACGTACCTAGGACTTAACTTCCCTTTCATTTCAAACCTCTTGACCTTCTTCCACGGAGATATGTGTAGAAATACCATTTCACCAATTTGAAACTCAAGGTCTCGTCGATGGTTATCTGCAAAACTATTCTATCAACTATGGGATGATTTGATATGCTGGGGAATGGTTTTTACATTCTCCACCATTTTGTCAACAATTTATGGTCCTAGCAGCTTACGCTCACCGACTACATACGAACATGTTGGGGTTCTGCACCTCTTTCCATATAGGGTTTCACAAGGTTCCATTCAGATGCTAGAGTGGAAACAGTTATTGTAGGGTAATTAAGCTAGTGGAAGAAGTTGATCCCAACCTCCATCAGAATCCATTGAACATGATATTAACATATCTTCCAGTGTGTGAATAGTTCTCTCATATTGGCCATCATTTTGAGGATGATAGGCTATACTAAAGTTCAGTTCAGTATATAGAGAATTTTTAATACTCTTCTAAAACATAGAGGTGAATCTTGGATCTCGATCGTATCAAATATATAGTGGTACTCCATGTATCCTTACCACTTCCCTGATATATATATATGTTCCAGTTTATCCAATAAAAAATCCTACCAAATTTCAATAAATTTTACAGACTTTTTACAATGATCCACAACAACCCAGATCGCATTGTTGCCTTTTGATGTCTTTGGATTTCAAGTGAAAAAGTTCATGGTTATGTTCTCCCATTTCCATGCTAGTATGGGAAATGGTTGCATCATCCCTTTAGACTTATGCCTCTCTACCTTCACATACTGACACCCTAGGCACATTGATGTATACTCAATGATCTCCTTCTTTATATTATCCCATCAATAATGCTCCAGTATATCTCGATACATCTTTGTGTTTTCAAGGTGAATAAATAAATTTGAACTATGTGCATCATCCAAAAGATCCTTCTTCAGCTCTGTACTTGATGTAACAAATTTTCTTTTCCCAAATATCACAATTCCTTATTCATTAACATTTAAGTCTGAGAATTTCCCTATTCTAGAAGCTTCCAATTTCATTTGAATTCCAACATCATCCTTTTGAGAATCTTTTAACCATTCCAAAAGCGATGGTTGAGCAATCATTTTTGAATTTTTTGATGAGGGTTTCCTTCTTTTATGATTCCCATGTCCATCTTCATTAAATCTAAGAATATTGGATCCTTTTAAATTATCATCAATGATAGAATCGTTGGGGTCTTTCTACTTAGAGCATATGCCACCTATTTTTCATTCTTATAATGGTAATGGATTGAGCGGTCATAGTATTTGATCAACTCTGACCATCTTCCTTGGCAGATGTTCAACTCATTCTGTGTGAATATACACTTGAGGATTTTGTGGTCCATATATATTTTAAACACCTCCCCAAATAGATAATGTCGCCAAATTTTTAAAGGGATGATCACTGTAGCTAACTCCAAATCATGTGTTGGATAATTTTTCTCATTAACATTCAATTTATTTGACGCATTGGCAATGACTTTGTCATTTTGAATCAAAACATAGCCCATGCCCTTCTTTGAAGCATCATTGAATACCATAAAAATTTATCCACTTGTGGGTAAAGTGAGCACAACTGTAGTGATAAGCATCCTTTTCAACACCATGAGGATTTCTTCACATTCAGCACATCATGAAAACATTACTACCTTTCGAGTTAGATTGGTAATAGGGTTGGACAACCATGATAAACTTCTCACAAATCACCGATAATATCTAGATAACCCTAAGAATCTACGTTTATCTGTAACTGATGTTGGCCTCGACTATCCCTCTATTATAGCTTTCATGGAAGGATCCACTAGTATCCCATTGATTGAGATGATATGGACCATGAATGAGACCTACTTCAACCAGAACTCACACTTTCTCTACATTTCATATAGCTTCTTCTTTCACAATGTCTTTAGTACAGTTCATAGATTCTCCTCATGATCCTCCTTGGTTTTGGAGTATATTAGTGTATCATCTATAAAGACTACCAAATATTTTTCTAGGTAATATCTAAAGACTCTATTCATCAATTCCATGAAGATATCTGGAGCTTTAGTGAGTCTAAGAGGCATTACATTGAATTCATAGTGCCCGTATCATGTATGAAAAGTAGTCTTGGAGATATATTCCTTATTTAACCTTACATGATAATATCCTGACCGAAAATCTACCATGGAGAAGTCTTGTGCTCCACACAACTGATCGAAAAAATCATCCATTTGTGGGAGAGGATACTTGTTCTTTACCATGATTTTTTAAGCTCATGATAATCGAAGAAAATGTGCCTTGAACCATCCTTCTTCTTGACAAAGAGGATTGGTGAACCCCAAGGGGAAGCACTTGGGTGTATAAACCCTTTATCCAGATTCTCCTGTAATTGATTCTTCATCTCCTCATGCTCCACAATATGCATTCTATATGGAGTCTTGGATATTGTAAATTCCCTAGGTATAAGATCAATTGAGAATTCAACATCACTTCTAGTAGGAAGACTAAGAAATTCCTTAGGAAACACTATAGTGAATTCTATCACAATAGGTATGTCTTCAAGGATGGTTGCCTCCTTAGACTCAATCATCTGAGCCAGATATGCATGCCCATATTGCAGCAATGTCCACTCTTGAGATGATGGAGCTAAAGAAGATTCAACTTCCTCCTTTCACTTGTATAGTATAAGGGGTCGATTCTCCACATAGAGAGTGACTTCCCTCTCACAAAAATTTATGTTGGCTTTATATAAGGAGTGATAAACCATGATAAGAATGGAATAAAATTCCACCAGATGGAGTAATATGAGGTTCTTCGGGAAGTTTAATCCACTGATTAAGACATGGTAGGAGTTATATTCATGAGATGCAATGATTGCCCCATTTTTCGTACTCACTGACATCTTTAATTCCATTATTTGATGTGGTGTTTGGATTGTTATACTAAACATTCTTGATATAAATGAATTTTTCGAACCTGAATCAAAAAGTATGTTCGTTTTTATTGAATGAATAACTATAGTACATGTCACCACTTCCATTTCAGGTTTCATTTCTGCAGTAGTGATGGAAAAATCTCACACTAGCTTCCTTGGAGGTTGTCGGATTCCTCCGAAACCCCATGGATTAGGGCACTTATTTGCAAGGTTCCCTGGTTAGTTGAAGATGAAGCAATGAAAAATTCATTGAGAGTTGAACGAAGTGTTCCTCTCCTCTTTTTCAGCCACAGGTTTTTCCTATTAACAGTTAATAGCAAGGTGCCCTTCTCTTCCACACCTAAATAGTTTCTTCACCCACTTCAGGCAATTTTTGGGGTGCTTCTTTCTGCACCTTTGGAAATAGGGGTACTGTATTTTCTTAGCACTATTCTATTTTTCCATTGGACCGCTAGAATTTAATTCCACATTATTCTTCTTATCCCCATGATACCCCAGAGGTTCTCTGGTCTCCATTTCACTCTTGAGGGGACATCAGGAAATTTCCTCATAGATGTCGAAGTCATAGATCACCAGGGATTCCCGTGGGCTAGGTTTCTGCCCACCAAAGAAGCAGTCAACCTTGCATTTGGGGGTAATGACAAATCTGGAAGAATATCATGCAAGCTATGTGATGTTTTCTTCATATGCTCTGACAGATTATTCATCTTTTTTCTTGAGTGAAAGGAAGTACCTTTCCGTCTTATGTCGGAGGGTTCATGGAAAATATTTATCGAAAAACATCTTCGGGAAATCCTTCCATTCCAATGCCTTGAATTCATCCTCAGGTTTCGTATTCATGATCAATGTTCACCTATGATCATCTTTACCCTCCATAAGATAATCATTCAGGAGAACCTTCTCTTGTTTGGAACATTGAATGATGAATAATATCTTTTCAATGGAGTTTGATCATTTTTTTGGTGATTGAAGGTTCAGATGATCAATTAAACATAGGAGGAATTTGTCTCATAAATCTCTTGATATTGACTTTTTCTTTATTAGGGTGGTTGAATGTTCCTCTTGTCCCATGTTTCTATTCAGATCTTGAGTTAAATGAGAGAGTTTCGTGATAATGTTCACGATTCCCACTCCCATTGGATTGAGGATCTCATTAGAATAATCATCGCATTGATCTTTACATCAGTTGTTAGCCCAATTACTCCTATTACCAGCCATTGTATGGAATAAAAAGAATGTTAGGGGTAACACATAAAGTGTCATTCAAGTACAAAAATGATGACTTACAAATAACTTTTATTTCCTTAACTTATGAATCCATAGGCTTCAATCTATGCTATTTATGATCTATTTTCTAACATATATTATGGGGTGTATTTTTTAGGTCCCTTATTAATGGTATATACTAAGCTTGGGAATCTACAAAAGAATATCCCATGGGAGTGTCGTAACCAAGAGTGTAGCACGGCCCATTTTTGAGCAATAGTTCCCATTCGAGTCTATCACAAAGAGGTGTTATTAGGTTTTACCCCTAGGATACATTTGTGCTTGAGACGCCTCTGCCTACTTTTATCCAGACAGGGATGTATTTGTTTGATAAACCACTTACATAGTAATCACAAAAACATAGGGATGTTTTTATTATACTTAGTCTTGTCTCTAAGTCTTCTCTAGGGTTTTCAAATACTAATCCCAAAAATAACTAAACCTCTCCTTTGATACCAACTATGACAACCCTGATCATTATTACACTCTTGGAAATTATTTATTTCATAAACTTAACTTGATACAACATAGAAGATAGAGATGTCTAATGTAGTTGGGCATTAGGATCATTACATAACAACATAAAACATGAAATGTAATATCTTTATTGAAAACTTCTTTTACATGACCATTATATTCCATCGTACATAGAATTGTATGGGATAACATGAGGAAATTAATAAAAAATGGTGAGCTATAAAGCCAAATAAGGGAATAAAAATAGACAAACATGAATAATACAATACATGCTAGAAAATAGGCACATCAGTGGAGTGCAAGAGAAACATGAACATAAATGCATGATAAATCATGATAATCATGACATGGAAATGTGGCAACAACACTTAACATGGAATTGGCATGAGCCAAGGCTCTTTGCTCATGGTGCATCAGGAAACCCTCATTGCACATGAATCATGAGTAAAACCTCATTTCACATGAATTATCAAAATTCAGCTCCAATTTCACATGACGTATCACAATACTATACTTTACCCAATGCATTGGAGCGCAATCAGGGTGCACCCTTCTTAAAAAGTTTATTTCATGCATAGGTGTGTCATAGGGATCATATAACATGGAATCAATCAATATCTTAAGTTATTCGATGATTATGGAATTCAGAATAAATATATGAAATTAACATTCAATATCTATATGTGAATAAAGGTGAATAACCTTTATACAGTCATGGGTATGGTATTCAATATACAATTATTTTGGCATGGAAAAACACAGTGCAATTTCGTCACCATAACGGCGTGACATAAGAACTAATAAAAATGGTTGGAGAAAGAGAAATGGGTGTCCCTTCATATTTACATGAAATGGACAGTAATGGAATCATATAGATACATTCTCCAATAAATGTAATTCAATTTAGATGCACAATACAAAAGAATTACTTGGATGTAAAAGTGGAGAGAGAAAACCCTCAGGGAATTTCGGCATGGTAACGGTGCCCATGGGAGTATTGATGAGAGATAATGTGGTATCCCACCATCCAAACATAAATAGGGTAGCATGGGGTGGTGTGAAATCATACCCCAACATTTTTAATTGAAAACAAAATGGCATAACAACTTAAAGAAAATTGGAAAAAATTGAGAAAGGAAGAAATCCCTTACCTGGAAGTGTGATCCCAAAAGCATGGAAGAGGCTTGAGAGTGGCTTGTTGGGATCTTGGGGAACCTTGGGATGATTCTAGAGAGATGAGGGAAGGGTTTCGTTGAACTCAAAATTCTTTGAGTGAAGTGGAAGTCGGATCTTTTTTGGGTTTATATAGGAAAGGAGAGGGAATTCATTATTATTTTGGTTTGGGACACCTCACATTAAAAATATCAAAACCAAAAACCAGCCCTTGGTTTTTTACCATGGATTATTCCAAATAAAATTAAAGACAATATTTTATAATTCCAATTGTCGAACATCTTAATATAATAGGGTTTCTTTTGTGGAGGTGAGTCACACTCTCAAGGAAACCCATTTAAAAAGAAAAAATCTTTTATAAACCTTGAAGGGTCCACTAAAGCTTTGTAAAATAAATCAAACAAACCGAAGATTAGATTATTTTAATTGTAAAACATATATTGGCAAAAAATAAAGTTTATAGTGTTTTATTACGTCACTATTGGGTCATTTTAATGTCATAAAACACATTATATATTTAGACATTATTTAATTTTTACCATAAAATTTTACTATATTGGAAAGTATGAAAATTTTACCATTAGATAATTTCAACATCTTGATTCCAAAAATAATATTCATTTTTTCTAAATAATTTTATAAATATGTGAATATTTATTTTTAAAATAAAAAACTGTCATTTACCAGAAATTCATGGGTTTTAACAAAAGGAGATTTCAAACCCTAATAAAAATTACAATTGCATTCATAAAATTATATGATCATTTATATTTAATAATATGTAATTTAATAATAATATTATTAAAATATTATTTAATTAAAAATTTCATTAATTCATGAAAATATATTTCTTAGTTCAATATTAACAAAAAATACTATTTGTGCTTTTAAAAATATTTACAAGGTAACAATAAAAACGAATGTTTATTATCTATACAAGAATAATGTAAAAAGTCATAGTTCTAGGGTATTATTACATAACACATTATAACAACTACATAAGATCGAAGGGTATGGTGTCTGATTGTGACAGACTCTAGGGGTGGCTCAAATAACAACACTCAGGTGGTCATCTTTATTAACTTCCACTTCTCTTGTAGTCGGTTCCACTAAAGCTTAACGTGTTCAAGCTCTGATAGTGCTTGGTCATGAGCGAATCTCAATGTTACCAACTCCTTTCTGAGATCTGACAAATGGGCTCTATACATGTAAAGTCTACTAGATGAGGCCATCGCTTCCTTTTTCTGAGTAAATAGGATTTGCTGAAGCCCTATATTTATACTAATCACATGATCACTATATAATGGCTATATTAAAAATTGTCACAATTATTAATGGTATTTTAAATTCCAAAACATAAAACCAAATAAGTGCATATGTTTTACATAAAAATAAAAAGAAATTTTAATAGACTGAGTGTAATTTTCATTAATTAATTTTTGGGTCGTTACAACATCACGGTGGTTTTCCATTGACCAAGCCAAACACGAAGTTGAACAAGTGAAGTTAGAGCGCAACCATATGTACAATAATTTCATGTTAGTTTATATCACCATATAATCAATTCTTGTCTATCCACCCCCTTAGAGTATCACCATTGCACACAATACCCACAGGTAATATGTTATTGTGATTAGAGGCATTGTTTCAAGGGATAGAGTCATGTTATAATGTAAATTAGGTAACAGATTAAAATGATGATAACTCTTATAATTTATTTTTATTAATGTATCAACCATATATAATAAGATAAATGTAGGTAATTATAAAAAAATTTAAAATGTGATTCATATTTAAAAATAGGATATTGATATTATCTAAGTGGTGAAATTTGGTCATTTTTTTGTTAAATTTGAAATATTTTTTTAATAAGGTGGAATATGTTAGAATACTAAAAATACATTATATTTGACAGTATATTTATGTAATCATTACTCATTTCAGATAAGGACATGCTATTTCACTATCTTTGATACTAAAAACTGTATTTGTGCATTGCGGGATCTAGTAGAGCGTAATGGATATAGTTGGACAAGGGTAAGTGGAATAATAAAATAATTAACCAAGTATTCCATGAAATTACACTCATAAAACCTATATATTCCCACCCATCCTCTCATTCTTACAAACCAAATTCAAATTCCACTCTTCATTTCACTCTAATGCAGTATCTCCCCTAGCTGTCCCGTTATTCTAGAAGATTTCGGTTGGATATGAGGTCTAGTTCTAATCAATGATTCTCAAGAGTGATAATGGTTCCTATTTATCCCTTCTCATTTACTATTTGAATTTATTTATATGAAATATCATTTAAATTTTTATTTTATATGATTATTTGATATATAAACTTTTTATTATCTCCCCATTTTACTATTTTCATCGGTACATTTTCTTAATTCTTTTTGGAATTCATTTACTTACGGGAATAATTGTAGCTTTTCATTCACATTTAAATTCCTATTTATAATACCATTATTTTATTATTTTTAATGTACATGTTCTGATTCCAATATCATGTTTATATAATTTTATTTTACATTCTAAAAAAAACAAACCCATGCAAGAACTATTTTCACTCAAATTATTCCAAATTCATAACCTATTATTATTCCTAAACCTCCTCATACCAATAGTAATCCTAAACTTTAGTGAAGTAAAAATGTTTTTTATTTCATAATAATAAAATTTATTTTTATGGATAATAAAACTATATTTGGTCTAGGATCAGATGAATCTAGGAGTAATAACCACAAAAATAGTTGTTTGGGTATATATCGATCATCATCTAGGTGCATGATGAATGGGACATTACTGGCCATGAGGTTTTACACTCTCGATGGATATTCGGTACATAATTATCATAATATTTGTAAAATAAATATCAGAATTTATAAAGTTGTTTATAATGTATGTGTTTATTTGGTATCATACCATTTCAAAAACAATTTCATTAACACATTGAAAATATTTATTCTTGATTTGTACATGTTATCTATAATTTCATACAACTCACTTATTATGGGGACTTTTTGATAATTTTAAATCCATAATTATTCCTTATATGGGTTTATGGAATTAACTATTACATTATTATTAACTCATTTTTTTAGATAAATCTATTTATAACCAATATAAATTATTTTTCCTTATAGTGAGACCATGTTTGATATGTTCCATTGGGACAATATTCCATGAATTTTGAGGTTGTTAAACCTTGTACATTATTCCATGTAAATACTATATTCATTTTGTTTGTGATGGAATGTATTGAACTTGAATCTATATGGTGGGTACATAATTATATATCCCATCATTGTATATCTAGGCCTCATGGGATATGTAAGATATGGTATGTGGTGACTCCTTACCATTTATGTATAATATTTTTTCCCATAGTCTCAATGATATGATTATGATGAAATTACATCTTTTGGATTATTTTTCTGATCTATGTTATTATTAATTTCTCTTTCTTCCATTATTAACAATGATATTTTCATTATTAGGGCTTCAATTGTACTCATGATGTATCCTATAATAGATTTATCCTTTGTTATCTTTTGTTACACGCTTTTCCCTTACTAGAATTTTAGTTCACTAACTTCAGTTTGTTTCCCCACTTCCCCAGGTAAGGAATTAGAATACTATGATTGTACAATGATAGTATTGTGGAATTAATACATGTAATTTCATATTGTAATTATGTAATATAATCTATCAAGTCTCTTAAGGAATACTAATCCTTGATCCTTGAAATGAGATATCATTAACCTTGGTGGGTGGGAAGGAAATAACCCACTGATTCGAGGAAACCTATGTTGGATGCATTACACAATCACCCCAAATATTAAAAAAACTCCAATAAACTCTTTTATATCAGGAAAAAAACTCTGATTCCACTTTGTAACACCCCCATCCCAGTTTACACTAATTAATGATTGAACTGGGTCCCTATCAGACACCATTCATTCATCCCTATATGTCAGAGGCAGCTAACTAGCAGTAATGGACTAGGGTATTACGATGTAGAGACTATACCCTGATATTAGAGTAAACAATAGTATGAATGTAACAAATTAACAACATAACTATAGTTATTATATTTATTATATGTATTCGAATATAAATATCACTTACAAATAAATCTAGAGTCATACAGTCAAATAGACTCATGGTCTTTCAAACATTCAACTGATCACAGAATGAGTCTAGAAAATATATTAGAGAAAAAAGAGGCATTAATTCTCTACTTCCAATTATATGATATACCTCAGCCCCAATATCTACATCTTTCTATGTTATCACACTCGATCAGGTTATATTGGCCCTTTGACCAACTAGAATATTTTATCAGGGAATATATAATCAACTAACCAAATATCATCGATACATGAGTAGTGTGTGAATACAACTCAGTAGGGAACTACCAACATATTCGTGTACCTAAACAATATATTAAGGGTGTAAAAATGGGATATTATCATATATATATATATAATTTAATTGAATAATCAAAAAAATAACCACTATTAAACCATGGTTTTGAATTTACCACTAAGGATAAACCCAAAACATAATGGATCAGTGTAGAAGTGTATCTAAGAATGTCACACAACCATTCCAACCAATAAAAATTCCATAATCAATTATTAAGATCATGTCCTAATAATTCTAGTAAAATTAGGATCAATAACTAAAACCTTAAAATTTGTACAATGAATACACTAATATACTGATCAATCGTGGGGTATTTCTCATATCCTATACTATCTCACATATACATCCTATCTAGGGATACTATTTCCATCGTGAAAAATTCCATAGTATATCAATCACTAACTAGTGTAATGCATCTATCTTGGATCATCTCACGTATATGTCTCGCAGGGGGTAGTGTGTCCCTCACATCAATCTCTTCATAATATAGTTGATGTATGAATCCAAGGAAATAATCCAAGTCATCCCTTATATTTCATACATCTTTTAGGGTAGTTTGTCCCACCTAAAATTTCTCAAATAATACATATTGATGGGGTTGTCCATATAACTAAACCCGACTCAAATATGAGGTAAGCCTATCAAGTGCACGAACTAACCTCATTATATCTATAAAAAACTCACACCAAAAATTTGGTTTCTAAGGTGACACTAAAAATAATCACAACTCATCCTATAATATGCACCCTCTATAGAGATTTTCTATCACAAGTTTAGCTACAGGGGTTCTTCGTGTCATAACATGCATGGAAACCTCACATAGGATCTTATTCTAATTGTTATCTCTCGGTTTAGCATCCATCACTCAAGGGGTATAATAGCCCTCGAGATCATCCTAATTATCACATGGCTTCATTGGAATCATAGGTAATCCCATAGTACTATAACATAAGGTATATTTTCTAAATCACATTCAAATCCCAAATCACCCTAGACCAGCCCATACACCCAACCTATCTATAATCTTCAATGTGTATACCTACCAGGGTAAACATATATTCACCCAATCCTTCCACATATATCAAGACATGATTTTTCATTAAACATTAATTTATTACAATACAAATATTGTTAGTTGAAGTTTGTTTGGAATACTAGGTTTATAATACATCAATGCTTGTCTATAATAAAACATATTTATTTTATTCGCCATAATGAGATATTAAATCTTTTCATGCTCCAAAAACTGCATAGCATAACATTGTAAATACATGGAATAATTGTGTGAGCTATAAATACTAGTAATTAAATAAACATTATAAGGAAAAATAACATGTGATTCAAAGATATAACATGGTTTCATAAAAGAGAAGGTACATGAGTAATCACATGGAAACATATTGTCAATAACATAGAATCATAAGAACATGGAACAAAAAGATAATTTAATTATAGATAATGTGTTTGAAACATAAAACATGACATAAACATGAGTCTATAATGACATCCTATACAATATCACATGATTTAAAAAGTCCCATGATATATTAGGTTTACTACCTAATCCCACACATGACACCTCATGATTCTAAAGCTTTACCCAATTCATTATAGAACTATCTAGGTTCACCCATCATATCATTTTATTGATTTATGTGTGCCATATAGATTATTTCATTAATAAGTCTTAACTTAAGAATTACCCATGGAAATAAAATGGGTTGCATAATCATGACTCAAATTAGAGTCAAAGTAAATTTCATAATCAATGAATTTGAGAAATGAACATGATTCCTTATTAAAGCATCCATAGAATGGAGTGTCAGATATGTATATATTTAATATACACATATATACATTGTATAAGTATTCCATAACATAATATGTTGTTTTCATTCTTGAATTTAAATAATTTTAAAAACATTATTGAGAAAAATATTTTTTCACATCCAAAATCTTGTCTGAAAAAATAAAAATATCCAAAAATAGTATTGAAAAAAATCATTATAAATATCCATGTAAACATATAAATTAAGCATAAATTTTTTTTGTTCATAAATTTGGACTATGTGAAAATAAAGATTCCTTTCACATTTTGGTTAGAAAATTAAAAATATTTCTCATTATGGAAATGATGAAAAGATTCCATTTAGACCGTTGTTTTAATATAATATAACATGGTTAAAAATTTATTTATTAAATTATTTTATAATATTAATTTTTTTGATAACAATATTTTTATAAAACATTGATTTGGAAGGAATATTTTTTTCCACCGAAGAGAGAAATGAAGTATGATTTTATTAAATAATAATTTGTTAATAATTTGCAGTATATACTAGTGGAAAATGTTAATATTACATGAAAATTTCATAAATAAATAGTGTCTAAGATAATTA
Organism: Viscum album; assembly: GCA_963277665.1. NCBI lineage: Eukaryota > Viridiplantae > Streptophyta > Magnoliopsida > Santalales > Viscaceae > Viscum > Viscum album. The sequence goes on from OY728127.1 coordinate 135,793,460, forward strand.
ATGTTTTTTTCATACAATTACAAATTAATCTCCATCAATGGAGATTTGTGCATAAATAATCCAAATTAAAATGAGATTGAAGCATAAACTCATGATGCTTTGGTATCTTTTGCATCATAACAATCATGAATTAAATAAGTGAATTGTAACATAATAGACCAACATTTTTGAATGATTAATGATATAACATGTAATATTATAGTATATAAACTATATCAAATTATTTAGTTGTATAAAATAACTACTTCTATAAAAAAAGATGTTTTGATATAGAAACCATTACTTCACGTCTATGATTATTGTGTTTGTATTTCGACTCATGTATAACAGACATATACAAATTATTTTTTTAATGAAATTTTCCAGGATTAATTTCTTATATATATACCATTTACATCATTTATTTTAAATAAGTACCTTATTCTTTAATAATTTGTTTCCATGTTGGGTGTGTTGAGGATGCTCATCTAATTATTTCAAAACAGTGTCGGTGTGTTGATCATGATCATAGGGGTAATTATTCCATCAATGGAATAATAATTATAATTGAATAATTATCAACTTTATTGATAAATAATACATTTAAAAATAACCATGAATTAAGGTTGTGAAAATATAACTACATTACAATTATGGAGACGGTAGATCGTACATACACATGAGTAACGACGCCATTTTTAAATGGTCATATTTGAAAGAAGGTAAGTTTTGTTTTATATCTATAGTTTGATAGTTATATAATAAATATATTATAATTTTTTTATATACCCAAATATATACCATCTATCTGATGAGACAAAAAACCCAATCACATTGCTTCTTCATGTGATAGTTCATCGTACCCATGAATGACGTTATCATTTATTAATTGATATTATAATAAGAAATTATTTGATATAATTATTTTCTAGAAAGATTAATATTTCATGATATTCATATATAAAAAATTAATCTTTATTAGTTTCCATTTAATGAATATGTTTAAAATTAATCAGGTCACTTGGTGAGTTAATTGTCCACCGTACTCTCGAGGAAGGTAATTGTATTCTCTATAAAATGGAAAGTAAGAATTTATATGTGATTATATAATTAAATAACAATAATTATTTCATAAATATTATATAAAAACTGTTTAAAAATCATTTCATTCATTTGTTAGAGGAGGTGGTGGAAATGAATATTATCGGTTAGTCAGACGGTAGTCTTCTACACACACGATCAACAGTTTCATTTCTACTTTGATGGAACTAGAAATGTATTTAGGTTATGAAATTATCATAAAATCATATAAATTTATATAATATATCTATTTTATTATATAAAAATGGACTAATAATATTTTAATGAGATTTAAGAAGATATAAAACAAAATTATTGTTTAAGAATGATATTTCTTCTTCGGAAAAATTCTTTCAGTTTCCACCCGAATCCTTCCTATGTAGGATTTCAATTCAAAAAAAGGCCTATAAGATTTTTTCTTGGAAGTGAGGAGGTTATTTGGGAAGTTATTTTACCAAAAACATTTATATATGGAAATGAGATGATAGTTGGTTTCCTTTTATATGTGGGAGAGAAGATACATTTGGTATTTTTGAAAAGAAAGAATTACACCCAAATATTTTCACAAGAAAAATGAATCATAAATGAACGATTTAATTACATTAGAATATATAATGTCAAGATAAGAAGAAAATAGTACTTATAAATGTTTTTTGTCATTTTAACCATTACCTTTATCGTTTAAACCCCCTTAAACCCATTTTTACTTTAACCGCGGTAAATAATTTTTACTATTTCAATCATTCAGTATAGTTACAAAGTATGATAAAAAAATTAGATAACATTTATTGTTGTAATTAAAAATATGGAATCCATTTATTAAAATTCAAATAAAAAATTATGATTATTTAATTTAAAATTAAACTGACATACATTTTGAAAAAATGGGTTTTGATTAAATGCATTTTTTCTAGCATAACATGATTCGATCAAAACTATATGACAAGTAATCATAATTAAATAGATTTAAATTAAAATTTATAAATATATTATCTATTATTTTCATATAAATAATTTCTAATTTGGTGTTATTTTAATTCATTAAAATGGAGAAGCATTATTCACTTTAAAATAGTTTCCATAAAAATCCATTTTTAATCCAGAGAATAAAATTAAACTAAAATTTAAAAAAATTATACAAATTCAACTAATTGTATTTAATATCACTAAATAACAATTATATTTATGTTAAATAAAATTAATATAATATTTTTAAATTTAAATTAATAAATTTATTACAAATAAATGAGAATTGTATATAAATTGATATTTTCACTATTCACTAAAAATTTAATATTTTCAAAAAATTACTGAAATATCCCCCTAATTTAATATAAACATGATGATTTCATAAAATTTGTTCATTTTATCAAAAAAAATTATAAAATTTGAAAAATAAAATTATATTATTTCCTCATAGAAAGTAGTAATGAACTATTTTTTAGGAAAATAAATTTCATGTGAATAAAATGACTTTTCTTTGTTTTGAGTGTGAAGTTAATTATAGTTTCTAAATAAATTTATATTTCATAGGAATTTCATATAAATTTCATTAATTATTCAATCATACTTATACCCTCTAATTTAATAGCTCTGTTAAATTGATCATATTAAAATAATAATAAGTCACAATTCCTTCAAAATCGGTGTTTTGTATTTAATATACTATCAATAATATATACCTTTAAATATATCGATGGGTTGCACTCTATCCCCTAAAATAAATTTCATCTTAAATTTCTATAATTGTTCTCAGTGATCAAGGGTTTGTTGTTTGAAATTTATTTTGTGTAAAAACTCACTTCGTAAAAAGGGTTAAAAACATTCTCTTAAAAAAAGGAAATGAAATATGAAATTCATCAAATAAATAGTTTTACATATTGTGGAACATTTGTGGAAAGTGAATATATGGCCACGGAAAAAAAATCATTGATATTTCTAGTGATAATTTATCCAAAGAAATTGATTGATCATGATAAATAAAACATCCATAAACCATAAATCTGTTATTTATTAAGAGACCATGGATTCAATGGATATAAAGGTAATAAGAATTTTTTCTCGAGATCCTCTTCCTAGATTTGGGGTATTATTTTACTATTAATACATATAACACTAGAAAATATACTTACTTTATATATTTTTATTTCATAAACACACTTTCATCTGTTGGTTGTGCTTCGATCACCTTCCATATCACCTCTTACACTATGGAATAAATATCCAATAAGAATTATTTATCATAAAGAACTAAAATTAACTTTTAACAAATGAGAAGATCCTTAAATGAGTAAAAAGTTATTCCTATTATATTTTTTTTAAATAAAATGGTTATCATAAAGTAACATGGTACCCAAGATGAATATGAATACATTATTCTCCAAAATTCAGCAGCAAATCATATGGTTTAAAATAGATCATTCCTTAAATGAATGACACTATATCCCAATTAACCATAATTCCCTAAATATGAAATATTGTTCTCACCATATCATTTATATAACATATTTATATTTTTAAACCCAAATATTACTTATATTTAGAGAAATATTAAATAAATAAAAATATTATCAAATGAATAATCCTAAAATATTAGGTACATTAGATATTAAATATCCAATCACCTTATTTTATGAAATATGTTAAAAAAATCCCCTAAATATATTTCATTATAGTATTGTTCATTAACATACCCAATCAAATACTTTATTCAAATCCTTGGGAAAGGAAACATAAGAAATGGGTGAGCTCAAATACTTGGTAACATTAAATATGGGTGATATCATTTGATGATCATATGAAAGCATGATATCTTGATCATAACATGAAAAATTATAAGTCAAAAAAATCATAAATATAAGTTATGGAATAGAACATTATCATATCAAAATACATGAATAATAGGAATAATAATTCCTCTTAACTTAAACATGAACAATATGTTCATGTCATAACAATGTGTCAAATCATTATAAGTATAAAAACCACTTCATATGAAAATGTTAACATTCATGACCATTGGATCCAAAATAAAATAATTTCTTCCATTGTATAATAAGTTGACATCCCAACCTGGGTTCCATGCAAGGGTGACCTAAGCCAGTTAGTCCCATAACCTCAAGAAACCTTTCCCATACGCTACCGGTTTCCAACTAGCAATGAGGGTATAATAAGCCGATGATGTGGAGACAATACCCTATTTTGTTATAGTAAAACACTATCATAAATAAATAAATAATAGTGGAAGAAAATGTAACTAGAAAAATATGAATGTCGCAAGATATACAAAATAGTGAATACAATATTTAAATGAAATAGAAACTTGTTATGCCAACATAATTTTCAACGTGTATAAAATGAAACTGAAAGTAAAGACAATAATTAATCAGAAGAAGGTCATAATTAACATCTTCCCTTATCCATGTTCCATATTCATAAATTTCCATAGCAACTTCACCTTTTCTGACGTCTTCAAACAAGACTTAGTCCCACCAACTCTGACTAACCATCTTTCATCCAGAATAGTATTAGTCTGAATGGCCAAACATTATGATCCACATGTATTTCCATATGTATACATTCCTGATAACTATTATTATTGTTAAACTCCACCAATTTCAAATGATTATCCCCAGACCAACCAAATTCAAGTACACATTCTCACAGCATATTCACAACCACATATATGGTACTTTTTGTTTGCCCATATGACTGTGGGTGGAATTATATACTCAATTAAACATTCATACTAAGAACCTTCTATAATCCTTTTTTGAAATCATGATTTAAATCATGAATTGTGATAAGAAACTACATTCCATGGAACCCCATGGAGATGGAATATCTCTACAACAAATAGTTCTCTCAATTACTCTATAGTGACTATCTCCCTTAAAGGTAATAAATATTATAACTTTGTTAGTCTATCTACCATGACACAAATAGTGTCATTTTTCATAAGCATCATCAAAATTCATTCCAAAAAAGTCCATGGTCACATCATCCCACTTCTATTCCAGAATAGGAAATGGATCTTGAAAACCTCTTGGTAATTGATACTCTGTCTTCACCTACTGAAATGTGAAGCATTGTGTCAAGAACCATTCTTTCTCGATTTTAATTAAAATCCTCACAAACAGTTGTCAAAGTTCATGATACGTTTTGGTCACACATGGATTCACTACTATATTTGAGGCATTAAATTCCCACATTAGTTCCTCATTCATGATCATAGGTACAATAGCTTGATCCTTTATAAAGATGATCTCATCCACATATATCTACCTATCTCAAGGTGTCTTTCATCCTTCAATGCACTCCCTTGAATCCAAACACTTTGGATCCTAGTACTATCCATTTAGGATCCAACTCAAAATTGTATAATTTATTGAAACTGATATGAGAGTCCCCTTCATTGGACTCTCCAAAACCAAAACATGCATTTCTGTTAGTGAAATCATCATTTTCCACTCAGAACTATATTCATAAACCATCTGAGTTTTAGTTTTCCATATTAAGGTGCTAGGAACACTGTTTCCCTTCCTGGGTGTACATGAAATCTTGAAATCAAATGGCTTCATATACACAACCCATCAATGCATCTGAAGAGAAAAATCTCATTAAGATAAGATATACCTAATGTTTTTTTGTCAGTATAAACTATAATATTCTCGCCCAAGAGACAGTGGTTCCCAAAATTCAAATCATAAACTGTTGATGTCAACTCATCTTCATGTGCTATGTAAATTCATTTATGTATCTTCAACTACTGAGATCCTTATGCCATAACTTTATCCCATAACATTAACATAGTTATGTGTCCAGTCCTAGAAGTGTCACAATACACCATGTCCTCATCACCTGACTTGTGTAGGATAAAAAATGGTTCCAATGTCCAATTCTTCTTAAAATCCTAAAAATAATTCTCACATTATTCCCACCAATAGATCTTTATCCCTTTGTTGGTTCATCCCCAAAGTGGGGATTCCAAATATAAAAATTCTTGGATTAATCTCTTGTAATATTCACCTAATCCCAAAAATCTTTGGTTATAAACCAAATTCATGGGATGCTCCCAAGAAAAAACATGCTAGACCTTCTCTTGGTACACTAGCACACCTTATTCCAAGAATATGTTTCTCATGAGGGTTACCTCATAAATAAAAAACTTACACTTCGATATCTTGGAATATAATCGGTTCTCACTTAGTTTACTCAGGATGATGTCAATATGTTTGTCATGATCGACATGAGTCTGGGAGTACAACAAGATGTATTAAAAAAGATGATAAAATGATCAATTTATAGGTAAAAGTTCAGGTTCAGTTAGGCCATAAAAACTTCTAGTGTGTTTTATTATCCCAAATAGCATTATAAAAAAACTCATAAGGCCATTCCTTCTCCTATAAGTGTTTCTTGGTATATTAGAAGTCCAAAATCTAAATTGATGATACACTAATCATTTTTTGTTCTTTGAGAACACACAAGATCCCTTAAAATGGTCAAACAGATTGTTAATGCATAGAAACAGATATCTATTCTTCGTAATGATCTTGTTAAACATTTCTTAATCAACAGAAATCTGTAAATTCCATTCATCTTTCTTTGGGAACAATACATGTGATTCTTAAGATGATTTAATTGGATGGATAAATTCCATACACTACATCTCCTCCAATTTAGTATTGTTATCTTGAATCATATTTTCTTTCATTATATATGGTGGAATAGATACTGGCTCAGAACCCTCCAAGTGTTAAATAGTGAATTCCACATCTTTCTCAGGTGGTAGTACTGAGAATTATCCAAGAAAGACATCTTGAAATAGTTCCACTAAAGGTGGTAAGACATCAGGATTAACACTGCCATCATCTTATAGAAGACTATCAACCTCATGTGTGAGCTCTCCTAAATGTTGAGTAAATGGACCTTCTCAACCAACTTGTATATCCCACTACCCATAGTGAATGTATTTTTTGCCATTAATAGATGCAAACATCACTCTCATATGGTAACAATCAATGTGTGATCGTTTTTTTACTCGCTAGTCCATACCCATGATTAGAATGAATCCAATGATATCAATAATATAGTTATCCCATAGAAATGGATACTCCCATATCTCAAGTGAACATACCTTGCATAGACATATGTCTCTAGATCATACTCCTAATGGTGTATCTATAGTCATTACATCACTCACAAATTCCACCTCCAGGATTATAAAATATACACATTTTGTAGATATAAAGGAATGAGAGTAACTAGTATCAAATAAGGCACTATATAAAGTAGAAGCTACTAGAATAGTACCTCTCACTTTTGATGACCCAAGATCACTCCCTTCAAGTGTAGGCCGCACTGCATGTACCTGTTCTACCCCTCTTTCTGATGATGGTGTCAGACTACCTTGAGTAGAACCACTCTACTAATATGGGTATTTATACTTAGAAGAACCAATTCTTCTACCTCTACCACCTCCATGAGTAGAACTCCAAATTTGATACTGATAAGGTGGATAATATCTCTTCCGCACACTCTGAATCTTTGTATCTACTCTATCACTGACTATCTATCTAGAGTTTTTTTATAAACTATTTTGATGTCCCAACATATCTCAAGATCAGCACTCTACTAGTTGTCATGCAAATTGGTTGTGATAGTTTCTTGGCTTACCATACCAATTGTAAATCACATGAGTGTAATATGGAGCGATAGATCCTCATAAATCCCCTCTTTTCTTTCCACTACCCTAAACAATGTTATCATGAAGACACTTATTTTTTTCAGAAGTAGCACCACATGATCATCTTATAACAACTAATTATCCACCACTAGAAGACTCATCCAAGTTCCACTTCGAAATGATATTCTGGTTCACCACTTCTGAGAAATTCATTTTCATGATGATATACACATGGGACTTAGTTCCACACCTCTGTTCATCCTAAATTTATTTTACTGACGTTGCCTCATCAACTACAAAACTTGGAGAAAATAAATGTAAATCTATAAATAATCCAGCATATTCAATCACTGACAGGTTCCCTAAGTCAATCTCATGAACTAGGGTTCTCTCTCGTGCCATAGTGTCTCTACATAGAAGTTTTTTAAGAAATTATCTATGAACTCCCTCCATCGCATGTCATCAGTCCATCCATTCTGAGCCTAGAATTCCCACCAATGCTTCGCTGATCCACATAGCATTTAAGCTACCATCATGACCCTATTATTAAATGGATTCTCCAAATAGTCAATTATCATCTCCATCAACTCATCCCAGAACACAATTGCCTCCATTACACCATCTCTAGTAATGTTCGAAGCGTGATGCAATTGAAAATCCATCATCAGATCCGAAAATATATTCACAACCAAGCCTAGGTGTCTTTCCATGAATTTCATGAATTGATCGCATTTCTCTCAGAACATCTTCCATGCTTCTTCACCTCGCACAATTTGTGCCTTACATTCCATCACTAGAGGACCATTCCTCGCCATTCCCCCCAGACATCCCCTCAATAAGGGCCATAGAAACATATCTCTACAATATCAAACACACATATTATGCCACGTAACACAACCTTTTAATGTTTACGTAAGATGAATAAAATAAAAATAGTTCAAAACATGACTTTTCCCCACATCTCGACTTGTGGTCAAAACCAAGAAGTTATCACTACCCTTAACCATTCAACACCTAGGTCATGGTTAACAAGGGTAATCACATTTTCCTCATTCCTGTTTCTCATTTTGCCACCCAATTATTCTCATCTTCCATAATTTGACAATCATTTTCAATTTCATTTCAGGCACCATTTTCATTTTAATTTAATTAAAATAGATAATAATTTATATTCAATAACAAACCCAAAATCTGTTTTCCAGTGTGTTCCTAAATTGATGCATGTAACAATTAATTCTGAGTGTCTAGAATGATGCATTAAGAATCATCTCTTGTTATGTTCTAGGAAATGAATCAATACTCAAAAAATCTCTGAAACAATGATCACATCACTCAATAAGTGTGTTACCCAAGGTGAAATAGTATTCGACTATAACAGTATTCAAAAATAAAAACAATCCCACCCTAAGTACTCGGGTTTTCTATTATACATGAGTTTTTAACTCCTATTCACGATGTAACAACTAGATATTTTATAAGATACATTCTTTTTAATTTCATTCATATCTTCTGTTTTACGATACACCAAGATTATCATGCGCTGCATGAAACACCGTATTAGCTTGCAGTATTCGCAACACTATTCTTGGCTCGTGTTAAACACAATTTCAAGTTCGTTTGATAGAAATTATTCTACGCAACATTGAGTGTATATATATATATATATATTCAACGTATAAATAAAATATGGTTGGATTATACTATACGCAATAACAATGGATTCTTGCACTACACGCAACCCTAACTTGGCTTGCATTACACACAGTCGCGACCTTCTTCGATAGCGTGTGTTGTATGTAATATCGGGTTTCACTAAACAATGATATATGGTTATAATATTATTATGAACTAGCCGTTATGAATAGTGTTAACTAAATTTTGAATTTTATAAAATAATTATTCATCTTACATATTTTCTAGAACATGGTATGAGAACAAAATAAATTTTTCGGGTAAAATAAGTATTTTTCAAAAAAATGTAGTTTTGCCGCCTTTTGATGGCGCACCCACATTAAATCAAGTTTTTGACATTTTTATAAGTTCAATTTGACAAAAATAAAATTCTTTTTTGGAATCAGGATATAAAAATATACTTTGGATAAAATTTTCATATTATTCTGATAACGTTCATATTTTAATGAATAGTAAAAAGACGCTATATTTTAATTAAAAAAAACATTTTTCATCGTAATAATTTATATGGTTGAATTATAATATTGAATGGTTTTAAAGTATAAATAGAATATATTTTTATCATTTAATATAATTTATGTCATTATCATTGATTTTACATTGAATTCATAGGTTAAATCAATTCAATCTTTGGCATTGTTTTAACTTTTAAAACCTATACGCTTAACAACGGGATTAATTTCAAATTAATTACTGAAACTTCGGTGTTTTGAATTTTGAAAAATAAATTCCATATTTTTAATCAGTGGGTCCAAATTATGTTAATAGGTTACTTTTATTTTTTTATATTATGAATAGTAACTACGGTAATTTTTATTTACTGCGGTTAAAGGTAAATAGGGTAATTCAAGGTTAAAAGAATATTATAATAATTGAAAATTACCTTTACACTTGTCCTAACCTTATTGGCTGAGTCATGGCCGACCATGAGCATCCTTGTTCCGATTTTGGGACCCCAATGAGCCACTTGGTAGTGAAAATGACAATTTGGATTAATTAATTTAATGAAAAGACAAAATTGACTTTAACAACAATATTTTAGTAATTAATTTTTATAAGGGGTTATATAAGTTATATTTTCGACTATAAATATTCTATGGAAATCTAAAAATATTCCCTACATCATGGTATTTTTTTCATAATTTTTAGACATCAAATGAATTAAATTATTTATGACACAATAATGATGTAGTGTTTACCTCATTAATAAATGATTTAAATAAATAAGATTCTAATGATTAAAATATCAACCAAAACCTGTCCAATTCCAATTGGATGATTTTATTTCGAATATGAGTCATCTTATATTCGGCATTAATGTGTTATGGACCTCTCGAAACCGAAGATAAGTTTATAATAAAATAATGTTTTCACACTTTCCTAAAGAGCCCCTCCTCTCCCTTATAAAAGGAGACCACTTCTATGCAATTCCTCACACCTCTCAAGCCTTTTGGCTCGTCCAAACTCTGACCAACTGATCTCCCTACATCCCTCTACTCCCCCTTGAAGCCTTACATTAGGCAGAATACTCTCCAAGAAGTCATTTTGGTTCAAACCAAAGGAAGTTACCAAAATTATAGGTAATAGTTTCTCTAAAGTTGTTTTCTTTTATTCTACTTCTCCAACCCCTAAACTCTTTTTAATCCATTATTTTGTAACAAAAACAATATTCTAAATATTCTAGGATGTTGTTATGAGAAGTATTCTAACTACACTTACACCCACCTCCATCTAATGGATGAAAAACATAATGTTTCTGTGATGAAAAAACTAACGCCTCACGAAAAGATGATTGTTCGATTTTCTTCTACCGCCTCTCATGGTGGCCATTATGATGGCACTGTATTTATATATAATATATATTATTTTTATTATTTCATTATTCTTATTTACTTCCCAATTATATCAAGCCTTTACAGTTTCCATAGTCGGTAAATAAGATAATCTCATTTGAGGAAGTGTGGACTACTGCCCCCTCAAAGTGATGTGATTCGTTAATACCTTATGTGGGATGTATAAAGGATGTGGTTAATGATATTATTTTTTATATTATTCTATAATTATAATATAACTATGTATCATTATTTTTTAATTCCATTAAAATAAGAAATAGAAAATGAAATTAATGTTCATGCGTACGTACGGCTTACCGTCTCCATGAAAGGTGCGTTTCATTTCTTACCTCCATATGTTATGTAATATTATAAATGCTTGTATATGATGGATATATAATGAATGTATATGATATATAAATAATTATTTACATTTTAGAAGTAAGTAAATCATGATATATGTAATAATAACATCAAGAACAACAAGTCCAAACACGTATGATAAATAAGATGAATTTACCCAAAACACTACTTTAACATTAATTTACAAACTAATGGGTAATATAAAGTCATAAGTGAACCATATATGATATCATAACAATTAATATGATTCTGTAATAAGTCAATGACATTATTTGAATCATTATATTGGAGGTTTGGATACATACAAAGCATATCGGACGTACAGTAAGGGATAACTTTACCAATCTCGTTCTTATCCGAAATTGTTTATTCGTAAGTAATTACTGTGGTTATTGTTATCATCCAAGTCCATGTTTTCTAAATGTTTTTTTATTTATGTCTAATTTCCTTTTTACCCATTTTTATTTTACTATATTATATGTCAGTAATCTTTTTTTTACGTTACGAGGTACTTTTTTACTTTTTCGACAAAAGTACGAGGAGAATGTTTGTTTAACTTGTACGGCATGAAAGGATTTTTACAGTTTTATAAAGCCTTATTTTCATTAAGATTCCTACAAAATATTTCATGACTAATTTCTAAAAAATCTCTTTCTTTTAAAATTTCATGATGTTTTGTGAAAAGAAATTGATTTTGAAGAAGAAAGGATATTTTCCTCAAGAATTCATTTCAAGTGTTTTATCAAACCCATTTTTTCATCTAAGATGACATTATTTTATAT